>JAQMYJ010000040.1:9770527-9781014 GCA_030014305.1 Clarias laeviceps | reverse complement strand
AGCGTACTAGTGTATATGTAGCATACAGGGGTTTGTGTAGAAAGTATCACCTAATTACACTTCTCATTTTTACACACATAATTACACATTTCTCTCACTGTCAGTTTTTTTTTTCCAGTGATCCGCTTTTTTCTGTCGTTCCAGAACGTGGATCATTTTCAACAGATTTTCAACCATCTTTGAAGCTTTTGTACAGTACCACACTTTTATTTGTGTTACTTATTACTTATTGCGTCATCCCCGAAAGTCTTCTGAATCATTCGGATAGTTTCCGCAGAGGAATGTTCAAGCTTAGCAAAAAGTTGATGCAGATTCGTTGCTGTATTTACTCAGTCATTTAGAAAGCAGGTAGAACCCCATTGGCTAGTACAGTAGAGATCACATTAATCTTGTGCAAACAGTTCTCATTATATTAACTGTGGCTGGACTTTTTTTCCAGACAGACTTGTATATGGAAAAGTGTGTGTATACTGTATATAAACTGGGAAAAAAAAAAAAAAATCAGTCTCTCAAAATATTTGACTATTTCATTTCAAGGCTGAGTAAATTACTATTCACACAGAATAAATACTGTGTCTTTTTATCTGGTTCAGTATACAGAACCACAATCATGGGGAATTCACTTTTATTTATATAACATTTTTAACAATGGTCATTGTTGCAAAGCAGCATTATAGATTACAGAAAAATAGAAATGAGTTTGAAAAGTTGTGGAAATATGAATTATTATTACCAGCTTGTCCCAGATGAGCAAGCCGAGGGCAACGGTGGCAAGGAAGACAGCTAACATGACAATTTATCAGATAATGATCACTGACACTCCACAAGGAGGGTAAGCCACAGACGGAACTTCATTTCTAGGCGAGTGAGGCTGGAGTCAGTGCATCAAGAGCCACCACACTCAGACATCTACAGCTCCGGGTTTGATTCCCACGTCAGGTCTTTGTGCATGTAGTTTGCATGTTCTCCCCATGCTTGGTGGGTTCTCCGGTTATCTGCCACAGTCCAAAGACATGCAGATTAAGCGAATTGATGTTCCCAAAGTACAGTGTGAATGCATGTATGAATGTTGACCAGAGGTCCTACCACGGTTGTACAAAATGGGAATGATGACAATGGCCTCCATGGTCCCTAGCTGGACTATTGAGGTTCTTGGATGCCTGGATACACATATTGATAGATATAGTTATGATTGAAGCTTTGGGTGGGCCACAGGAGTGAAACTATTTACTGCATATCACCTGGCAGTTGTGGCAGAATATGGAAATATCCTTAAAGAAAATCTTTGAAAGACTAGAAGAAATCATTTTGGAAGAAAATTAATAATAAACATTAGCTGAAGTGATTTTAAAGAGAAAGTACTGTTTGAAGCATGAGGGTATGGCAGCGGTACAGACTACTTACTGTGATATAGCAGACATGAATGAATCAGGACTCTAAGCATCTGTTCTGAGTCACCACAGTAAATAGATCTCTTTAATCGTGGTAGACACACTCGGTTTGAGTCTTGCTGGTTGATAATGCATGTGCAGAGCATTCAAAGCCATCTCTCTCTCTCTCTCTCTATCTCTCCCCCCCCCAGCTCTCTCCTGATGCCACGTGGTAACGTGGAGCTGAGAATGATAAGGCACCCAGCCTTCAGCTTGCTCTTCCAGCTGGAGTATGTCTTCTCTGTTCCCCTTGTCGGAGATGGAAAGGTAACACACGTTTGTCCAAGTGTTAAATCAGGTTGGCTCTGTTTGTTTAACACATTTCACAGTCAAAACATACACACAGCAGGATTGCAAAGGACTAAAGAGACAATGGAATGTATAAATAGAATAACATAACAGATGAACCAAAATAAAACTGATAGAGACACAACAACTGATAAAAAAAAAAAAAGGCTTAAAAAAACAGACCACAGGGAATAAATATAGAAAGAATTAAAAATAAATAAATATAGTACATGAGAAGAAAAAAGTTGTAGAACAGATGGTAGAAATGTTTATAGTCTGTAACTGGTTATATGCTTTAGTAGATAATGTTTTATTTATTTATGTATTTATTTATAAAAGGGTTGCTTCAGAAGCAAAAGCTTTATTATTAAATGTGCCATCTGTGATATCTGATTCTGATTTTGTATATAGATCGGTGATTTGGTTCAACCTATTAAAACTTAGGTGGAAGATAATAGTGCCCCGGCTAGATTATGTCCTGAGTCATGGGCATCAACAGGTTTTGGAAAGCACACATATTGAGGGAATCTACAGAATGTTGGAGGCATTCACAGCAGCAGAAGTTGAGGCACAAATAGAGGAAGCTCTAAGCACAAATAGAGCATCAGGTTTAATCCGGCACTGGTGTAAAAAGCTTATATTGTGCTCAGACTGAAAGTGGGGATCTGGATCTCAGAAGTCTAGTCGTTCAGAGACTTGTGTGTGCGTTCCTATTAATCTGCAGCTGGAGCAACATTTCATACTGTCACACCTGTTTAAAAGCAGACCTTTTACTGTACCTTCTAAGCTGTACAAGAAAGTACAGTATGAGTTAAGATGAAGGGACATGCTGTATTAAGTACATGGGGGTAGCTATGTTACTGAAGCTCAATAGGGAGAGGTGTAGGATATGCTGCTTGTTATAATACACACACACACACACACACACACACACACACACACACACACACACAAACATGTATAACCGAGAAAGGGGATCTAAAAGATGTTTCAACTACTCTTTTTATTCTTTTTTTATTTTTTATTTTTTTATTTTTTTTATGTCTCGCCTTCTCTCACTCTGCTCTACTCTTTTTGGTGTCTCAGTCTGTCTGTCTCTTTCCCTCTGGTGTATTAGTGTGTCTGTCCCAGAGGAAATTAAACAGCCATCCTTGGCAGGACAGCTTCAGTAAATAAACACATTGTAAAGAAACAGGGAGAGGGGGGAAAAGAAGGAACAGGGTCGGATGACTAAGGGATTGCAGATACAGGTCTGTAGTCATCCCAGCTGGTTCCCACTGCTCTCCTTGGATGGCAGTCCTGCTCCTGCGTGGATTCTCTCTGGATTAGTGCATCCATAATAAATCACACACAAACACAGCACTGTGCTTCATCTTGATCTACAGGGAGTCCTCATTACAGACCGATGCCATGCTCGTGCCCCAGAAATCTGAATCTAGAGCCAAGAACTATTTTATCCCAATGTTTATCAACGGTTACCACATTTCTGTTGATACGGATTAATTCAGAATTGAAGTCAGCACAGAATGTTGGGGAAATTTTCAGAAACCCCCGTTTTTTTTTTTTTTTTTTTTTCCCCCCAAATGGCTGCATTAACACTAATGCTATACCCCGATCACACAAGGTGTGTCCGAAACAAAAAGCTCTGCTGTTAATGTTATCTCATGAGTCAGTGTGTTGGACTGCTTGCAAGAGTAATTTGGCATCAGAAAACAGATTGATATTTGTTACTGGTTTGTTGTAGATATATTGTAGTCCTGTTCGTTCTCATGCAATATATAGCCAAGGATGTTAATTTGAAGCATTCATTTATCTTCCGTAACTCTTGGGTTTATCCTGTGAGCACTCAACATGAGACGGGGAACACCCTGAATGGGAGAGCTGGCCATTGCAGAATACTATAACAAATAATTTAACATTAACATATTCAGTTCAGCTTAGTGTTTCTTGAAGGTGGGAAGACCAGACCATATAACCCAAAGGAAATCACCACAGGCATGGGGAGAACATACTGTACAGAGAAACTCTATACAGACAGTAATACAAACTCAGGAACAAACTATCTGTCCTGAAGATGTGAAAAGTACTATGCAAAGGTCTTGAGCCACCCCTTATTTCCTTATATTAAATAAAATGAAATGTATTAAAAGATAATTGTGTAGAACAAATTAAATGTAATTAAAATATGTTTGCCCTGCGATGGATTGCCACCCTGTCCAGTATGTACCCCGCCTCGTACCCCAAGTCTCCTGGGATAAGCTCCAGGGTCTGTGCGTCCCTGAATATAGGATAAAGCGCTATAGTCGATATGTGAGTAAGTAAATTATGGAGATTCAATTAAAAGGCATTTTTAGCATTATTAAATAAGCAACTTTCCTTGGGCACTGGTGGCTCAGTGGTAAGTGTTCCACCTGCCATGAGAATTCCCAGCCAATGCCTGAAAACCCAGCCACTGGATGTAGTGCCGGTCCCAAGACCGGATAAAATGGTGGGAGGGTTGCATCAGGAAGGTTATCCTGCATAAAACCTGTGCCAAGTTGTTGTGCGGATCAGCAGGTCCGCTGTGGCGACCCCTCAACGGGAGCAGCAAGATGTAGATTAAATTAAAAAGATGGGAAAAATCTTTTACCCTGACAACGTGCCTTAAGATACTATTAAAAATTTGGTAGTGCATTTAAACAACCTGAGCAGCAACCTCATTTCCCCTCTCATCTGTTGCAACCATTTAGCATTCAGCATCATCAGTATACTAATCACCGGCCTGATCATCTGTCCTCATCTGCTCACTGATCCTCGATTCTCACTGATTCATGCCTTAAGTTCGATTAAGGTTTTTTTTATGCTTAAATGATTCATAGGTCACTGTGTAGCTTAACAAACAAAAACATTACTTTGAAACTGGTCAGGTATAGGGACTTGGCTGAAAATTAGAGGTAAAAGCTTGCCAAATATGGGTGGCAAAAAACTCCTTTAAGAAACCAAAATACAAGAAAAAACGGGCTGTTTGGAAACAAAATATGAAGAAATGAATGGCAGCTCCAGATTTATGCACAGTAATGTATGTATGAAAAAAGAAACTATACTGCTCCTGTTTATCATGTTATTTTATAGCAAGTGTACTTGCCAAGCTTTACTGTTAGTTTATCGATTTTTCCTCTATCTCGCACCACACAGACATGAATTACTGAAGTCCTGACCCATATCATATTCCAGATTCATACTTGTCTAGTTGTATCAGAGTGCTTTCTGTCAAAGTTTTTAAACTTTGGCAACTGCTTTTAAGGCACAATAGAGTATATATTTTTTTTTTACAAATCAAAGTGTACATTGCCTATGTTTTGTTTTTACTGTGATAGGAATAATAATAATAATAATAATAATAATAAAAATAATAAAAATAATAATAGGTTATTATAGGGAAAATTTATACAGTGAAGATACTTGAAGTTACATTTATTCTGAATACATTCTGAATATTGTGAACCAACAAACACTTTGACCGAAAAAAAGTGGCGATGGGAATATGTACATTATAACCAGTAATGCTGTTGGTTCTAGGAAACATTATTGTTTTTAAGTAACTTTATTTTAAAAAAGTTTTCCAAAGTTTTTGGACCCTAAAACTATAAACTATATCAGGATGTTGCACCTACTGTACACACAACCTGAGATCAGGTAACCAACAGGCCAGGATTAACACACACACACACACACACACACACACACACACCTTCATACATACATACTGCTGCAAACTGACAGCACACACAATCACACACCCACACATACCCCACTAGAGGCTCATTACAAACATATTGCAGTCCAATCTGACACTTACCTACTCTACCACGCGAAAGAACGGGATGCACATTGTATTAAGCAACATGTCCCCTAAGTGCTTATTTTCTTTCTCTACATGGCGCAGAGTGTTTTATGAACGTGCGAGTTAAGTCACGGGGGAGCTTCCGTCAATTATGTGCGTGGGTGAAATTTCACTGCAGCGCACCGGCAGGATGGACGCTGTTAGCATGTCGGCGCTTCCATTTTCCACTGGCTCAGGTCACAGGAGTCTCCAATTAAAGAGAGAAAACAAGCCAGCATTCAGCAAATAGCTAACCGCATGCTCCATATAGCAATTCGCTCCAGCAGTGATGAGAAGGGAAGCCTGTACACAATGGTTCCTACATTTTTAAAAGTAATCCCACCTTGCAGACTACATTGTTAGTCACTGTATGCACATATTGTGAGTATGTAATGCTCAAAATCCAGTGTTTTTTCTCTCACTACCCTGCTCTCAAATTAGACTTTCAGAACTATTTAAAAGGGCATGTGTAAAAGTTTTATGAAGGGAGGGAGAAGATGTGGGAGAGAGACAAATTGCGTGGGTCTCTGTATTTTTAGCTCATGTTAAAGGATGATGTCGTGGACGTCACTGCACTGACGAATATAGCAGGAATAACTGCAGCTCAGAGACACCGAGCTTCTCACTGCTCTGAGTTTAGAATCCATCTGTCTGATTGGTGAAAGCGTGTTCAAGCTTTAGTCTCTGTGAAAACCAATTTCGCAAGCTTTAAAGTGCCGAATGTTTAATTACGTCAGCTGTCAACACGACATAGAAGTGGGATTTCGGAGCAATGCTGATATTTCTCCATTCTAACTGCCTTTTGTAGTAACAGCGACAAATGAATGACTTAAGGGTGTTGATTTCCTCTGATAAAATGCCATGAAAGTATGCTGTTTGCTTGATATTAGTTCATTTATTTGAAGGACTAATTGAAGGATCATTGTAAGCAATTATTTTTTTTTTACAATCCCTTTATGTATTATGTTTATCTACAGAGAACATCTGCTGGTATTTAAAGATAATGTAATGACGTAGACCTATTGGTGAATGACCAGACTTCTGATTGGTGTAAGGACTGCATCACAAATTATATGATTGGTGAATAGATTAAAAGACTGATTATCCACTTTTTTTTTTTTTTTGCTTCTACTGCTTAAACTGTAGCGCTATGATTGGATTTACCATTGTAATTTTCCTTGTTAAACCTCTGATCTCTGGAACAATATGCAATTTAAACTCAATTATTAAGCTTAATATCTTTAAATTATTAAGCAACATGTACAATGTGATCTTTCATAATCATCTTGTGCCAGTAATAGAGTGCTTAATGAAAGGGTTTATGATGTACAGGACAATGCTGAAACATCCAGCACATTTTGATGCAGGTGGTACTTTTTCATCCCTCACAAATGTTTCAAGATCCTTTCCTGGTCCACATGTGGCCTTCTCCGAGTATGGGAGCTTGTTTAACAGGATGCAGTGTGTCTCTTAGATTCAGACCTGTAATAAATCTTCCACTGAGGTGCTACTTCACAGTGAAGTGGATCATCAAGGAGCTTTTAGCCATGGATGTTACTTGTTGTAACCGAAATGGATATAAATCATCTCTTGTTCTAGCTTCTGTTGCCGATCTGTGTTCAGAGTTAAAAGCACAGCTTGTGTACACAAGGATAGCTCTCATTAGAATGGGACTGCGAATTAAACAGCTTGGTAAAAAGACAAGATCGTTTCTGGGCATTTCCCTCCGCTCTTAAACAGCCTCAGCACTTCATGGGCCTCAGTTCTTCAAGGTGTTAGAAACATTCCTTTGAGATTCTAAACGATGTTGACATGAGTGCATTGCAAATATGCTGCTGATTTGTTCAGTTCCTGCTGGAAATCTCCCATCTCAACATGGGGTATTAATCAGTTTAAAAAAAAAAAAAACAGATTGAGATTAAGGCAGCACAGTGGTGGAGTTGCCTCGTATCTCTAGTGCAAAGGGTTTCATTTCTATCTCTGGTCTGTGTGCGTGCAGGTTGCATGTTCTACCCATGCTTGGTGCGTTTTCTTCAGGTGCTCCAGTTTTGTCCCATGGTTCAAAGACATCCAGGGCAGGCTAATTGGTATTTTCAAATTGCCTGTAGTGTGTGTGTGTGTGTGTGTGTGTGTGTGTGCTTGAGTGCGCTGTGATGGACTGGCCACCTGTCCATAATCCTATACAGACTGAGTGAGAGAGAGTGAGTGAATAAGTTTGAGATGACTTGTGAGATGTCAGCAACAGGCTGTGGCATTCCAACAATGATGGCTTGGTATTGACAGCCTAAATATGTGCCAAAAAGACAACCCTCTCACCATTATGCCACCTCCACCAGTCTGGACTGTTGCCAAAAGGCAGGATGGGTCCAAAGATTCATGCTGTTTAGAGGAACCTGTGCCCGCCTCAAATTTCTGTTCTTGACAGACTAGAGCAAAAACCGATCTAGCGTCCTGATGTTGTTTTCCATCCACGTCAATGTTCTGTGGTCTGAGATGCCTTTTGGCTGTGTGGCTACGTATTTGAGTTTTTGGGGTCCGTTTTCAATCATGCTGGCCATTTTTCTTTTTAATTAACAAGGTGTTATGTAGTGGTGTAAGGTGTTTTGTATGTATGCAAACTCTAGGGAATGTTGTAGGTTAAAATTCCAGAGGATCAGCAATTTCTGTAATTCTCAAACCAGCTTGTCTGGGACCAACAACCATGCCAAGGTCAAAGACACTAAGATAATTTTTTTTAACCATTTTCCATGACTAGATTACACATGGTTTGTAGTCACTGCATCCTCATTTTTCCGTATAATGATCATTTATATTATTATTATTATTTTTATTATTATTTGTTTCATTTGTGTGTTTTTAGCTCATGCCTTAAAAGTTATATTCTGCTTTAAAATCTATTTCCAGCTTATCATAATTAATTAGTAGTCATCTAGAAAAGCTTATTTTACCAGTTTCATAGAAACACTGAAAGGATGAATAGCACAAGCTTGACTTTCAGTGATCACCACTGGATGGAGCTGTGTAGCCCATTAAAATAATGTATACTCTCTCTCTCTCTCTCTTTCTCCCTCCCCCTTAATTCCTCTCACAAATACTGTTTACTGTGTTTCACCACCATGCGATTATTCCTCTAATATGTTTTGAAAGATTTTCCGATCCGAGTATTGCAGAGCTGGTGACTAATTAGCAAATCACCAGATTGTGACGCCACACCTTTCTGAACATATTCTCAACTGCTTCAAACTGAGCGAATAAAACACAGCCGCTCGGAAATACTAGCCTCAGGATAAAACTCAGTCATGCTGGAAGCCAGTCAGAATTACACTGATCGGGAGAACTTTTTATTTTTGTTTTCACACATTTTGCAAAATAAGCAGAAAAAAAGGCAAATTGGTGAAAAGGAAATAACAGGAAAGTCCATCCATAAAGCTATGTTGGAAACTTTCCTTTTTTCTTTTTTTTTTTTTTTTATTCCTATCTGCAGATGCTTGACAGATGGTTTTGTTATGGGTGGAAGCCTCACCACTTGTCCTTCCTCTGTGTTTGAGTGAGAACTTTTCCTGTTGTATTCTTTTGGGGTAAATCAGTAAACAGCTGTAACATTATACCACAGCGCTGTTATGTAAATTCGCAAATCTGATTGCTGAGAATGTGTTGAGTCATTTTCCTTAGTAATGTCTACTCAGACAGTAGTTCTGACGTAAATATGGTTGTTCGAGTATGTTATTTCAGAAAAAGGTAATTCACACTGACTTGCATGTTACAAACCATAGGGTGTCTATGCCTAATAATAAAATGATTTAAAAAAGCTGTATTAATCAAGAAAACTGTATAATTATTGATATGTTAACGCTTTCTTTAAAAAGACATTTATGTAACATTTACTGAAGGAGTCTCAGGTGTTTGTACTTCGCAACAGTAAGAAATTTTTGTAAGTCAGTAGTGACTAATAACAGGAGCAAACTTATTTGAATTGAATGTAGTAATATTGGTTCAAAAGCATGACATGACATTAATTAATATATTTAAATTGCTGTAGTTGGCACATTGCTGGGCTTTAATACACTGGAATAAAATTAATTTTAGATAGTCTTGATTAGAGAGAGAGTGAGGGGGAGGGACAAAAAAAGCAAGAGTCAAGTTCCTGGCATCTTTCATTTTAAGGTAATGTTCGACTGGTAATGATTCGAATTTGAGTTAAGACTGCTAGGATGTTGAGGATGGTGTACACATGCAAAAATAGAAAATTAGAAAAAAGATACGCCCTTGGGTACACCAGAGGTTTCATACTAATTTGCCATGAGTTGGGGTTGTATATACTAGGGTAGGGGAGAAATATACTGTAGGTCCATATGTTTTTTTGTTTTTTTTCTCCTCAGTGCTTCAGGGTTATTGAAATGTTGACCAGTTTCTGTAATAATACCTAAGCCGAAGCCTGAACTCTTTTTCCATAACATTATTAAAGAAAAACAGTCTTTAGTTACCACTGACCTAGTTTTGTTTCTCACTCACCATTTTCCTGGAAAGTATTCAGACCCCCTTAAATGTTTCACTCTTTGTTATATTGCAGCCATTAGCTAAAATCATTTAAGTTCATTTTTTCCCTCATCAATGTACACACAGCACCCCATGTTGACAGAAAAACACAGAATCGTTGCAGATTTATTAAAAAAGAAAAACTGAAATACCACATGGGCCTAAGTATTCAGACCCTTTGCTCAGTATTTAGTAGAAGCCCCCTTTTGATCTAATACAGCCCTGAGTATTTTTGAGGAAAGATGCAACAAGTTTTTCACACCTGGATTTGGGCATCCTCCGCCATTCCTCCTCGCAGATCCTCTCCAGTTCTGTCAGGTTGGATGGTAAACGTTGGTGGACAGCCATTTTTAGGTCTCTCCAGAGATGCT
>JAQMYJ010000040.1:9747230-9770427 GCA_030014305.1 Clarias laeviceps | reverse complement strand
GAGCTCAGTCACAGTGATCTTTGGGTTCTTCTTTACCTCTCTCACCAAGGCTCTTCTCCCCCGATAGCTCAGTTTGGCCAGACGACCAGCTCTAGGAAGGGTTCTGGTCATCCCAAACGTCTTCCATTTAAGGATTATGGAGGCCACTGTGCTTTTAGGAAGCTTAAGTGCAGCAGAATTTTTTTTGTAACCTTGGCCAGATCTGCACCTTGCCACAATTCTGTCTCTGAGCTCTTCAGGCAGTTCATTTGACCTCATGATTCTCATTTGCTCTGACATGCATTGTGAGCTGTAAGGTCTTATATACTGTAGACAGGTGTGTGGCTTTTCTAATCAAGTCCAATCAGTATACTGTAATCAAACACAGCTGGACTCAAATGAAGGTGTAGTACCATCTCAACGATGATCAGAAGAAATGGACAACACCTGAGTTAAATCTATGAGTGTCACAGCAAAGGGTCTGAATACTTATGCCCATCTAATTTCAGTTTGAATACTTTCTGTACCCACTGTATAAATGAGAAATCCATCATAAAAGCAAAAAAGACTTCAGAAAGCTTCAGAATGCAGTTCATTTATTATAAGACTCGGCTAGTTAGCAATCCACAAGATGACCAGCATGTTGCAGTTGATGGAGGTAATTAGCATGAATTTTGAACGTTAAAATATTTGGAACCTATCTGTTTGATTTGCCATTCTGTACGCTCCGTGTCAAAGTTAACATGGCAGTTTAAACTAAGAAACAAAAAATCCTCACATAGGAAAGTCGTTAATATGTACACGTTGGGGACTAATGAAGACCTTATGCTAAATGGATTAATATGCAAGTTGTTCAGGGTGTTTCTTTTTTTTCTTTCTTTCTTCCTTTTTTTTTTTTTTTAAGTGGCACTTACAGTAACCTCTTTACATTTTAATGATGAGCTCTCAGTAGTTGTCGGTCAGAGGTTTAATAGAAAGTCAACAAGAGAGGATGATATGAAGTATTATGTTCCAAGCTTTGTTTTAGTGGTGTATGAAGTATTTCTGCATTATAATGTATTTTGATGCATTATAATTTTATGTAGTCTTTTTTAAGATACCATAGCTGTTCGGTCCTTACCTCATTTGTTTTTTGTTTGTGCACCTTTATAAGCTTACAAGCTGGTGCTGAACATTCGAACACTAGGTGCATGTACATGGAGTCCATTAATAATTAGAATAATAGGCCAATCAGAATAAAATTGCTTCATGTGAACACCTCAGTCGGAATAGTCTGCCTGATCCTTGTTGATCGGAATGAATTTTTTAAACAGAATTAGATGGGTGGTGTGAACCTTTTTGATAATCCATTAAATAGGTAAATATTAGCCATGGAAACACTTGATCAGATTTTTTCTGTTTTATCTTGTTTGAGTAAGTATAGTCTTTCTGCACATGTTTCCCCCAGATGGGTGTAATGGTATTTGCCATAAGTTTCTGGAAAATAAATTTAGCTTCTGTTGCCATTTGGTAGATTCTCTCCCATCTGTGTTTACTTTCATCCACTGGATCTCTGGTTAAATGTGGATCACTGATTGGCCCACCATTACGTATGTAGGAAAGTATCTAACCAATAATATGTATATATAGTTCATTTAAAATTTTTAAACTTTGTCTGTTGTCTGCTGTACATATTGGGTAAGTGCTTGTCTCTGTTTTGATGATTACAATCATTGTCTGCATTTTCACAACCGATATTTTATTTAGTACAAAATAACTAGGCTAAGATCCATATTATATTTGCGCATAGCTGTTTAACAAATGAGAGAGGCCATTTTGTGAGAAATTCACACCTAGCTAATAAGGCTTTCTTAGTCTTCGGGCAGATTTCCAAAGCAAGGTTAGAATATAGCCTTAATCAATTATTTAAGTGCATGCTTTTAGTTAAGCTCACATGTTTAAGCTAATGAAATATTTCCTGTAGTGTATCTTTCACTCCGACATCCCCATTCTTACTGCCCCTCCCCAGTCTATATCAGTCTTTCACTCTCTTACCCTTGGCTTTATAAGACTGACAGTTGATCCTCCACACAGATAGCCCCTAATACTAGTCTGTCAACACCAATTTTCCGAAGCATTAGATGAAGTGTGAGCTGCGTTCAATTCAAAATGACTGCTTTTACCGTGCCCTGGATCAGCATCTGTCAATTGAGTGCAATGAAATAATAACGAGGGGCTTGGCAGTGTCTGATGTACTGCACTGTTTAATAGAACAGCTTGGGTTTGTGGGTAATGGAGTGTAAGCCAGAGTGTAAGAGCAGAGTTCAGAAACAACTACATGACATGGAAAGCTGTTTATACCTCGTTTCAGACTCAGTTAGGCCATATTCTACAGTAAGTGAAACCCTACACAAGCCTAAACATACAATTTAAGCACTGTGCACTTGACAGCATTTAAGGTGTGCCTCATTCTTTTGCATACGAGGGCAGATTGTTGAAAAGGTGTGATGCCAGCATAAAAAGGTGAGCAAATGCCAAATGTGACTGGTTAAATATTCCTTTTGTTTTACACACATGATTTTGCCTGCCTCTCAAAGCCAGGTGGAATTTAGTGCCATGTATTTTGCTCAGTTCTGTTTAGGCAATGTTGGCAAATGCATTGTTTCACCTAGAAATCGTGGGCTATATTTTCACTGTCAATGTGAGTTATTTTTATTCATTTTCATATATATATAAATATCATACTGTTATAACACAAGATCAGTTAAGAATCTTAAGTCCTATTTGGATTGGTTTTATTTATTTATTTATTTATTTATATATATATATATATATTTTGGGGTCTCTTAAGCAATAAAGCTCTCACTTTCTGAACATCAATACAAACCAGATGATTGCATCATAGCCAGATAGGGGCGTTCAAGTCAAACCGGGACATTTGACTAACATCACACAGTTATGAGAGTAAAAACTCCCTTAGCCTTCTTGGTTCTTAAAAACATTTAAATGCACCGTTAAGATGTTTTACTGCAGAGTTTCATCTGCATACCATGCAAAAAGTATTCTGTAAATGACAATTAGGTTTATGCCTTCATGGACAAGAAATTTCATCACAAGTTTTCATCCAACGTTCCACTGGAGTAGGAAAGACACACTGGATGTTTAGAGCTGTGCGATAAAATCAGTTTTGCAATTGGATCAATCTTTTGTTCATTTGTTGATTCAAATAATTAAATCTATGTGTCAGGTTTTAATTCAGAAATGATTCACATTTTTTTAATTACTTGGGTAAATTCACTACTATTAAATGGTCTAAAATTGATGAATAGTCTACAATTTTACAGCAGCTGTTGCAGAAAATACAAATCGTTTGCATCATCCACAAAGAACTTGCAACGTCCTTTTTGCATCTTCTTTTGAGTTTAGGGGTGGTTGGTGCAAATCTGCCAACAATTGTCCATTTTTATCTTATCTTATCTTATCTTAACACAATTTACACAGCATTTAAAGTTTTTAAGTGTCTTTAAGTAGTTTTTAATGCTTTAAAACCTGTGAGAAAAATAGCTCTTTGAAACTAAGCAAATACTCATTAGTTCTATGGAATTGAAATGAAAATCCTAATGCCCAAAAAACCTAATCGAATTGTCAGCCTACCTATGATTCATAGCTTTATGGCTCTTATTTCAGTCTGACGTGAAACAGAAATCGGGAAGTATAACAGAAGCATCTATTTTTCATTTTCCATGTTATAATTTAATGGAGGGGTCACTGATACACACTCTGTGAAAGTAAATATGGGAAATAGCACTAGTCACATATGTTTTCTTCGCTCTATATGAGTTGACATCTGTATAGAAAAGTATTTGGTCATCCGGACTATAATTTTTTAAAAGGAGGATATAGGAGAAAAAAAAAAATCTGTTGGGATTAAACTCCGTATGGACCTTGGGGCACTATGTGAACCAGGACCCAATGATGGGGCATATGTGAAAAAGTTACTCAAAGTTACTTGATCGAGCAAAAGAAATTTAACAAGACTTTTGTGACTTTTTTTTTTTTTGTTGCTCAAATGTTTTAGGGACTGAATTTGACCACAAGAATAATGGAAAACAGATTAGCTGGACTTTTAAAGGAAGAAACTGCCTTATTCTCTACAGCCTTCTTTCCATTAAAAACCAATTGCTATTCGAATGGCATATTGGCTGAATTAATGCCGTGAACACCGTTTTCTTTTTCTGACATAAGTGTCTTCATTTAATAAGCACTTATTTTACTAATACCACTTTTTTTAAACTGACCTTTTCTTTACCTTTTAGTCCAGAGATTTTTGTTGACCATTGTTACCATTTTACCTATTAAACCTCAATTTGCGCTTCATGCAGTGTGCTTTTAATAGGTGTCCCAGGCACTGTTTGCTTGGTGAGCTACAACCTTAACGTTAATTTAAGACAGATTGCGAGCACATCATCCAGCTGCATCAAGTTGCATATTTTTTGCTTCCTGAACTACATACATCTGGCCCTGTGGCTCTTCTGGGTAGCAGGGAGATGCCGGGCACTGCCAGTTTAATTGGTTTGATCTGTTGCAGCTAATGGGGTGAAACAGGTCTAGAAGACACACTTGTGCATGCAGAGCCTGTAACGGCATGGTAATTAGTGGAGTGTTAAGGCAGTGGGTACACTGTCTACAAGGGGTGGCAGTGTTTCTCCAGGGTGCTGAAGCATGAAGCAAGAGCGTGTGACAAGAATGATAAAAGTGTGTATGATAATGGTGTGCCATCTCATCAGATGACCTCTGACCTTTGTGGGTTTTAACTGACAGTGCCGACTGATTACAAAGCTGTTGTGGAAGTAATAGCTGTTAAGGGTAACTATCTCTCTCTCTCTCTCTCTCTCTCTCTCTCTCTCCCCATACTTCTTTCTTACACTCTTTTATCTGTCTACTTTCACACATGTGGCAAAGCAACTATATCGTGTATCAAATCCTCTGACTCTTTCAAATTATTTCCATCATGTTAAGTAAAAGTGTGATGGAATGAATGTGATATCATTCAACTTGTATGTTTGCAAATGTTTCCTAAAATATTCATATGTTCATATTAATTTATTAATTTCCTATAAATAAGTCAGGGATTTGAATCTCACATTCCGGTCTCTTTGAGGTTGCATGTTCTCGCCGTGCATGGTGGGGTTCCTTCAGTTTCCTTCCACAGTTCAAAGAAATGTACTGAAGACGGATTAGCATTTCCAAATTGGGAGCGTGCTGCCTGTGTCCTGTGATGAGTTGGAACCCAATCCAGGGTGTACCCCGCCTTGTGCTCCAAGTTCCCTTTGATATGATCCAAGTCTTCTATGAAATTACACAGGGTGAGTGGTATAGATGGATGGTTGGATGAAGTGCTGATCATTTTCACCAAGATTGGTGCATTGTTGGCTCAGAGATACTGTAGGCTACCCACCTGCCATGCAGAAGGACTGTGCATGATTCCCCAATACCCAATCTAGAAGGGATGGGATAGGATATGATATGATAGGATATGATAGAATGTGAACATTGTGTCAAGAAGGTCATCCAGCGACAAACCTGTGCTAAGTTGTATGTGGATCAGATGGTCCACTGTGGTGACCCCTTGATAGGAGCAGTTGAAAGAACAACTTTAATCAAGATTTAACAAAGTATATTGTAAAGATAAATTTGACTACAGTTTTTTTACTTTTTAATGAACCCAGAATCTTTACCATCACACTGTTGATAAAATCAATGTGTTGATGATCTCCCAGAATCTGTCATCACCAGGTTGGCAATCTTTCATAGTGTTGATCTCTCAGAATCTCTGAATTCATAGTGTTGGTGATCTCCCAGAATCTTCTTCACTCCTCTACCATTTTCAGATTATAAATCACCCTTGGGCCGCTGTTCATCTTTATCAGATCCGCTCACAGCCCCTTACTTTCCCTCTGATAAAGACCTGCAACCTTGGACCTGTAATTTATATTAATAATAGAGAAAGTCAACAGTCCGGAAAATTGCTGTGTTCTTGTGCTACTGGATTTATTGTAGATAATTACCCATAAGCATCACCTTCATGCCATAATTACAAATTACACCAGAGTTTCGTAGTTCAACTTTAATGGGGGTCTTTATTTGTGGTGGACTAATGAGAGGTTTTACTTTCTGCATTAAAGTAATACTTTATTTCTTTAAATACACCTTGCTTTTAGGGCATAGACATAGACACATGCAGTTTTGTGTAAATTAGTAATGTATATAGCTTTCATTACCAATTTTCACATTATTATACATGTCTATGTCTATGCTCTAAAAACAAGTTGTATTTATGTGTAAATTAGTAATGTATATAGCTTTCTTTACCAATTTTCACATTATTATACATGTCTATGCTCTAAAAACAAGTTGTATTTATGTGTAAATTAGTAATGTACAGTATATAGCTTTCTTTGGCCATGGATTCAAATGGAAAGACACAGAAAACAAAATGAAAGCAATGGTTTAAGACACAGATAACAATCAATAGTAGATTTTTTTCTATTTTAGATTACAACTTGCCCTTTGTTTTATCATTCTTTTCCATCAATGTTACTGTTTATATTCATTAACTTTATTTTTATATACCCCGTAAAAAGAGTAAAATCACATAGTTTGGGTATTATTTTTAAACACATTTTTTAAAAATAATCCTCTTAACATTTTTACCAAGTTTGCAAAGTTTACACAGGTTACCAAGTTGTAGCCTATTTATTTAGTATATTTCTTAAGTGAGCTTTTTTTGTGTGTTGATTCTTCTGACATATTATTGAGAGATGAGCCTGACATTTTATATCCTTTTAGCTCTTTTTAATGTGCTGCATTAAAATCTTTCTCCCCCTTCTCTCTCTCTCTCTCTCTATCCCCACCTCCCATCAGGCTTTTTGGCCTCAATACCATTAACTTGTGGCATAAACCAATAATTATATAAATAAACGTGTTTGTTCATTCCACATCTTTTTTTTGTGTGTGTGTGTCTGACAGAAATGTCACAGAAATGTTAATGAAATGTTAATTAAACATCATAAAGTAAGGAAACGCATGTCTTTAGCATTGTGCTGAGAGGTCACTCCTCCCCAGGGCTCCTGCTTTCCGTCTGCAGGGGGTGCGCATTCAGCGGGCGGAGCAGGTAGGAAGCAGAGGCGGCCTAATTAAAGTGAATGTCACTCCTTCCTACTGAGAAGTGCATCAATCTCCCACATGGGCCTGCTGCGAGTTTGCCCTGTCACATGCTCTCCTGCAGAGACGACACCACAGGGCCTGAAAATACCTTTTTATGTCTCTGTGTGTATGTTTTTGAGTGCCACATGTCCGGGCCATTTTTGGTGGCTCTGCCAAGCCCAAAGAAGTTCATGTTGGCCAACAAATGCAGCCTTCTGTTTCTCTTGCTGGCAGACTGTTCGGCACCTGATCGAGAGATTCATATGGACTGTGTTTTCCCTCCATTATGCACTGAGTTCTACACAGAGGAGTTTAAAAGTTAACTTATCAAGATCCTTAGGCTTGCCAACCATTATGGGTTTGCGTAGGCGGTCTGCATTTTAACATCCGGGTAAGTTAGTAGGTGTTATCATTCAAAAATATGCCAAGAAGTCTACTTATAAGCTTGAAATGATTGGCAATTCTGTAACTCTTTTGAGCTCTCTGTTATTAAGAGACACGCAGGGAAGCTCAGCCCTTCCCCAATTTCACGTTAGTAATTTTTGGTTCGTGATTTTCTCATCTCAATTTTATTTTTAAAAGTTGCACTTACATGGTGCCTTGGTTCTGCCAAGGTAAAGTGTGACTGTTTTGAGTTTAACAAACACTCTCACTCATTCTCCATACCACTTATCCTTGTTGCAGAAATCCAGAGTCTATCCCAGATAGGGGTGCCAGATGGGGTGTCAGTCCTTCGCAGGGCATAAGCATACACACTCTTGCACACTTACTCGCACACTATGGGGACTTTGGAAATGCCAATTAGCCTGCTGTGCATGTTCCAAGTCCTCGGGAATCGAATCCTCAACCCTCATGGTGCAAGGCCATAGTGCTCACCAGTTTAAGAAACAATATAAATGAAAAATAATTTCATGTATGTTCAGTCTTAACTGCCATTAGGTAACATGGCTAACATTATTAGCAGCCTTACATTTTATTTTTATAGTGTACCAACCATTTCTCCTCAACAATATTAAAATAAAAGTAATATTTCTCATATCAAGCAATAAGATATTTTGGTGAAACTTCAATGTATCTTCTGTCTTATAAGCAACAACACAACAAATTGATTTAAATGTAAAGAAGTATTCCTTCTGCTTTTTGTGCCACTGAGTATACAGTATCATGCTAGACATAAAAAGAAAATTTGTCTGAGTTTAGAAGGAAGCTAATATCCAAGCATGGTAAAAATAATGGCTACAAGATCTTCTTTAAAGAGCCTGATATTCCTGTAACCACTGCAGCCAAGATTATTAAGGCCCATGGGGCTGTAGCCTGGATGTGGCATCAAGAGGAAAATTGACTCAAGATCGAAGATAATGATTGTTTGAATGGTGGGGAAAGAGGCCAGGAAACATTCTTCAAGACCGATCCAGGCTGACCTTCAAGCTTAAAGAACAATGGTTTCAAGTCAAACCAGTCATTTCTGTCTGAGTGAAAATAAGTTGTGTATTAGAAAACCCAGAGAACTTCTTAGAGAGAAACAAACAACCAAAAAAATGCCAGATTGAAGTGTGCCAGCCTACATGATGAGACGTCTTTCTGGCAGAATGTCATTTGGAAAGATGAGAGAGAATTTGAGTCTTTGGTTAAAAAGAAGAAGAAAAAAAGTGTTCACAAAAAAAGAAAAAAGCTTCTAAAGAAAATAATACTGTTCCTACTATAAGACAGTGAGGCCCACTGATGTTTTGGCGTTGCTATGGTGAATATATTGTATTTGGATACAATGTCATTCAAGGTTTGGATAATTTCCCCACCCACCCACCTAATCTGTGAGATGAGAAGATAACGAACCAAAAATTACTAACGTGAAAGGGATGCGCTTCCCTGGGTGTCTCTTAATACCAGAGAGCTCAAAAGAGTTATGGAATTTCCAATCATTTCAAGCTTATAAGTCAATTAGACTTCTTGGTTGTTTTCATTTTTGAATGAAAACACATACTAACGTACCCGAGCCTGGCTTGCAATCTCTATTCCAGTTCATCCCAAAGATGGGGTTGAGGTCAGGGCTCTGTGCAGGCTAGTCAAGTTCTTCCACAATGAACTCATCAAACCATGCCTTTATAGTCCTTGCTTTGTGTGTTACCACAAAGTTGGAAGCATAGCATTGTCCACGATGTCTTGGCATGCTGAAGCATTAAGATTGCCCTTAACTGGGTATAAGGGGACTGATTGAAATAATCAAATTCAATAATGAACAGGTTAGGCCAAATACTTTTGTCCATATAGTGCATAGTTATTGTTTGCTATGTTTTTGCTCTGTCTCCATCAGTAAACCCTGTGCAGTCAGAATGTATGTACACAAAACAACCCAGTTTCCATATCCTGCTTTTCATAGACAAATTTTGAATCTTGTAGAATATGTTTCTTAACAATTAAAAACAGAAATGACACATTTTTAATCTTTCTCTTTTGAAAAGAAATGCAGCAGGATTATGTGTTTTGCTTGTCTCTACTCCTCACTGTATCGTCAGTGACGCACAAAAGCCATGTGCACCTCAAACACTTCTGCCATCTTTGTTGCTGCTCGAGTGCTTCTGGCATCACCAACCACAGTCCTGCTCCTGCGTCTTTTTATACCTCTGTGAATTTTTGACCAGGAAGAATACATACATGAAAAGGATGTGAAGCAACCTGCTTGTACTGGATCATTGAAGGAGCCAAGATGGCTTCTCGCCTGTGGCTGATCAGGTTTTAATGTCAGTGCCAGTGCTTTATGAAAAACAAGTATTCCAAGTACAGTATATTCTTTTTTGAGGTCATTGTTTCTGCAAGTAATAATTTAAAGTGGTAGTTTAAGTAGATTTTATATGTAAAATCTCAAGTAACTGGTTTAACTTGACAGAGCAAATTGTATTTTTAGTTTAGTTGAGGGGTAGGAAAGTTATGATCCTTTAAAATTAGGACATACCCACTCATAGGAGGATTTCATTTACATCCTCCATTTTGTTGCATTTTCCCCAGATTTGTTTTCAGAAAGATCGACACAAAGCAATCATGCTTTTCGGTACGCACCTTTCCTGTAGGTGTTCTCAGTCTAGTCCCAAATTGACCTCTTTTTGTGATCCAACCATGAACCAGACCAACTTGCTCTGCAAGTTTGAGCCGAATGGTTGCTGTGGCACTTTGCATGTTTGCATTCCTACTCAAAAAAAATCTCTTATTTTATTCCCCTACAGAACATGGATCTTTTTTCCCATGTTTACGTTCTTGTTCCCACCCCAAACCCGTTTAAGCAATGAGCAGAGTTAACTAACATGAAACTGAGTCTAAGGGAAAAAGTGGCAAGTTTACAGACTGGTCCACTGATTCAGACTAGCACAAATGAACTGCATGATTGAATATATGGGTTGAGGAGGCAGGACGCAAGTGTGCAGAATTAACATGGTGTTTATTAGGGCAAATTCTATTTCTATTATGATGGTATGGGTCACATCACAGGCATAAAAGGTTATTGTAACAGTTTACAGGTAATCGGGAATACAGAAATGGATCAAAACCAGGAAATTATTATTTTTTTAAAATGATACCGAGGGGAGGAATTTATGCCACTAAAATTGTAAATAAAACCATTCTTTGGTTGAGCAAGATATTTCTTTGGGGTAAAATTTTACCTAAAAAAAACATACTTTTTGTAATGCAATTTGCTAATAATAATTGCAAGCTGGAAATGGAACTAGTGTAAAGTTTCTCTCTCTCTTTAGTTTATTTTCTTTCTTTTTTATTATTTTGATTATTTGTTGTCAGTACATTTTTTTGGTTCTGTAATTTTGTTGCTTTTGTTAACAGACCTATACTTCTTGCACATGTGTTTGTGCTTCTGATTTGTCAGGACTGTAACATAGAATCACAAATTGTACTATATATTGCACTGTCTACCTGGGTAGATTTAGCATTTCTCTTGTAGCACAACTTTGGTTGTGCTTTTGCTCAGTTTTGAGTTGAATGCAAGTTCTTTTCTATTACTGCTTCACTCATTTTATGCTAAAATGTTTATTGCACTCTAGAATGCTTTTGTCCGTTGTGACATTTTACACTGTCATACTGAAAATATTCTTTGTACAAATGGAAATTAGCAGGTCTGTGCATTTTCTTTCTGTATTGTTGTAGACAGGTGAGTCAGTCTGCATTGAAATGTTGCAGCAGGATGCAATCAAATGTTTTTTAGCATTTGCTTGTGTAGGCGTTGTAATCAGCCACACAGATGATAGATTTTCCTTCCTGTAATAAGCCACCTCTCTTGTGAAATTACAGTTTTGGTGTTATTACTCGGCCTGTGCCTAAATCAACAGTACCGAGAACACTTATTTACTTTCTAGTTCTTTATGGCGTTTAGACATATTGCATTTATTCATATTTGTTTGTTTGTTTGTTTTATACAATTATATTTATTGTATTTGTATTTTTGCAGCTCAAACATTCACAAATTATGCCGATCAGACATGAAATCAACCCCACTGGCAGGTGAACTTTGCATTGATCACTAACTATTCACCAGTAAACTGAGGACAGGATCATGGGTATTCAGCACATACCCAGAGGCCTTATGGAGCCTTTTCCTGAGGGGCCACAAGACGAGCCCAAAGCTTAGGTGTCTTTAAGCCTGGATGGTGCTTAGCAATGGGCGTATAGAGACCGACTCATCCCCTGCTGGTGTGAATACTGTGAGATTTATCCCATGATGATGTGCACACTCTGCTTCATCTCAGTACATTGCAAAACTTTACAGCATTAGCATGTCTTTTTTTTTTTATGTTGCAGTGGACTTGTGGATCATTCGCATTCTAGTCTTTTTTTTTTTTTTTTTTATACCCGTCAGTCAAGCTGGCAGCTCCAAGTAGCGTAGAATGTAGCGTAGCAGTGCCTAACGTTCTTCTTTCAACGTGTTGACAGCCCTTCATTCAGTAGACATCACCATGCATTGGCAAAACCCAAACACAAGACTCCTGTATATAGCGAAAGAATGGCTTCTATTTTCTTAACACAGATGTTCTTTTATTTTTGCATTGCATTCTGTCCGATTGTTTCATGTTATGTGTTTATAGGAATTTTAATAATATGACGTGTATAAGATTTTAGATATAAGTATGTATAGTATGTATGATGACTTACCTTGACATAAGTTGACGCATACTGTGCTAAATCAATACACTTATAGATTTTAGGAGGATTTCAACAGAAATAAACTGACAGATGACTTCAAGGTAATATTGTTCATCTTTTCATTTCAGTACTGTATATTTTGGCCCATACTGTATTAAAAATTGGTTAGGGTTATTATATACACATTGGTGGCTATGGAGATGTGGGTGCAAATCCCATCACAGTCATTTGTGACTTTTTTCCAACCACATTATTTCTTCTGTAAACCTGATAGTTCAGCACTATCCTTATAGGTTTTAATAATATGTGGGGCAGTTCTTAATACACTTCCAGTCATCAAAATGTTTGTGTGATGCAGGCCAATCTAAAACAATGATGTTTATTTGGCCAGGCAGTGTAGCTTCAGTTTTAAAAATTATGTATCAATTATTGTTGTGAGGTTTACTCTTTGGCCCCAGTTAGCTGTTGCATTATTAAAATTTGACCATGTGATTTCTGGATTATTATTATTATTATTATTATTATTATTATTATTATTATTATTAACCTAAGCTATCAAGGCAATGTTTAAAGCTTAAATAGGGGTGATCATTAATTGTAGTCGATGATTAGTTGATTTCCTGTGTATTTCAAGCAACTTGAACTAACTTTATGGCTTACAGGGAAAGATAAGTTAAATGTATGATAAATTTATTGTAATTTGATTAAGCCAAGCAGGACTACAGAAGCTTCATATGAATCCCAGCTGAACTTTGCAATGCATTTTTGCACTGAATAATGATTGTGGAATTTGGCTCTGATTACAGTACATCGTACTTGCGGTCCCCGTGACATACTTCACGGTCAGGGTGCAGAGCAAGAAAACTTGTGATGACCAGACCTATGGTAAAATAAAATAAGTTTCTGTTTAAGGATAATTAACAGTTATGGAACATGTATCTATAGATTTCATTTCTGAAAAAGTTTCATTTCTTTTTCTAGTTTGATAAGATGGAGAGTTGAGATTAATCTGGTTATTTTTAAGACTACTGATGATAAATCTGGTAAAATGATAACTAAGTTGTACAGTAGTAGTATTCGTACTAAAAAAATCTATTATAAATTATTTGTTGTATTAAAATATCAGCATGTTATTCAAAGTCCTTTCAGATGTGACCTGTCTAAGTGTGACCCAAGTATTTGGCCTTAATTACGTCTGCATGCCTGGCATGCAGACCCTCTCAGCTGAAACGCAGCATGCTTATGCTATCTCATTTTCGACAGATTATGCGCCTGAGCCCTTCCAATCCCTCCAAGCAGTTATCACCTGTGTCCCTGCCTTGCGCCATCTGAGCCCTAACCCATAAAAGCCGGAAATCATTTGTGTTCGTGTGTGTAAAGTGTGTCCTCCCTTCCGCAGCCCCTCTAGAGAGGGATGCGAGCTTGATCATCTTCATTAGCTTACGCTCCTGCGGGAAAAGCTCCAAAATGAAATGTGTGTCGCCTACATTGGCTCGAGGAGCAGGTCTGCACCCGCAACGAAAGTACCCTTTTGGATCACAAAGTGAATTTTTCAAGGTCAAAAAGTTGTTTAAACAAAACAGCTAGTGTTGCTTAATAGTAGGTAGTTGCTTATATGGTTGATTTACATATCATTGCTAATCTGTATTAGCTAATATTAAATAGCATGAGATGCTGGGACCATGTTTGATGAACTGTGCAAAGGTCTTGAGCCACCCTTGTTTCTTCATGCTTTGGTTCCAAAAAGCCAGGCTTTCTTTCTTTTTTTTTCAATTTTATTTATTCA
Organism: Clarias laeviceps; assembly: GCA_030014305.1. Lineage (NCBI taxonomy): Eukaryota > Metazoa > Chordata > Actinopteri > Siluriformes > Clariidae > Clarias > Clarias laeviceps. The sequence continues at coordinate 9,756,335 of JAQMYJ010000040.1, read as the reverse complement.
TTTATTAATTTATTTTTAATGTATTTATTCATTCATTTTTAAATGAATTTAGTTTTCAATTATTTTTAAAATTTTAATTAAGGTGACACGGTAGTGTAGTCGTTAACACTGTTGCCGTGCACCTCCGGGGTCCGGGTTTGATTCCCGGCCAGGCTTGATTCCCGTCTCTGTGTGCATGGAGTTTGCATGTTCTCCCCGTTCTTAGTGGGTTCCCTCCGTGTACTCCGGTTTCCTCCCACAGTCCAAAAACTTGCAGATTAGGCTGATTGTCGTTCCTAAAATTGCGCGTAGTGTGTGAATGAGTGTGTGAGTGAGTCTAGGGTGTACCCCGCTTGTGCACTAATCCTCCTGGGATAGGCTCCAGGCCCCCCGCGACTCTGAATACAATACAGGATGAGGCGTATAGACGATGAGTGAGTGATTTTAATTAATTTATTTTGTTTTGTAATCTTAATAGTTTTCCATACATCCTGAATAACTTTTTTGTCTCTCATTTTTGGCAAGATTTTGACTTTTTGGTTCAATCCCTATACCTCACAAGTTTCAGAGATTTTTTTGTGTGTGTGCGTGTTAAGCCATTCAATGATCTACAAATTATTCAAGCATGAATAAAACCATCTAAACAGGTGCAGATGATGACAGATGTTCATGCCGGTGAATAGTATACAGCTAATGCTGAATGCTGAGTGGTTGGAATAGACGAGAGGGGTAATGAGGTTGCTGCTAGTTATAAACAACAAATTTTTAAATAGTACTGTATTTTTAGGCACTTTGCAGTTTACAGTACTTTGCAGCCTAGAACAATTTTATACGAAGTAATGAGGGGTGGCTCAAGACTTTTGCACAGTACTGTATGTTAACAATTTTTTGTTTTGTTTTGTTTTTAACAAACAGTTTTTAACAGAAAACACTGTTATTGTAAGAATAGGATAATCAATGTCTGAGCCCAGACTAGTGCTGTATTGTGTCTTGCCATTCTTTGCACATGTTTAAGGATGATACGTGTAGAGCATGCGAAAGGCATTAGTGGGTGTACATTAGTTAAGATAGTGAGCATGTGTTCAGTGAAATGCGTAATGGTTTTGGCAGGCATCGTACCCGTTAAGCCAGTGCGGGATGTTTTATTGCAGAGCATCTCTTCAGCCGTGTGATGGATCTGTGTGCCAAAGACGAATCTCTTACATTAGTGCTCTTTGCTGAAGTGCAGAGTATTTATCACACAGAAGATATATCTTAGACCAGATACATCATGTTGCCATCCTTATATCACATTGCAAGGTATATATGAGTGTGTGAGGATGTGTGTGAGAGGATAGAAAGTGAGGGGTGAGACAGATTAAGGAATAAACTCAGATTAAGAGGAAAGTAGATGGAGGGTGTGAGGAAAACATGCAAGAGAAGGAAAAATAAGGGCCGACTTGTAGCTTTTCTTTTTCGTTCCTGATTAATTACATCATATTGAGCCTGACCAGCTTATAAAGGATTAGCCATTATGTTGTATCCCACGGGATGGTTACTAAATCCGTTTTTCTTTTTCTCTCCCCCTACATGCCGCAAGAAAGAAAGTTCGAAGTTTTCTCACTAATTTTCGGTTACTGGCTCCAGCAAAAATGAGATTAACGTGGTATGCACACTTTGTGGGTTTTTTTTTGTTTGTTTGCTTGTGTGTTTTCATTAATGAACTTATTATTTAGCTTTAGTTTTATTCTATTGCACATTCATTTGTTTTACATTTAGTTTTTATTTATTTTTGTTTGTTTATCTTTTATTCAATTTGAATTACTGTTTATTTAGCTATTTTCATTATTTATTCCATTCTTTTTTTCATTTGCAGGATTATGAGGCTGATGCAAGTAACCTTTTAAAGATATTTTTCATTGTCACAAATCAGCCTTACCCAATCATGTATAAAAAATCTAAAGAGAAAGTATAAATTAGTTTTATAGTATTATCAGTTGGTCCCTGGTGAGCAAGCCAAAGGTGACCGTGCCAAGGAAAACCTCCCTGTGGTGACAATAAGAAGAAACCTTGAGAGGAAACCGATTCAAAAGGGAATCCTTCCTCATTTGAGCGATATGACCACATATCAGTCCTTGGTATATCTGTGTGATATGAGGCTGGTCGTTCATTATAAGGAGAAAGGTGTTAAAGTTAATATAAACTTTTGCTGATGGAGACTCGGGTCAAAACTTGTAGAAGTTATACAATTATATATTATTATTGTATATAATAATATATAATTATTGTATATAATATATAATAATAATAATAATAATAATATCCCTGCATCAGCAATGTCCAAGACCATCTTCATGGTCAAGTGGAACTGTCCCCAGTCACCACATGCATCCCAAAATGACAATGCAGGGCTATACTCAGCAGTGAGGCCTCCATGTGACGCTGGGTACCAGGATGAGACAGACAAGACCAGAGTGCAATTATTCTCAGGATCACTGCCAACTCGGGAGTGCCGCTCTCTGTATAGCTGGAGAGGGAGAGCAGTTGGATATGATAATGGTCGCATAATATTTTTTGTATCAATCAAAAATATCAATTTTGTGTGGAGTACAAGCAAGGACTCCAGCAGAACTAACTATGACAGCATATACCTGAAAGGGAGAGCCAGAAGGAAACACCAACATGAAGGCTCCCTGTAAAGTAAGGTAACCAGTCACTTTACCATTGGCAAATCTGAGTGATTAATGAGAATGAACAGACAGCATCCAAACATGCCCAGGAGTTCCCCCAGTTCTCCACCTTTATCAAAGAACAAATCTATTCATAAAACATGTGGCTAAATAGATTTTGAGGTTAGGCTAAACTACTTGGATTGTGTTTGAGTCCCAAACATTAATTGAAAGTCTAGTCTATAACTTTGGAGCTTTGTAAGAAAAAGCTCTGCCCCTGCTGTAGTTTTAATCATACAAGGTACCAACAAGCTGCCTGACCTCTCTAAACAAAGTAGGCATGGCAGATCATAAACCACTAGCAGTTCCTCAGGTACTGTGGCGCAAGATAGTGCTTTATTGGTCAGTAGTATAATTTTAAAAGCAGTAAAAAAAATCTATTATCTGGGAGCCAGTTCAATGTGGATAGGCATGATGTGCTCTGGTTCTAGTAAGGACTTTGCCTGCTGCATTCTGGACTAACTGGAGTTTGTTTATGCACTTGGTAGAACATCCAGATGGAAAGGCATTACATTAGTCCACCCTAGAGTTAACAAAAGTGTGAACTAGTTTTTCTGTGTGGCATTATATTTTGTATCTCGGAAATATTTCTAAGATGAAAGAAGGTTGGTAACATTATCTACAGTATCTATTCTAAATCTAAATTAAAGACTAGAATCAAAGCTTACTTCTAGCTGAATGTGATCGTAGTACCAGTACAGTACTTCTGGCTTGTCAGAATTAAGTAGAAGCAAGTTAATAAGCATCCAGTGTCTAATGTTCTTTACACATTCCTCATTCGTATTATTAAGCTGATGTTTCTCATTTGGCTTTTCTATGACATAGGACTGTGTGTCATCAGCATAACTGTGGAAACCAATACCATACTTATGAATTGTTAGAGGAAGCATATAGAAAAAAAAATACCAGTGGGCCAAAAACAGAAACCTGTGGAACACCAAATTTCACTTTAGGACACATAGACGTTTCATAGATGTTATTCATATGTAGGTATAAAGATAATTACTGTGCTACAATCTTTTCTAGGATCTTTGAGATAAAGAGGAGGTTTGGTATTCTCCTATAGCTGGACAACTCACAGGGGTTGAGGTCAGGTTTCTTAATTAGGGGTTTAATAACTGCTAGTTTGAAAGAAGCATGAAGAATTGAGTATTTTTAAAAGGCTAAGTATCTAAGTACAGGACCTAGTAAACAGACTGATGATTATGCTGATAATATAAGTGAAATTAGTAGTGCCGATCTCATATAGTTTAGATTATCACCTACATCATTATTTATTAAATTGTCTCTTTTTATTAAAAAACGTCAGCACTACTACATGTTATTGATGTGGCTGATGCATGAAGACAGGAAGACTAACTCTTTTGTTTTTGTCAGACACAGTAGATTAAACTCCTGTTCAGTTTCATTTACAATAAATACTTTATATGTGAAGATCTAATATTTATAAATATAATTGTGATCTTTATGCAACACTGAAAGCCTAAAACTTATAATTTATAATATTATAATAAATATAATAAACAATATATAGGCAAGACATGGTTGAAAACATAATCAGGAAGAAGCTCAAAGCATGTGCATGTGAGTTGCACAGGCTGATGGGTAGTGGTAGTCTCCTCCAGCACTGCTCACACATAATGTAATTGGACATTTTTTACATATTCAATTATTTATTTATATTTTCTGATTAATTTTATTTATTTACCTCGGAGTGAATGGCATGAATGTGGCTTATAAATACTTATTATTATTATTATTATTTGCTTGTTCATGTATAATTTTTTTATGTATTTGTGTAACGATTTAATTGATTACTCATTTATTTGTTTATGTATTTGTATATTTACTCATGTTTTGTGACTAATGTCAGATATTGAAAGTACATCAGCTCAGTCTCTCTCCTCTGCTAATGATGATTATATACTGTAACTGCTCAGCCAATATATGTGTGTGTATGTGTGTATATATATATATATATATATATATATATATATATATATATATATAGAAACAAGCTCACACAACAGTGTCAAGAGCCTGTTAATCTGTCGCTCTCATAAGTGTCTTGCCGACTTTCAATATACACACATATATTTATGCATTCTTTTTCTCTCCCACTTTATTTCATACTTTCATTTTTTTTATACTATATTTTCTGTTAGCCGTGATTATGCAGCGATCAGTGATGTGCTTTGCCTGAGGCGGTTCTGCTAAAATAACATATCTAAATCCAGTACTTCAGGCATTTATAATTAGTGTTATCACAGCAACATATGGCTTTTTTTTTTTTGGCTTTTTTTTTGGCTTTTTCTCTTGTGTTCACTTGCTCTACTTTTATCCAAAAGTGTGCTAACATTCCTACCACTCGGGACTCCCTCTTATCACAGACACAAGGACAAAACTCTATTTTTCTTACTTAAGGCAAGGCCCTAAAAGCCCTGTTCCATTTCTTCTAACCTGGTTCAGTAAAGTCATGAGGTCACCCTAATTTTAAAACACCTAGTCTACTTTGCTTAACTACTAACTAAATAAACCCAGCTCAATTGACTGTGAGCATGATGTCTATTACTTGTACACAAACTTGGCTAATGGCTTGAACATTATAACAAACTAAGATTAGCAAGTTACCTAGAGATTCGTTTCAAGTACACGGTACAATGTTTCCCCTGTGAGTATGTGCTCGTTCTCCTAAGTGCTCATTCAGTTTCTATACTAACATCTCATTCACAGGAATGTGGATGATGTAATCCAAGATAAATTTCTCTGTTAGTTCATTAACAGAGAACCAAGTATAATCCTCAGGTCAAAAACCTGGGGTCAACTTGGATTGTACTCTGTCTTGTACTTATGTTCCCACATAATGTAAGTCTGCACTCAAATCTCCATGTGATTATGAATGTTTTAGGTGATGACACTCTCAATTGTTTTATTTATTAATTATTGTTTTAATGTTATTTACTGCTCAATGGTATAAATGTATTTCTTTGAATTTTGGACAGTGACCTTGGTTGGCTAGTAAAATGCATTATTATTATTACTAGTAGTAGTAGTAGTATTATTATTATTATTATGCAAAACTTTTTTTGTACAAACTTTGTTATAGATTATTATTGAGTCAGTACAAATATTCCACCACAGTTATAGAAAAATATACTTGTGTGCCAGAAAAGAAAGCAGCATACTATATATAAAGCAGCAACATTTTAGACAAAAAAAAAAAAAAAGCAAACAGTTTTCAGACCAAATATTGCTTGCACTTATTTTATTACATTGCTGCTCTTTATATAAGTTTCTTTTATGTAGAAATGTTTTAAATGCCAACTTTGCTTATGGCATTTTTTTGTATGTACCCAGGACACTGTAAGTAAAACAGCTGTTAGGTTTTACTGAGCATGCTGGGAAATATGCCAGAGTTCTTCTTGTAATTTTGCCACACTTTCTGTTTTCATGAAAAAAAAAAAAAAAACTCTGGAGGCTACTTTATTTATTGATTTTTTTTAAATTAATTTATTAACTTATAATTCATTTCATATGTCTATCATGTAACATGTTGCTTCCTTTATATGCAATACAAAATATTATTTTGTAATTGTATTTATTTATTTATTTATTTTTAAGTTATGTTTGGAAATAGCAGATTGTTTCATACATAATGATGCAGACCTGATAAACATGTATAACAAAGTAGTACTAAAGATACTATGGTACCCTAAGACTTTTGCACACTACTGTATAAATAAGGAACCAGTTAATATACAGTACATGCTTTATGAACATCCACAAAATCATGTGAAATAGTAAACCTATTTATCTATTCATTATGAAAATGTCACTACAGTGAGACGCCGCTTCACTCCATCACTTCTGAAAGGAGTTAAAAATTATGATTCAATTTGACATTACAGCAGCCACCCATTTTGATTCTTGATTTATTATTATTATTTTTTTTTTACTAGATGCCGTCCATGGCCGTGCAGAGGGCAGTGTTTATGCAGTGTGTGCGCTGGGGGGTATGGAGTCCTTTCTCCCATCCTGATGGCCTGTGTGAAAGTGTGTGTGTTAGACTGCTGGGTGGTGCCCTACCCAACCCTTACGGAGTTATGGTCTATACAGCACACACACAGCAGGTAAAGTTAGACAACATATTACAATAGTCAATACAAGTAAGAAGACAAGTGATGCATTTGGGATCAAAACCAGAAACCAGGAACTTGGATGGTGTTGGTGTGTAAAGTTTTATGCACTGCCAACATGAAGAACTTGTGCTAAAGATAATTTAATAAAAAAATAAATTTTGTTTATATTCACACCTTCAAAAATGTATTCTGGTACTTTTAGCCAGCTATTTCTCAAATTATATTAAAAAAAAAAAGTTACTTTTGTGCATGGCCAACTATTTTGTGAGAATATCCTGAAAATTGAGGAAGGAGGTGTCATAAAAACAAAGCATGACAGCCAATCATGAAAAAAAAAAAAAAAAAACAGGAAATAAACACTTAATATGAGCTTAACATTTAAAGTTTCAAAACTTTTTATCTTGCAAGCGGATTTTTTTTTCTCTTTTTTCTTTTTAAGCACTGCATATACTCACACATACGCATACATATATCCTGTACTTAAGCTGAAATCCTACCATCTTACAATTATAATGATGGTGCCAGTGTAATTATGTAATTGCTATATTCATTGCTAAGGGCTAGTGAAAGAGCATCACTGTCCACGCAGATCAGTCCAGGAGGAGTGTAGAGGATCTTTGCGAGTCCTATGGGCCGACTCTAACCACCATTATAGCCATTACACACTCATTAGTGTATTAGCTCCATCCTGTTGTGCCGCTGTCATATTAAAGTCAATTAGCATCATTAGATGAAGCACTGCAGTAACATCAGAGTATCTACTCTCAGGCAGCTTATATCTGAAACAGGGCTGCCGCAGACACTCCACAGTGCGTAGAGATAAACCCATCAACACATCATTCCTGGTGCATATTTTCTAGAATGATATTTTGCCCATGAAATGATGGCATTGAGAAGTTGGGTTTAAGGTTTGGTGACATTTAGGGTTAAGGTACAGTATTTTTTCAAGCATGATGTATTAAACCCATATAAAGTCCAAGTCCAAAGTTGCAAATTTAGTTTTCTCTTTTATGTTTTAGACTGATGCAGAGAGAAGCGTTATCAAATTCAAGTTTACGAGCAACACAGAAGGCACCACTTCCAATGTGACATCAAAATCTATCTCCCAAGACAAGCCTCAGTCTAAGAAATGGCATGTCACCTCCCAAGGTAACTTTTTCAGAGTTCATTTTCAACAACTTTAAGGGGAGAAAGGCTAAGAGGGGAAAAAAGGCTTGTACTGTCTACCACACCACTGTGATTAATGAACTTCAAAAGTTTGTATTGTCTATGCTTAAAAGTACTTACAAATAATAAAGAATATGAATGGGTAGATCCTGTAACCATCCAAATAATAAGGTAAGATCACAAAAAAAAAAAATTTTCAACTAAAAGCATGAAGTGAAACAGAATTTTTTTCTTTTCACCTGATCAAAAGAAGGAACTTTGAAAGGGGAAATGATGTATACAGTAAGTGTGTATGGTAAAGTATAGACCTTTTGTCCCTGACGTCACAACATCCGTCTCCCATGGTCCTGGCCACTTCTGAACAGCAAAAGCGATGTTACTTACTTGATGCCAGTACCAAAACCCACATTTAAAACCAGGCACAATCAAAGAACAGAAGTTGACAATTGCAAGGTTACTGTATGTGCGACAAAGTGGCCGGTAATCTGGTAGGTAGCCTAATGGTGGTTAATGGTACTTCTGCCGCGCGCTGTTGTGATTGACGTCATAGTAGTCATGGACCTGCAAAAGGTCTATACAAGGATATATAAGGGTTATAGATGGAGGATGGAAATTACACAAGAAAAAGCCAAGGCAGTTGGGGGCGGGGGAATAGGGGGGGCGAAGGAAAGGAAGAAAAAATATTATTTTGGCCTGGTGAAATAATTAATTACTTATTTTTAAATCACTCACTGTACAGTTTTTATTTGAAACACGTGTACCCCTGCTTATTTATGCAATTAGCCAGTAATTTTGCAGCAGCTTGTGGAGTTAAATGGCTTCAGTTAATATTCACTGTCTTGGCTCCAGGCCCCCTGTGACCCTACACAGCATAAACAGTATAGATAATGGATGGATGTTCCATAGCAAGGATAACCTAATAGAGAAAAAGCCTCCCTTTTTTCCAAACTCTTAAGGACTTAGTCAGCCTTAGTTATATAAATCCATATGGAGTTTCTACCTACCTTTGTTTTCATTTTCTTCAATGCAATTCATTTTTATTTGTATAGCGCTTTTAACAATTGACATTGTCGCAAAGCAGCTTTACACAATCAAAAGAATTATTTAAGTTT
>JAQMYJ010000040.1:9682727-9704031 GCA_030014305.1 Clarias laeviceps | reverse complement strand
GTAGAATGTAGAAAATAAATCACTAAACAAAAACAAAGAAATTTGCAAGTGACCTCAAACTTTTGAACGGTAGTGTACTTTTCTTTGCTTTTTATCTTATTTACCTGTGTGTGTGTGTGTGTGTGTGTGTGTGTGTGTGTGTGTGTGTCTTTTTCAGGGCCACCTGGGCTGCAGTTGCAGTATCGTGTGGATCCTACCCTCCTAAAGCCTGGGGAGCGTATATGGTTCCTCCGCTACCTGGCTCTGCACACACTGCACATAGACGTGTGGGACGACGACTCGCTGCTGCTCATCGGCTCTGCTGCCGTTCAGATGAAGGTTCGCAACTTGCACACCTGAGACACGCTAAGCCACTGTTCAGAATTGGACTAACACAGCTCAAACCGTGTTCACATTAGCGAGCGACAGGTGGCCAGTCATTTCCTCTGAGGACATGTGACTCAGAGCTCCCTTTCCAACATCATTTGCATTTATTCATTTGGCAGATGGTTTTATTCAAAGTGACATACAGTACAACTGAGTTAGAGTCGAGTTGAGCATGGAGCTGAATGGGTGAGTGGACCTAAGGGCTAGAGAAACAGTGATATGTTTAAAATTTATTTTAGCATAAAATATGACTGCGTTAGACAAACCTGTACTGACATCAGCATCAGGGCAGATATAAATAGTGGAAACTGTATGGCAGACAAAGGGCACAGTACTGAAGCCTTTAATAGAGCATGCAGACTTATATGTACAGTATTGTAGTTGTGGAAAAGCTAATAATAATTATAGTAGTTCTGGACGATATGACCCCATGATTGTTTGTTGTTTTGCCCTCATGGTTCACTGAAAAGGTTTGTATTGTAAAAATGCTCCTCCGAGTTCTCCTTCAAACACAGTAGTATGTTTTAAAGGGACAGTACATGAGAGCAGCTAAAGGAAATTGCAACAGCACATTAATAATAATAATAATAATAATAATAATAAGTAGTAGTAGTATTATTATTATAACCGGCATGGGCAAGGTTATGTCAATCAGAGTGTCATCCGTTTCGATAAATTTTGATTAATCGCTGAGTCCTAAATAATACTGTACCTACATTATTGAACTGTTAGCCAGAATACCATTGTGTATAGTATAGGTATTTGTGAATATTTTGTCAGGTAATATAAAATCTGTTAACGTGTAAGCCTAACTGTAAAAAAAAAAAAAATTATAATAATAATTAGAAAGCAAACTTGAATAATGGTTTCACACCAAAGAAATATAGGAAATATTCTTGAATCTAGCGGTTATCTATACTTTCTTAAATTAAGTAAACAACATTTCAAATATAAGTTCATTTCTAGTCAAATTTTACAAAAATTGTAAGCTAAAGTTTCTTGTTCTATTGGCAGAGAATGTTGCTTCTTTCAAAAAATACATTTCTAAAACTATCAAATTCTGCAAGATTACAATAGACAATAGAACAAGATAATTTTGTTTACAATTTTCTGAAAATTTGATTAGAAATAAGCTTAATAATCTTATTTTGTTTCTTATAATCTTATAATTTTGATGCAGATAATTCAACTACGTATGTTCAAGATAATCTTACTTGCTAAGATGTGACTTTTTGCAGCATTCTTATTAGAGAGTATAATGTCCTTAGATGAGTCTATTGAAAGCTTCTGATCTCAGTCGAAGTGCAGCCGTTTTATTTGGAGAGACATCCAATAAAACTGCGCTTTCACCCATAGCTACTTATCTAATAACCCATCCCTTGCTGTTGAGATTTTTCCGTTGTTTTAAAAACCATGGATGTTACAAAAGCACCTCTCTGGAACACCTCTGAAGCCTTAACCAGAGATAACACAAACTACACAAAAGGGGTTTGTGATCTTACATTAGCTACTTTTCTAATATTTAAACAGACATTTATACCACAACGGTGCTGTGTCAAAAGAATATTCCTAAAACGATCATGGTTTCAGATCCCATTCCAGGTCAGGAAGTATACCCAAGACTCTTTAACTGTCTGACTACACATCAATAAAAGTCACTAAAAGTCGAGTAGGGCTAATCTGGCATCTGGGAGTGTCTTCCATTCCCAACCTGCAACTGGTTGTTACTGTAAACTATCCTGAACACTGCCTACTTTCCTGTCCCCGAGTGCTATGAATGTTTTATTCTGCTTCTTTGTCCAGGTGAGCAGGGAGAGGAAACTGCTGTAGAATTAATGAGATATGGATTTGAGTACTCTGGGTAATGGATTTAAACAGCTCTCTTAGGTAACACTCCCAGACTTTTAGTCCATGACTACTCTGCTTGGCTGCGTGCCCAGTGCTGGCATCCTGTTCAGTAGGCACATGTTAAGCAGCAGATGCTGAATAACAGAACAAAAGTAAAACACCTCTGTGTCCACGCTGTTGAAATGACAGCACCTAACAGACACGGTGACCTTTTCAGGAAACACGCAAAGGCCGATCAAACTTCTGATACGCCTTTAGCCTCTTGTCATCAGATTGTGGCTTTTGTGCCCTAGCTGTACAGTACATGTGGACAGCTTGTTGCAGTTGCACTTATCTTGGTTTGCTTGTATGCTGTGTTCCAAGTGTCTAGTCAGCAGCTAGGGTGAGTCACGAAGATCAGAAAGAATCCTTTAAAACATGTTCAGGATTGTTTTTATGACTTAAAATAACATGTGATATGAATTATACTGTTATTTTCTAAGCATTGCTTTGACACATGACCTGATAGGAAACATTTAACTATATAATATGGCTTAATCTGTTAAGGCTGTGGGTCACTGGATTACTGATCGGAAAGTCAAGGGTTCAAGCCTCAACAACGCCAAGTTGCCACTGTTGAGCCCTTGAGTAATGCTTTTAACCCTATCTGCTCCAGAGCTGACACTGTGCTCTGACCCCGGCTTCCAAACTGGGATATGCATGGTACGCATATGTAAGGTACATGTGACAAATAGTTAGATTATTTTATTTTATTTTAATCTTCCTATTAGAAAAAAAGGCTTTGCATATAAAACATGAATACGATTCTAGCAGCCATTTCTGAAGGCATGGGTAACACCCGCCAATGTAATAATGGCCCACAAATGTAATAAACCACAAATGTGCAGAGTTTAATGTAATAATCCTACAATTGTAATAAATTCTCTGCAAACATTGTTGTACTGGATATCAGCTTGGCTGTAATGCAGTCGTAGGCATGAAGGCGACCTTCAGTGCCGAAAGCCATGATGATATCCAGGACAACAGCATTTCTTTGAGTGTGATTGTAACGGGTTCGACCCTTTTTGCACGGGCGGCACCATAAAGCACGGACACGAGGCGAGGTCTTACGGGGGGAAAAAGGGTAATTTATTTATTTATATAATAAATAGGGAAGGAAAGGGTTAAAGGAGGGAGGATGGAAAGAAAGGGAAGGAATGAATGTGCATGTGCAGGTCTGGTTGGCAGTGGCCTGCTGGCATGCGGGCACAGGCTGGTGAGCGGTGGGCAGCGGGCAGAGTGGCAGCATGGGCCTCGCGCTGTCTCTGTTCTCGGCGGATGGCCGCACCGGCCACTCCCAGCTCTCTCCGTGGCTGGGAACAGGGCCATAACATCAACCCCTAGTGGCCTTTTCCTCCTTGGCAGCAGGGTCACCATAATCCGGCTCCATGTGAGAGTGGAAGAGCCGCGAGAGTGAGCTCACGGTTGTCCTCTTTGCAGCGATCAAAGGGAGGAATTCTACTCCCTCTTTGAAGTCCATGGACGGGCGTTACCTAGCCTCGCTTGTGTACCACTCCTGCACATTGTAGCGCGCGCGTCACACTTACACCGCTTTAGTAATATCCTCAGCAACCCAACAGGCAGAGCCAGAGCTACACTCCCCGCTGTGTTTTATAGCACGGGGAGAAGCCCGGGATCATTAGCGGCAATCGCTCACCAGCCTTCGCATACCTGAAGGGGTGACCGCCTAACTAGTGAGTGAGGAGCGATATTGATTTGGCCACACGCCTATCACAGACGCACGCCGTGACAGTGATATTATAAACTTCATTTATTATTAACAGATTATGAATTGTTTGTTCATTGAATCAGGTATTGTGCACCGCCAGCGCATGTCCTTCTGTGACTGGCGGAACTAACTAACCGCAACTGGTGGAGCTGGCAACTGACAGTTAACGACTGACTGTTAATGTAATTAAAACCCTTAGGAGTCTGCAGGTTTTTTGCGGCCCTAAAGAAGTTCTTACATGTCCTGACATTTGCTTATTTTACAGTTACTTAAAATCATATAAATGGTAAAAGTATAATTACACTGTATTCAGCACAAACTGGGCTAAAGTAATATGTGAGCAGCATGTATGTACATGTTTGTATTTTGAAGAAAATGACAGTTATGCATGGTCATTGAAAACAATGAAAAAATAAGTCACTGAAATAAGGCCACAAACTCATTCATAACATTTGTGTATAAGACTTGTGAACTGGATCTTGCAGGCTTGCTTCAAAATGTCTCCTCTCAATCATCCTGCTCACTCATTCACAGAAAACAATATCTTTATTTACATTTTCTAAGACACTTTTTGTTTAGAAAGGCCATATGCGAGGAGGCGTGAATGATTATGAATAATGCTGTAATTCACCCCAGAGGAGACAAAGACCCACATAATGAGTCTTTCAGTCAGGTATGTGATAGAGGGAAGTGCTACAAAATTTTTTGTAGTTTATTCAGAATATAGTTAACTGACAGGCAAAAGTACCATGAAACAGTGATGGGTTGTCTGTATCCTGCCTGCTTGTTTGCATTTGCAAACAGGTGGCTGATCATTTTCACTGTCACAATTGTGATAACATTATCATCATCATCATCAATCATTAATTACCATGCATAAAGAGAACTCAAGTTTTTGTAGTGTCATACAGCAACTTAAACATTTTTTTAAGTTGAAGTAGTTTTAAATTCTTCTTAGCCGGTAGAGAAAAGATGAGGAGAATAACCCATGAAAGTGGTGGACAGTCCTTTAAATCTCAGCTAAGGTTTTTCTTTAAATTTTCAATTATTCCACTTTAGAATATCACCTATGTTACGTTCCGGGCCATAAATACTGTATAAACGTTAAACATCCAAGTGCTCTTACTCTCTGTTTTCATACTTTGTGAAATGCCTCTCATCCAATCAGATTTTTTGGACGGAACTGCTTTATATTAAACAAAGCACAAACATAATACAAACCTGTAGCGTTTTAATGTAATAATCCTACAAACATAATACATTTTCAATGCAATGTTATTACAATTGCGGAGGAGGGGAGATATATGCAGTATATATAGGCATTGGACAATGAAACTCATTAGTATGGTGTAGGAAAAAATACAGCATCAATTCATCTTGGGAATGACAGATACAAGTCCTGATCAGTGTCCAGAGGGATTTTGAGCCATCCTTCTTGCAGAATAGTGGCCAGGTCACTATGTGATGCTGGTGGAGGAAAACGTTTCCTGCTTCGCTCCTCCAAAACACCCCAAAGTGGCTCAATATTATTTAGATCTGTTGACCGTGCAGGCCATGAGAGATGTTCAACTTCACTTTTATGCTCATCAAACCACTCTGTCACCAATCTTGCTGTGTGTATTGGTACTTTATCATCCTGATATATGGCACCGTCTTCAGGATACAATGTTGGGCCTAGGGAAGATTGGGCCTAGGGAATGCCATGATATTGCAGCCCAAACCATCACTGATCCACCCCCATGCTTCACTCTGGGCATGCAACAGTCTGGGTGGTACGCTTCTTTGGGGCTCCTCCACACCGTAACTCTCCTAGATGTAGGAAAGACAGTGAAGGTGGACTCATCAGAGAACAATACATGTTTCACAATGTCCACAGCCCAAGATTTTCGCTGCTGGCACCATTGAAACCGGCGTTTGGCATTGGCACGAGTGACCAAAGGTTTGGCTATAGCAGCCCGACTATGTACTGTACACTGACCCTGTGGAGCTCTCGACGAACAGTTTTGGTGGAAACAGGAGAGTTGAGGTGCACATGTAATTATGCAGTGAGTTGGGTGGTTTTATGTTTTTTGGATACAATCCAGGTTAGCACCCGGACATCCCTTTCTCTTGCGTCCACCGTTACTCCTGTTGGATGTGGTTCATCCTTCTTGGTGGTATGTTGACATTACCCTGGATACCGTGGCTCTTGATACATCACAAAGACTTGCTGTCTTGGTCACAGATATGCCAACGAGACACGCACCAACAATTTGTCCTATTTTGAACTCTGATATGTCACCCATAATGTGTGCATTGCAATAATTTAAGCAAAACTGTGCTATTACTCTGCTAATTAAACCTTCACACTCTGCTATTACTGGTGGAATGTGCAATCAATGAAGATTGGCGACCAGGCTGGTCAAATTTAGCCATGAAACCTCCAACACTAAATTGGTCAGCAAAATGGAAGTATTGAGAACTTAGAGAAGAAGTCTGAACTACTGCGTGTATATGTTGTAAACATTACTAAGGCTCTGAAAATCCCAGGGGTGGACAAATCAATGACCATCTCACTGGACATCTTAAAGCTGCAACATGCAGCCCAGTCCCATGGTGTTCTTTTCCAAATGTCTCATTGACTAGCCAAAAAGTGATACCTAATGTAACTGAATACAAAAGTATAATGAGGTAATTATATGCATTAATACCAACCATGGAAAATGAGCGAGTACTTGAATCCCTGGGAGGTGGTGACTTTATATCGCTGTAGTCTTTATCCCCTCCTGTTAATGTCTCAGGGTAGTGTTTTACCGCCTCATAGCTCCGGGGCTCCTGTTTTAAATCCTGAGCTCGGGTTTATGTTGGTGTCAAGCTTTACATGTTCTCCGTAGGCTACCAATTTGCCCATTCATGCTGTAAGATGGGATGAGTTATTAGTACAATTGCATAAGAATTCGCTTGATAATCTGCTCAATTAGCATTTGACTTTAAGGCATCTTCAGGTGAGCTTTGCTTAGCTGCAAGGATAAATTAGAAACCCCTGTGAGAAAGCAAGAGGGCACTTTACAGCATATTTTTGCACAAGTAGAAAAACAAAATATCAGTGAGAGGAAAATTAGAGAATTTTATACATCATCTTATTCCTCTTGTATGAAGATGGTGATTTATCATACACTTCAGAGCCAGTCTACGCTCACTGCCACACTGTAGAAAATTTGCCTTTTTTATGAGCCATATACTAATTAGCCATAACATCAAAACCATTAATATTAAAACACCTAGGTTTTCCCCTAGTACCACTTCAGGGTTCTGGCCCTTCGGGCCGTGGCTTCACATCTGAGGGGTGCAATGGTGTCTGGCGCAAGGACGTTGGCAGTGGGTCCTTTGTAGAATAAACCCTGCATACAGCACTGTGCAAAAGTAATTGAGCCACCCATCATTCCTTCTTCAAAAGAGACAGATTTATTTTTTTTTGTATTTTTAATGCAGTCTTGAGGAATAGGCTTTCATTTTTCGACAATTTTTTTTTGTTTCTCGTTTTCAGTCCAGTCCCTGTTCCTGACCAGTTTTAAAGCAAAGCTTTTTGTTTGTTATGCCACATAGTGACCTATGAATCATTCAAGCATAAAAACCATCCAACATGAACCATTGATAAGCAGGTGCAGATAATAACACTACGCTGATTCCTTTCCACCTGTTCCTTTTTCTACTTATCCCAACGCATCTGGAGATTGTGCCAGCTCCAGGAGACAGAGTCCAACTTTGCGAGGATCCTGAGGGTATCCAGAGGTCCAGAGACCAGCTCCAGCTATTTGGGTATATCAAAGCAACTATGCAAACCCTATTTGGAATTTGAGGACGACAACAACATCCTAATTAATACACATTACCATTCAATATACGCTGTATCTGCAACACACTGTACATAACTGCAGAAACGACATTGTTCATATCATACCCCCCGGTGTTTAGAATAATTTATGATCACACTCCAGTGTCACCTAAATGAGGATGGGTTCTAAAGGAGTTTTTCCTTGCCACAGTTGCCTCAGACTAAAATTGAATTGAATTGAAAATGTATGCTGAATGCTGAGTGGTTGAAGCAGATGAGAGGGGAAATGAGGTTGCTGCTGAGGTTGTTACATAAACTACCAATTTTTAGGTATTTTTCAGACTGTCACAGTAAAAAAAAATATTTTATTTCATTCAATATGAAAGAGTAATGGATGAACCAAGACTTTTGCAAGTAGGGAATATGAAAATACCCTAAATCAGCAAAACTTCATTTTGCATTAAACAAGCAATGAACCAATTCTTAAACTTAATTATGTTCATGCCTTCAATCGGCACTCTGTTCAATCTGCCAATATACTGTAAAAGTACAATGGTGAAGTGTGCTTAAATCTGTACAGTCACACTGTCCCCACCTATTGATTTTTCCAGTGCTTCAAAGGTCTAGACTGTCTTAATTAGGCTGTGACTGAGAAGCCAGACAGTGTTCTCACTCACTTGTTTTTTTCCCTTCCTCTCTCTCTCTCTCTCTCTCTCTCTCTTTCTCTGGCTGTGCATGGCCAGCGTACAGACCTGTCTGCCCACTGGGACTTTTTTCCAGATGGCTGGTCTGCTATTCAGCACTACTTCTCTGAGATGCTTAATGAATATAGTCCCTTGTTGTGAGTTGTGCCTCTATCAGTAATAATCATCTTTATTAAATTTTAGTGCTACATAAAATATTACAAACGCAAAGCACAAAGGCAATATTAAAAAACAAGTGAAGTGTCCGGTAAGCTGTATAACGTGCTTTAAAAAAATCAGGCATTTATGTGTGTGCAGGAGATAGAATCAGCGAAGGAGTAAATTGTATAGGATAAAAATTGAATTAAAAAGGAGTCGAATGCGTTAGTTAAACCAGTGAAGGGAAAAATATCTGAAAATATGCTGACTTTTGCATTTTGTGTTTTGCAGCATCTGTTGCGTCAGGGCCGAGCTGCTGTGCAAGTGATTCATGAGCTGGAGGTCATTAGCACTGAGTACCAGCAGGATGCCAATTTGGCAAGAGCGCATGCAGGTGGGCAGAGAGTCATGCCTGCCATGAGTGTCTACACCATTGTCAAAGGCAGGCTGCATATCCGGCTCGGCAACATCGGTAAGCTACGTTCTGTCTCAGTGTGATCTTATGCTTTTGCACTATTATTCCATTTTTTCCTACTGTATTTCTACAACAGTACAAGGCTAAAGTTTCAGCTGATGTAGGCATGCACTGTCTTTTCAGACAACGTATTGGAATAGCAAAGCTCTTTTTTTTTTTGTTTGTCTGTTTTTTTGGCTGTATGCTGACATTTCATCTTTTAGATCAAAAGATGATTATAAGATGATGGATCAGAATGTCAACTGTCATTTCCTCGTGTTTACAACTAGATCTGTTAAACTGCTTAGAACATGTTTTTCAAGTAATCAAAAAGGTAAACCATCATGAAAACCAGAGAGCTAACCCTGTGAGAAAGGTAAGCCATTTTGAAGGTGAGGCATGGAGCAAATCGATCAGAGCAGTCGCAAAAGCATTACGTGTTGCCAATACAACAGTTTGGAACATCCTGAACAGAAAGAAACCTCTGGTGTTCTGACAACCAGACAACAATTTTCTACAAGCTCTCAATCAGTCTCCTTAATCCAGCATATATGTTTGTAAAAATCTTACTTACTCCAACAGAAATGATTTATTATTTTCACATACATTTGACCAATACAGTACCACTTACTCCTTCGAATACTCCAGACCAATTTTGTCCCCTTCAGCAGTCATTGTTTTTGTTTCATTACTTTCTGACACATCTTGTTGGTTCCATCACAGTGACCCTGACCTGGACAAAGCAGTAACTGAAAATAACATGGCTAATGCATCACACGCCACATCAAGCGCAGCGCACCACATCTTATGGCTTCCATGTTTTATGTTGGTAAACTGAGACAGAGAGAAACCTGAGAGACACAGTTGATTTTTGATTACATTTACACACCGAGATGCCTAATTGTGTATGTGCGCCTACGCTGCTTGGATATTTTACCTGGTGCACCTACCACATACTGTACGCCATATGTTACAAGATACGTTTTCCTAGAAACCCTTAATTTCAAGTGGACAAATATTTGGTGGTTGGACAGATAGCTAATTACTAAACCAGACAACCAATTAATTCAAATTAAACTTAAGGAGATAAGAAGGTTCTATAAAGCCGGGATGGCAAACTAAGTTCTGTATGTGTTACACTATACTGATAGTTTCACTCACTTACATTTCTATACCGCTTATCCTGTACAGGGTCACAGGAGAACTGAAGCCTATCCCAGGGTACTTGGGGCATGAGGTACATCCTGGACAGGGTGCCAGTGCATTGCAAGGCACAATCAACGGTTAAGGCATTGGACTACGGTTCGGAAGGTCCCAGGTTCAAATTCCACGACCACCAAGTTGTCCCTGTTGGGCCCTTGAGCAAGGCGCTTAACCCGCAACTGCTCAGATGTATAATGAGATAAAAATGTAAGCTGCTCTGGATAAGGGCGTCTGCCAAATGCCTAAATGTAAATGTAAATTGGAGCACCTGGAAAAAAGCCAACAAGCTTGGGGGGACGATGCAAACCTGTTGCAAGGCCACAGTGCTAACCACTATGCTACCATGCTGCCTTGCCTTACACTGATATTGCATTTGAATTAGCACATGGCACATCATTTGATACAATTGATTCAGCAAGTTATGTTTGCTGTCAGTAGTACATCCTGTGTCGGATATCATAGTATAAACTACACAAATTACCTCTAGAATCACAAAGTGACATTTATCAGTGTAACACCTTTTGCTCAATAGCATTCATTTTTATAGCCTACTAAAGGCAAGTCACAGCTCATCACAGCCACAATCAATTAATTCATCTCAGACTCCTGAATAAAGAGCTTAGATCCTTTTATCCAGGATTAGTGCTTTTGTCTGAAGTATTTGTTTCTTAATGAGAAATGGTCATTAGTCTTTTTGAGAACTCGATTTGGAATTTATCAGAGTGATTTTTATCAGGCATGTCCCAATCTCCTTGAGGTCAAAGCTAAAGTAATTACCAGACAAATAAGAGGGAATAAAAAAAGTAGATGAAAGCAGTAAGTCGGTTGTTCATATGTTTGCAGGTCTCCAATGTATTAATGCATCAATTAGATTCCTGATTGTTTTCAGTTAAGTTTTGATTTTGTTGAGTGAGAAGAAAGTTTTTTTTTTTTTTTTGTGAATTTAAATTGGTGTGTTTAATTTTCCATCACAAGTAAAAAGCTTATAAAGTCACCCACAAAAGTGAAAAGGCAGAAAGTCACATTTAAAGTTTTATTCTGACAGCTTATACAGTATATGTTTGCAAATTAAGTTGGTTAGGTTTATTTCCATTTTGCTGTGGCACCTACTGTAACTATCCAACAACTTGATCATGATATATGTGCATAGTGAGGTTTTAGACATTTTTTTTAAACAGCAAGTTTGCTCAACTGGCACCTTGCACAAGATCTTTGCAGGAGATTTGGCAAGGCAAACTTTAAAAACATTTTCATAACGTTACGGTTTAATATTTATAGTTGCTTAAAGTAGAGGTTACAGAAAAACTAAATTTTTGGCAGAACTTGTCAATTTTCAGTGACATCTGATGGGTTTTCCATGTCTCTACAAAATTAATTTTCTTTTAATTCTTTAACTTTGGATCAGATGGTTGAAGGACCATACTATTCAGTGCTTACTTCTGGATCTGTTTAAATTGTCTCTGTGCTAAAACTACATCTTGGTTGTGTATGGAAACAAAACGAAGAAAAACCTAATCAAATCTTCTGTAATTAATTTCATTTCAAAGCAAACAGAGAAGAAGATAATTAAAACAACTTCAAATCTTTTGGGGAAAAAAAGGACGAATTAATTAAAGTATAATGGGCTAAACAAAATTCATAGTGGACGGATTTTCAGAGTTGAGCAGTTTAATGAGCCATCGCTGTAGCAACCGACTGTTTCACCTGCGTTCAGCAGACCGCTCTTTCCAGGTTTAAGAAGATGAACGCAGGCAGATGGAGTGAATTAAGATTAGGATTTCATTCTTCTGCCCACCTCTGGCTCCTCCGCCACTCGGCTGCAAGAGCTTGATAAGCATGGCAGCCTCTAAGCTGAGAGAGTTGAGTGAGAAATAGCAATAGAGAGCGATTGAGCTTGAAGAAAAGCTTGATATGTTAAATCGTCTTTGTGTACTTATTTTTCCTTTAACATGTCCTATTTCTGTGATGGGGGGAAAAAAATGATTGGACAATAGCATGTATCGGGTTAAGGAAGATCATTCACTCACTCTCTCAACGTCTATACCGCTTTATTCTATATACAGGGTCACGGGGATCTGGTGCCTATCCCAGGAGACTTTGGGCACGAGGCAGGGTACACCCTGGATAGGGTCACACACACTCACACACTACATGCAATTTTGAAATGCCAATTAGCCTAATCTGCATGTCTTTGGACTGTGGGAGGAAACCGGAGTACCCAAAGAAAACCCACTAATAATTTCTTAATAATATTGAAATTATTTGAAAACTTGTGCACTTAATTTTTTATTGAGATGTAGTTTAATTATAATATAATAAAAGCTGGAAAAAATAGCTAAAATTTACTAAAAGAATAATACAGTAGTTACAATGAGTCCGATCACAGTAGATTTTCAATCAGAATATGAGGGAAGATGTAAATCTTTGATAATCCATTCCATAGGTAAATATTAGTCATGTAAACACTTTTTTTCTCTGTCAGAATAAATAAAGTCATTTTGTGCATTCTTCCATTGGGTCTTAGACCAAGAAGAAGCACTGATTGCCCCTTTATTTTATACGCAACAAAGCATCTAGATGTATTGGAAAATATGAGAAGCCTAACTTGCCCTTAAAGTTATAGAAAAATAGTTATTTTTCTCCTTCTTCTCCATATTCTGTTTATTTATTTATTTTGGCAAATTAAACGCTTCACAACAGACAAAACCATTTTGCACGTTTCAAAAAAGTTATACTTTAATTAGATGTTTTGAGCACATCTTATCGGATCAGCATCCATGTAAACAGTCGAGTTGAAAACTCTAATCAGAACGATTTTAATATTTAAAAAGGAAATATTGTACATGTAAACCTAGCTTCTATGTAAACTATATAGAGAATAAAAGAGTGTGTGATGCTGTAGGAAAGTTATCAATGTGTGAAGTCTAGTAACAGCACGTCCTAAAGTATGTTTTAGCTTTCTATTATAGCAGTCTGTCAAAGCTAACAGTGTACTGTATGTGTTGTATTAAACGATGTCATGCTGTCTGCTTTATTTTTTGAAATGACATTTTAATGTAATCGAAGACCTGTAAAGCAAATTAGTTCCTGTTAAGGCTTACATTATAGCAGCTATAAAAAGTAATTTCCTTATCAGGTTGTCTCATTTCCTCTTGTTTAAAGTTAATGAGATAAAATGAATGCAGTTTACCAAGAAACTGCAGTCCGTAAGACTAATCTTTAACTATGAAAGAGCACTGACATTGCAGACTTGTTCCAATAATAGTAATCTCCTTATAGAAAATGTGCACCATACGTCTTTTTGTGTAAAGCACGGCCCATACAGTACGAGACAATGTGTGAGTATTTGAACAAGCGCATTAATATAGACCTGGCCTCAAAGCCATTCTGCCAGAGAACAGACAATTAATAAACACCTTCAGACCAATCAGCAATACAGTGTAAGTAAACACTCTCAGTATGTAAGACATTTATGATCTAATGTTACAGCTGGATGATTTTCTTTTTTTTTTTTTTTAAGATATTGATTATAATATTGAAATTGAAAATGTAATTTTGAAAAATGACAGTTTCAGTCTTAAGCAGGTATATTTATAACAAGGCAAAAGAGCCATATTTCATGATTAGATGCTTGAACCCTCTCTCTGAATGGAGGGAAGGGATGTGACGGCTCTCCTCACGGCTGTATTTGATGGATGCCTGTTGTTCCGTGTTTCACAAGGACACGAGGCGATCCTGTGTAGCTTGTTGTATGATATGGCAAGTCGTTTCCCTGGCAATCCTTGTGAAATAAACACGCTTCAGGGTCGAACTGATTGTGAACAATGTTTCAGCAAGCTTGGCTCTCCATCATCCCTTAGGTTCGAAAAAACGCTGGTGCTTCCTGCCAGATCTTCCTTGCTTTGACAGGCCAAAGCCTCGGGACTTTGTAGAAAGCGTGTACACGCTGCTGGTGTTTTTTAATAGAAGCTACTCGATCAAAAGCAGCATGCTAGCACACCTTTCTCTCAGACCTGACCTTGCTCTCCTTATACGCTCTAATTACAGCATTTCGAATAGCCGTAATCAAGCACAAAGCTGATGGGACACTTAGGGTGGTTTATGTGTGTGTTACGCCCATGAGAATAGAGTATTAATGCAGCTAATGCAGTCATTTAGAATTTGCTCCAAGCTGATGGAGAGTAAACAAGGACTCTCTTGTTGTCACCAGATTTGTGAAAAGCATTGAAACACGTGTGGCCGACAATTTACTTAAATCACGTTAGACTACTCCTCTCCTGTGCATGCTCAATTTATTATTAGTGTAGTATTGTATCTTGTTTCAGTCGACCAAAGACTTTTCTCCGAAGATCTGATTAGTTCAGCCTCATAATCAGAATCAATGCTGGCCATAGTACATTGACCAAGAGAACAATATAAACAACCTATCCTCTTTTTCCACCCCTAATAATAGGCAGTAACAAACATGAAGGCATGAAAATAGACTGGTTCATTGTTATGAATAGAAGTTAAATTCTAGCCTTGCGAAGAGTACTCGTGCTAGGTCACATACTTTTTCATTGCTTCAGGCATATTATTACAGTAGTGTAGTTAAAAATCATTATTGTTATTTTCAAAGCACAAGAACTTGGCAATTAATTTAAGTTGTAAAGCTTATTTAAGTCTCAATCCCTCCACCTCACTGGCAATGGTTTGCTATTACTTTTTTAAGGATTTCGAACAACGTTCCCATATAGTAATTCCTGTTTTTTTTTCAAATTCAGGACTACATGCCCCTATAATTTTGAATTTTGAACTCACCCCGACCAAATTTATAGCAAAACGTTCAGTCAGGTCTCCCAATCGCAATGAGAAATCAGCACAAAATGCACCAGGATCCATGTCATACCCATGCTGAACCACTTTGCTCCACTGACTCAATCAGAAAATGAGACATTGCATGATTAGATAAAAATCATGTTGATCAAAGATAATTAACCTTAATTAACCTTTAATTAAAAATAATTAAAAAACATCACTCCCATAGACTTTAATGTTGACTGTAGAATGGACATACAATGGAAAAAAAAAATGCTTTTAGACCACTTTGGAAAAACTACCATCCTGTGCGCAATTTTTTGAAATTACACATATGAAGCATCAAATTCCACAAATTAAAAGCCTACTTTATCAAACAATCCGAGCTATAGTTTTTCTGATGTACATAAAAGCGGAGTGCCCCTGCTGGATACATTCTCTGTGCCTGTGAGATTTGCGTACAGGGAAACGGGTGGCGGCAGCAAGAGGCTCAAACCACGCCGTATCACAGGCAGCATACAGAAACAAGAAACAAGCCTTTTTTAGTGTCTTTCCCAGGAAAAGTGCTGCACCATTGTGTTCCTACTTAACAACGTCTTCAGAAATTGTCTTTGTCTAGTCTTTTGCTGTCTTTTCTGTATAAAGGACTTACACAGGGTCACAAATGCCAGTCAGTCTACGTAAATGCTGTAACAATGTGTATAATTGTTATATGCATGTGAATGTTTGTAATGTTGTAATGTTTATTGGTTAATAGAGTAATGTACAGTAGTAATGCTTTATTACATGCAATATTACATACCTTACATTATAACTATAAACTGACCACACGATCAACCGTTAGACTGACTTTAGAATAGACTATTACGTGGCGGTGAGCCAAACATGCCATGCAAGCAGAGGTCCTGCTCAGCTAAAAGGCTAGGATATGAAAAGCACCACATGCTTTCATTCCCTGCCGAAACTTTTACCTTTTTAGCTAGTTCAAAAACATTTTGCTGCCTTTCCGTTTTTATTAATTAACATAAGTGTTACTGGCAGTTTTCTTTCATCCCACTCAGTGCATGAGTTGACATTGTGAATCAATCAGACCTCTTTAAATTTTTACTACGTCTTAGATCACTGCATTTCCCTTTGACTTGATTGTTTGCATGGTGTACGCTTTACTGATGATGATTTACTAATAATGACTGGATCTTCAACGGTTACAAAAATGTTCTTGAATTTTGCAAATGATGCAACTTTTCTTCTCCTGATCTGCAGAAAAAATGTAATAGAGTGTTATACTAGTCTCAACACACTGGTTTCACGTGTTGGCTCTTCGCAGCTGTGAGAGTAGCTAAGTTAGTGACCGCGATATTGTCTGTAGTAAGGAGGCTTTAAAACTTTTTTTTTTTTTTTTTTCAGAAAATAAATAAATGAAATCATTAAATGAATGATTTTTTTTTTTTTGCCAAAGTGTGTGTGTTAGCATGGACAGTTTTCTGCAACATAAGTGGAATAAAGCACTTTCTTATTTAACTGAATAAACCGTGTCACATGTCAATTTTAGATTTGGAGCCATTATGATTCACTATTCATTTACCCCTGTTTTTGTGTCTGTACTAGAAACATTTTGTGGAGAATTGTTTTGTTTGTTTTTAAATAAACTAAAACACACTGGTTAAAATTATGGAAAAACTAGGGAAAAAGTATTAAGGTTTTGGTTATTCATTTGTCTCAAGCCATACAGTACATTCAAACCAAATTCTTAATAAGGATATCTAAAAGTGATCAGGCCAAATAAAACGAGAAGGAATAAGGTCAAAAGCAAAAAGAATCAGACCTGCTCTTGTATTTAACAGGTGGTGTGGTGCAGAAAAACCTGAACTCGTCTGTCCTTCTCCCCCCATCGCGCTCTCGTGTCATTCAACCCAGCCAGACTCCCACAGGCTTTCAAGGAGGCAGTCTGTTCTCAAACGTCAGCGTCCTCAACCTCAACGGTACTGCACTTCTCCTTTTTGTTAGTGAGTGGCAGTAATGAAGGATTATACTACTGCTAACAAATACACTTAATAACAAACACAATATGTATTGAATGAAATAAATTGTGAGCATTTGATTATAATAGTCATTTGGGGAACTAGCTCTTAGGTGATGATGCAAAGATAATGAAATCTTTCCTGATTCTTGGGAAAACAGAATAATTAATCAACATGCTAATTTAAAAAAAGACAGCACCTTGGGGAGTATGCTGTTTTTTGTCGTAAGGACCTTACCTGTATGTAAGCAAATATACCTAAACACTGTATATATAAAAGAGAAAAGATTTACTTAGGGGCTTACTTTTGAACATGACATTAAGGAGCGATTAAGTTAAGATGCTGACTTTGAAGAAAGTTTTGAAGAAAGAATGGTTAGGATTCTAAGTTTTAATACTGAAAATTTTTATCTTACTGTAGGTAAGGAAGACAGAACCTAAACTGAATATAATTATAAAGGTGAAAACTTTATGGAGTGTACTGATCCTGAATAAGGATGCTATAGTGAGATTATGATTGTAATGAGAGGGCCTACATTAAACCTGCTGATTTTAAGGAGAAAGTTCTGATATTGGAGGCAGAACAGCTGTATTTGCTGATCTTTTACAGCAGTAGAGTACATGAACATTCATATAATTTTAGTAAGAATGTAAAAATAAACACAAAACCTTTACTTAAGATACTGATTTGAAGCTGGAATATTAAGTTATGATAATAATCTAGAAGGGGAAACCGTTTAATGAAGCCATTGATTTTGATGAAGCAACTGTCAAATACCCTTGCAGGACTGGTTGTCAAAATATTGTGCCAACATTAATTTGGCCATATTGTAGACATTGAACCATTGTTGGAATTAGGATGTTTTTGAAAGTTAGGATTACTTTGATAAAATGGCTTTGGACCAACATTGAGTTTTGGGTGACATTGAAAAAGTGACCCCAACACAATGTTGCAAGTATGACTTCAGAACAACATTTATTAATGGAATTTATTTTATACCTGCAGCTGGAATCCTGCAAGTTAGCCTCACTGTATGAGTGTGACATGAATAAATCACAAGAAATAGCTTTGACAGATTTCCCACCAGTATGTTGTTTAGTAGGCTTTTGTTTCACTTCCAAACCTATACTTCCCTTTTGCCTCTTGTTGATGCTATTCTGTTGTTTTGAGGTTGTATTTGCAACATTTTAGTTTGGTTCATCTGTTTAACGTTATCCAAATATAATTGTATCAAAGTAATTTTAGATTTCAAAAATAATGATAGTCTGATGTTGTGTGGACAATATCACGACCTAGTTACAACTATAGGACAATGTCATACTATATTTGGGTTCCTGCAGGATTTTGAAGGAATAACTTGAACCAAACTGAATTATAAATAGCTTAAGTAGATGGTACTTAAAACGTATAAAGATAAAACCTTTATTAGTGAAGATTTTGAAGCTTGAAGAAAACCAGCCTTCTTTTAGGACAAGTTTGGCATTTTTTTTCTCTTTTTAATAGAAGTCAGCTCAAGCCCTGTCACTGAAAAATAACCCCGCAGTCTTCACACTGCCTCAGGCTTTTTAAGGCCTTATAGAGAGGGTTCGTCTAAATGCTTTCACCTGTCAGTCAAAAGACCCCTGGCGAAAAATAAAAACTGGAACACGGGAACACATATGCTCTTTATTCAGTTCACTTAGTTTCCAGACTGAATGCTGGGTGTATTTGTGTGTGTGATAGCACGGAACGTGAGGCGGGCCCAGCGTTTGCCAGATATTGATGGCGAGTTGGCTAGTCTCCTGCACAGTCGGATTAGAGGAGTAGATGTCTCCAGGCTGCAGAGTCGAAGTGAGACAGAGGAAGTACGTCAGAGGAAGATTGAGAGGATGGCAGCTGTCCGTCAACATGAAGAAAACTCCATACCCAACACACATGAGAAAGCCAGCTATATGGTAAGAGAAAGAATACTCTGTTAGTGGCCAAAATACTCACTATACAGATGTGGCTATTAATAATATGCATTTTTTCCCGTGGAAGGCCGCAATTCGTCTCACAGGCTCGTCCCGCGGACTGCCGCCAAATCCCGCAAGCACCGTTTTAGAATTTAATTAATGTGTCGTGCTTCACGGAATATTTTAGACTTCATCTAAAAGTCAGACCAAGTACAACAAAGAATTGTGTATAATAAATTAGCAAAACAATATTGTTTCCAATGCCGAAGCAATTCATGCTGAAGCATGAATTTTATTTTGTTTTACAATAGATTTTTCATGATGAATGTATGTACTGTATGCGCTCTTTAAATAATTTTCTTAATAATGAAATGAGATGTCCTAAATCGTGGTTTAAAATTCAAAATAAAAACTTTGTTATACATATAGTTTTTGTAATGTCTTGTAATGACATGGCAATGCCAAATTGTCTTAAAATGTATTTTATTTCCTGATCGTAGGCTGAATATGTCAAAAACAGCATATCTGAAACAAAGACAAAAAAAATCAACGTTTTTAAGTAAATATTCTCATATACATATAAGAATCTTTCCCAGAGAAAATGTCATGTCACATGAATCCACACTTTAGTTTATAATAATAATTATCATGCTTTTTTGCTGTTTGTGTCCAGCATTGAATAATTATTTCATCCATTATTTGACCACAGCCGGAAATAATCGCTGGAATGTGGTTGTGAATTTCTGACTGAAATAAAGCTGTGCTCATTTTCACTTTACAAAAGATCAAAGTGTTTTGATCAAAGGCTGATAAATGCATACGTATAAATGACCAGATTTACTACTGTGAACTTTTGAGTGAGCATTTTATTATATACAGTATCATGTATGATTTAAAAAGGGTGTTTCTAAATAGCTAAAAACAAGTTATCAAATCTGATTGAACAGAACAGATCTGGCAGTAGTTCCAGCTGTAAGGCAAAATCAGGTTATTGTCGTTAGTTATTGTTGTAGTTTCTAGTGTAACAGTTTATCATGGTGTCTTGTATAGGTAAAGACATAATAAACATACAGAAATTGTGCAAATATTTAACAAATAAAAGTTCATAATTGTTGGTATTATAAAGTGACTCTAAGGAAATGTTTTCATCGAGGGGTCCGTTCACATATTCCAGCAATTTCTTACCTGGTAATGACTTGGATACCTGTCTTTTGGACACCTCTAACTAAAGAAGCTCTGAACCTGCAACACACTGTAGTAAATGTCACCACGGTGTGGTGTTATATCTACATTCTACAGTCTATTTGAGCACAATTTAATTTAGAGTGCAGGGTTGGAGTTGGCTATTTAGGTATATTTGCTCCACCCCCTGTAAGAGAGGTTTTAATGTGCTCAATTCTGTCTACAGTAACATTAAACAAGAAGCTAGTCCATTTCCACATTCATGAATTTGATCCTGAACTGGTAAGCTCTTGAAATCTTAAGAAATCCTAGGGAGATCCTCAGTAGGTGCAGTGGGAGCGTGCCACGGTTTGGGAGTAATAGTGCCACCAAAAACATAATAATAATTAATTAAAGGAATGCCTAAGTTAATTGTAGGTGGATTGTAGCAGTTCTTTGTGATTTTTGTAGGTGACATTTGAAAGGGAATTGTGTTGTAGATACTCCGGCGTGAATTTGAGACAAGTTTGCATTCAGAAGTACACCAAGAGTGATTTGCAAGTGCATCGTAACATTTCTTTACTTATGTGAGAAATGTTAAACATTTAATTCAGCACACTCTTACAAACAGTTTAGGAATCTGGCTAAAGTTCGGCACCAATTATGAAGCCATATACCACCTACAAACCATGACAATCCACCTTCAAACAACTTATGAAATGCTCTAATGATTTCTCCTGAACTGTAACAAGCCGTACCGAACTCTTGATGATTTTTGTGTGGTCAGGAAAAGGTGAAAGTTTTAGCAATCAATGTGTCCTCAGGACATACTATTTTAAATGTTTTCTTTTTTAATAAGACTTCTGTTTTCCAGTGTCTCTGGAACATGACAAACTATGTATTTTTTCTTCAATTTAATGAAAAAGAGAGTAAAAGGCTGCTCAAAGAATACGTTTATTGAATTTATTATTTATTGATTCTTTTAAAAAAGGAAGTATCCTGTCTTGCAGATGTTTTACTATATATATATATATATATATATATATATATATATATATATATATATATATAAGTGGACACATACTTTCGTATTGCT
>JAQMYJ010000040.1:9664949-9682627 GCA_030014305.1 Clarias laeviceps | reverse complement strand
TGGACCCATACTTTCGTATTGCTGGTACTCCCAGGATATGCTTAAAATGAAAATTCTATATTTTTAAACTACACTTTATGGTAGTCACATCATATTTCCGAGCATCGCTTGGTTTTGAGCTGTAACTGAACTTGGCACTTACATCTGTGAATGATATATGAGATAAAGCACTCTGGATCGTTGCCTCCCTCTTCATCTCCACTTCACTAAGCACTGTCCTAAAATCCACTCTGCACACATCCTCTTTACTACATTTTAAGACTGATAGAAAGAAGTCATTTTAGACGTTGGTGATCATTTCTTTATAGCTTTTTTTTTTTTCCCTTAATCTTATGTCGCTGAACAAGTTGTTTAAATGGTCAGGATTTTTTTCTTTATATATGATTGAAGGTTGATGTATGTGTTGTAATCTCTTCAATAACTTGCTTTCTTTTTCAATTGTCTGCTTCTACACCAGAGGAGAAAGGAAGATCGTACACAGCACTCTCAGGACCTGCGCTTGATAGAGGCCTATCGAGAGCGCTGCAAAGTGGAAGGCATCAAGAACATGCTGAGCCAAACCATCACAACCTCGCACACAATCTATGCTACCCTCGGTACCGCTGAGTTTTTTGAATTTGTGCTGAAGAACCCCTTCAACATGCCACAGACGGTTACTATTGAGTGTGAAGACCCTGAGATTAGGTGGGATTTGTACATACATGCATACATACCTACACGCACATACAGATTTATTTTTTTTTCTCAATGGTTAAACCAGCAGTTACACATTGTGCTTATTTTACAGTGCATAGTGTGCAATTCTAGTGTGCTACGATCAACCGATATTTTGGAAGGTATGGAAGACCATTATACCCCCATAGTACCTAGCTCTAGGCTACAAACAAGGGTCGTGCAGTTATTTCTGTTCTGGATTCTTCTTTCCTGCTAGCTCCAAGAATAGCCCAGTACCTTGAAGTCCATTTTCAGGTTTCAGTATCAAGAACTGCATGCCTATTCTCTCATTTTGTATTCCTGTGACATTTGTGGCCTGGTAAGGAGTTTCTTAACATTTAAGATGTCACAGGCAGAAAGTTGTAATTAACAAACAAACAAGCAAATAAAGAAAGAAATGCATTGTCAGGTTTAGATTTTAGTTTAAAAGTTTAAATTTTTGAATATCAACATTTACTTATGTGCAGCAAATATATGTTGACACTTGACTATCGAATCCTTGTGGGGGGCCTTCCCAAAAACTATTGCCGCAATGTTTAAAGCACATAATATGTCCAGAATATCTTTGCATGCTGTAGAATTAAGAATTTGTTTGACTAGAACTAGGGGGTCCAAAAATATTTAAGTATGACAATGCCCATTTGGCCAAAGCTAGGTCCTTAATTGTAAAAGAACTCAAGTGGCCTACCTCAACCCTTTCCTGAACAGAGAGCCTAGACCTCAACCCATGTGAACTCTTTAGCACCAGACCTTCTGACATCACTGCCTGACCTCACTAATGCTCTTAATGAATTAGTGAATTGAATGAGGAAATCACTACAGCCATGCTTCAAATTCTTGCAAATAAGCATTAGTTATAATAACAGCAAAGGAGGACTAAAATCCTCCTAAAAGTAGGATGTCCAACAAACACATATAGGTGTGTTTCGTAGGGTGCGCACATACTGTACTTTTGGCCATATAATGTATTATTAGTGTTTACTGTATTCTTTATCCTGTTGAGGTTATATTGGTTACATTGTTATGTCTGTGAGGACAATATGATACAAATAAACAATTTGTTGTAATAAAATTTAGTTAGTTCTGTGGTGAGACGGCACGGTGCCGTAGAGGTTAGCACTGTCGCCTTGCATCTCCAGGGTCCCGTTTGGATTCCCGATCCGGGTCTGTGGATGCTGGATGGGTTCCCTCCGGGTACTCCAGTTTCCTCCCACAGTCCAAAAACCTGCTGGTTAGGATAATGGGCGTTCCCAAATTGCCCTGTAGTGTGTGAGTGTGTGTATGTGTGTGCTCTGCGATTGACTGGCACTCCATCATGCCCCAAGTCTCCTTGCATAGGCTTCAGGTCCTCAGCACCCCTGTATACAGATTGAAACGGTATAGTAAGTGAGTTAGTAGTTCTTAGGTTAAATAGTTCATTCTACACTTAAGAATAGTGTAGAATAGCACACATCTCAATAACCCTTCTGTGAATAAAAGGGAAATGGCGTACTCCCAAACAATTTTCTAGTGTGTTAGCAGCACTTAATGTACTGTATTCACCTACATAAAAATAGAGCCTAATATGTCATAAGTTTCCAAAGCCTGAGCTCAATTACTATTATAAACATAGAGAAGGAGAAGACATTTCACAGAGAGGAGAGCCAGAGGAGTCATCAGTCTCCAGGCCTTTAATTAACAATGCTCAATAGCATATTCTGGGTGCAATATAATATGGCAGTTTTGGCCTGGAGTCTGAACTGAAACCTAACAACGATGTCCAAACCCACACAGTCAACATTAAGTTGTTGTTTACACCCCAAGCTATAGAGTGTAATTTGGCTTTGAGTGGAGGAACACCCTGTATATTGAAGCTGGAATGATAATTAAGAAAGTAGATGGCAGTGGTTTGTAGTTAGGCATAAAATGAGTAAAAGAAATGAGTAATGCTGCTAATATGCTAATCTGGAGTTGAGCCTCACATAAAATATTTGTATAACAGAATAGATTTTTTTGTGCATTTTTATTATTTTTATTATTTTTATTATTATTATTAAGTTTGGTGGTCTAGTAGATGATGCAGTGTTATTGTGCATTGAATATACTCAATGTACAGTGTATTGGCAAATGTAAAGAAGAATTGGCACAAAAAGAATGTTTGATTATTATGGAGTAAAACACAGCAGAGTATGATGTACAATTACTGTTACACATCTGATTTTCTTTTTTTTCTGGTAACAGCATGACCTGAACTTCCATCTTCTGGAGTCTGTTATTTACAATATTTTTTTCTTATTTATTATTATTAATTTACACCCAGTGTCTTTTTATCTGTTTATTGACATCTTTAATGTTGTGGAACATCCACAGAACAAATTAGTTCCTTCTACTCATTGCTAGAAGCTATAACTTCCTCACTTTTTCTCGATGCTAATAAGACAAAAAAAAAATGCAGTTTATTCCTGAAAAAGAAAATAATCAGACAGCGCAAAGCTCTCCAGCCTTCAACTTCTTTAAATATTTATAATATTATTAGCCATAGACTTTGTGGAATGTCCAGCATATAAGTCCCTGTAAATTAGTTATTAATACTCAGTATAATATTATTACTGTTGGATTTAAAGGGAGATTTACAGTCAAGTGCCATTTTGCTACTATTAAGCTAATACTACTGTATAATTCTAGGAAACCATGCAACCAGCCAGATCTTTTTTCTGTCTGCCATAAATGTCCATGCTAGTGCCAAAATATTAGACGTTAGTGCGTTAATATAAACCTATGATTTGAATTGCATCTTGTAATACTGTCAGAGAAAAATCAATCAACACCTTTGTAACCAATGTGAATTATTTTTCTTTGAATTACCTTTCAACCAATTAAAGCAGCTGGAAAAAACCTTGAACGCCAAGAAACCGATGCTGCAAATGAAACGGGATCATTGCAATCAGCTCAGTACAAAAGAGTAATTAACAGTAAAGAACGAAAGCATTTATCATTTCAGCAAATAATTACAAACATATCATGTGGATTGTTGACAGCATTGGAGTGGTTAGTTCTACAGGCATGCAAAAATAACGAGGGAAAAAAAAAAGTTTTGAAGGTCTACTTTCTGACTGTAGTGACATGTAAACAGTAGGTAGGGTAAGACATCTACACTGGCAGTACTACAGGAGGTAAGGTGCTCACTCCGGCATGGTGCTGCAATACCTGGAATATGAGTGAAATTCTTTCTTTGAATCTGCACAACTGGTAAATCGGTCACGTCCTCCTGGGTTGAACAGACAGTGTGTTGTGTTTAAACTTTGATGCTGTTATTGAAGCAGCCCTGTATGTGTCACGGGCATTTACTGCAAATATATCCATATTTACCTGTTCTTCATCTAGCAGAGGCTTTCTTTATTCAATGTGTTTTACTTTGAATGCAGTATCAAATCCAAGCATATATCTACCTAAAATACCAACAGATTACAACAACTAAACACACATAAACACCCAAACATATACATACATTCAAACAAAAATTAAACATGTTAGTGCTTTCAACTGCTAGGCAGCAAAAACAAAGCTGAACAATGACAGCATGTTAACTACAAAATCAGCATATTTTTGTAAATAATGTAACAATTTACAGGGCGGCATGGTGGTGTAGTGGTTAGCACTGTCACCTTGCACCTCCAGGCTCCGGGTTCGTTTCCCCACCAGGCTCGATTTCTGTCTCTGTGTGCATGGAGTTTGCATGTTCTCCCCGTGCTTGGTGGGTTTCCTCCGGGTACTCCAGTTTCCTCCCACTGTCCAAAGACATGCAGATTAGGCTAATTGGAGTTCCCAAATTGCCCAGAGTGTGTGAATGAGTGGTGTGAGAGTGTGTGTTTGTGTGCATGCCCTGCAAAGATTGATACGCTGTCCAGGGTGTAACCCGCCTCGTGCCCTAAGTCTCCTGGGATAGGCTCCCAGGAAAGAGTCAGACAATATTTCTTAATGTAGTCTAGAGGAATAGTTCTCCAGACTTCCTGAAGGACTTTTTTTGCTCTCATTTTCAGTCCAGACCAGTTTCAGAAGATTTTTTGTTTGTTTGTTTGTTTGTTAAGCCACACAGTGACCTATGAGTCATTCAAGCATAAAGGATCTAACTTAAAGCATGAACCAGTGAGAAACTAGCACAGATGATGACAGATGACCAGGCCGGTGATTAGTATACTTGTGACGCTGAATGCCGAGTGGTTGGAACCGACGGCAGACCAGGCAGCAAACTTCCTTTAGTGCTAGCATCCAAAAAACACCTTTCAATATGCTTAGAACTTGGTATGAATTAACCTCAAGACCTACAATATTTGGCCAATCAGCAGTTGTTTTGATGATTTGATGCTGATTTAATTGTGTATGTTAATGACCTGGATTGCCTCCAGTGGCTTGCATGGCTCTCCATGATAACCACATTAGCAAAGAAGCAAAATGGCAAACACAGTCCAATTTAAATTCACTTTCAACACAGACCAAACAGCTGTGTTTGATTTTTTTTTTTTTTTTTTTTTTGAGGGATGCACAAAACAATGCTAATCAAATCAATCAACCAGAACAAATAAGAATAAAATGTGAAAATGTTAGGTTAAAACAATATAGATAAGGACTTCAGAATGCAAAAAAAAAAAAAAAAAAAAAGAAAAAATTATCATTTAAAAAAAGCCTATGTTAATGACGAGGCAATTAACCTGGTTCAGAAAAACGAGTCCAATGCAGAAATGCCAAATTGTGTAGTTCCACACAATGACCACTAGAAGTGGATCCAGAAGTCAATCCCCAAAGCCCCCAAGTTAAAAATGTCCAACTTTATATATAAACATGTTTAAAACCTGGTACAAAATGGTTTTGTTCTCCATAGCTAGATTCTCCAGGGATTAATCTTTCTGTTGCTAATCAGTTAAAATTACATTAAGCCATAAATTCATGCATATGTGACTGATTTGAATGCATCTGCATTGCAAGTATCAAACCACTAGCTGTCTGGTATGCATCACTTTAGCCTACCAGCTAACTGGAATCATTGTAGTTTAATTTACACAAGAAATATAGGGGTTGACCCAGGATGACGTGTAAGGTAGGACTGGCACAGTTCAATCAACTGCAAAGTAATGTTAATACAGTATATCAATTAACATTAGCAATCTTATCATTCTAGACAGGCTAAAGCTAAGCTTGCAAACTAGGTAAGTAGGCGTGTTCAAACCAACAGCTAGGCTCCATTTGTTTCGTCCATTTCCCCGTTAATAACATGGATTAACCTGGTTTAGGCAGAGTTATAGCTCCTGCCAAGGTGGTGATAATCAGAGCTCCTATTTTTGAGGTTCAGAGCCACTTTTCAGAAAACATGTGCTTTTCATTAACAGTATTTACAATGTTTTTCAAAAACAAAAATATAATATATATAATTATAATATAAATATATATGAAAAAAAGTATCATAAAGAAGTAATAAAATATTTAAAATTATTACTCCGTGATTCCTGTCTCTCTGTCTTTTCTAGAGAGATCGTATTTACCACCATTTTTGGATGCTAAATCTTGGATTGCAGAGCTGAATGTGTTTATCTCGTTCTGCCTGCAGCTTCTTTCCTATTTCTAAACCATGAAATGTCTTATTGTCGCATTCAACTCTTTCCCTCCTCAGGAGTGTGCGTGAGTCTCAGAAAGACATGCTGCCTTTAGTGCTGGGTATTATGGTACAGAATTCGATAAAACATGATGAGACTCAATTTCAACTCCCTGTCCTTTGTGTGCGGGATGGAGTTTTGAAACCCTGAAATTCTTTT
The DNA here is from genome assembly GCA_030014305.1 of Clarias laeviceps. Classification (NCBI taxonomy): domain Eukaryota; kingdom Metazoa; phylum Chordata; class Actinopteri; order Siluriformes; family Clariidae; genus Clarias; species Clarias laeviceps. The sequence goes on along the minus strand of JAQMYJ010000040.1, from coordinate 9,676,127 downwards.
GATCATCTTTTACAAATATTCACTTTCTCTTGATCCGAGAGTCAGCCTTTGATGTCTCAAGCAACCTCTTCCTTTATGTGTTTGTGGATGAAATTTCTTGTTTGGGAGTAATATCTTATTCTTAGTCCATCTTACCCCCCCCCCCCTTTTTAACCTGGCAAAACCTTGGGAAATGGAGAGCTTTCTTTTTGTTTTTTTGCAGTAAACAGAATCCACACTGCTTTCTTAACCAGCAGCATAAAGTGTTGGAAAGAGAAAGAAAAGCCTGAAGCTGTTCTTCACTTCTCAATTTCTGCCTGTAGTGTTATAGTGAATGCTGAGGAATGGAGGTATTTTAAAGACTTGACAAAGACTTGCACTCCGTTGGAAGTGGAGATGTTTCACATGAAGGAGGATGGCTCGACACCTCAGGTTTACTTGCGGCCCAGAGAGAGCGTCCACATCCCTCTGAAGTACCAAAGCTTTGTGTCTGGGCATGTTCTGCTTTCACAGGTAAACTTTAAATCAGGTACACTTTTTTTCTCAGGCAGTTTCATTTTCATAAAATACAGATATTGTATTGTTCTCAACAACAGTTGCGTCTGTTGCAATGTCTGAATTTGTTCTCTATTTATTATATAGTGCACTATTTGGGGTGGACCCAGTGTGTAGCATTACCAAAGTTCTCTAGAAAAGTTTTATTCCCTGAATAGGTCCTCCACAGTAATGGTAACCCAGCAAACAACTGATGCACACTACGTCTGGAAATAAAAGCAATAACCCAGAGCATTTTATTTTATCTCAAAATGTATTAGTTGTAATAAAATCAAAGTGGTCAATTCATATAAAAAATAAACGTTATTTATTGATAACTAAAGCCAACTGGTGCATTAAAGGAAAAGTCTTCCTTAAATAACAATGAGTTCATCTTTATAATTAACATATGATATGGAATACAGGAATAGAAGGTTTGTTTTAAATTGAAATTTCAAGTGGGTGGCACCTCTAGGTTCTGGGTTCGATTCCCGGTCAGGCTCAATTCTTGTCTCTGTGTGCATGGAGTTAGCATTTTCTCCCCGTGCTTGGTGGGTTTCCTCCGGACACAGTCCAAAGATCTGCGGATTAGGCTAATTGGCGTTCCCAAATTGCCCGTAGTGTGTGAATAAGTGAGTGTAGGTGTGTGTGCCCTGCGATGGATTGGCACCCTGTCCAGGGTGTACCTGACCTCATGCCCTAAGCCTCCTTTGATAGGCTCCCCCACAAGCCTGAATACAGGATAAAGCGGTATAGAGGATGAGTGAGTGAGTGAGTGAAATTTCAAGCATATTTAATAAAAAATTACTAAACATGGTTTTCTATTTTAGCTTTGATTACCAATTTCCAAGATTACCCACAATGCCATTACACTTGCCACTGATAGTAGTGCTAGTGCACTTTAGCTTTTGCATCATCCCTAGTGAAATAGAAGAATGAAACAATGTTTCCTATGTTGGATTTCTTATTAATGTGATATTTCAAAAATCAGCTCTTGTTCTTTAGTAACAAATGGGTATCAAAATGAGTAATATTCCAGTTTATGACCTGTTAGTAAAGTTAGCCTAATCCAGTATTTCTCTTTCTGCTTCCCTAAATAGTCTAACAATCACAATCTGACTCTTGTCATAATCACCCAAATCCTTAGTCTGGCCAAATGTATTTTTTTTCTGGTTCTAACACAACAACTTGTTTATTTGCTGCCTAATATCCACTGTGTCCATTGTAACAAGATTATCAATGTTATTCACTTCTCATCATAGTGGTCCATCAGCAAATAGACTAATGGACTAATGGACTAATGCTGTTGACTAATGTTTTATATAGTATGTAGTATATATACCCATAGACCTGATTGTATACTTACTGAGTTATTATCTATACCGATTATACTGTTCACGATCACAGGAGGCCTGGAGCCTATCCAAGGGTACTCAGGGCACGAGGCAGGTGCACCCAGGATGGGATGCCAATGTATCACAGGACACACAAGGTCACACTGAGGTGCATAGCCACAGCACTAAGCACTATGCCAATTGTGATGCCCTTGATTGTATATAGTTCAGTAAATCAGCAAACAATTTTAGACATGTACTGTGTGCTGTTGATCAATGGTTTATGTAGTATACATGTATATACAGAGGGGCCCAAAAATATATACACTACAACAGTTATCTATGCCCTTTTTTAAAACTTAAATTGAATAATGACTGCAATATGTAGTATTATGTTTCCTCTAAAAATGTCAGTAGACGCACCATCATAGATGCTACAGTATCATGTGACTTATGCGTTTTTATGCATCATATATATATTTTGTGTTGAGGTGTGTATACATTTTTTCGTCCCTTTTGTATACCTGATTGTATATAGTTCAGTAAATCAGCAAGCGATTTCAGACACATACTGTGTGCTGTTGACTATCTGTCCATGTGTTGATATTTTAGGACTCGAAGACTTCTACCAGTCCACATTTTGCTCACCACCAGCAGTCTAACACAGTGATGGCTAAATCTATCAAGGTAAGAACATTAATCTCTGTTTTCTGCATGACCTTTCTGCAGCATGAATGAAAAAGTAATATTCTTTAGCTCCTACAGAATTGAAAGCAAGTAGGACCTTATTTAAATGAGTACATATATTTTACTAGCTTATCATACAGTATATCATATCTGTAACAAATCATTAACAGAGACACACCGTGTACTTGTATACCACCCCTAATTGATCTGATTTGCCTAACCAAACATAAGCACAGTGTACCATGAAGGAAAGATGTTAAAGCAAGAATACTAATGTTCAAGACCATCAGAGTCAAAGCAATTCAAATCAGTAATTAGCGAGAGAAGAGAATCCATGATAACTTGTGTATAAATAAATGCAATGTAGATTACACCATGTGTTGGTAATGAGTTTTATGCTTAGAAGAAAATTCTAGGAGCTTTAGAGCGATATAAAATTAGCAAGTAGAGAAGTGTACATTAACAACCAGCGCTGTGCCGCGATTCCTGTAGTACGAGCAAACACTCATCGAGCTCTACAGACACTATTTCTGTTTTATTTCTGTTAAATTCCACAAATCAATTTACAAGAGCATTGACATTTTGCAATGTTTACATGTTCCTGAGGATGTGATTAAACGGAGTGCTGTCTTATCTACATAAGACTGATGGGTTCATCTCAGATTGATGATTTTGCTATGAAGAAAAAAGTGGTGTTAGACATGTAATTGAAATCGTCAGTGATGAAATTAAACAAACCACTGTAACAAAAATAAAGAATGAGAATCGTTCATGGATCTAGACAGTTAAGAGAGCTATGGAATTGTAATGCACAGAATTCACAGAATTTCCTTTTTGCAAATAAAGACTTAGCACCCTGTAACACCTGCCCACCCATTGGATGCATATAGATTTTAACACTGACATGTAAATCTATTAAATTCCCCTGCCTCATGGGTAGGTAACGTTGTGATGCTTCTCAATCCACCTACAATTTCTGCCAAAAATCATAATAAATGGGCTTTTTATAATATTACATTGTTCAGCCAAAAACAGGTCACCATTTCTGAAGGGTCAAAATATTGGGCCTTCATCAAGCAAAAGAAACAATTAAGGAGATTTAAAATTACTGAAACTTCAGCACATTACCTAGAAGGATAGGTCAACTTTGTGAAGCAATTGTTTACTCGTTGTCTATACGCTTTATCCTGTATTCAGGGTCGCGGGGACCTGGAGCCTATCCCAGGAGACTTAGGGCATGAGGCAGGATACACCCTGGACAGGGTGCCAATCTATCACAGGGCACATACACATACACATACACACACTACGGGCAATTTGGGAACAACAATTAGGCTAATCTGCAGGTTTTTGGACTGTGGGAGGAAACCGGAGCACCCGGAGGAAACCCACCAAGCACGGGGAGAACATGCAAACTCCATGCACACAGAGACGGGAATCGAGTCTGGCCAGGAATCGAACCTGGATCCTGGAGGTGCAAGGCGACAGTGCTTGAAGGAATTGTTATCGGAGAAAAAAATTATCATGAATGGAGTTCACTTTAAACACTTGGTGAGGTTGCATGTTAAAAAATATCAAAAATAAAAACCATAGCTACGTTTAATAGTAAAAGTAAGAGCATTTACATAAACATACAATGTGATGAGAACACACAGAATTGGAACTTAACAGTTGTGTGGCCATACGAAAACCACTTGTTAGTGAGACTAATCAGAAAAAAAAGCTTAAATTCCTTAGGAAGCATAAAGACTTACAGTATCTGTTTCTTATATATTTTGGTTATTCTGATGGTACTTAGTAACCCAGTAACCAGTGTAAGGACATATCCATTGACGGAAACTTCAGAACACTTTTGTAAGTCGCTCTGAATAACAGTGTCTGCCAAATACCTAAATGTACAGTAGATTGGACTTTGGAGCAATGGAAAAAGCAATGCTACTTCTTTTATTAAATTTTCTTATTATTGTATTTTATTCACCAGCTACCAACTACAAACCTACCTACGTGGGTGTAACACGTGCTTCCTCTAAGGCCATGTCCACACGTAGCCGTGTATTTTTAAAAACTGAGGTTTTTCTCAGCTGCTTTCGCCTTTCATCTACATGCAAACGCAGCTTTGGTCGTTGAAATGGAGCTTTTGGAAAATTCCGTCCAAAGTGAAGATTTTCCAAAACTCCGTTTTCAGTGGTGGTGTGTGAACAAAGGAAACGGAGATTTCGGCTTGTTGTCACCTTGTCCCGATGATGCCATTGTCTGTGTGCCAGTCTCCTTGATTTTATGTCAGCTTTGTTTATGAGGATATTTTGTGCAATGATGGACGTACACTAGTTCAGTAAACTAGCGACTGTGTTAACGTTGCGTACTGGACTTTTTACATGCGTGTACATACACGCGCAGTTACTCACACATTACGTTAACAAACAGAGGTGCCTGAATGTACTACAAAGCTCACTGCTGCTACATACTGTATTGTACAAAACTCCGACGATACAGACTCCGCAGACAGCGACGGCGGTTTCGGACGAGACCCGTTGGACTTCTACAAAGCGCAACAGGTAATGACGTTTTGTCTAGGCTTCTGATTGGCCCCCTGTTGATTAGGGCTAACCGCACTTAACAGGACGTTTTGCGTTTTCATGTGGACAAAGATATTTTTAAAACGTAGCTTGTGTGGAGAGAATTATTTTTAAAAACGAAGTAGAAAAGTCGCAGTTTTTAAAAATATCCAGCTACATGTGGACATGGCCTTAGACATGTTAAACAAACCAACCATGTCATTTCAATCTACTGCTTATGCTGGGTCACATGCTGGAATAACGCACACTAGGAGGGGGGGAATAGCTAAAGTCTGCCCTCTTCTACATTCACAAGTTCCCAGACAGCCACAATCTGCGACAGGATAACAGTGTGCTAAATCAAGTACTGTTTTATAAGCTGACGCATAACAATCACAGAAGCCAAATTGTTCAATAAAACTAGGACTATTCATAAAGCATACCTTGATAATACATTAAAGGTTTATTAGATGTTCATATGAATTCTTGCCATCTCCTCATTCATATTTCACCAAATATGTGTTTATTAATTTAAATTTGAACCCTACTACATTTGACCACAACAATTGTTTTTTTCTTTTTCTTTTTTTTTCATCTGGCAACCTCAGAGGCCTGAACTACAGGCCACCTTAATAATTTCTTTACCTGCACAAGTGTACTCTGAATGCAAGAAACTTTTTCTGTATACTGTAAATTCTGCCCTAACTTTTGAACTTACGTCAGTGACTCTAAGGAGTAAGGAAACCAGCTCATGTATTATTGTTATGTTTTGTGGTTGCAGAAGGCCAGTGCAAGGTCATACTTGATTTTAGGTTTCACAGTTAATTAGGGCAAAATTGATTCATAGTACACAAACGGTTCACTGGTCAAAAACGTAATAAAAAAATTTAAGCGGCTGTTCAAGATGCTTAGAAGGCAGGGAAAATTCTCTAAAGTGCTGCCCCTCTGAGATATTTGCTTTTTGATAGAAATCAAAGAGCCAGATCACCTAAATTTCCCAGAACAGCTCTCTTTATCCTGGGTAGTGAGTATGCTTTTAAATCATAAATTGTGCAGCTTTTCTCTTGAGGAACATCAGAGCATGTGAGCAGAAAAGAACTTGGCCACAGTCAGCAGGTTGTTTAAGCTCAGTTTTCTTGGCTGCTTTTTCGTTTTATTTCCCTGGTTCTTGGCATACTTATTTTCTGTGCAATTTATACTTTTTGTTTAACATTGGTACACTGGTAATGGGAGCTTACTAGTTCAAATGGAAATTTGTTATCATAATCATTTGGAGCTGATTTGATTGGGTCGTTTGAATCGGTGACTTTCCCAGAATGTTTTTGTATACACAGATGTGTAAGCGTCCAGAGATGGGGACACAGAGAGAGAGAGAGAGAGAGAGAGAGAGAGATGTCTCGGTCCTCAAATGACCATTGTGACTTACAATGTGTGTATATGTGTGTGTACACGCATGTTTGTGCGCTTCTGCAGTTTTGCCTTCAGGCTTAGGCTGCCATATGCAGCCTAGGGAGACTTACCCTTTAAGGACCTGCTGACACATGCAGACAGTCCACACTTCACTTCATACTCCGATACACAGTCAGGGTCAACTTTTGTTACGCTCCAAGTGACACCACCTCGAGCGATGTGCCAAAGTGTCAGTGCAACTGTAAAGCTGACAACACACTTAACATGCATGTTCTACAAGAGATATCACAATTGATCAAGCTCTGTCAAACACGCGGCCGTTCGGCCACGACCGGCTCCATAGTGGTTCGAATCCGACCCACCGGATGAATGCTCCTCACCCTGGAGATATATCCATCGTTTTTGTGGTTACTTATGGGGTTGGGTTGCCAGCTCTTCTTAAGTGTTAAGTAACATTATTTTAAAGATGAATATATATCGAGGACTTTAGCTTCTAGCATCTTTCAGCCATTCAGAATTTTAACACCCTTGATCGAGCTTCAGCTAAACAAGTATTACTCCTACAGGACTGTTTAACCCCTAAGGTCGTATTGAGCCATTCTGTTATTAAAATATAAGGGTGGAATACACACACACACACACACACACACACACACACACACTTTTATAAATCTCTGTCTAAAAGTTTGAAGTCTGCAATTCTAACAGTTTGGCGCTGCTTTTAGCAAACTTAAAATAGCAGTTTTGGAGTCGCTCTGACCCAGTAGTCTAGACATCACAATGTGGGCCTTGTCACTGTAGCTACAGTTACAATATCTCATTACAATATCACCTAGAGTAGAAATGGCTGGGATATGTTAGGCAGCAAGTGAACCTTTTTTTTTCCTCAAGTTAATGTGTTGGATGCAGAAAAAATGGGCAAATGTAAGGATTTAAGTGACTTTGACAAATGGCCAAATTGTAATGGCTAGATGGCGGGGACAGAGCAACTCCAAAACTGCAGATCTTATAGGATGCTGTCCCAGTCTGCAGTAGTCAGGTCCTACCAAATGTGGTCCCAGGAAGAAAAAGTGGTGAAGCAACGACAGGGCGTGAGTGACTAAGGCTCATTGATGCACGTGGGGAGTGAAGGCCTGTTTCGTTCGATCCAATAGAAGAGCTACTGTAGCTCAAATTGAGGAAAAAAGTTAATGCTCCTTCCATATATTGCAAGTTTAAACCACATTAAAATATCCTTTTCTGCTTATTATCTGCAGTCAGATGAAAATGAATCTGCCCTTTTGACAGATTTCTTGCGAGTTTCTTTGTGCCATGACAGAAATTATTGATTTAACATGTCTCTTGTTATTTCAGGCTATTAAGTCTAACTTCAAAGGGTTGATGCTTCAGTGTGTCAGTTGCAGACAATTTCATCACAACAGCAACACTTCACTGTGATTCTGCGAAAAAATGTGCTCACAAATGCCATTTTGTTGTTCTAGATACTCTGATTGGATCTAGTGACCTACCATAGCCAGAAGAAGAAAAAAAAATCTCCAGAAACTGATCTGTATAAGAAATAAAATGCGAGATGGCATACTAATATAAAAACATAATGCATGATGCATGGTTGTTATACAGCCTGAAACAAACCAGACTAACTGTTACCACCCTCAAGTGGATTATTATTTAATAATAGTGATTTTGACAACCACATCATTTATTTATTAATGAACCACACATTGTGCTATGTATCTGAATTAAATGTTGATAAGGTATATTAGTTCAAGTTATAAAATTAGTTATAATAAATATAAAGTGGTGTTTCTTTACTGGTTCTTTCCCCCCCCCACTTAATCCAGATGTTAATAGTACGGGGGGGGGGGGGGGATTGGGGGGCTCAGGTTATGTTGCCGAGTTGCTGGAAAGCGCAAAATGAGCTCTTTTGAAGCTTCTACCACAATGGAAAACGTCCTGACACTGGAGACTCGTTCCATGAATATTGAATTAATCTTCTAAGGGAACACACATTTATTATCAGACTTGGATTTTCCTAATTCCAAATTGCCTCTGATCAGGCCGTGTTGTATTTAAATTTTTCATTACTGCGAGACTGCGAGCTTCTGTCACTGCGCTGACAGGTTCATGACTCGCCTCAGTGCTTTGTTCATGGCTAACGCAAGCTATAAAGCTAACCAGCTTCTAACACATGGCTAAATCTCAAATGTCTCTCTAACCCTCGAACAAAGCACTACTTGGTGTGTGGATAAAGGGATTCTACACCCTACATTACACAGAAACTTTCCATTTTATGCTATTTACATAAGATTCAACCCAAGAGCCAAGGGTTCAACCGAGTTACTTAACTAAAGTAATTCTAAAGTGGAATAAGTGGAAATATAAAGAGAAACTTAAACTATTTACAAGTCTGTCCAACACCTCCATGGTTCACCTTTTGGGTTCACAGTACCGGCACGAATATAACTTGCTTTTAACCCCTAACAATAACACAGTAGAACATGCCTGTTAAGAAATGATTAGGCATCTATGAGACATTCATCCTGTTTGCTACATGACGGGAATAACAGAGATAAAGATAAGACATCTTGGTCTTTCAATTAAAAACTTTACAATAGTATGTGTTAGTAAATAATAATTAGTGAATATTGAGGCAATGCTCTTTACATGTCCTCCTCCTGAAGGGAGTTTATGACCTGTTCTGATCCTACTTGTTACGCAGGTGTTCTTCCGAGCAGCGGACAGTCAGCCGCTGGCCATCTGCCAAGTGAGAGTGGAGCCGACTCCCCACATCGTCGACCAGACCTTCCGCTTCTATCAGCCTGAGCTCTCCTTCTTTAAGAAAGCCATCCGGCTGCCTCCTGCTGAACCCGGCGCACCAGGTGTTGCTCATTATCAGCCTTACAACTGTTTGAAGGCGCGCGCACACACACACATACTTTCCACCTCTGTTGCTTTCCCTTTCTGTTTCTGTCTCTTACTAACATTTACACATTTATACTGTGCTGTCCTGTTCAACATTACTGATTTAAAGACCACATTTGTCCTCTGTCTCTCTCTCTCTCTCCCTCTCCCTCTCTTACACACACACACAGATGTTTGTTCCAGGCTCCAGGTGCGCTGCAGCGACCCCAATGTGATCTGCCACGTCATTGGCACGGTGAGCCGGACACACTGCACCTTTCAGACAAACCGGAAATGAGGCCGAGAGGAAACACTTTATTAATTCATTAATATATGCTGCACTAATGATATTCATTAAAACTGCTCTGCTGAAATGACTTTAGACAAATAAAAATGAAATTAGACAAATAAATAAGCTGATTATTATATTTTAATGCACCGCAGGCTCCGGGGGAACCTCAGGACATTTATCTGAAAGTGCCAGGGGCGCCCAGTCCACAAATTAAGACATTTGTCATCACTGTGTTCAAGTATGTGCCATTTCTCCTTGGCTCTCTGCATGTGTGTGTGTGTGTGTGTGTGTGTGTGTATTTGCATGTGTGTGTGTGTGTGTGTGTGTGTATTTGCATGTGTATGAGTGGGCAAGCCTGCGTGTAGCTGCAGCATCCTTGATTAATCTCTGCTTGTGTGATTAATGTCATTTGCTTAATCAAGGTTTCTCATTTACTGTCTGATTGCATCATGTTGCAATATTCATTTATTCATCACAGTCAGAGTTAGATATTTCTCAGTCAGGGAAATGGAATAAACAGCATCATGACAAACTGTAAAAGAATGACTTGACTCCTCAGGATTTGGATTCAGTAAGGAATTCAGTGCTATTGTGCAAGACAGTTGCACTCATTAATACATTATCATTCTAAACCAGTCACAGAATCTCATTCAGCAAGAAAACACATCTGATAATGTTACTGACGACATTGCCATCTTAAACAACATTATTATAATTTTTTTTTGCCTCCTCAGTAAATGCTTCTAAGTCTTCCGGAATTGCGTCTAAATCAGCTAGCATGAGCTGCAAAGCTAACTAATAAATCCCAAATCTGTCCACCACGGACACACACAGCCGTGCTGATAATTAGTACTACAGCACTCCCTCTCGTGTGATATTGTTAAATTAAATCACATTTAAAGTCTGGTTACTTCTTAAAGGAAAAAAAAGGAAAAAATTTTTAGACCTAATATCAGATTGGCTAAGAACAGACCCATGATAAAATCACTTTAACGTCTGTTGTGTCATAAATTATTGCTTAATATAGATTCCATATGTAATTACTGTGAACATTTTGACAGACAGTATCTGATGATTTTTTTTTTTTATTACAGCACATACCCAGTACAATAGTATCCAATACCTTGATTAAAGCTTGACATTTAATGTCTGAGGAAATCTCGCTTACTGTAACTAGCAAGGTTTTAAGAACCTTTTTCCAAACTGAATATTCTGAAATGGCAGAAATCATTTTGATCGTACACACAGTATTTATGATTTTACGATTAAAGTACAGATGTCAAACACTCTTGTTGGAGAAGTTTGTGACCAGCACAGTCATGAATGCTTTGAACTCCCTCTGCCCTCTGGACCTGTCTGACTCGTCCTGGTGCCCTGCTTCTGGTTGGAGATCTCGTCATATGGATGCACCGTGTGTCTCTTTGGGATGCGTCTGGTGTCTGGGGACGGTTTCACTCTACCATGAAGATGGTTCTGGCCTCGACTG
>JAQMYJ010000040.1:9652430-9663284 GCA_030014305.1 Clarias laeviceps | reverse complement strand
TTTTGGTTAGGGCGGGTAAGTGGTAATGTGAATAAATAATGTGTTGTGTGTGTGTGTGTGTGTGTGTGTGTGTGTGTGTGTGTGTGTGTGTGTGTGTGTGTGTGTGTGTGTGGTAGTGATCCCTGGCTGGCCTCTCCCACTCAAACGTGGCAGGTGTACATGCATTACCTGCAGAAAATGGATATTAGCTGTGTGTGTGGTACGCTCAGCTGGCACTCCCTGGTACTGCGTGGTACACAGAGCATCCGCAAGGTCAAGTGCTACACATCCCACCCTCTGGAGCTACAGGTACACATGGTGGGGGGTCAAAGGGCAAAAGAAAGTTGTGACTTAAAAGTATCTTGAATATAGAGTGTGTCTTGTGTTTATCCCCCCCCCCCTTATTTTAAGCTTTCCATTGTATTGTATTGACAGATCAGTTAGAAATAAATGCTCACTAATTACATTTAACTATATTGAGGACTGTTTTACTTGGAAAGTATTGTATTTTTTTCGAGTGTGAATCACAGTTTCAGCAGTTTTACGTTGTAGAGGGAGATTACTGACTTGATGAGATAGACTTGAACAATGAGGCAGGATTGAAGGTGAAATGAAAGCAATCATGAAACAAAGGCAATACATCAGCCAACACGAAATCCTTTATCTGATTGTTCTGTGTTCTGATTTATTTTTAGGTCACACTTTGAATGCAAGAATACTTTGCTTATGTTACTTTAAGTTAACACTTAGCAACACAGTTTAGCAGATGATCTATTTAAATGCTTTAATCTGTCAGTGCAAACCAGCATGAAGTTTGACATGCAATGAAAATAATCACAAACAATAATCACTACAACAATCACTCATTGAATTCATTTAGCCCTAATCACAATTTCCTGCTGTTCACAAGCATAATTAACTGAATCTATTATTCCTAGTTTATTTTTTTTCCCCTTTTCTGTATAATACAATGCATATGTGGTTAATAACTGGATAGTCATGTACTGTATATATCTGAAATAATTACAGACAGTCTCTTGAAACTTTGTCTATTTACAATATAACAGTACAAACTTTGGTAGTGTACAGCTATACTGTACTTCTGTACAGTAAGGTAGTGTACAGCTATACTGTACTTCACCAGTCTTGCTAAAGAAGCTACCTGAATACATACATTTCTGATAATAATTATAATTAGAATGTCATTTCACCACCATGGGACCTGTGCACACTTCATGTGCTTCATCAGTAAAATTTTCTGCACATGTAATATGTAAAAATGTAACCATAAGCACATGGAATAACAGCAGTTCAACACAGTAATTAGCACTATAAACAATATTTAATGATGCACACACATAAAAACAATAAAACCAGGGCATTCAAACTGGGATTATAGGTGTGAAACCTATTAACATTTACAAAAGACTGTACTGTGATGAGAGTCTTAGTTCGTAAATGAGGATCCCAGCCAAGATGGCTCAGATCCCACTGTACTCGATCCCGTAAAAATTCAGCAAGTGGAATACTAGATCCTTGCAAATTGATGGATAACTTCACCAGTCTGTGGAAAACACGCATCTGTCTATAGGAACTGTACACACAATCATTCATGAACACCACATGCACATTAAAGGAACTCAACTGGGATTTAGTGCCACATCCCACATGTACCCCTGACCTCATTCCAAGCCGTTTACACATCTGGGCCATTAAAGGAGTTCCTGGGAGGCCAGTGCTTCAGACATGAACCAGGCATTATGGCTCTGCTATACTGAGAAATCTTTTCTAACTTGATGGTAGAAGGCACTAGTGAGATATGAGATAAGGTCATTAGTTTAGCAAGGGATTATAAAGAGGAATAAAGGAAGTTTTTACTCTTATAACAGGGTTCTTATAAAATCAAAAGTCCTGGTTTGACTTGAACACCTCTCATATTCTGCCGGGCAGGAGGTCTAAAGGAAGACCAAAGAGGAGATTTATGGATGCAGTGAGAGAGGACGTGACATTAGTTGGTGTGAGAGAAGAAGATGCAGAGGATAGGGTTAGATGGAGGAAGTTAGTTGGAAGGGGGAATAGCTGAAAGACAAAGAAGAGGAAGATATAGCGTAAGCTTTAAATAAAGAGAATGAATTTTCTAAGGCTTTTGCATATGTAAACGTTTATGTAACTTGTCCCTGAACCAAAAGTTTTACAGCTGATTTACAAATCAGTAGTGTTCCAGCAGCGCTGATGTACTTCCTACTTCTGTGTAGATGTTGATGAATGCCAATCACCTATTAATTACCAAGCACATGCACTGAACACCTAATTTGCATGTAGTGACGCCCACAAGACTTAAAATTCATGCACACAAACAGCTGTGAGTCAGGAAAAAAAAAAAACCTGGAAAACCTTTTTTTTTTTTTTTTTTTTACTTAAACAGCAACAGGGTAAATCCTGAAAAACAAGAGTGAAAATTATTTTTACTCAGTACGATATACTGTATAATGTTAATACAACAAAGTGAAAGGTAAGTCTTCTGTTCTCTAAGGCATTTGTTTACAGCCTCCAGCTTTGCACAGACAGAGTAAGGCATCCTCTACATATACATTGAGATTTAATTTGCCATAACAGAAAGTTTATTTTTGTTTTTCTCAATTTATGGATGTGTTAGCTGGTTTTTTTTTTTTTTTTTTTTTTTGGACCTGAGCTTATATATATATAATTACAATAAACCAAATATAAGATTGATTATGTCTATTAAAAAATAAGTCTATTTCTAGTCATTTTGTATTAGTGTTGAGTTTTTAATAGATAATGTTTAATTATTTTTAAATGTATTCTTCACTATTTTCAGCTTGAAATTTCTAATCAGTATTTTAAAATTACATTTACTAAGCTCATATTTGGTTTAATGCCATCTTACAGCAGGAAATACTTGCTTGGTAAGTCTATTTAAATATTTTCAGTTGCTGAGATGATATTTTTGCAGTGCAAATTTGTGTAAACACCCATATAAACGATTCACACATTAAATCATTAGTTTCAAGCTTGTGAAATAGGGCCTTTGATTATTTGTTTCTGTGTTGATTTGGAAATATACAATTGTCACAGGAGTATCTGAATTTACCAGCTACAAAAAATAAATGGTTCACCTCCATACTTTACACTAGGTATTAGGTTGCTTTTTTCCTTCCATGCAGTCCTAAACTTACAGATGGTTACATGACCGATGAAGTCTGATTAAACTATAACATGAATTGTAGTAATTGTATACATTTTGGCATGGGCTTCTTATTCAAATTCTAGGGATATTTAAGGAATATTTAATATTATATTAGATATTTAAATGTTAATGTTATGTACACTTTTGCACATATGTACAGTACATACACTTATAAGGCATAACATTAAAACCCAAAACATTAAGCCCACTATTGCCTAGGTTCCCCTTGTGCCATTTGGGCTGGCTCTTGGCCCTCGGTTTTTGACACCACAAGACCTCTGGGGTGTGCTGTGGTGTCTGCACTGGCACATTAGCATCAGATCCTCTGGGTACTGTGGGTTGTGGGGTGGGGCCTCCGTGGATTGGATTTCTTTGTCCGGTGCATTTGCGGTCTGATTAAAATCTGGGGATTTTGGCGGCCGGATCAATAACCCTGGACTTTTTGCCTCTTAAGCCCCATACATGACAGACTGCAGTGTACTGAGTGCTCTGGTGCTTTTCTATCGCATATCAGCATTGACATTTTTCAGCATTTTGTGCTACATCACATTTTCTGTGGGATCAGACAAGACGGGCTGTACTTTGGTCCCTACCAAGATGAGTTTTGGGTTCCCATGATCCTGTCACCAATTTATTGGTATATAATTGATAATCAATGTTATTCAGTTCAACTAGTGGTGGTGTTTCTGTTGTGGCTGATCAGCATACTGTATGTTCTGTTCCTCATGTTATATTCTTAACATTTTCACCACTACACATTGGTTGTGCATGTATACTATTTTTGCCATATATCCTATTAATAATACCTACTGCACCTCCTGTATGTTAGACCCCCATAGCTATGTACATATAACCCTCATAACCTTTTTTGTTATTTATTATAAATATGCCACATTTTTGTTTTTAAGTTTAATCTGAGTTAATCTAATCTAATCTAATATCAACTGTGTGTTATCCAGGTGGACCCAGAGGATGTGTTTGCTCTTCCTGCTCTTGGTGTGCAGGACATTAGGCTGGGAGTGAAGGCTCTGCATTCTGGAAGCTGTTTCCGTTACCTTAATGTGGTGGATGTGGACACGAGGCAGCTGGTGGCAACCTGGCTTCTGTGCCTCACCTGCAGGCAGCCTGTTATATCACGGGTAATCACGTCTTTATTGTTAAAATCCTGGCATCTCTTTAACAGCAGTGTTTATACTTACAACCTTGTTATTTTACTGGAATGCCCATCTTCATGTCAGTCATACAAGATGTGACATGTCACAAATTAATGGATTCACTAGTAATGGATGTTTCAGTCAGACAGCTAAATCAATTAAATAACCAATACTACATACTACATACCACAGGCATTGTATTAATAAAAAAAGGATTTTACAACATCTACTGGCTCTTCAGGAATCTGAAAATTCTCCTATCACTATGTGCTAGCTGTATAGACTGTAACCTAATGGCCTAGTAGAACTGCATGAACTGTAATATTACAGATGTTACAGATATATGCATTCATTTTGACATCTCTTTTTCTATATTAAATAACATTTTCTTTGTTCAAAACATGGAAGACTTGTGTTAGGTTCAGTACAGTGAATTGCAAACGCCTTAGGTTTAGAACACGTGTAGAATTGTGTAGAAATGCTCTCAAAATATTAAAATTTTATGTTTTCTACAGTAAAAAAAAAATTGGAGACAGCAATAGACTTAACAAAAAGACAACATTTGATGGGACAACCCTTTGCTTTTCAAAAATATATCAGCAGTTTCTGGTACACTTTGTGCAGTTTTATAAGAAAATTGGCTGGTAAGTGTCTTGGAGAATCTGCCACAATTCTGTTGGAGACTTTCACTGTCATACTTGGTTTTGCCTTTTCCAGGTAATCCCTGACAGAAAGCAATCACTTCTTTTTTTTTCTTTTTGTCTGAAAAGCAGTCTGTTATGCAATACTGAATGTTATCTTTTTTTCTGACATACCTTTTTTGACTTTAGGTTCAGTTTTAGTTGGAAATATAATGCCTGTAAATCTAAATGTTGTTATTTTGCATCATTTATATTGTTTACAAGGGCATGCGCATATAGATTGGTGCATCAATCATTCCAGCCCTTATGATTATCATGCATAATACACTATATTCACATTACAAGCCACATTGTTCAATTGCGATTTTTTGCAATTTCAGTGGTAAAGTGCAATGGTAAACACACTGATTGGCCTCTGCGTCCCTCCCTGACTGGTTGTAGTAGCCTTAATGTGGGAGTCCCCCTAGCGATAGGTGGGAATTGGATACGAAAATAAATGACAGTTCATACACATTCATACAAAAGTCACACACCCTAATATTGCGTTGGACCGCCTTTTGCTTTAATTTTCACCATGTCATAGTTTTGAAAAGCTTATGCAGTGTCACAACATCATTTCCATCTAGAGTCGTATCAATTTCTCCATCACATCCCAAAGATTCTCAAGGGGGTAATTTGTGAAAATGAAGTCTGCTTTAAGACATAATTGTCAGCTGTTCTGGGATAGTTCTTGCAAAAACGGTATTGTCGAGTGGATTTGCAAAAACCCTCAAGCACCATCATGAAGACCATCCCAGGAAAGCAAGACCAAAACTTACCTTTGCTGTAGAGAAGTTATTCATTTAGAGTCACCAGCCTCAAAAATCACCAATTAACAGCACCTCAGATTAGAGCCGTTATGAAGGTTTTACAGAACATAAGTTGCAGAAACATCGCAATATCAACTGTTCGAAGGACATATTTTGGACACCTTCAGCATTGTTTTTCGAAGTAGAAACAAAGAAAAATCAAGAAACAGCACTGAATTAGAAGCTGTTAGAAACTATTGATTGGTAGTGTGTGTTGCATTTTGACTCAACCACTTGCAGCAATTTTGTGCTTAGTTTGAATGACGGATACACAGCCAAGCTTAATTTGTATTCTTTAAGACACAATAGTCCTTCAGGCATTCAGCTGCAGAAACAGTGGTTTTTAGACGTTACACAGTTTGGTAACTGGATGCACTTGGGTTTTAAAGACATATGTAGAATTTGGACCAGAGAGCCCAGGGGATTCCATATGCCGTTAACTTATCTGTAGATCTGTCGGTTAAGTGACACATAATGTTCTTTTAATTTACCAGAAGTAATGGCACCATTTGCATTAAGAACAGACTGTGACATGATGTAAGTTTTGGAACATAAAAAAAAGCACTCTTTAATATGGTTACCTCATCTGCCCATGTGTGGCAGAGCAGCTTGAACAGTGACAAAGAGGAAACGTGCTTTCAGATCGAGCTGAGCAAAATGGAGCCTTAGGTATTTTTAGATGTTGAATTCTACGTCAATCATGTTGCCTTTCTTTTTGATTCAATTCTTTCTCTTAAGCTTTCTTGCTACTTATCTTTTACACTCAGTTTCTATTAGCTTTATTTTTGTAATATATTTTTTGTTTGCCTTTCTTCTTACATCTCCTTTTGTGTGGACTGCTTTAATCGTTTCTTTTACCAGTACTCTGTCTCTAGTTCTTTTTCTTAAGCTGTCATCGTTCTACCCCACTTCCCTTTTCCTATTGTGTAGATCTGTGTAGCTCTTTCTTGCTTTTTTTTTATAGCCTGACAGAAAACATGACATATTATAAAATGCTTTGAGGGGGAAAAAGAAAACTGCATATTCGCAATTCCAAACCTTTTCCAATGCTAATGTGCGTTAACACAAATGTTGTGAAAACTACTATTGTATGCTGTATTGTATCTGCAGGCCTTTGAGATCCAAGCGCTTGTAGGAGGTGGGAGAGGTAACAATAAGAAGATCACATTCACCAATCCCTATTCTTCCAGCAGAGGATTCAGACTGTGCTCGGACCATCCTGACCTGCTGCAGTTCAAAGAGGAAACATTTCAGGTTAGATAAAGCAGTTAGTATTAGACACCCTGTGTCCAGGGTTGTGTTTTTTTCCCAGCCGCATTTGATGAATTCTAAAACCGTGAATCTTTAGTAAATCTTTTATAACCATGAGCCTCTAGCTTATTTAAAGGTAATGGCAGAACATTCTTTAATATTTAGCAAAGTTTTCACATTCATTCAGCTGTCATTATTGTCATTTGTTATTTATTTTAATTTGTTGAGGTACAGCGATTTAGCTGTTTTAGCTGCAGTGGCTTCAGGGACACACCGAATGAAGGGCATGTAAAAATGTCCCTTTTAAAACTGCTTTGTTCAGAAAACTCTTTACTTGCAAAACAAGGTAACAACTCCAGCGACTTTCAAGAAAAAAGCAGCAAAAATCATGTTACAGTACATAACTTTGTTTACAAAACATCCCCATACATGATGTCATTTCTTTTCTAAACACACAGTGTCGTCTCTCCCACTCATGATGAAACGGTGTTGACACATCTGGTGTTATGCACGTAATTGCACTTCGACTGTGTTCCTTTAAATCAGAAGGGTGAAATCTTCTCCAGAAAGGGCCAATGTTGGAGCAGATTTTCTTTCCAACCAAACAGATGTCACATCTGATAATCTATTGACAGCCAAGAACGACTAATTAAACAGGTAGAATCAGGTGATGCTTCTGCTTGGTTGAAATGAAAGCCTTCAAAGATACACTGGCCCTTTCTGGTAAAGATTTGACACCTGTGCTATAAATCGAGCACTGAGCTTGTGTGGCTGAGCAGGTCGGGTGGTGCATACATGTGTCTCTGTGGTCCTTAAGCTTAGGGTTCAATTCCCAGGTGGAAAAAAACAGTGGCTAAAAAAATATTTGAGGGTAGAGGTAGCTCAGTAGTTAAGGCATTGGACTACGGTTCGAAAGGTCTGAGGTTCAAACCCCACCACCAAGTTGCCTTGAGCAGGGCCCTTAACCCTCACCTGTTTAGCTGTATAATGAAATAGAAAGTCGCTCTGGATAAATGGAAATTGTCTTTGTGACTTGTCTTTGATCCAGCCATGAGATATGAAGGCTATGAAGGAAAACATTATAATAATTATTATTATTAGTAGCAGTGGTGGAAGTAGTAGTGGGAGTGGTAGTAGTAGTCGTAGTAGCAGCAGCATATAGTTGGGTAATATACCTTCCTTCTTAAAATTAACATTTAAAGCAAGCAAAATGTTGGTCTTAATCTTAAAATTGGACTTAATGATGTTATGTTTATATTAAACCAGTTTAATTAAAATGTGTAAAATTTCCTGTTATTTAAGATATTTCTAGACATAGCCCACATGTACATGAACATAAAAAGAAAAAGAATCGTTACTGAGAGAAAAAAGAGGTCTCACTAAGTATATCACTCTCTAACATCAAGCATGAACCACAAATACAGTTCAACATGCACAATGTGCCAGGATTGGGATTATGGGCTGTGTGGCCATAAGAAACCCATGGTGGGGTCAGGGGTCAGGGTAGGAAAAGAAGCGCATGAAGTGATCATGAATCATGCATAGTGCCCATCATCAGTTCCCGCCCAATAAGTAATACAGAATAAATGTTATGGCATTGCATAACTTTGTTGAAACAATGCCATGGTGAATATGCACCATAATCAATCCAATGAAATTAAGTTTGCAAGTTTTTGTTTTAGTTTTCTTGGTCAGGCAGTGTGTCTCACACGCGGTTATGATTATGGTCTTATATTATGCACACTGCATGAAAGCAGGAGTATTAGTACTTCTGTAATGACAAATATTCACACCTCATTCGTCTACTAAAATGTGAATACTGCATTAAAGAATATCGTTCTATGTATCACCTGCCAGTGAGTATGTCCAGTAGTCCAGTGTCTGGTGTGGCAAAAGGAGTTTGAATAAGTACATGTGACAAAAAGTATATAGTCTACTGTAGTTGCTTTTAATGGTATTTATATATCCAGCACTACAGGTTTAGAAAGTCTCACATAATGCACAGTGTATCAGCACTGTCGCAACTGTAAACATTAAGTCCCCAAGCAATGTTATGGGTCAAATAAAACTGCTGAATCTCATAAAGAAAGGAAATGGGAAAAGACGGGGCTCTCTTTCCAGCAGCACAAAATGGACCATAGCTTTCATAAAGGTATTGTGAGGGAGGGAGCAGGGGACGTAGATCAGACAAATGACTTGGGGAAAGTCGCTTTATTGCAGAAGTTTAAACTCCTATCAGTTCTTTTTCTCTTCAGTTGAGCCAGTCTGTAATCTCTGAAAGCTTTGGAGATTACGTAGAATGTTATTTAAGAATGTGTGTGGGCCATACCTTTTCTCCAGTGAGATACAGTACATTGTTTTTTTTTTCAGAGAGAGTGTGTGAACCATCAAGGGAAAAGAAAACAGGCCATTACCTTCATACCTGCTCCCAACAGAGCAAAGGGTGACACCTCTAGCATTAACCACTATATACAAGACTTTAATTAGGGGCTGTTGATAAATTGCCTTAGCATCATTTACAGTCTGCATGCACTACAGTTGCCCTTTGCACCGCTCACAAAAGTCACCCGAACATATTTCATAACCTCTAACGCCTATAGGGTAAAAATCCACCACTTATTACTTTCTTCCAGGAAGGATATTGCAAATGGGAAAATGTTAATTTCATCACTGACTGCTTCCAATGATTTGCTAAGGCAGTTCAACGAGTCACATGACTATATGCGCTCCATATATCGGACTGTAAAGAACTGGACAGAGTGAAATAATGTGCAGACAGTGCTCGAAAAAAATATATTAATCATTCTTATGGATCAAATAAAAATGGCGAAACTCATAAAGAAAGGAAATAGCCAGTGCCATTTCTCCAACTGGTCAAAGCTGCTTCAATTTTATTACCTTCCAGAAAATTTATGACATTTTTAAAGGTGTTTTGTTTTGTTTTTGTTTTTTTTCCCCCCTTCCTTTCAAGAGTGAATAACTGTGTCATCATAGCAACAAAAAAATCGATATTGCTGTGTGTTTTGAGGAGATTACTGTATAAATCCAGAATACAAGGCAATATGTCTCAGCTAGCCATTATATCTAATACAGGAAGAGAAAGAAGGAGAGAGGCACAGAGTGGTTTGACTTGTATAAATCTTTAAAACAACTAAAATGTGTAAAACTCCTGTAAATTTCTTCCTTACAATGGTACAGAGAAGCAGCTAACATGACTGAATAGGAAAACAGTATTTGCCTCTTTTTTTTTTTCTTAATGGTTGATTATTAGTTCACGTCTATAAATGTCATGTGTCTGAAACAGAGGTGTTTGCATGAGTGTGTTTTTAATGTCACTCAAATAGAAAGAGCTTTTTTTCCCTGATTTTGTACCTAATTTAGTAAGAGACAATTCCCACCCATCTTTAGGGCACTCCCACATCGAGCCTACAACTACCAATCAAGTGAGCGAGAAAAAGACTATTAGGTGTTTCCTCTGAACCACGTGATGCCAACCAACTGCATCTTTAGCAGATGGCATTGTGGCGTCAGGATGCACTATAGGAAGAAGGCAAGCCTTCAGGGTCAGTGTGATGCTCTGGACAATGTTATGCTGGGAAACTTTGGGTTCTGCCATTCATGTGGGTGTTAATTTGACACGTATCCCCTAAGTAAACACAATTGCAGATCAATACACACCTTCAAGGTAACAGTATTTCTTATGGCGCTTTTCCACTGCATAGTACGGCACGGCACGGTTCAGTACAGCTCACTTTTGGGGGGTTTTCCACTGG
>JAQMYJ010000040.1:9640334-9652330 GCA_030014305.1 Clarias laeviceps | reverse complement strand
GCGCAACTATAACGACACGTGAATAATCCCGCCCACTCTAAAGCGGTACTAAACTGCAGTGGAAACGCAAACCGAGTTGAACTGAGCCGTGCGGTGCCGTAACGAGCCGTACCGAGCCGAGTCGTACCACGCAGTGGAAAAGCGCCATTACTGACCTTAGTGACCTCTTTCACTGGGACAAGGTGCTCTGGCACACTGCAAAAATTATTCAGAAAAGTTCAGAGTGCTGGACAAAAAAGTCTAATTTATAGAGGCCGCACCTCACAACCTACAGGACTTAAGAGACCTGATGCATACATATTGGTGCCAGATATAAGCGCATAACTTTGTGGATGTCTACAACAAGTCTTTGTGGATTTGTGGATGTCCCTTGACAAGTCAAACCTGTTTTTCACAATGGGGACCTACACAATATTAGGCTGGTGTTTTTAATGTTATGACTGATCAGTGTCTATGCCATATATATTTTCTTACAAACTTTAGTGAGTTCTATTTTCTAAAATGTTAAGAATAAATAAATGAACAGATGCAGTAAATGCATCATGCATCATGTCACATTCCCATGTTAAAGAATGTAGTCTCATGTCTTTCATATCTGACCACAAACAAACAAAAATAAATAAATAAAAAAAATAGATTTTTTTTTGTTGTTTATTTGTATGTACACCTCTACTCTATGATCCTCTTTTTCAGAATTTAAAGTGTACATGTCCTTGTCCAAGAATGATCAGAATTTTAACATTTAACAACAGAATCTTTAGCATTCTGTGTATGTCAAAACTTTCCTGTCTGACATCTCTAGCTTCTGTGGCCCAACAAACTGCCTTCAGCTTAATAATTTACATACATATGGTTGGATAAACTGCAACAGAGGATCTGCTACAGAAACCATGCTGTTTAATATTTAAGAGTCGCTCAACTATGTTTTTCTCAACTTTTTTTTCCAGTATTTTCCCCAGATTCAGACCACAGTCAATCAGTAGACTCTAACTGTAACCTTAGCTGTCATTTTTAAGCTTTACCTCATAATCATATTGTTTGTTTTTGTGTGGTTGTATGTTTCAATGCAGATTGAGGGAGGTGCGAGCTACAACATCGGGCTGCGTTTCGCTCCAAGTCAGAGTGCAGGTACAGAGGAGATCCTCGTCTTCATCAATGACCTGGAGGATAAGAACGAGGAGACGTACTGCATCAAAGTTGTCTACAGATAACCCGAACAAACTGGCACGTGACGTTGTGCCTCGTCAGTGTCTTTCATCGGTGTAACCTTTTGGAACTGATAATCAATTTTGTAATAAAGTTAACTTTGATAGAGATCACCTCAAGGCTATATGTATGTATGAATCGATATTCAACCCAGGATAATAAATGAAATGAAAGGAGGAAGGTGATTTTTTTTTTAATATGTGGATATACATGGGAATGACACCTTTGCTTTCTGTACACCTAGAAAGATGATGTAATGGAAATCATCAGCATATCTACCCTAAATTAACATTGAAATCTGATGCTAAAGGCCTGTTGTTCACAGCTTTATGACTTATCTATCCCTGTTGTTTTAAAGAGTTCTTTCGACAGCTTGTCTCCTGACATGGGTTTATATATTAGGGGCATTCAGGTCAATCTGGGACTTTTGATTCTGCAGAATAACACAGTTATGTGAGTAAAAACTGTTTGTTTCTACTACAGTAATGCACTTATCCCAGTGTTTCACTAGTGCTTGGATACCTACACCAGAGCCATGATTAGACTGTCTACTTCACATTTGAAAAGCTGGCCTCCCAGGAACTCCTTTATTGGCCAAAATATGTGGAAATTGCTTGTCATGAGGTCCGGTCTGGGACTGGGATTCTCATTCATGGACATTTGACCTTCTTTAAACCACTTGCACCATTTTGCAGTTTTGCAGATGATTTCTATTTCTAATAAATATGTACAAGCTCAAGAACTACGTAGATGTTCCAAGAACAAATCTGGTTTGATTTGACTGGCAGCTTGATTAAATGAGTGGATGTCCAAATTAAAATTAGGGCCATATTGTTCACTTGTTAAATGTTCTGTCTGACCAGGAACAACCTTGTGGCAAAAATTAAAGTATATTGATTTCCAAAAGACAAAGCACAGTGAAATGCTTGGTTTGCTGCAGTGATGTGAGATACCTGTATATATGCTTAGTCTAAAATCTGTAACACACACACATACATACTCAAATAAACAATAATCAGCCATAACATTAAAACCACCTGCGAAGTATTGTGTAAGTCACACTTGTGCTGCCATAACAGCCCTGACTTGTCTAAGCATGGATTTCACGAGCTCTCTGAAAGTGTGATGTGATATCAGGCACCAAGTCAATAGCAGCAGGTTTTATAAGTTGCAAGGTGGGGTCTCCATGGCTCAGACTTGTCCAGCACATCCCACAGATGCTCAAACCAAGGTTTCCCAGCAGAACACTGCTGAGCACATCATACTGCCTCTGTCAGCTTGACTTCATCCCATAGTGCATCCTGGTGCATCTCCCTGACAGGTAAGTGATACACCTGCACCCGGCCGTCCACATGATGTGAAAGAAAACACAATTTATCCGATCAGGCCACCATTACCCATCGTCTATTTCTGATGCTCATATGGCCATTGTAACTGGACATCAGTTTGCTTGAGCAATCCGATGGTCTACAGCTATGTAGCCCACTGTGTGATGTGACACTTTTCTTTCAAGGCCAGCATTAGCTTTTGCAGAAGCTTTCATGGACTACTTTTCGTCTGAACTAACCAATGCATACTGGTCAATACAAGTTGCTTATCTTACTATTACCAAAAATGTTTATTTGCCAACAAAATACCTTACCAGTTACTTAACCCACCCAGCTATAAATGTATAACATGCATTTATAACTTCCATTTGCTATTTTGCCACAACTCATGCTGAATACAATCTAGGGCATGCACAGTAACTCTGTTGTTTATTCATGTTATTGTTTGTCATTGAAATGACCCGTAGGCACAAAAATAAAAATTTAGTTCTGTCTTCAAACAATACATTTTGAATATAGTACAGCTTCCCCATATATAGTACTGTGCAAAAGTCTTGAGCCACCCCAATTTCTTTGTATTTTGCTTCCAAAGGTCTAGACTTTTAATGTAGTCTTGAGGAATAGTTCTCCAGACTCCCTGAAGGACTTTTTTGGCTCATATTTCTGGCAAGATTTTGAGGGAATGTTTTTTTTTTTTGGTTAAGCCACACAGTGACCTGAGCATGAAAAAAAAAAAAATCTAACTTAGGGCATGAACCAGCAAGAAACAGGTACAGATGATGAAAGATGATCGGCTGGTGATTAGTATACTTAAGGCTGAATATTGAGTGGTTGGTACAGACAAGAGGGGAAATGAGTTTGCTGCTGAGGTTGTTACATAAACAACTAATTTTTAATTGCATGATTAGGGACTTTGCAGCTTGTCACAGTTCTATAGTGACAGTATTTCTGAGATCTGCCCAGACTCTTAGCAGCATATAATGAAACAAAAGCTGTGCATTAAACTGTATGAAATTTAAACATGGGTAATTAAACAGTAGCTCTCTGGCTAGGATCGCTAATGTGGGGTGGTGTCTCAACAAATTTTCACCTCGACTACATCTCAAACAGACTGGAAACAAGTCCAGTGTACTGTACATACATTGCTGATCTGTGGCTTCCAAACTAGGTATAGTTGGTTTAAAGCCCCAACCCTAGTCTCCTGCTTGTGTCAGTTTTAAGTAGTGTGTCTGAAGGACAGGGGGGCTTTATTAAGCATGTAGTTACAATAGGTAGTTAGCTCTTTGTAGCTCAAACATGTTTCTATAAGTGAGATACAGTAAAGTGTAGCCACTTTTACACAGCCTTTTTAAACTGGGAGTGTTGTGCCTTTATGGCTCTTTATTCTGTCTGAGGCACCCTGAGATGGACTTGGGGTCATCTTTGTTGTGCTTTTGCTTGGGGCAAAAAACGAGATCAACCGCATCTCTGAACAGGGATGTTATGTTTTGAGACGAGTGATGAGTATGACCCGGCCCTGGGAGATTTTAAAAAATAAATAAATAAATTTACTCTTAATCATACAGGAACAAAAGGAAATGAATTGTAGAGGCACTGAGGTCCAGGAGCTTCTTACCTTTAGACTAGAGGATGAGATCAATCTCCATATAACGAGGATGTAAAAGAATGGCTTCAACAGCATGCCCATAATAATAATGTATGTTATACATGAAAACTGTATGCCAGGGATCTTTAACTCCAGTCATAGTGTCCAACATCCTTTGGTGGTTTTTCTGCTCAAGCACAGCTGATTACCCTGTTAATTACAAGGTTCAGTGTGTGTGTTTAGGTGTTGATGAATTACAAACTGTACTGGACACTGGACCCACCAGGATGGAGTTAAAGATCCCTGCTATTGTCAATGTTGTTGTGTTACCCGTCATGCCTCTTTTGATTCCGTCATGCTACTTAGAAGCGCACATTTCAGCCAGATGGTTGGGTTCAGGGTGAATTACCAAAGGTGTCCAAAGGCAACATGTTGAGTTTTTGGGCTTTATAGTGCAATCCCTGGGTGAAAGTCACTTTTGAGAGTTTGTGTATTATTAGTACTAACTTGTAAAAAACATTGTGATTAGGATGTTTTGGGTTTTTCTTTTTTCTTCTTTTCATTTCTTTCTTCTGTTTTTATCCCCAAAGCTTCTCCTGATTCGAGGTACAGTAAATAGCAAGCTTGTGTTTCGCTTTAATAAATCACAGGTTACCTATAATTATTAAAAACCTTCTCTGTAGAGAAATCGCTTTATATATTCATTCTTAACAGGGAACAGAAGCAGCACACACTGTGCCTGCTTAGTGCTGAGGTAAAGCTCTAGCAGTGGGTTGCCATTTCCCCATTGGGATTGAGGGTGTTACTTGCAGAGATTGAGGACGTTCAGGGAGTTTCTCTGTTTAACAGAGGCAGGCGCAGTGGACATTTGTGCCTGTTCACACTAAGATGAACCTCCTACAGTGGGTCATTATCACCACAGCTTAGGAGAGACACTGTTCTCCCAACGCACCTTCTAAAGCTTCTGCTACAGCAGGGTCCTGCTGCTGTGTAGACAGATCTTAACAGTTCGCAAAACCCTGCTGAGAACGTGGGACCTGATCGCTGTTCACAATATTTTTTATTTATTTAATTTTTTTATGGTGGTGACTGATTTCTCATGAATGCACGGTGGCGTTGTGGTTAGCATTGTCGCCTTGCACCTTCAGGGTCCTGGTTCAATTCCCTCCTCGGGGTATGTGTGCATGCAGTTTCCATGTTCTCACCGTACTCGGTGGGTTTCCTCCGGGTACTCCGATTTCCTCTAAAGACATGCAGATTAGGGTAACTGGCGTTCCTAAATTGCCTGCAGTGTGTGAATGAGCATCGTATTGTGCGATATAGACAATGACGATGCGATGCGATTTCTCATATTTAAGACATTCCTATATAATTTGTGTAGGTCTAGGATGCTACTGTAGGATTATCGCCAGATACAATTATCTTCTTCCACTAAGAGGGTTGGGTTAATGCTGTGATTACTCATGATACTAAATTATATAATAACAAGAAAGTGTAATGGAGGATATAGAACATCTGACCTTAGGGCTGTGTGCAATTTATAACCAAAGGCACTTTTATAAAGGGCAAAACAGGCTAATTTGCAAGATAACATGGTCTACTTAGTGTGAGAACAGAGCTGCTGCTTCATCAGTCAGCTAGCAACTTACAGGGCTCTGGAAAAGTATTCAATTGATTGGTGTGTTCAGATGCTTTTGGCATGGAATACACACCATTGAACCACTTACGGTTGTGAGAACACTATTTGCTTGGTAACTGCAAAGTATGAATGCCAAGCATGAAAGTTACCTAATAAGTGCAGCCAGGAATTTACCTAGGTGTTAATTCACAGAGAAAAGCATGTGAAAGGTATAAACATTTACCCTGGATGTGTTGATAAATTACTAAAAAAAAAAAAAAAAATGGTACTATGACAAATATTACGCTGTAATTACGCTTAGCACCTACCACAAACCAGAACTTGTGAACTGCTTTTAATAATAAACTTAACATAAAAAGAGAGAATTTGCTGTTTTTTAGCCTTTTATATTAGCATTAAACCCTAATGCGTATCATGCATTTTATGTTTTCCCATTTAATGATATGATTTAATGACCTTTAAATATTAACGATGAGAGCCTACAAACTGAGCACAGAAAGTTTTTTAAACAATTATTATTTTTTAAAGGCTGAAATGTTTTCACCAAGAAAGAGGCAAGAACTCTGCCTTAAGGTTAGGCACATACACACACACTGGCAAATAGTTTGTAGTTTCATACAGTACACAGCCCATAATAGCTTTTGGGTTTCTGTGTCCTGCGTTGTTCTCCTTGGCCTAAAAGAATCCGAGTACACTAAGCCTTGGATTTTTGTTTCTCTTGAAACAAATGTGAAGTCTCATTAGGATCCCAGAAGCATCACCGGATGTACGAACAGAATCATAGAATTTACTCAGAGCAATATTCAATGGTCTGGTGTTTAAAGAAAAAAAAAAATACCCTAAAAAAGATTACTTTTTAAACCAAAATTAAATGTTGCAGAAAATGTTTCTCTGTCAGTAAAGAGAGTAATACAGTATAAAAAGCATTAGACCATTTTCTAGGAAGTAAATTCTGTCTGTCAAAAATTTATAAA
The DNA here is from genome assembly GCA_030014305.1 of Clarias laeviceps. NCBI lineage: Eukaryota > Metazoa > Chordata > Actinopteri > Siluriformes > Clariidae > Clarias > Clarias laeviceps. The sequence continues at coordinate 9,645,598 of JAQMYJ010000040.1, read as the reverse complement.
AAGAAATAAAAATTAAGAAGCAAGTGTGGCAATCAGCCTTTGCTATACTGTTTATTCGTTCATTCATACCATTCGTTCAAATGTAATATGAGCCAATCATGCCTGTTTGAACTGACAGCCTTACAGCCATGCTGAGCAGAAAAACTTCTCCGAATGAACAACACATCAAGTGGATTGATCACATCAGGTTACAGGTCTTTCAGCCAAAAACAGAAAATAGGAGTCTGTAGTATTCACATGCTTGCCCGAAACATGGGAAGACTGTAAAAAGACAAAGCTATACTTTTCTAATCAACTACAGTATCCAGTTCAGATGATTCAAGACCTACTGGAGCACAGCACTGAAACAGACATAAGCCTAAGTATCCTTTTCCACTTTTAGGGGTAACCAGAATTTAAAATGCCACAACCTTAAGTCTGTTTGAGAGACCTGCAAAAGGGAAATGATTTTCAGCCCAGAACTATGTTCAGTACTGTATAGTATAAATGCCCAGTGTTACCATGTAAAGAAATTTCCCCAGGCCACTACTAGTACAGTATATTGACACATTGAAACATGGTAAATGTTAAAACAAATAATACAGTAAAATATAATCACCTCCCATAGCTTACCATTTAGACCTGAAAGTGTGAGGTCAAGACAAACCGATGGAGCGTGTGCTTATTTGGGACTAAGTAATTTGAGAAATGGTGACATGATTGCTTTTATTAACATCTGTGCAGGGGATCTGGGTTAGTGTTGAGTTTTTTTGTTAAGTGACCATAAAAAATGTTCCTAAGCGACTTATCGCTGCATTTCCAGCAAAAAACAATAAATAATAAAGGGTTTAAATTAAATATGTATGTATATGCTGTGTCACATGTTTTGTGTAAATTATCACATAACCAGAGCTGTGTACTTTTATGATTGCATTATGACCATGGCTGAATCAAAGCTCAAGACCAACCAACCCCCCCCAAAAAAAGCATGTTGGCTTAAAGACAGGACAATGATGTTTGGTACACACTGTCTTTAGGATGTCTGCATCTACAACTACTCAACTTTGATCAGTGTGGTCATAGGATGTGTTCCCGATATGGTGGATCCAGGAGACAGGCAAGAAACATTGCAGTAAAATGAGAAATATTCTGTCCTCATTGTTTGTAATAGTGATGGGTCAAATATGTACTGTATGTATGAGGTGAAGAGAGCTGCTTGCCAGCCAGGCTATAATGGACATGCAAAATGTGTGCAAACAGATAATGGCAGGGAAAACGTAACCAGTAATAATGACCTCCTCCTTCAACAAATGCTGTAGAAATGTAGAAACTGCTGTAGAAACTGTTGAAATGTACCACCTCCACTCCACCATAATCAGGGACAAACAACTGTATCTGAGTATGGATGTTCTAGTGGTACCTCGGCATACGAATTTAATCCATTCCGGATGTGAGTTCTTAAGGCAATATTACATACTGTATTTTGAAATGCATTTTCCCATAGGGAATAATGTAAATGCAGAATCCGTTCCAGCCAATTACCAATTTCCAACACTATAATCATATTTTTGCATATAAAAACAATCAAAAACATTTTAGAAAAGATGTGTAAATAAAGTAAGACATTAAACCTCACTTAATCTTAATTCATGATTTCTCTTGGCATTCATATGCTGAGGTACCACTGTGTTCTATAGAATCCTTCTCAGATCTGGATACAGCTCTTTTCTAAGAAGACTGGTGACTTGATAGCAATATACTGTACACAACAGAAGTATTTCAGATACCTTGCTGCAAAATAACTTTGGTGAAATATTGGCCTTGACCGTGACTGAATGGCTCTCAGTGTCAGTGAATCAAATTATGTTACAAGTTATGGAGGTTTGCTTCATCATGGAGCTATATGTTGAATCCCACACATTCCAGCTTTAACCCTTGAGAAATATCTGGGAGTTGAGTGACATTCTTGTTTATCTAGGTGCCTCAAGCTTGCACATTCTTTTACGTTCTTTGCAACCTCTTTGCTTCTTTTGCATTCTTAGTTGGAGCAACCAAGACAAAAATGATCGTCGTAAGGATGACGCAGGTCCATTGGAAAGACAATACCATTGTTCAAGAAGCAACAAACATGAAGGAGAAGAACAAGGAGAGATGCACCTTTGACAAAATCCCACAATCCAAATGTATCAACCAGCATGATGATGTCATGTGTGATGTTGACCTTCACAACCTACAGGTTTTTTGATTAGTGATAGTGGCCCATCTTTGCCTGGTCTCTCAACGGCTATTTCTTTTACAAAGACGTTTTAGGAGGAACCATCCACTGCATGAAAAGAGCTGACAAATATGGGTATGGGAAATCCCCGCTAAACTTTACGTTTGCCAGATGTATGAGGCAGAGTGCTTGGAAAAGTAGTATGCAAAAGGAAATTTTGATCCAGACCCTGAGTGTATAAAGGGTAATCAGAAATTTTTACTGTAATTATTCCCATTATTTTTGTCCCTCTTATAATTTGAATTGTTTCTGTCACTTATCTGATTTTTTTCTTATCCAGCATGTTACAGGACTTATTATGAGACATTGCAAAGGAAATACTCTTTGTCTCAGCCAGGAAAGTCTCAGCTAAGAGACTCCATTAATACAGGGAGCTAAAAACCGACAAAGATGAGTAAGTGTACAAATTCATCTATGTATTAAGTTCGGCATGTATGTCAGGGTTTTGGAAGTGTTTTTTTTTTTTTTTTTTTAAAACAACCAATCAATGTTTTTTATATATATAAAAAAACAATAGGGAAGAGCAGAGTTGTGCAAAGGTATAAAATGCAAATGGAGCTTGAGGTGTGAATGTCTCCTGACAAAATCCTTGAGTGGATTATTTGCCATGGCAACAAATGGCTGTACCATGGAAGGCATTCCTCAGCAAGATACATCAGAATTGGTATCAATCCTGAAGTATTTAAGAATTTGATGTATACGCTCAGTGGTACTTGTACATACTTCTGATACACCTCTCATGCAGTGATCAACCTACTCACCTCCTCACAGATTGTACTACAGTCTCCTATGCAAAATATACTCATTCTCTGGGGAATATTTTGGGATTAAACAGATCAAAACCCCCTGATTACTATCAGGGTCAGAGCTGCTTGTGTGTTTTTAGTGTCTTGCATAAAGCTTTGTTGCACAAGTGATCTGCTTTTCGGGTGCACAGGAAGAGGAGCAGAGAGATGGATGGAGTTTACTTGTTACTTGCATTCAGGCACTCTGAGGTTTAGTGCAGTGTGTTCTGTGTTCATGATGCGCAGGATTTAGGTTATGTAGTGTTTAGGTAGATAACTAGGGGGAGCCCTTGAAGCATCTCTCGTCTTGCTAATGAGTTCTGAAGAGCACAGTGACATCACTCAGCATTTCTTCCTCTTCATTCCCTGCTCACCTCTTCTCTCTGTTGTTCCCCGCTCTTTAGATCTTCTCCTTTCTCCGTTTTCCTCGTTTCCTTTCTCCTTGTCCTCACATCATTATCCTCTCATCTCTTTTTCCTTTTTTTGTTCATTTACCTCTCATCCTCCTCCTTTCACCATAGGGTTTCCCTCCTTTTCTTTTCTCTTCAACCTCATTTTTACTCCTATCAGCTGTTCTTCCTTCCTCTCCGTACCCCCACCTTTCCTGTCTGTTTAATTCTTATCTTCTCAATTCTTCTCTCGCTATTTTCCCCTCCTCTTCTCTCTTTATTTTCATTTTCTTTACACTCTCCGTGTTTATTTTTCCCTCTATTTTCTGCTCTTCTTATTTCTCCTCCCCACTTCTCATTTTCCTCTCTTTTCCATTTATTTTCTCCTTCTCTCTCCTCAGCTGTCGATCCTCTCTTCTCCTTTCCTGTCCATTCTTTGGCTCGTCACCTCCTCTCCTCTTTTTTTATCCTCTCCTTTCATCCTAAAAGCCTCACAATAGTAATATTTGTACATTTCATGGGTTCCTGGTGCCATATAAATATGAATATGTTTGAAGCCAATGAAGTGAAATAAATTTTTTTTTGTATGCTCAATCCTTCCCAGTAGCAGATGAAAGTGACCCCCCAAAACAGCTTTAACAAAAACATTTAAATACTGAAAATATGTATCTTTTGCCTGCTATGTCTTATCACTCTTTAACCACAGAGCACAGGGTGTTTGTGTGTGTGTGTGTGTGTGTGTGTGTGTGAGACTCATTCCCAAAAAGATGAGGCAAGTCTAAGGTTAAAAAGAGCAGTTCATCTCTCTCTCTCTCTCTCTCTCTCTCTTCTTTACACATACACAGAGAGCAGTAGAACAGCAGAAGCACAGTGGTGGTTTAACGAGCAGAACAGGGGAACATATGGAGCATGAATGCAGCCAGCTTTACTCCCAGCTTCATCATCAGCTTCACTGCTGTAGGCCCTAAGTTCTTTCTCTCTCCATTTCCTTCACACTTTATCCTTATCTTGCCTTCAATATTTTTGTAGCAATCACTGTCCGTTTTTTTATTTATAATCCAAAATCCAGAAGTGCATAGACTGTACATTTCATCAAATGTGTTTCTAATCCAAGGAGAAATAAAATTCTTTTTATTAAACAACTCAGCAGTTTTTGATATACAGTGGTGGCCAAAAATGTTGAGACAGAAGTGGAATTCAATGTTTTAAAGAAATAATGACAATCAAGATAATAAGGATAATTTATTTTATTAGTAGTCCTCTGCAGTACTCTGTTGTCACTTGTCACAGATAGTAAAAGTCCTACCACCTATCTGTTCCATCCATTAAGTAAACCGGCTGATTCTAATTAGCACAGCTCTTCTGCCAAATAGCCGAGAACTTATTAGTGCCATTACACTGTTTTGTATTTAAGCAATATCGCAAAAGAGCTTGTGCTTTTGTGCTGGTTATAACAAGCATGAGTGTCTATAGCATCACATCCGTGCTGTAATCCAGAACAACAGCACAACCTCAAGTATCCTATTACTTGTATACAACGGTTCCAAACACCATTTCTTATGAACAGATTATGATTTGTTAATTTATTTATCCAGTTCCTTTACTCCACCAACACATATCCTTTTCTGACTGGTACCCGTGACTGGTGGAACTGCCCACTGACAGTTAAAGGGGTCATACAATCCTACATGCACTTTTTCAAGCTGTTTGGACTGAAATGTGTGTTAGGAGAATGTGTACAGTACACAACCACTTTACATTTCTTTTAATTTATTAAAATAAGATGCCCCTTCTGAAATCAGGCCAATCTCAAATGCCTGTCGGTGTGACGTCACA
>JAQMYJ010000040.1:9593581-9604208 GCA_030014305.1 Clarias laeviceps | reverse complement strand
CGGAGGAAACACGGGATAGTCTTCGCCCTCCCGACTGAGTGGTAGTGGTAGCCTTAATGTGGGAGCCCCCCTAGCGGTGGGGAGGAATTGGACACCACTAATTGGAAAAAATAAATAAATAAATAAAATAAAATGTTGGAATGTCTGGAAGATGAACTCATATGTAAAATCTAAATCATATGTAAAGCCAAATTTCTAGAAGCTGCTAGGGTTATACTGGACAGTGATTTTGAATGGAATAAATAAGTTAATTATGTTTTTTTTAATCTTAGATTGTTTTCCAAGGTCAAGCTGTTTTTACCAAAAAAAAAAAAAACACTCATAAAAAGTTTATAAATGCGTTTATTTTAAGTCAGTTTGATTATTGTAATGCCCTCTATGTTGGTGTTGACCAGGCCTCTCTTGCACGGTTGCAGTTGGTCCACAATGTTGCTGCATGTTTTTTAACGGCAACACATAAATGGGGACACATAAATCCTGTCCTGAGATCCTTACACTTGCTTCCTGTGCAGTTCAGAGTCAAGTTTAAGATCTTGTTAATAGTCTAAAAAGCCCTGAATAATATCACACGCCATATACTGTATTTCTGACCTTTCGTAGCCATACAGCATAGTCTCTCAGGTCTGGTGATCAACTTCTACTTACAGTTCCCAAATCTAGGTTAAATATTTGAGGCGATCGTGCCTTTCCAGTAGCCCCTAAACTCTGGAATGAGCTGTCCCTGTACATCAGGCAGACCCCTACCTTTTCTTATTTTTAAATCTCAACTAAAGACCTTTTAATACACCTTTAAGACAGTATTAGGAAATACTCTTATCTCTTTTTTTATTTGTTTTATATTTTACTTGTTGTTTTGAAGATGGGCATCTTATTGTTGTTTGTTTTGTTTTGTTTCATTTTCTTTTCTTTTGATTGTCTGTTTTTCAAGTCAAGCAGGCTTTTATTGTCATTTCAACTATATACAGTTCAGCACACAGTGAAACGAAACGGCATAACACAAGACAACATACTGTAAAGTGCACATGCAAATTCCATAGTCTGTTTTAATGTCTGCAGCTATTTCACAATCACAATTGTATAGCACTTTGATCAACTATCAACGGATTTATGTTAAATGTGATTTAAAAATAGATTTGACTTTGACTTTAACAGTATTTGATTGAAAGAATATAAAACAGCAACTAGAGGAGAGAATATAGAAAATGTATAGGTTACAAAGTACAACAGTTCAGCTGATATTAATTAATAGTGAATCAAATGATGAATTAGAGTTGCCTATGACTGACATCTGTAGTAAGGCAATTTTTCCACAATCCTGAACGTTTTGATAGAGCCTGCCAAATTGTTCTGGATTGAAATTCTTGATAGCTCTCAGTCACTCCACACCCAATCAACTATGTGTTGACTGCATTAGCTACACAGTGGGAAGCTATATTGATGACCCATTAAAGGCTCCACTCTGAACCATGACAAAACTTATTCTGAACTGTCTATGAACTGTTTATGAACTGTCTATGAACTGTCACCAATTACTGACCAGTTGTTATATCATGATTGCTATGATTGCTGTCGAATCTATGATTTGCCAAGACTTGCTACTACTTTTTTTCACCTAGCAAATACTTTAGGGCTGACACTGGAATTGCTTTATTTTTCCTATTTCAGTACACTAAATTTCTGATGGAAGTGAATAAAGCGGTTGATTATCCTATGAAGTGCATTCCAAAATGCAGCCACTCAGACTAGTTAGGAGCACTACAGTATATTGGTTGGAAATTGCTCCATCATCCAGCCAATGTCACCATGTGACTGTGAGGGAATAAATGCTATTTGTAGGGGTTTGAATCAGGACCATGGAGGTTCATGTCAGACCCGTGACAATTCTTGAGTAATCATGTGTTGAAATTGTGACAATTCAGGAGCGGTTGTCAAAAAGTAACAAATTGTAGGAATTGAGCATATTTGTGAACTCAAAGACAATTTCTTTACTAAGAGCCACTCTGATCTAGATACATATAACTAATGAATTGCTTTCTATTTTGCAACTATCTGTACATTTCAAAATTACTAACCAAACTGTCAAAGGCTGTGTAGTTTTCTAAGATCTTGATATCATGTTGGTTTGGATGAATGTGGGTGAGTTACAAACATATAAAGGTTATTGTTATGAATTCCATGACTACTGTTGAGAGTTGTGCTGGAATGATTCAAGCATTGATTTGATTCATGTGTAGCATCTTCCTTGACTGGTAATATTCATATTTTTGTCTTTATTCATCTTAAGTAACTTTTATTTTAGTGACTCCAGAACCTGCTTCAGAAACACTAGGCATTAGGTCTGAATACACCCAGAATGATAGAGTTAGTTGATCCCCTGGCTTGCTGGTAGAGATGGGAAGCAACACATAAGTCCATTGAAAGCTATAATGTGCACAACATGTGCACTTATATCTGCTCTGAATTTTGATAACTATCATGAAATTTTATTTTACAGGGTTCAGACTGGACGAAAAGTAAAAAGCTGAGCGAATGAAGGAAATTCCAAGCCGCTTTTCAATCAGACAGATGTTCTGGTTATGCATATCTTACTAGTTCTTGTTATGAATATCTTACAGAAAGTGTGAGCATGAAGTAATACAAATATCTAATTACTCATGAAACATGTAGCATAACCAAATCTAATTTAGTTATGATAACATGCTGTGAGCTTCTGTCCAAAAATAGATTCATAGAATATAAAATACAGCTTAGAGGATTGTATTGCATTAGAAATGAGACTGTAGGAGGCGGGGACCATTTTTACCTATTGTGCAGGAAACACATAGACTATTTTGTAGCCTTTCGTATCTGCAGATTGGAAGTACATAGTCCATGTCAAATACTATAAAATCCATGTCCTTTGATAGTATATACCTATTGGAAGGACTGATTAAATATGAAGCTGAATTATTAGACAACATCTGGACTCTATGCAGCTCTTCAGAAATACAACAGGGCTGACAGACCCTTAATGCATCCTCTGATCAGCAACATCAGAGCAACAGCAAGCCCCTACCACTGCCATGTAGGTGATACATCACACACATCAGTGCACTAGTTATCGTAGCACAATACAGGTGTTGGGAACATTGGGCAGGTTCAGGCATCATCTACACTTCAAAACCTCTGCCAACCTCAAAAAGGATTTCTTCAGCCTGTGGTATGGTCATGTAAAAAAAAAAAAAAAAACATAGGCTTGATTATAGCTCTGGAAATATGATCATGAAGGCTAAATCATCTATTCATTTGATAGGGATAAATATTTTTTATGCAAACCTGTAAATTTGTATTGCAGCACATCAACAACACCAACAATTAATTAAAACATTTGCTCAAAAATATTTATCTTTTTTTTGCATTCATTTGCTTTGGTCCCTGAGGATATACAGTAGATAGGCCTCTACATATTATTATAGTAATATAGACATTATAATGTATACTTTATACTTTATGCAACCTGACCATTTAGATTCATACACATTCACATTCCATACAAACTTAATTTTGTAAAGATTAAAAGATTGTGTAAAGCTTCTTTGCGACAATGACAATTGTTAAAATCGCTATACAAATAAAATTGAATTGAATTGAATTGAATAATGTATATAATGACCTGTTCATCAGTTCACCTGGTGGTGATGTTTATGTTATGGCTGATATTTGTATACCTATCTACTGTTAGCATAGTCAACTAGATTTTATCAATTGATGAACTCAAATTCCAACTTAATTCTTTGTTCTTTGTTACAGAAAGCGTGGGCACCAAAACTTTCAAGCAAGAAAATAAAACTGACAAGTTTTGACATGGTTTCCAAATTCCCCAAAACCAAGCATCAAGCTTGTGCTGGAAAAAAATCTGATTCATGGACACCCAACCCTGCAACTTACAGGATTTAAAGAAGCTGCTGTTAACATCTTTGTGGTAGATACCATATCACACCTTTAGCTACGTCCATGTCTCCACAGGTCAGAGCTGTTTTGGCAGGACAAGAGAAATACACAACATTAGTCATGTGATTTAAATATTACGGCTGATCTTTCTCTCTCTCTCTCTCTCTCTCTCTCTCTCTCTCTCTCTCTCTCTCTCCCTTTGTATATGTGTATTTCTAAAACTGTTAGTCATTGAACTGCTCACAGGTTCATCTCAACAGTGATGTGTGAGGTGAATGGAAGTCTTTATATAATTGGTTTCTAACCTTGAGGCAATAGTCCACACACATGCACACACACACAATTGACTGAATCTGATAAGCAACTTTTGTTATTGTCTTTGCTAAGAAATGACCTCATCAGACCAAAATGGAAAAAATCCAGTCTCTTTTTCTGAAATGTTAAGAAAAGAACCTTCTGTGGGGTGAGTGAAGTTAAAAGTAGAAACGTTGCAGAAAACACTAAAAAGGTCTTGTTCCCAACACTGGAATCAATACTCCTAGTCAACTTATCATTATCTAGGTTCCCGTCCTGCATATGGCATTCTTAATTGCACTGACAGGCTGTGTTTGTATTTGGTGATTGCAGATTCCAGATACAGAGTAGATTGATTTTCCCTGGCTCATCAACAGGTTTTGCTTTAGTATGTTTTTAACACATTTAAGGTAAGGAAAAGAGGAGGGAGGGTGACAGCATAACAGAATTTAATTTCAAATGTGTCTGTCAGTAATATGGGGTAGCACGCAAGGAATAAATTTGAATATACTGCATTACACATAGTGGCATGGTGACGAAGTGGTTGGCATTGTGGCTTCGCACCTCCAGGTTTCGAGTCCCACCTTTGGGATTGTGTGAGTGCATGCTCTCCCTGTGCTTGGTGGGCTTCCTCTGGGTACTCCGGTTTCTAGGCTAATGTAGGCTAATGCATTTTTAAATTGCCTATAGTGTGGGAGTGTGTGCATGCTTGTGCTCTGCGATGGATTGGCACCTGTCCTGGGTGTGGGGACCTCATGCACTAATCCTCCTGGGATAGGGTCTAGACCACTTGCGACCCTCTACAGGCTAATTAAAGAGAAAGTGTGATGAATAAGTGCATTACACATATTGGTTTTACAGCATATACAGTCCCCCTTTTGTTTTGGTTCTGAAGTCTGAAGTTAGTAACCTAGTAACCCAGTGTAAGTAAACTTCAAAGCACTTTTTGTAAGTCGCTCTGGATAAGAGTGTCTGCCAAATGCCTAAATGTAAATGTAAGTCTTAAGATGTTTTTTGGTCATTTGTTGTTATGTTTTATAAAAGTACTTTTGGTGTTATTGGACACATTGATTTGCTGGCATTTACACTGGTCATTGGGAAGTATGTATTAGCTTGTTGGTTATATTGTTTAAAAGCATGTACTCTGTGTTGTCCATATTAATTTTATAGTATGTTTTATAGTATAATAACTATTAAGTCTAGTTACATGTATTGCAGCCAGGGAAAATCCATCACATGGTGAAATTTTAGACATTTTTAGTTTTAATATATGGTATTATAGTTTCTACTACAAACAATGGCATGCTTTCCGCACGTTAGTTAGAGCCAAACACAAGCAAAGTTATAGAGTTTTAAGATCTTATCACATCTTTAGAGCGAGAATTTGATTACAGACTGAATTGGCCAGACTCATGTCCATTTTGCTAGGGCACGTTGCTATTCAACATCTTAAGCAGTTATCGTTATAGGCAGGTATTCTAGAAAATATTAAGAAACAAATAAAGCGTGTTCATATTTCGATGTGATGGTAAGATTTGGGATGTTTGGTTTGACATTTACAGTGGTTTTATGTTTTTAGGAAATGTTTTAAAAAAAAAAAAATTTTTCACAGCTATGCAGGTATTCAATAACTACAATACTCTGAATAAATTATTACTTTGTATAGCTTTAAGGTGGCACAATGGTATAATGGTTACACTGTGGCCTTTCTCCTTTTTCGATTTCAGACCCTGGGCTGTATGTGGGTACTCTGGGGACACACTGTTTCCTACCCACAGTCCAAAGACATGCAGATTAGTTTAGTTGGCCTTTCTAATTTAGCCCATAGTGTGTGTGTGTGTGTGTGTGTGTGTGTGTGCCCTGTGATGGATTGGCACCCTGTCCATGGTGTACCCCGCCTCCATTCAGGAATTTCTATAACTTTAAACAATGCATTATTCTCTGTTCTCTTTTAATTATTTTATGAAATAATACATGTTAACCATTTTCACTGAACTCAAAAACACTTTTTGATAAAAAGCAAGAAACCAAAGCTGTGCTAATATTACAGTGTTTGACTCATCACAAAAGTTGATAAGCTTATCTTCCATTTTCTTTTTTAAGTTTAGTTTTCCATTGTTAAAGATGACAAACATATTTAAATGCAAAAAAAAAAACATTTGCAGGTTTGATATTGTCATTTAAATATTTATTTCATTTTTATTTTCTATCTCACTCCTTACCCTAACCCCGGTGCACTCCCCCACATTCTGAATACCTCTGCATTAAGCAATACACTAAAGCAATGTTTAAATACATAATTTAAAAAGTTGCATAATTCATTTCCTGACATAAAAAAATAGCCTTCTAGTGTAACAGCGATAAATTATGCTCGTGCTTATGCAAGAGTGATTACAGTATTCACTCAGCACATCTGAGGTCATGGAATTGAACTCTCATTACGCACCATTGAACCGGATTACTGAAACAGCATTGCATGCCATAACGAATATGTTGTGTAGACTGCACTGGTTTGAATAACTATGCTAAGATCTATTTCTGAAGATCATGGTAAATGTTGACAGATTTTGCTGCATTTACAGATGTCCAATCCTTTTATGTCTTGATGTCTTTTTGTTGTCTTATCTCTGATTTTTTCATGCATTAATTTGACACATATGGTTGAATAGTGCACTCCATGCAAACGTCAATAAGAGCAACACTCAACACTCAACCCTGGAATCACTGCTAACAGATGCAAACACAAACAAAGGTCTGGTTTCAGTGAATTTGTTTATTAAAACAAATTTATTAAAAGAAACAAACATTTTGTAGTTGATATTTAATGATATTGCTGAATGTAGTACATTTTATTATCCACTGACCAATATTAATGTCTACCACTGGTTCATGAAAAACTAATTCTAGAAGCAATCTAGTGCTAACAAGATAATAATAAGAAAAACTCTAGAAAGCACCCTCATTTCCTACAACCTTTCCTTCTTTCAGAATATGCTCAAGTACTACTGTATTCCCTACTTTCCCAGCCCTGGTGTTTAAAAGTCTTTCATTTTAACAGTTCCATGCAAGTCATGACTGTAGTGTAGTCTTACTTGACAGCTCGTGCAAGGTGGCAGGTGAATAGTGTTAGTGTAAGGATGTGGAGTTTTGAAACCTGGGGTAAGACTGAAGTTTTAATTAGTCTTTTTATAGTTGCATTCTGTCATGGTTTTGCCCCCTCAAACTGTTTGCTGCCTACTGTAGCTTTTGACGCACACTACAGCTTGTAGCGCTACAGCACTGGCTTTCGCATTAAGCGTCTGTGAACACTTTGCATGTGACTTTTGATTTTATTCCTGTCTAGTCCCCTCCCCTTAAAAGCCTTTGCGGGCTTTAGTGCCATTGCGAAGAAAATGCGCAGTGTCTTTTACAAAGCCTCATGTTATTTTTGGTCTTTGTTTCTCATTATGGTTTTGATTTTAACTAGCCCTTGAATTGTTGTTTGCACATCACCTCACACCTAGCTGGTTTCCGTCTGATTTTAATCAATGTTTCGTACTTGTTTGCCTACTAAATTCATTTATCTGCTAAAACCACATTACACTGCCCTTGCATCCATTTGTGCCCCCATTTAATGCCATTATTTTACTAAGATAATATAAAGGGACTACTGTAACACCGCAAAAGAAAGGTGGCCTCTCAAGCCAAGCTCCAGACTGAAGCTGACAAAGAAGCCTCCCGATATGAGTTTAAGACAGAGGCAGATATGGCAGCCTCCCACAATAACCTCAAGCCAGAGGGCAATGAGGTACTCTTGATGAGCTTGTTACAGACTGATAAAATGGCCTTGTGTCATGTCTAGGTCAATAAGGTGACCTTCAATGCCAAGATCTTGCCAGAGGTCCAAGGAGACAGTTCCCACAGCTAGTCTCTAGTAGTAGTCTCCATGGCCATTGCAAATCAGAGATTGAAGGGGTGGCCTCACAAACATTGCTCAAGCCAGGGGACAAGGAAGCGGCCTTACAAGCCATAAGAAAGGCATCCTGTTTAAAACCTGTCTCATCCCCCGACTCTATTAGGGATGTTGTCCCATACCTTGTCCTACTAATGGTGTAGCATATTCTACCACTGAGGACATTGCTTTGCTTCGCTGCCTGCCTGCTCCTTTGAGTGGACAATGCTTGCCTCAGCACCCTGGACACCTGGTAGATATATTTTCAAACGTGTGGGACCACCCATTTTTGGGTTAAAAGAGACATCTGGAGCAATGCCTTTTGGCAGGAGGGCCAATCATGGTTTTCCTTGTTCTACCAAGTGGTTTGTCAAATGTCTATTTACATTGCCATGTGCCCTTTGGTTCAGTCCTCCCCTGTCTTGAGATCGGTTTTGTTATTAGTGTGTTACCATTGTTCTCACCAGTTTTAAGTATATCCCTCTGATTAGTTTTGTATAAAAACCTTGTGTTTCTTTGTGCCATTGAAAAGTATATGCTCAGTATCTCTGTGTCTGACTACAGAGACTTTTATTATTTCATTATTTTGAACACTGTTTTGTACTTGTTTGACAAAATGTCTTAAAAACCATTGAAACTGCATTTGCATATATTCTAGTTATTTTGGGATCTAAAAGCAGTCTTATAGTTTAGTCTGAAAGGCTATTTTTTGTAATTTATTTTCATCCTGCTGATATTCAATACCTTGTGTGAATAAACATTACACAGAGCTGAGAGGGCTGAGGTGTGGAGTTAAATCAATGCCTTGCTAAGGAAAGGGAGACTTGCACAACCAGAGTAGGAGCACAGTCTGAGCCATCTTAGAATAAGCAACCCTCTCTATCATTGCTTCTGTCTGATTCTGATGAAGAGGTAGATTCTACTGAGTAATGTGTGGAGCATTACAGGGCAGGGCCTGCTAGCAGGGGTGGTTCGAAAACTAAGGGGCACTCAGCAAAGCGGCCTCCTCTGCAAACAAGCACTTGGCAACACCTGCCAAATCAGTTTCATGTGAGAGGTTGTTTTTCTGTCTGGGCACGTTGTGTAGGTAAAAAAAAGCTCCCTTGTCATCTAACCAAAGGAATAGAAACCGGTAGAGTTTAGATTAGTCATAATAGTTCTGTAATGTTCTTTCTTACAATCCCTTTCCAATATTTCTCACACTCTTTGTTTATTTATTGTTTATCATTCATTTGGTATAATCCCGTTTTATACCACATATCACAGGGGATGTTTCTTTGAGTCTTTATTTTCCCCTGTGAAAGACAGGACACAATTACTTTGTGTGATTTGCTGTGTGAGTTCCTGGAATACATTTGCTTTGTATTACTGTAATTGGACTTAACCATGAGTTATTATTTGATTGTCAGCACATTGTTATTGTAAATGCTATAATGCTGAGGGTTTCTGGCCAATCTTTATCATTTTATTTTTGTTGAAATAAATACATATATTTGCACAACACAAGAGTGTTTTGCCCACCTTGAAAATGAACATGGCTTAATAATAAGCCTATATATTTTTATTATGCACAAAATGAATTAAATCACTTTTGTTATTGTGTGTTGAAGATGTATTAAAGATTGCAAAACTTATTGGGGTTTTTATTGTTAATTTTCTGTACAATAAAAACACAATAGGTTTTGCAATCTTCAACACAGCTCACAGAAAATATGAATCCCTTGACTACCTGTAGTATACAGTTATTAATTCATTTACCATTTCTATATCCTTATTTCTTCTGATCTCATGTTGACTGGTCTGCCCCTGAGGTCTCTGTTCAGCTCTGTTTTTCACATCATGCTTTCTGTAGATCTCAGACTCAGCCTTGCTTGTGTAACTTACCAATCGATAGAGTCACTTGAGCTGAGCGATCTGTCCACAGGGAGTGTCAGCTTTGCCGGGCTCATTCACTCCAGACCCATGATTGTATTCACCTGCATTGATGTATATTGTGTGTGATCTTTCTAATCGATTAGTGTATCTGTCATATAGAATAATGGATGTCTATAGGCAATGACCATACTGTGCTTCAATTTGAACAGGTTTATGCATAAAAGAAGCTGACAAAAAAGAGAGTGTGTTTGTTTTCAGGTTTGCTTGCTTGTTTTCCAAGTCACCTTCCACTGTGTAAAAATGTAGATAATTGGGGAGAATAGACTTGATAGAACTAGATAAACTTTTTATGATATCACCCATATGTTTTCTAAAGAGTGGTTTTAAAGCTCAAATTGGGAGCTCTGTTCGTCACCTTCTTGGTAGGAGAACATTCCACCAAGCCTGGCTGTTGCTTGGAACCTGTTTACCTAATTCAGTTTAGCTTTAGCTTAGATTAAATGCTACTTCAAGTTTCAAGTTTTTATTGTCATATACAGATAACAATGAGGCATCATTACCGTAATGAAATTCTTAGACCCGTGTTCCCCAGCTTTA
>JAQMYJ010000040.1:9543198-9565489 GCA_030014305.1 Clarias laeviceps | reverse complement strand
GCTCCCCATTCGTGAGAGTCCTTAGATTAAAGAGCGTGATTATCCTGCCTATTCATGTTCTTCCGCGTTTGGGTTTAACATTCACGCAACAAAGGGCTAACCGCTAAAGCTACGTCTTCTGGTCACCTAAGGTTAGTTCTGACACATTCCTTGGATTTCTGACTTACCGGATGTATGACTGAGTGTGTGAATGTTGACTGGAGGTCCTACCATGGTCATAAAAATGGGAATACATACAATGGTACAATAATTTGCTATGAAAAGTCAGGCTTAAATGTTAATTGGTATTAGGCCTCACATTTTGACATATCCTGTGAATCAAAATAGCAGAGAAACTGTGTCATCTATCACATCTACTGTGTCATAATGTTGTTTCCACAGTGTGGCAAAGAGACAAAGCCATCAGAGATGATGATGTACCATGGATAGCTCAGATCATTAGACAGTATGTAGGATGTCTGAAACAGATATCAAGACCGCAAGGTATGATTATCCTATAATTCAAAAGTAGTCACACTTAAGGGAAATTATTGGGTCCTAAATAAGGAGGACAAAATAAATATGACCAGAGAAAAAAAGAGACTTGTACATGATTGGAACAAACTTGCTTAAGTTTTTACAGGAATTCTACAGGAATTCTGCAACTCACAAGCAGTTATTTCTACTAGAGAAGCTGAAACCACTGGTGCTGAAAAATGTGCACAATGAAATGGGTCATGTCGGATTAGATAAGTGATTCACTTACCAACCCGGTCTGAGACAGGTAGCGTATGCTTTTGGGAATAGATGCTTTTGGACCACAGGATAGAACGCCTAGATAGAGGCCCTTAGAACATACAGGGGGCCCAAGCTTTAGGCTGTGCATTGCACATTCGAGATCATAGGAGCAGGAGCTTGTGGAACACAATTTTGGCAGGAGTGAGCTCTAAAAAAAAGCATAATGCCATGGGCATCAAAATTGCAACAACAGAATCAAGGTAGGAGCTTAAAGACAGACATGGGCTTCGAGATGGGAATTGGGAATGGGCATCCTTTAATACACAGTGGCATAACATTTTTCATATGCAATTTTTCATATGTTTATGAGTGTCCTAATTAGTGAAACATAAAATTAAAAGAAGAGAGCCAGGGGCAGGATATTTTATTGTCAACAAACACATTAATAAAAAAATATGGTAATAGAAATATAATTCATGAGCTCTGTTTTAATAACAGCAGCTCATGAAAACATATTACCGTGAGTCTAATTACACTCCCACTTCTCAGTGTGGAATGGTGAAAGATACTTGATTTATATGAAAATCCTGTGCTGTCAGTCAAATAAAATGGTGAGCCAACTGTGTACTGCTTGTAAAGTAGGTGTGTGAGTGACAGAAAAGGGGAATGCTGCTGTGGGAATGGAAGGCTTCGGCTTTAGATTACGGCTTGCCAGTGTTACATAAGCCCTGATTAACACATCTGTATATGTGTCTGTCCTGCCTCCAGTTTTCGTGCTGAACACAACAAAGTGCGAAGTATTGCCTAAAGCTGTGTTAAAGCACTGATATTCTAGGAGACGATCAAAGTGAGCCAGTCTAAACACTCAAGCATGAGTACCTTTGTAAAGAGAGACTGTATATTGAAATGTGAGATACAAAATGTACAAAGAAGAACACTTGATGGATTTCATATTGGTCTTTGATATTTCTCTTTATGCAATCTCTCTCTCTCTTTCCAATCTGTGTATGCGGTGTGTGTTACGTTGGTCTACATGAAGCCAGAGTAGCATCGGAACAAAAGGATTTCTGCTGAGGCTGTGACTCTGAGGCAGCAGTGCTAATGCTGAGGCATGTATTGGCCTTCATAAGGGATTTTTCTCCCCTCTCCCCACACTGCACACACTCTGCTTTGGTTGTGAAAGCCTGCTTAAAGTGTTTAATTATATTATGTAAGCTGACTGATCAAGGAAACATATTGAGAGGCTCCTCTTGAGCACATCACTTTGTATGTTGGGATTTCAGGCTCTTATCCTCAAGCCTCAGCGCTCACTCTCTCACTAGCTTGTTTTTCTTTTTTGCCCTCTATTTCGCTCTGATCACTCACTTGACTCTTCTCGCCCTCCTTCCCTCTCCTTCCTATTTCTTCCACCTGCAGATTAATAAGTATTAGTCCTTCATATTGGGTAATGTTTTCAGATATTTTTCCTTGAGTTGTCTTACCTTTGCCATGCTCTCTCTCTCTCTCTCTCTCTCTTTGTTTCTTCAAATTATTTCATTCCAAAATTATGGAAAATGGTTTGCTGTGTAATGTATATATAGACTGCGTGAATGGCGCATGTTCTGTGATGAAATCTTGCATGTAGCATGGAGGGGTACTCTGTGTTTGGACCATGTGTTTATGTTGTGCTTACTCAGGGCATTGACTTAGAACCTATATACTTCTGTGAGCAAGTCAGAGAAAACTTACTTCTCTCTCGTTCAGCAAACATGTGGAGGTGCAGCAGACAGAGCTCGTGGTTCCTTTATAAAATTTAAAACTTTCCACTATTAGAAAATTTTACATTTTAAGAGTATACAGTACATAACTGCAAATTGTATTTCAAAATGTATGACATAATTAATATTTTATAACTTTTCATATTGTTGACTTATATTACTTGTATTCATAGTGACATTAACTTGGTTTTTACCACTAATGCAAAAAGTCTGTACATTTTCACTTTTGCACATCAAATCAGGAAGTCCTGTTTCTTCCGTAATTCAGGAATCAGTAGCCATGTTTATATGGACAATATTTTTTCACCTGATTGAAATCATTCTTATTAGAATTCTAATAAGAACACTGATCTGTTACTGTGGTTCTGCTAGGAATATGCTGGAAATAGAACAGAATAATAATAAGAAGAAAATGTTGATGATGATGATGTTGAACTTTTTTCCAACTTCGAATGTTACCATTTTTTCTAACAAACCCTGGGGTTTGCATTATGATTTGCTATAATAAAATGGTCTTATGTATGATTTTTTTTTCACTGGGTGTAATATTCAAACCACTCAATGTCTCTGATTGCTGATTATTCACCTAAAAGAGTCATTAATTCACGGTTCATACCATTGACCATTACTGTAAGCTTTGATGCATCATATTTGTGACTTATTTACAATGGCAACACCTTGTGCTAAAAGATAAGGTGTATCATTGAATTATCACAATGCCATCAATCCCACTATGACTGCAGCTGTTATAAATAACATGAAGAATGGCTGACGCACAGGGAGGAACCAAATGCAAAAAGGGGCCATGTATTCCCAGTAAGCTAAGCTTTACAAGTCGACTGCACAATAATTGCATCTCTCGAGAATCCAGATGAAAAAAAAAAAAAAGTTTCAAAAGCAAAGAGCTAGCAGTTCATGAGGGCACCGATTTCATAAGGAACAGATTTAATTTCTACTCAGAAAACTCTTCACAAGCCAAGGAGAAGAAAGAATTATGTAGCGCATTTGTCAACTATAAATGCTAAAATCAAATAGAATATTCTCTGTGTAGCAGGTGTTAAATAACATTTATATTAAGTATTGTCTGAAGTATTATCCAATTTCTGATAATGATACCACTGAATTTAGACACCAAGGATATCAATTAAACATTGATAGTTCAATTGCATCTATAAACCATAGCATTCACTTGCTATAATATTTCATTTGATAGAATATGGCTTTCATTACAGTGCACATTTACATAAATCTTATGCAACATCACAACATTTATATCTGCCTCAAAGTCTTCTCTGTCTCATCCCTAAGACTTTTAATGAGGTTAAGGTCAGGACTCTGTGATGTCATTTTATTAATATCTATTTTTATTAATTAAATTTCATTTAATTTAAGCCTGATGTAAGTTGGTATTGTTGTCTTAGCATATGCTGGCGACATCAGGAAATGAAAAAAGAAAATGATGGGATAACCAAGTCATTCAGGTTGTCAGCAGAATTCAGTGAGCTTCTGCCAGACAATGTTGCTGAGTCTAGACCTGGTCAGCCGGAGCAAACCTAGATCATAGCACTGCCTCCAGGTGGTGAAACAGTGGGTACTATGCATGGTGGGTGCATCGCCTGATGAGCACTTTCCTTTTTACCTGGATGCACATTTTTCTATTGCTCCAATGTCTAATCCTTATACAGACAACAAAGGAGAAATCCACTGTAGACACACAAGACAAAAACTTTTTGGCGAGTCAAATCAGCTGTTTGTTCGAAGAAAAGAGCATTGTGCCTACTTTGAAACATGGAGGGCTTGGTTATGTTCTAGGGCTCCATTGCTGTATCTGGCACAGACTGTTTTGAATCTGTGCAGGGTACAATGAAATCTCAAGAATATCAAGAGAATTTTGGAGGTAAACGTTCTGCTCAGTGTCAGAAATCTCAGTCTCAGTCAGAGGTCTCAGAAGTCTCACTGACAGCTCGATTGCAGTGATTACCTCAAAAGGTTGTGCAACAAATTATTAGGGTAAGGGTCTCATCATGTACAGTACTGTATATCCAGGCCAGTTTCATACTGTAGGTTGTTTTCTACACTAGTCAAAAAAACAATTCAAAAGCAATGTATTTTGATTTTCATTTGTTGATGTTCATTAAATTATTTATGATTACTTTCATCAAGTTCAAGTTATTTCCGTGACATTTGTGGTTTTTCTTTCCTTAATGCCAGAATACCAACAAATTCATCCGTGTGTGTTAACTCAACAGTGCGTTTTTACTCTTCCCCAGGCGGTGCATGTAGATATAGTAATTATACACTTCCTGATTCTGTCGTTACTAGGCAATACACTTCTGATGCAAGAGAATACACAAGGAAATGGAAAAAAAAATCCTTGAAAAAGTCAACATTCTTTGTGTTTGTATTGCCCTCTTGTTTCCTGTTTGACATTATGTTATTGGGTGGTTGGTAATTTGACATTGATGTGCACCACTCTAATCTAATGACAGGTTGTCTTATTGGCATCTCATCATATCATATAAAGCAAAAAACTCAGACCTTGAACAGACCTACATACATTATGAAGACAGTACCTAAAAAATGAAGTCTGTTTGAATCAACTGTGCCTGCTTGAGGGTATTTGTTGTTGTGTTTACTCAACCTGCTGAAACTTTACTACTCAAGATCCTGACAGGTCTCTGGAAACTTGAACAGTATCAGTACAGCACAAACTGTGTACACACACGCACACGCACACACACACACACACACACACACACACACACACACACACACACATTTTATAGGCATCTTAAAATAAAAAATGTAAAGTAGGTTCAATTACTGGTTCCATAGACAAAGTCAAGCCTTCCTACAGTATGAGCATAGAAAATACTATGGTCAAGGCAATATTATAAATATGACATTTGTTTGTATATATGCTACAGTATATATTCATATGTACATTTATTATGTGCTGTAATGTTATAACAGTGGCATAGTGGCTTAGTGGTTAGCACTGTCACCTTGCTCCTCCATGTTCTGGGTTTGATTCCCGTGTTGGGTCTGTGTGCATGGAGTTTGCATGTTCTCCCCGTGCTTGGTGGCTTTCCTCTGGGTTCTCTGGTTTCAGTCCAAAGACATTCAGATTAGGCTAATTGGCGTTCCCAAATTGCCCGTAGTGTGTGAATGTTGTATCTTTGCATTTAAAAACTTTGCTTTCAAATATTAAAAATAATATGTATTAATATTTTATGTTTACATGATTATCTTTATGTTTTTGCAATAACATTACATCATCATTATGTTTTTTATAAAATGTTTATATTTACTGTACAGTATATTAAGATATTACGCATGAAATGTAAACCTGTAATGAATCTAAAAAAAATTATTAATAAATAAACACGAAAGAAAGAGACTTCAGATGCTTGAACATGTGAACAATCTAAGAAACAATCTTTTCCCTTAAATGATCATGACTAAATAACGTTTGTTTATATGCCATTAAAAAAAAATCAGCCCTGTTTCTTTCTGTTCTCTTCTTTTAAAGACTTGTGAAAACATAAAATAATAATAACAATAAATAAATAAAAAACATTCTCAAGGTCAGTGAAAATCGATTTCAAACTCCAAAGCCGAAAAAAAAAAATCTACTGGAAAGATAATCTACAAAGAGATCGGTGCTTTGATCAATAATAATACCTGCAACAATTTCAAAACTCACTGCCTTAATTTACATTTTAATACAACTACACTAATGATAATACTTATGCAACGAGTGGGTGTCTTTGTTCTGAATTTGAACAGGTTAATGTTTTTTACTGTATTTGTGCAGGAAGGGACTTTTCTTATGGCCGTCTTGTGAGTCACAGAGTGATTATGTCACGGAGCTGGCCGGCTCATTTAGACATTGCATATGATGAGCGAGGGAGAGGATGAAATATCATTAATTACGTGCATAAGGAAAAAAGCAGGACCCACTGAAGAGATTATATCTTAAAGTTGGTTTGGCAGTGCCGGGAAATTTTACCATTTTGATAGTTCTTGTTTCTAAAATAAAATAATTTTATTTCCATAATAACGCATTCTATTCCCGGCCAGGCTCGATTCCCATCTCAGAGTGCATGGAATGAGTGTGTGAGTGTATGTGTGTGTACACTGCCTCATGCCCTAAGCCTCCTGGAAAAGGCTTCAGGCTCCCCATGACCCTGAATACAGGATAAAGCGGTATAGAAGATGAGAATAACCCATTCTGTCCCTTGTTGGTCAATCGTAATATGCAGGGCCCACTGTAAATAAATAAAGAAACTATGTCTATGTCCACATTACAAGCCACTATTTCATTTTAGATTTTTTGTTCAGATCAGATTTTTATGGCATGGCAGTTCACATTTAAAATTACAAGTGACTTTTGTCTGACTCTAATGTGAATGCGTCTGTCCTATAAAATGGCATGCATGTGCTATTGATACATCTTTTCTTGTGCCATCTGGAGTAAAAAATTATATTTGTGCTTCATTTATTTCAAACAGCAGATGTGATTGTAGCATAAATTATTCTTCGTGTCATGTGTGGGGTTTAGCAGGTGAGGCATGAATGCAGAGGTTAAGACTTAACAATTTTAATAAAGAAAAGCAAACACAAACAAAACCAATCTCAACATGAAAAAACAAGAGAAAACAGCAGAACGATAGACAACAGAATGACAACAGAGCAAACAAACTAAAGATGAAAAACAAAAGGATTTCTGCTGAGGCTGAGGCGATCACACCAGCCTTTCTTGTCGCTGGGACACTCAGTAGGTGCACTTTAGAATGCAATGGCCCATGCAGGTCTTTGCATGATGTCATCTGTACAGCACTCAAATAGCGGAGTCTTGTTCTGCCACCTGTAAAGTTCCCAGGGTGCATGGCATCAGCATTGTTATGGTTTGTGCAGGTCAATCAGTGGTTCCTTGTCCAACCACCCTGGTGCCGTGAGCTCTACCATGTAGATTGATAGCGCACAGAGTCCCCCCCACACTGGAACCCCAAGCTTGGACAGGTGCAATGTGTGTTCCGTCTTTTTACGCCGTGGCCCACATGAGTTGGGTTGTCGGTGCTCACTGCGGCACAAGCTCAAGCAGGTGGCATGGCTGCACTTGCCCTCTTGCTTTTGGATGGCGAGCTCAGGCGGATATGGCGGCGGCACTGATGAAAGGGCTGAGACAAGAAGAAGAGTGGTGATGCATGGATAAGCTGATATTCCAACACCATATCATGCGTAGCAAGCCCTGAGTGGAACATAACAGTATAGCATGCATAGTGTACTTAAGCAGGTGCACGATCAGCGTTGCAAGCTCACCTTTATCCCCGAGACGCAGGGTATTGCCCCGCTCACATGCCACTCACATGTGCAGAAGGGTCCTTATTCAAGGCTTTGAAGCAGCAGAGTGGATTGTCCTGGCCTTTGCTCGTGTGGCCTTTAATGCGACCTAACTCCTCCATTCCCTTCTGTGAAACTCAGGCACACACCCACTTGTAAGTCTCCAACAGACAGCTCTTATGTCCCTCCTGTGAAACTGAAGCGCAGCCTGCACACAGGAATGCCTGCCGCAGGTCAGGATCTCTCTCATGCAGTGATCAATCGGCAGTGCTTCCTTTACTCATCTCTGAAGGTTCTGGAGAACGTGGCACCGCTCCACCCACATGGCGCTCTCGCCTTTATAGTGTCGGCCGCTCAACATGAGGCTCTGAGTCTCAACCTTTTACTCACGCCATTGTTACTCTGGACTTTGGGCCCCAAACTAAGTTCCCACGCCAAATTTGATCTACTGTATTTCACATTAGGGTAAAAAAATCGGAATTGAGTTTCTTCTGGTTGATATTGTGAATGCAGCCATGCAGTTGTTGGAAATAGAGGATTACATGGTGTTCTCGATCTTTATGCAATTTCACACCACACAATTCCCAAAATCCAACTTCTTGGGAGCATGTCCAAATAAGCTCCATCTTATTATGAAGATTGCTATCAGGAAAAACAATTGGCTTATACAGTACTTGTCTTGTCATTATCACATGTAAAAGTGCAATGTTTGCAAATGTAATACAACAGCTTCTCAATTAGTCTGTTAATTAATCAGTTATATTGGCAAATAAGCTTTATCCTGTATTCAGGGTCGTGGGGACCTGGAGCCTATCCCAGGAGACTTAGGGAACGAGGCAGGGTACACCCTGGACAGGGTGCCAATCCATCACAGGGCACACACATACACACTCAAATTCACACACTATGAGCAATTTGTGAATACCAGTTAGTCTAATCTGCATATCTTTGGACTGTGGGAGGAAACTGGAGTACCCAGAGGAAACTCACCAAGCACGGGGAGAACATGCAAACTCCATGCACACAGAGACTGGAATCGAACCCGGACCCTGGAGGTGCAAGGCGACAGTGCTAATCACTACACCATCGTGCCGCCTGTCCACAAATTGTCCACAAACACTCTTGCAAAATTAAATTTACATTTATCCAAAGTTAAATGCACTAAGATCACTGGAAAACTGGATGACTAGTCCTGATCTGCATTCATTAACTGCGACTGGCTTCAGAGCAGCTGACTCCCAGTTAAGGGGAATTTGTTTACTGTAAATTGAAGAGGGATTGTTTTATTGGTGGTAAGTGCTTTAATCTCTTTTTCTCCTTGATTTTGCACACCAGCCTTCTAATAAGCAATTACATAAGATCTGTACTGTATGTGTGGAGGTGGGGACAAAAAAAGTCTTCCAGCAAATCACCTGGAATTATGCTGTTCCTCTTCTTCCTTTGCCCAGGACACACCCTATGATATTTCATAAGCCATATATAGGTAATGTAATCACCAGGGGAACTGTTTTGCTACAGTTTGACAAACAATCACAATCTTTATTAATTAGTATTTAGCTTAGTCTCTAGCTTTTTATACTTTCAGCTGACACAATTAAGTCTATAGTAATCACACAGAGATGTCATGAATACCTCTGTCAGCCCACGGTGCAGTTCTCAGCTTTCCATGTGCCTTTGTTACTGCTTTTTTATTTTATTTAATTTTTTTTATCCGCCCCAGGTTTTCATTCAGTCTATCTACAGTATTGTGCAAGCCAGTAAATTAAAACAATTAAATTCAATAAAATTTCATAGATTAAATTAAAGAAATTGGAAAATTTCCACGTTTTACTGTGACTGGCTAGTAAGTGCCTTAATATACAATTTAAAATTTGTTGTCTATGAAACAACCTTAGCAGCAATCTCATTTCCCCTCTCTTTCGTTCTAACCACTCATCATTCAGCATCACCTGTATGGCTCATGCCTTAAGTTAGATATTTTTTATGCTTGAATAATTCATAGGTCAATGTGTGGTTAAAAAAAACAAACAAACAAACAAGCAAAAAGCATTTCTTTGAAACTGGTTAGGTACAGAGACTGGAGTGAAAATAAAAGGCAAAAACTTGCAAAAAAAAAAAAAAAAAACGTGCGTTTTGCACGAAACAAACAAATAAGTATATATAAAATTACTCAATCTATTTATTCCCTCAACTTCATGTTTATGTTTACTTTAATTAATATAAACCTTGAGACAACTGCTTGCTTGAGACATCACCAATCTGTGGTAATAACAATCACATAAAACAACACATTGCAATGTAAAATATGGGCTTTGATTGAACGTTAATTCTAGGTATTAAAACAGGCAGAGATGGATCACTCAATTCCAGTCTCCTGGAGAGATGTTTGCAAAGTGATTAAAATTTTAAATATCTGCTTTGGATGTGAGGCCAAAGAAAAGTCCCTCTTTCCCAAAGCCTCTCTCTATCTAATAAAGGAACCTATGCTAACTAAAAGCAAAGAAAATCTCTCCAAGGCTAAATAGGAGGGCTTTGTTTCCTTATCTGCTTTCTCCTTCATTAAAGCTGTCTCTCCTTGGAAGTACAGAGGTGGTTCTGATCTTTCCACCTTCTCCTGCACTATATTAATGTCCTCAGGTGTGCCATTCGCTGTAATGGAAACCACACAGTCATTAATATCCAATTAGCCAGCTAATGATACAGTGTTAAGAGCCAGCAGGCCAAGCAATCTGTCTCCTTCACGCTTTCCTCTGTTCTCAGAGCTGTGAATAGCGTCATGGTTAACAGGGCAAAATGCTGGAATAACACAGGGAAACATGTCTCCACATTAACATATCCCTAATGCTCATTGCTCATCTATTTGGGCATTGCTGAAGCAGACGCAAACCAGGGAAAACACCAGGGAATATATTACGTACATGACTACGGTTCTAGCAGCCATGCATATACAGTATAACAGAATATGCTAGTTGTTTCTTATACCTAAAGAGGCACATACTTTATATACAGTAAGGGCCTCTTGTTAAAGAAACAGCTTTGGTCCCATCTGCTTGTGAAACTCAAAGCACTCGCATAAAAAAGTGACTTCCTGTAGGACAAAAAAGAAAAAAAACTTTGCAAATAATAAATCTAGGGGGCATAGTGGGTTTGTGGTTAATACTATTAATGCCTTGCACCTCCTTGGTTGGCACTTCAAATCTCTGGTCTGTGTGTAGAAATCACTTGTTCTCTCCATGCTTGGTGAACACTCTGCATACTCTGTTTTCCTTGAGGCCAAAGGTATGTGGTGTAAATGAAATGGTTTACAAATTGCTCATAATTAAGGAATTGTTTAGGAATCCGAGATGTATCCTGCCTTGTGTTCTAGGTTCCCAGGGATAGGTTTCAGACCCCATGCGACCCAACACAAGGTAAGCAGTATACAATAGATAAATGATGAATGAAAACATACATATCCAATCCAATGACAATATAATTCATTGACCAATAATAATTATTATATCAATATAATTAAAATTCATGTTACATTATTAAGTCCATATTTCCCAATTATATAACATTGGTAAATAAACTTTTCATATATTCGGTGGCATGTAAATAAAATATTTATTACAATTACAATAACAATACAATAACAAAACGAAATGGCATATACTGTACCTACTGTACAAAGGCTTACCTGGTATAGTTACTATTGCCCACTTTTAATCTAGTATCATTTTGGCAAACATCTACCCATATTACAGGAGAAATATCAACATAGCCAAAGCACTATTTCAAACTGTTGTTTGAAGTCACAGGGTGGTTGAACAAACTTTGAGGAAAGCAAGTGCTCCTGACCTTTTTCATTAAATTACAGAAACTCACCATTAGTTAATCTCAGTCGTATTGACAGGAGAGCGCATAATGAGCAGCCCACTGTGATAGTTGCCATTACAGGGAAATGAAGGACAGAGACAGGTTTATTTAAAGTAACTTTTTAATTGCAACACACACACACACACACACACACATGCTACAGACCAGTGCTCTCACAAAAAAAAGCACCCAAATACTGTAAATAACCTAAATAATATGCAACAGGTGGAAAACATTACATGGTACCAGCTGGGTCAGTCACTAACAGAGAAAATCTTATTATCTTAAACACTTTTTGAAGATCTAAATACATTTGCGTGCTTTTATTTAGTTAGTTTTATTTAGTTAGTTCCTTACATTCACTCACTCACTTATCTTTAGCAACACCATCCAATTAATATAACATACTATATTTAAGCAATACCACATGAGAGGGAGTGCTGTTGTGCTGGATATCAGCACAGCTGTGATGACTTAGGCACTTGGGCAAATATCCAGCAAAACATTTATTTATTTTTTTTACAAGAAGCTAAGTGAATGTATTGTGAAAACTCAAGGACATAGCATACTTTTTCTCGATGAGTTCAGTGTTTGTGTTTGCCAGAATTGTCAGGCCATCGGCAAGTATAGAGTAAGTCAATTAATTCTGGCTTGATGCTTGATGCTTTTGGAATTTTGTACCTGCTTTCAACTGTTAGTAATGGAAACTATGTTCCAGCTTAAAAACAATCTCAAGAATATCTGGCAACATATGCTAATGCAAATGGATCATGTGCTTGCTGACAAAGTAACCAGGAAATGCATTAATATGACAAAGTTCAAACCAAAGTAGATTGATTTAAAGGCCACAAGCTTTTTACTTGTAAATGTTTGATAGTGGTCCAACTACCAAACTAAACTACCACTATACTGGACACCACTATGAATGCTGAAAGAAAAAAAATAAATAAGAGGTTTCTGGATGAGCACCTTTGTGAAAGATTGTGACAAATCTTGAGATGATTTGGAAAAAAAAATAGTGCTTCAGAATGTCACCTAACATGTCTTCATCAAGTAAAAGTAGAGGAATGAAGACTGTTTAGAAAGCAAGTCAGTCAGATCCAGAGTCTGCTCAAAGACAAGAAAATATCAGGAGACATTAAAGCTCTCTGGGAAGAGATCAGGAAACTTGGGAAAAAATGATTTCAGCAAAACCTGATAAAGCAAAGAGTTTGTCAAATGAGAATAATCTCTTGTACGCAATGATCAATACTGTTCGTGTCCCAAAACTCTCTCACACACACATACACACATAAAAACCTTCACCCTGTAAGAGCAAAGAATAGAACAAATTACCATGGAGGAGGCGTAAGCTGCTGTCAATATCTCCAAACTCTAATAGAGTCTAGGTCCAGACAATATAATATCCAACTTTCTTGTTTGTGGTGGATACACTCTAAAATCGTTCACGCTCACTATCTTCAATATGTTTTGGATATCATAAACTCTGCCATCAGACCTAATTGAAACTATTATTTGCATTTTATTCGAAATATATTCTCTGACACCCTGTTACAGCAGAATTAGTTTTCCCTGAATCTCAATCAGGCTATAAAAACAGGAGAAGCACAGTCAATGGCATCTTCACCTTGCGACAAACAATAGAAAAATGTAGAGAACAGTGGGAAAAATCTGCACATTGCCTTTATTGATTTCACCAAGACTTTCGACTGAGTAAATTGGGACCTCCTCTCTCCATGATCTTGGGAAAGCATGGATATCCTGCCAAATTTGTTTGTGTCATCAAGACCCTGTACTCTGGAATGCGTGCTAGATTATGAATTAATGGAGAACTTTCCAAACCAATCAAATACAATAGAGGTGCCAAGCAATGATGTGAGCTTGCTCCCAACTCTGATTTTGATATATTCTGCCATCCTGTTCTACATTACATAAGAACACGAGCACTGATTACAGCATCAAGATTTGCAGTAACATATTTAACATTCGACACCTGTAATAAAAGACCAAGACGCTCAGCATAACCATAAGAGAAGCCCAGTATGCAGATGATATTTTCATTTTCCTAATAAGGATTAACGCCGTTAGTGATAATTATCATTCGTCATTTCACACAAAATACAGTGGTCATTGTGATGGGGGACCATAAATCTGCTCCAGCTTCATGCAGAAACCAACAGTTCAGCACCATGAACAACAGAAAAGCGTAACTCTGAACTCCAGTGCAGTGAGTAGAATGCACAAGACAAGAAACCCACTAATGTTGTGCAATATGTGTCATGTCATTCAGATTCCAAAAGCTCCAGCAAAACGAAGAATCACACACCGGTGTATGGCCGCCGCCTCCGTGAGCTTGCCTCCTTCAGCCACCAGCCCAGCTTGCCGCTGCTGCTGCTCATCTGTGGAAAATGACACCGCCCCACTCTCCTGAAGGAGTCTCACCTCGACCCTTCACTATTCCTCACTTCCATACCCTCTCCCCTTCACTTTACAGTAAAGGAAGAAAATAAATACACCTGGTTAAGCATCGCACCTGCTGTCTTGGTGTCTGTGCCCCGCTGGAAAAAGTTTTTACATCATGTAGAGGGTTACTTGGTCTGAAATAATGTTTGGGTATGTGATACAAGAACAGCTACATGAATTCCCAGACCCATGGTTTCCCAGCAGAGCACTGGCCAGAGCATTGCCATCTTCCCATAATCCATCCTGGTGCCATCTCTTCCTCAGGGAAGCAACTCACTCAGCCATTCATATCATATAAAAGAAAGCATGATTCATTAGACCAGCCCATCAACCCAGTCAATAAATACAAACCACAACGCAGCTCTCTGTTTGACCCATGACTTGTTTTAAACTTATATAAATAAATAAAATGAATTCTTATATGTTAGAGGAGTGTGTGGGGAGGGAGAGAGAGAGAGAGAGAGAGAGAGAGAGAGAGAGAGAGAAAAAGAGAGAGAGAGAGATCTCTTTTAGCTTCAGAAGAGCACATACAGTATCCTGTTCTTTTTACTGCCTCAGCAGGCCAAATCTCTGCCATTTTTTTTTGCAATACAAATTATGCAATAACATAATTACAGTGAATATGAAAGGCCGTAGGACAGGACCACTCTGCTTCTCTTTTGCATGTATGGCTGCGTGCCGCTTCACATTTGGTCTTACCTAACAGAGATGATGGAGGGTGCGTTACAAAGCTGTTTTCAAACTGCAACCACAAACAATCTATTTTTGTTCTGTGTATCCACTGCTTGGGCAACTGGTGACTTTCTATGCTTTGTAATTTCTAGAAGTGTCTAGAATATTTTATGGTTTTAAACATTCGCCCAAATCGCATTGCATCAGAAAGTTAAGAAGACTTGCATCAGTATTTTTTATTTCTGCAACATATTACAGCACTTCTCTCCAGTGCCTAGAAACCCTAGACATATAATTATATTTTATTGATAATGAAAACAGACATCTTCAGGACTGGAACCAAAATACACCAATGATTTTGTCAAGAGTAAATGAGAAGGTATATGCTAAACTGAAAAAGTTTGAAAGGCATACAGTATGTTTTATGCCTTTCAACCAACTTTGACTTCATTAACTTTTTTGTCATCTATCTATCTATCTATCTATCTATCTATCTACAGTATCTGTCTGTCTGTCTGTGTTCATTTTGTCAACAAAAAATAATTACTTTCTTTTTCACTTTCGATCCAATAATCTGCATGCATCCACTCATCCAGCTAGGAACCTCTGTAGTCCAATTAGGGACCATGATAACCATTGTATTTATTCCCATTTTTACAACGTGGTGTGACCTCCGGTCAACATTCACACACTTCGGGCAATTTGGAAATTGCAATTACATGTCTTTAGACTGTGCAAGAAAACAAACCAAGCACGAGAAGAACATGCAAACTCCATGCACACAGATGTGAGGTAGGAATTGAACCCTGGAGAGTCGCAAGGTGACAGTGCTAACCACTAAGCCAGTGTGCTGGCAATCTGCATGCATACACTTTATAAACGGTTCACACCTGATGATTGTTTTTTTTTTTTTTTAAAAACTTGCCTCTCCCACCTTTATCAAAAACAAATCCCTTATTATGGCTCTCCCTGCTCCTGGGAGACAAAAAAAAAAAGGAATGACTTATTGGAATATTTCAGTGATGATGTCATTTGCCACAAAAAACTAAACTAACAAAAAAAGACTAGGAGAAACACAACCAATGTGGAGAAGCATTTGAATATCAGCCTTTTAGAAATGTTTAAAAATTAAAGTTAACATTAATATTCATGTAACAGTTAGGCAGATTATGAACACAATGTTGCATTAATACAGTTAACTTTACTTAAATGTGTAGCATTATTTAATCATGACCTTGTAAAGAAATGTTATCAACTGCAGTTACAGTACATAACGTTAGCCTAACATGATCATTAGCTTGTGTGCTCATTACCACGTTAGCCACTCTTGAACTGATAACATTAGTTACAGTATGCGCTCTAGTTTACTTCGCTAACAGAAACCCTGAAAGTGGTCACAATTTGAATAAAATTCAAGTGAATGCAATTTCTACAACCTTCATAGCAGCAGAAATACTACCGATTTGCAGACTGCAATTTAGCGAAGCGAAGAGAACACATTAATGTCAGCTTTGTGAAGCCACTTTAACTCAAGCAGGAACAATTAAACTATTAGCATCCAACGTATACCTGCGTTTCACTGTCGGTTTTAAAAAGGAGAGGGAGTCACAGGGGTTTATCTGTAAATCTCCTGATTTACACTGCACTGACGGTATTGTGGCCTCTTTTTAACAGTCTTGTTGTCCTTGTGACATGTTTTGCAATTTAACTAGTTATAAACTAAAGGCCCCTACAATTATAATGAAACTAGATTGTTTGTAGCCTACTGACTGCATCATTTTATTGACTTGTAATTGTATATGAAAGTTAGTTTGCATGACTCAAATTAGATTAAAAGCTTTTAGTTTTTGACAAAAGAAATAGAATAAAACTAACAATCATAAATACCATTCATATGAATTTTTTTATTTAATACAAATGATGTAATAATTCAATTATCATCATATCCTTTATCAATATTCACTTGTAAACTAGTTTTATCCTTGTTTTGGGTGAATGTCCACAAAAACTCCAAACAGACAGTAACCCCAGCTTGAACCCTGAAGCTGTGAGGTGAGAATGCTGTACCATCATGCCAACAAAATATGAAACTTTTTTTTCTCTTCTCACGTCTATACAGCTGCATGAGTTAGCATAAATAACATTTGTGTTTTTTTTAGGCCATTCAAAGACCAAAAACACACTAAATAAAGTGTGAAAAATGTGTTCCCTCTACTGGCCATCAATCATAAGGTTTAAATCATAAAAATTCACCCCCATTGCTGGCCTGGAGTCCAAGAAGGGAGCTTTAAGTGTGGGACTGGTGGCATAATCTCTGTCCGCTATCAATCATAGCACCTTGAACTGAATGACATCTGTGAGTTTATCCATGCAGAAGGGGGCAGATAGGGTTCTCCTCTGAGTGTGATACAATGCTCTGTGACATGGCATGAGCTGCAGTCTGAAAAGATGTATGTGGCTGGCTTCATGTGTCTTGGAGGAAGCACATGACAGCTTTCACCCTCCTGGACTGGTGGCTGTCATATGATAGGTGAGACATATAATAAAAAAGAAAGAAGAAGAAGAAGAACAACAACAACATTTTTTTTTTTTTACGCAATGAATGAGTCTCTGTTTTGGACTTTTACCATTTTGCCTATATGGTTGGTTAATGTCTTTCTGATTATTATCTGAAGTGTGCAGGATTGCCTTACTGCTGACCCAAATTTGCCATCTCTTCTCTTTCTTTTTGTCTTTCTTTCTTTTTCTTACTTTTTTTTGTTTCACTTTATGATTGCTCACAGCATGCATTTGATAGTAGATTGATCTTTAAATGAAACAGCAAAAGTGATATTTTGGACTCATTTAGAACTTTAGCTCTGAACATTTGTTCATTCATCTTCACTAAATGCTCATCTTTGGTCACTGTCAATCTCACCACAAGGTTATTAAATATAATACAATGCCTGGCAAATATATATATATACTGGCAAAATGCAGTTCATATGCATATGAACTGTTCCATCAATTCTTAATCGATAGAGTTTATTATAGTGTTGGCATACCCTTTGCAGTTATAACAGCTTCCACTCTTCTGGGAAGAATAGTCTTCTGGGATTCTTTAATTCTTCCACAAGGTTTAGGACTGTGTTTATGAGAATTTTTGGCAATTCTTCCAGAAGAAAATTTGTGAGATCAGACACTGATGTTGGACTAGAAGGCCTGGCTCGTAGTCTCTGCTCTTTCATCTCAAAGTTCTAATGGGTTGAGATCAAACTACAGGACAGTAAAGTTCTGCCACATCAAACTTGTCTTTATGGATCTTTATGAACTGACAAACCCAGACTGGTTCATCGGATTGCCAGACAGAAAAGCGTGATTCATCACTCTAGAGAACACATCTGCACTGCTATAGAATCCAGTAGCGGTGTGCTACTGTATACATCACTGCTTTGCATTGCTCTAAGGCTTGGATGCAACTGCTTGGCTGTGGAAACAAATTCCATGAAGCTTTCTACACACTGTTCTTGAGCTATACACTATGTGCCTCAGCATCTGTGATTTTACGTGGCCTACTACTTTGTGGCTGAGTTGCTGTCATTTCCAATCACTTCCATTTTGTTATAATACCACTGACTTATTGCACAGGTGGCATCCTATCACGGTAGCACGCTACAATTCACTGAAATCCTGAGAGTGACCCACTCTTTCACAAATGTTTCTAGAAGCGGTTTGCATGCCTAGGTGCTTGATTTTATAAATGGAAGTGATTGGAACATATGAATTTAATGATTTGGATGGGTGAGTGAATACTCTACATTTGGCATATGGTATGTAGTACTCACAGTACATTTTTAATATAAAAAAAAAAAAAAAAAACGGGCAAGCATATGGATTTGAGTGACTTTGACAAGGGCCAAATTGTGATGGCAAGAGGACTGGGTCAGAGCATCTCCAAAACTGCGGCTCTTGTGGGATGTTCCAAGGCTGCAATAGTCAGGACCTACTAAAAGTAATCCAAGGAAGGAAAACTGGTGACTGGTGACAAGAGATGGATGGCCAAGTCTTACTGATGCACATGGAGACCAAAGGGTGGCATGTGTAGTCTGATTCAACAAAAGCACTAGTGTAGATCAAATTGACAAGAAGATTAATGCTGGTTGTGATAGAAAGGTGGCAGAACACAAAGTGCATCACAGTTATGGTGGCAAAAGGGTGGACATACTCAATATTATGCAGGTTGTTATGTCATAATGTTATGTGGTTACTTTGTATGTTAATAAAAAAAAAGCTAAATAAAAAATGCAAAAACGCTCTGGATTTTAAGAGCTACAGTATATAAGCACATAAATACATAGGAGCCTTCAATTAATTACTATAGTGATTAATATGTTTCAGCTGGCAACAATTCTTTAAGCCCTAACTGATTTAGTGAGTATCTTCCTATTTCTTAAACAACCATCTCAGAAGATGGAAAAAATATGCTATTGCGTGTAAGAAGGATTAAATATTGAACTGCATTAAGTAAATAAAACAACTAAAGAGATCAATGAAATTAATAGAATTTTCTTAAGAAATAAATGTCCCTAAAACAATGTGGGAGGGCGCTTTTACACCGCTCTTATTAACGCTTGCTGCTCAGAAAGGAGTACAGTATGTCTTAATATGAAGAGGGCGTGTAATGTCTAGCCTAGCAACCGCGCCCGTCTGCCAATCCACCTGACTATAAATCCCTGAGGTGGTAACTTGCGGCTTCGCCTGTCGCACAGGCGGCCATGTTACACCTCCAGGTTAAAATTTCATTGTTTTGAGGTTTTATTTGCAATGTTTTGTTTGTTATTTATTAAACATTATCTCAATGTCAGGTTGTTCTAATTTTTCTAATGCTGTACTGATGTTGTCCCGATAATGAACTTCACAACCTTGGTACAGTACAACCAAATTATAATGATCATTCCACATTAGGGTTCCTAAAGGGAATGCAGTGACAAGTCACAGGATTGGGACTAAGCAGCTATGTGGCCATCAGTAAAATCACATGTAAATAAGGCTAATCTAAAATAATAAAGAGTGAACTTTGGAGCAATATGAATGGAAATAATAATAAAAAATAAAAAAAAAAGTGTGAGCGTGTGAATTTTTGGCCACGCATTGCATAGTAAGGAGATTTCTGGGGGGAAAAAATATGAATAATTCAGACTCTTTGGACTCTTGCCAATTTGTCTACATGTATGGACATATTGCTCATGTTCCTACAAAGACAGACAGATTTCAGGTTAATAGTGTTTCTGATTATTATCTCAAGTGTGCAGAATGTTATTAATGTGGTGCTGGCCAAAGAGCATTTTATAAGATTGCCCACAGCATGCATTTGATAGTAGATTGAGCTTTGAATGAAACAGCAAAAGTGATACTCTGGACCCAAAGGGTGATAATGGAATAATTTACACTTTGAGATTATATAGCTAGCTAGCTGGAGAAGACAAAATCCATGTGAAGTAGAGCCGATCATTGACCCATAAAAAAAAATGTTTCTGTTCTGTTTGATAGTGGACTTTATTGTTTTGTTGGTGTAACACTTCCATACTTGTAGCAGCTGAAAGTGGCCCCTCAGCTGTGAATAGGTTGTTGATTAGCACACTGTTTACTGCCAAGAAAAACGTTTTGGCGTTTTGCTTGCAGGAGGATAGCCACAGTTGGTTGCAGGCTTGACGTTCATCAG
Organism: Clarias laeviceps; assembly: GCA_030014305.1. NCBI lineage: Eukaryota > Metazoa > Chordata > Actinopteri > Siluriformes > Clariidae > Clarias > Clarias laeviceps. The sequence goes on along the minus strand of JAQMYJ010000040.1, from coordinate 9,544,975 downwards.
ATCCTGTCAGTAACAGTAGTATTTTCTGAGAAAATTTATCCTTAAAAACATGGTGAAATTATTATGTGACCTGATAGCAAAATAAATTATGAAAGGAAAAAAAAAAAGATTATTGCTTAAAAGCATAATTGTCCAAAGTCAGGACAAGGGACTGTGGGGACCAATGTTTTAAACAGTTTTAAAATGTTTTAAATCATTTATTCAGTCATGCATTAAGTGCTTACAAGAGTCATCTGATACACATATTGTACATCAGAGTACAGATTTCAGGGAAATAAATGAGAGTTGGACTCTTTCAGTGAAATCGAGAGACTGACGTCTACTGCCTAAGAGCATTTATGAAAACATAGAAAAATTTTCCAGTAACAAGGGACATGAACGGACGAGACTGTAAGACACTTATTTTACACAGAGGATGCTGCCACAATCTATTGAGCACACTGATTATAGCTTCCAGTGCAGAGTTTAATTGCCAGCACCTCAATTAAACTGCAATGACCCGAGAACATTAGGAGCAATTGGGATTCTTTTAGCTACATTATTTGCGTAATGTTTATCTGAATCTTATTCTCACACAATATTAATTATAATACATGATATCAGTGACAATTTATAAAGATTGCGAAAAGCCAATCACATACCAAGCGTTCCACTTAACTCAGTAGTTTAAATGATTTCACAAACTTGACATCAACATTTACTGCCTTCTTTATTATTGCTGCTGCTTTATGTATTATTTATGTATTATCTTCTTCAAAGCTTTATATGAGTAGTCAGGAAATGCTAATATTAGGATATGCTGACATTATTATATGATGCCATACAGCAAAAAGTTTGTGGACATCTGACCATCACACTCTGGGCTGGACTGGGACAAAAATCTTTCCTGGTGTTTTGGGTTCAGGTGGCCCAACACTTCTATCAAGAATTGGTCAAGTCAGGTACCCCAGATAGAATATATATTTTTTTATTATTTAAAAAAGCAAAAAAGTGATTTTATTCTAGATGTCATTATAAATAAATTTAAATATTTAAAACTTTTTTTGATGATTATTTCATATAGCTCATATAAATTAAAAAGTCCAGTACTGTATCTCCAAAATATTATAATAGTAATAATTTATTAGAAGATTTAGAAGATCAATCACAGAAAGTAGGCACTGATACAAGTGGAACAAATAAGACTGAGAATCAAAATGTAACATTTACATTTTGAACATTTAAAGTCTTACCATGTTTACACAAACCAACTCATTAAACGATATGAACTTTAGACTATGATCGCTTTGAAGACATAAGAATTTCCATGTTCACAAAGTGGGGAAAAACTATATGTAGGTCAGCTGCAGCAGAGTTATGGCATTATCCACAAAATAGAAATGCATTTAAGATGAATGTGACATTCATGAATGCAGGATATTTAATTAGCCTCATGGGCTGAATATGTGGAACGTGCACTGAGGGCCACTTCAAGACAGAGAAATAAAGAGAGCTAGGGAGTGACTGGGACTGATAAAGCAAGTGGAGATCAAGAAGGAGGATTAGAGGGCAGTACAGTAACTCAGCCACTGCCACTGTGGAACAGGCCACTTTTAAAAATTTCAAAAAAGAGAGCATTCTAAAGATTAACATATAATGTTATATTTTTTTACTTAATGGTTTTATTCTATGATTTGAAAGTCATGATTGTTGTTCCCTTCCTACACTCGATGCTGCGTGAAAACGCTATGGGAACATCTTGTCATGTTGCTGGTTGTGAAGCATGTGTGTATCAAAC
>JAQMYJ010000040.1:9498364-9509080 GCA_030014305.1 Clarias laeviceps | reverse complement strand
TTCCGGTTCATGCCTATTTATAACCTCCAGGTGCACCTAATCAAATGACGTCACCTGACCGAGGTTATATATGCCAATATTTTTGGCGTGTTTGACACACAAGAGCGTTCCCATAGCGTTTTCACGCAGCATCTCGTTACCGCTTTTTCAGGGAACAGGGTTACAGCAAAGTAACCCGAGACGTTTTTTCCAATAATTAAAAAAATAATAATCTTCATATTCTCAATTCTGTTCTCAGACTTTTTGACCCCACTGCATAAACAAGTTGTTAATTAACCCCCATTAGTTTAAATATTGCAATTATTATAACTGGATTATATTATTAATTATAAATTAATTCTTATGCCACTCAATTCTTCCAATTTATACACATAATTATATTTAATTGATACAAAACAAAAGGTGGTAATTAACAATTTAATTTGTGTATTTTATGTGATGTGATCTGGGTATTTTATATATTTATAAATATCACCTTGTGATATTAAATTGGTTGATTTTTGATTCGTCAGGCTTCATAGACACCCATTGATCACAGTGGAAACATATTTGTTTGATAGCCATGGTGCCTTCTTTTTCTCTGTGTCTGTCTCTCTTAGCTTTAGAATATCAGTAGTACATGCAGCTGCCTCTGTCAGCTTTACAAATTAGGTCCAAAAGGCCTTCTGCTAAAATGTGAAGTTGTGTGCTACAAATGTGGACATGAAAAGACCCTTCGAATACCAAAACCCTTCCTGCTCCTATTATCACTCTCTTGTGCTTGCATCAGAGCTCTTCTGCTTAATGTTTAAAAAGGATCAAGGAACTAGCTTTCCTCATTTACAGCTACAAAAGAACAACTTTTATATATACACATAGGAATTTGCATACTCATGTTGTTTTACTGCATGAGACAGGGCAGCATTTGTGTGGTTATGTATACATGGATGTTCTCTTCTCTTTGGCCATAGGAAGAGACAGAATGAGATTCTCCTGGGGAGAGTGTGTTGGTTTAGTGCGCTGTTTTTCCTGCAGCCTGCTGAGTCTCCCACAGGGACGACTAGAGAAATTCAGCTCAGGTAGAAACATCCACGCAGCGCACTCGTCGCCCTCCGCCTCCTCCTGCCTGCTATTGACTTCACCCTGAGGAATGAGGAGTGCCAGGCAGAGCTCAGGCACCAGACGCTCCACCAGGAAAGAAACAAATCAGTTGAAGAATACAGTATGGTACTGTGTTGCCAAGCAACTGTGTTAGAACTACATTCATTACTAGGAACACGAACACATTAACACTAGAGGGTTGCTGTGTCTGGATGCTTTTCTTTCGTTGTCTTTCATCCTATCTCTCCTTCCCTTTTAGGCTCTTTATGTCTCTTTTATGTAATTTAATAAATTTTCTTTTTTTCTGTCTTTTCTTTTGCCCATTTTCCTTTCACCCTCACATAATTAACAGTACAATCTCACAATTACAAATGCATGCAACTGTATAATGCAACTTGGTTGAAAGTTTGGATTGAGGTTGTATCAAGTTACTTCAAGGTCTGAACAACATACAAACAAACAAAATTGAAACTTAAGATTCTTATGAATTTTTCATGAGCATAGATTGTTTAAGGCATGCATAAGCAGGGTTACTGCAGATTTTATTTATGTGACCAGAAAATGGGGCTACAGTATCATTAGACAAAAGTGTAAACAACAACAATTAATAAAAAAAAAAACAATAATAAGTTTCTATATTTTTCTATATTTGTACAGAAAATAGTTTCTTTTTGCATATTTGTACAGCTAGGTTTTTATTTTTATTTGTTCTTATATTTTATATTTTGTCTTATCTTCTATAGATATAGATATATTTTTCTTTCCTTAGCTAAAGTTATTTTCTATATTTTATTTCTTATTTTATTCCATATTTATTTTTGTTAAGGTCATGGACGGTCGTTTAAGCATATCGTACTGTGTATGACTGTGGATGTGACAAATAAAATTTTTATTTGATTTATTATTATTTCTCTCATCTGTTCTAATCACTCAGCTGCATTCTGTAAAGATGTTTCTAACTGTACGACAAATAAGATCCATTTTTGAACAAACCACAACATTAAACAGAACTGTAAACTGATAAAATGTATGATGTTATTACTTACTCTTTCTTTATACCACTTACCCAGTACAGGGTCACAGGAAGCTTGGAGCCTACGCCAGGGGACTCAGGGCAAAAGGCAGGGTACACCTTGAACAGGTTGCCAGTCCATCATAGGGCACAAATGCGCACACACTCACCTAATTACTTACAAAATGCCAATTAGCCTACTCTGCATGTCTTTGGACTGTGGGAGGAAACCCTGTTAGTTCAGGGTGACTATATGTCTCACAGCTCCATTATTGATTAATTTTCATTTTATACATTTATGCATATTTGATACATCATTTTAAATCCAAAACTGAAAATCCCCTTTTATTTTTCATGATATCCATGTTGTTAACTTCATATACTGTAGTAAACTTGCTACACTAGTTTAACCCTATAAACTACTGTATGGTCATGACCAAGCAAACTATATGTTTCATATAGTTTTAAAAACATGGTTATACTTGATGTTTGTTTCCACCACTTGAACCTGTCTGAAAAGTGGACAGATTTTGTTTTTTTAGAGAGAGAGAAAGAGAAAAAGCAAAACTGAGAGGTGGGGTGGAGAAAGATGCTTTTGGTGTAGACACTCATACTGCTCTCTACTACTTACATGGTCAATTTAACCAATACCAAATTTTATCTAGCTTAAAAAGAAAAGAAAATAAAGCTGATAGGCTTCTGTGGCATGCAAGCTGTCCTCCACTGATGTTTCCATGAAAAAGAAAATACTTGAAGTCATGATGACTGTTGTATAATATATTTTTATTGTTGCTATTTTTTGCTTGCTTTTTTTTTTATTATTAAATCCAAGTGATAAGATCCTTTTTTCTATTAAATCCTTGAGTGTTTTATAAGTGTTTTTTTTTTTCATTATTAAGACTGTCCTGTACTAATCCCAGCATGCTTAATCACAAAATCTTCCCACTGAAAAGCCATTCAACAAACTTAATACTGTTTAACTTGACTCTTTTATACCTGTTAACTATGATTTGTATTCATGCTAGAGGAAGAGGATGTTTTGAGTCTGGTTCCTTTGAATGTTTTTTCTTCATGCTGTCTTATAATGTTTTTCCTTGCCAGTCTGACCTGGCTTACTCATTATGGCTCTCCATCTACTGTACACCTGTGTTTCTGTAAAGCTTTTTTAAAGACAATATCTATTGTAAAATATGCATTGAATGAAACTGAATTGAGCTGATAAAATGATAGAGAACATTGTGGTGAGAAAATGAAAGTCTTCAAGATCAGTTCCAAGGTGTTCTTTACCACCATGATGTTACACTCTAATAAGTCAAGTGTGGCTAAACATTTGAGAATGGAGAATTCACCATGAAGAGACAGCAAATGTTCGATTTATTTCCTAATATTTCACAAAAGAGTGAGGTAATAGTAATATTTCATAACCATTGTTAGCATCCCTCATCCTTGACCACTTCTAACACAACCATAAAAGAGTCATGATCTCTTACATTACATAAATCATATTCTTATTTTATACATTTAACATTTTTAATCAAATAATGTAGCATGCCAGATAAAATCTCAGAAGACACAAAGCCTATTGTCTTTCTTTATTCGAATAATTTTACTGTATTTTTTTCTTCTGTATCTCATAGCTATACCATTTACTGAAGACTGCATTCATAAAATCTGACCGCTAAGCACTGCCTAATATGTATTCTTGATCCATTGGTTATTCTGGCTTTAGATCAGATTCCGGCTTTTCAATGGACAGAGGGTGATAAAGAGGGGTAATCAGTAGCAAAAGCATTACTGCAGTCTACAGTCCATTTAACATAGTGAATATTATATTATTATAATACCATAATATCTACAAAAGGGACATAGCTGAGAGAAGTTGGTTGATCATTGTTCATATGCGTTTTTAGACCTCAGTGTTATCAATAGATCTGACTGCAGCCTAGACAGTCATTTGCAGTACATTGGGAATTTCTGATGTTCAGGCCTTGAAATTTAGTGCATTTTGTTTGTACAGTATGATATTCACTCTGAATTTATGTTTTGTGTAATGTACTGTAGATACTGCACATACCTAAACTGTAGAATGCCACTACAGGTCCATGTTATAGTCAGTAACAGTGTTATAGATTTAGAAAGATATGTCTGTATGCTAAATACTTGCATTGTATATTCAATAAAATTTTATTTGTATAGCACTTTTAACAACTGACATTGTTGCAAAGCGGCTTTACACAATCAAAAGAATTATTTGTAAGTTTGTATGAAATGTGAATGTGTATGAATCAAAATGATAAGATTGAGCAAGCCGAGGACGACGGCGACAGTATACTAAATACCAGTATACTAATCACCAGCCTGATCATCTGTCAGCATTTCATTTCTTACTTGTTCATGCCTTATGTTACTGTGTATATATGTGAATGTTTTATAGATCACTGTGTGGCTTAACAAACAAACCAAAAAACAATACATTGAAACTGGTCAGGTAGAGGCACTGGACTGAAAGTTAGAGCCAAGAACTTGCTAAAAATGAAAGCCCTGCTGGATACCCTGCTGGAGGTCTGGAGAGCTAATTCTTTGGAAAGCAAAACATGTTTAAAAAAAAAAAAAAAAAGAGGACTGGTTCAAGACTTTTGCACAGTACTATAGGTTTAAGGTTAAGTCCTCAATTTATGGTTCAGCAGCCATGATGATGTCAAGTTACTTAGTTAATGACCGATTAAAAAGAAATCCATATATGGATGTATTGTCAGTGTGTGCCGACAGGGGGAAGCCTCAGGCATCAAACTTTATCCTGGTATACACAAGGGGGGGGGGCTAGAGCCTATCCCAGGAGACTTAAGGCACAAGGCGGGATACAACCTGGAGAGTGTCTTAATACAGTACATCACAGGGCACACGCACCCACATATACACTACAGGGAATTTGGGAACACGTAGCCTGCATGTATGTTGGAGGACACCTGAGTTCCTGGAGGAAATCCAAAAAAAAAAAAAAAACAGTAACATAATGAAAGCTTGGGAGGAAATGCAAGCTCCATGCACACAGACCACGAGGCGGGAATCGAACCCGGACTGGAGATGCATGGCGACAGGGCTAACCACTAATCCGCCCTTCCAGAAAGTTATAATTATTTCCAAAATACTTTTACCGCTACCGGAACTTGAGAATGGTGTCACTAAAACCATTTAACTCATTTTAAAAATACTTATTATTTTATAGTCATAAAAATAACTGAAAATGACCATAAAAACACATGATCGTATGTGACTATGTTATTTGTTCATTTACATGAATGAGGAAGTGGTGTGTAAGATTCAAGTTTCAAGATTCAAAAAATTTTATTAGTCACAGAGGGAAATTGCATTTTTTCTTCTTCAAGAAAACTGGAGATACTATTGAGCAATTAAGACCTGAAATTTGGAACCAGTAAGGATGCATGATTCTCTACATTGATGGACATAAAATTTTTTGGGCATGTTCAAAAAAAGCCTGGTAAAGACATGGTCGAAGCAAGACACAGAAAGAACTTAAGAATGTAATAATGACAGCAATGTCCAGTTAACAATTTAAATTAATTCATGTATTACCAGCATGGAGCATATGGGGAATATTGTTATTGGGTGGCCACTGCATTGTTGCTATATTAATCAAGATCTCAAATTGACCTCTTCATGCTTGTACTATGACCATGGTAGGTCCAAGTCATGTTGTAGTCCAAGTTCATTTTACGTTCTTCTGGTACATTTTTGCCATGCATGCAGCAGGTTATCAGAGTGTCCATTTAATTAGTCTTATATTAGGATCCTACCAACCCAATGGTTAAACCAGTACTTTTGTTGAATCCCTTTCAATTAAACCTGAAAGTTCACATTTTAATACAATGCTGATCACTTCATTTCTGTTGTGGCGTTAAAATCCCTAAAATTGTGTCACTGTCCTTGTGGTCACTGTACTTAAAGACCTGCCTGTATTACTGTAGTTTCAAATTTAGTTAATCTATGCATAATCTTATTATAACTAAGACTATACTCCTCAGTATCTCCATATTGGGTTACAATGAGACAATATTTAGTTTTAGATTACTGTACATTTAAATTCTGTCTTTGTCCAAATTGCTTATAATCATAATTGCCCTCACTTCATTTTTAATTACATAATAGACTTCAGTGTCACAAAGGTTTAAAACAAATTCAAAATGGAAAATGCAACAGCAAATCAGCAAGTACATTAACTCGAAGCATAAAAGATGGGTCCTATTACAAGAAAAAAAGACTTTTTAATATTTAAGATAGAAAAGCAAAGTTACTGATGCTACTTTGGTGAGGAATTTGTTCTGAACAAATAACCCACAGTCATATTTATTTTATATTAACTGTATATTTTAAGAGTTCAATTAGGAATATATCTAAAATAATATCAGAAATGCCTAAAGATTACATTAAGTGCATATTTTTCGAGGTCTTAGACACACACACACACACACACACACACACACACACACACACACACACACACACACAATCAGGAACAAGAATAAACTGTTCAGTAAGGAGATATCAAATCCTTTATTTGTTATATGCTTTCTGTTGTGACTTTCTCGTTGTGGTTTGCTTTTACTTTTTTGCATGTTCATTTTGTTGATGTTTTTTTGCTGTATTTCTGCTATATTTATATTAATATAAGTATTTTTAGATTTGTTATACAGTATGTTCATGCCTTTGTTCCATTGTTTTTGACCTTAATAAAATAAAATAAAATAAAATAAAATAAAATTAAATTAAATTAAATTAAATTAAATTAAATTAAATTAAATTAAATTAAATTAAATTAAATTAAATTAAATAAATGTATGGTGGAGTATTGGTTTGCACTGTGACCTTGCACCTCAAGGCTCCAGGGTTCTATTCCACCTTTGGGTGTATGTGCATGGAGTTTGCATGTTCTTCCAGTGCTTGGTGGGTTTCCTCCCACAAAGCACTAATTAAGGATTAATTTAATTGGCATTCATAAATTGCTTGGTGTGTGTGTGTGTGTGTGTGTCCTGCACTGGATTGCCACCCTCTATAGGGTGAACCCCACCTTTTGCCCAAAGTCTCCTGGCATAGACTCCAGGCCCCCCCATCACCCTGTACAGAACATGCGGTATAGAAGATGAATGAATAAAGGAAAATCCTTATGTTTCAGTCAAGTCAAATCTGCCAACCTTGGAGTTACAGTATGAACTATTTCACTTATTTCAGAAATCTGAATGTGTCACACAGAAAGTATATTTTAGTGGGAATTAACAACATTTTCAACTTTTTAACTTGACATATCTTTTGAAAGTTGCCAACTCTGAATCCTGCCTAAAATGATAGCTATTAAAAGAGTTTCTGTTAGATGGCAGTACATTTGTCAGTTCCATACTCCATTAGTGAATTTTAACTGCATAAAATATGCAGGCTTCTATATGCCAAATGTGCAGAAAAGCTCAATTGGTTCATCATCTTTCACACTTCCAGACTTTTAAAAATGCAGAACATACAAATATATCTCAGAACATTTTTATTACAATGAAAATCAAACAAATTAAGTATGACTTTTAAAGTCCTTCTGAAGGATAGAGGAAATCAATTTTAACGCGTATTGCCTAATCATAAAGACATTTATTGGTCAGTTGTGATTAGACTGAAAGCGATAAAAAATAATAATAAATGCACAGAAGTCCAAGTATATTTCTCCTTGTTTTCCATTTCAGTTCTTTTAGCAGTCATAAGTAGGAGGTAAACTGCCCTTAACAGTTCATTTTAGTACAGTTGTTATATCAGTTAATAATTTTAAGTGAATGCACTGGACATTAAGGATATAAATGTATATACTGTGTAAGCAATGCCCCAAGTAGCTACAATCTGAAGTCTATTGTTTTGATTCTGAACTGCTTCAGGTTAGTGAATTCAAGTGCTGACATTTTCAAGTATTCTTTGTAATTTTAATAAATGAATAGCATATGCAGTGCATGCCATATAGAATGATAAATGCACAGTAGACAAGAGTGCACTAGACATTTGCTTTGATATGAACAAAATGTGATAAACGTTGAAATAGCTACTTCTAGTCATTTCATTTAAGCAAAGGCATTTATATTTGAATAAAGCTTCAGTATGTTTATATACAGTACAGTACATACATACATACATACATACATACATATAGTACAGAACATATTTTGTCATTATTTTAAATATAAATATAATAAGCTGTATTTTGGCAGTTTATATTAAAATTATTCAATTATTTTGTTCTAAGATAAAAAAAATAAAATGACATAGTCAGATACACATGTGTATTTGTCTTAAGCTTAATTGCACTGGGATTCAGTTTTACATTACGTTGTTATGATTGCCGTAATTAATCTGTTTAAAAAAAAAAAAAAAGGTTTTAAAAGGTTTTAAACCCTTACAATTAGGAGTCGTGAAACCTTCTACAAAGAAAATAAGAACACTGAGTCTTTTTTAACTTGTAATAGGTTTGCAAAGGCTTAACCTCCTGGCAGAGATAGCTGAATTTTGTACTAATTGGCAGAATTTGAAATGCCATCAAGCTCCACTAGAGCCCATAGAGCACTGATTACCGATTTGACCTCAAAACTTTAATGATCCACATCCACAGAGTTTATCAATTATTATTTCCTTTCATTTTTTGTTTTTTTTGTGTATGCTATTTTCAAAGCTATGTCTGTAATATTACATAAAACATACTAAACCCTCATTTCCTAACATCCAAAAACATGAATGGTTGGATGGTTCTGTCTATGTGCCACCCAGAACATCGAGCAACGGATATACAGTACATTTTTGTGGCAGTTGTTCACAGTGTCAGGTTGCCAGCTCAGTTGTAATTGTTGCTCAAGGGTCCAACAGTGGTGACCGAGCAGTGTCGGGGCTCGACCTGGTGACCTCCTGGTACGCAGTTCAACCCCACAAAGCCACCTCTGCCCCCTCCAAAAACATACCAGAGCCATAATGTTTAAACTTATCTAAAATCCTTATTCAAGGATGCCCTTGCTATTGTTATTGTTATTTTCAGAGCATGAAAACTGTGGTTATTAATACGGGCCATGCAAGTGGATGGCCCGATCACTCCTCTCCACCCGGTAATGGCCCAACGGAAACCAACCAAAATTCCCCAAATTCCATTTTTTTATTTGGTTTTGGGCAGCTGTATTGTTATTAATTTTGCCTGACCCCCACAAAACATAAATCAAAACATCTGTCTGGGTCCCGAGTGCAATGGAATGAAAAAAAAAACTGGTTTTGAGTTTTAAGGATCCATTTGGCACACATGATAAAACCGCTTTGCTCTACTGTCTCCTAGCTCACTTGTTTTGGGGCCAATTGGAATATGAGACATGGCACATTAAAGACTTAAAAAAGTCTACTACTTAAAAAAAATGAATAATCATGTTGATCAAAAATGAAATCAGTGTAAAAATCACACCATAGGTTTGTAAAGTGAACACACTGAAAATACCAAAGCTCTAGCACCTACGGTTCCTCTGATATACAGTAAGTAAATGTAGCAAGAGAGTCCCATTGGCTTTGAAGTTTATGCTGGATGCATTCTCTGTGCCTGTGAGATTTACAGTTTTGTGGAAGGGTGGCTACATCGAGAAGCCCCAGCCACAAACCCCCTACGACGTACACATACTCCCTTATATCACAGGCAGTATACAAGCTCATATCTCTGTAACCATATGGCCTAGAAATAAGCTGCTTTCAGCATTTTACCCAGACATACTGTATGCTCTTCATATTAAAAAAATGACCTGGATTTACTTAAGAAAAGCTTTGGAAATGAAATAACATTTCCATAGATTAATAAATTAAATGTAATGTCCACATTATATCTATTCAGCATAAACTTTACTGTTTTAGAATTCACACAAGATGGTTCATGACTGTTTTAAAGGTATACATAAAAAAAATAACTCCTCTGGAGATGATGAGACATGAAGAATATGGAACAAAAGAAAGATAGCATATTTATAATATCCTGATTAAATATATAGGAATATAATATATTAAGTCTACCTCACTAAAATGTGAATGAGATAGCGCACTGTTTTATTGATGGAGAGTAGCTGAGCTATCTTATTTGTTTATGTCACACACAGTACAAACAAAATTAGCTGTGAGAATAAATATGATTGATCAGACCATCATAAAGAGTGGGTGGAATGGAATTTAAAATAAAAAGAAAAATCTCTCTCTCACACACACACACACACACACACACACACACACACACACACACACACACACCTCTTAATAACTCATTCACTTACTCATCCATTGTCTATACCACTTTATGCCATGTACAGGGTTGTGGGCGCCCTGGAGCCTAGCCTGGAGACGTGCATGCTCGGCACACACACATAGAGTACAGGTCAAAAGTTTGGACACACCTTCACTCATTCACCATTTACATTGGTAGATTCTCACTGAAGGCATCAAAACTATGAATGAACACATGTGGAGTTTTATGTACTTAAGAAAAAAAGATCTCCACAGTCACCGGACCTGAACCCAATCGAGATGGTTTGGGGTGAGCTGGACCGCAGAGTGAAGGCAAAGGGGCC
>JAQMYJ010000040.1:9450797-9478614 GCA_030014305.1 Clarias laeviceps | reverse complement strand
TGATTATATTAGGTAACATTGAGGAGATTTATGTTCCTTCCATAGAGGCTTTCCACTTGACCTCAGTGCTTGATCTTTTCTGGTTTCCCATTATAACCACTATACTATTGAATTCGTGTCCTCACATGGGTTCCTTTACTACTGCTACTGTATGATGATACTAACTCATTGTTTTGTGTTGTCTTGTGTTTCTACACAGAACTTAGCTGGGGGGAGGTCGATTGTTGGTAAAAACCCATGCACCACTAAGTTGCCATTGTTGGGCCCTTGAGCAAGGCTCTTAACTCCCAAATGCTCAGATGTACAATGGGATAACAATGTAAGTCACTCTGGATAATGGTATTTGCCATATGCCCTACAGTAAATCTTAATCTGTGGTTAGTGGGAATGTCGTCTGGGATGACAGCTCAAGGACTGCTGCTTATCATTGAAACTACATTCCTACACAACATCTTTTGATAGTTTTTGAATCTCAAGATTCTACTATTTCAACTTTCCCAACCATTGCATGTGATTAAAAGTTCTGCACATCACAATTGTAATGTTCCCAAGTTTAACTTTAATCTTTCCAAATGCAGCTGCACAACCTATTTAATAATCCAATTGGTGTCTTCCTCCCTTCTGACAACCTACTGTATTGCTACCCTCAGCAGAGCAAAATAACTGATGCATATAAAAAGCATATACCTTAGCATAGACCTTTAGCACATATCAGCTGCTAGTACCATGTATTTGGCTAACTTCGTCCAGCTTAAAGAAATAAGAAATAAAATACACACACAGGTTTAAATAGCTATAAAAATAAAGTTTTCCCACCTGTGACTCATTATAATTGTAATTAATGTCCCTGCATAAATAGTCAATAAGTTTCTCAAATTATGAGGTGATGCACTGACTTGGCTGGATACTGCATCAAGAACTGCCAATGGACCTGTGTAATAAGGTAGTTGAACTTTATAAAGCACAAAAAGGATATAAAAAGATATCTCAACACTTGACAATGCCAGTCAGTACTGTTCAATGTCTGATAAAGAGGTGGAAAATAAGAGATTCTGTTGATACTAAGCCACGGTCAGGTAGACCAAGAAAGGTTTCACTCACTACTGCCAGAAGAAAAAAAAAACCACACACACAAACAACTTCTAGAGAAATACAGGATGCTCTGGAAAAAAATAATGTTGTTGTTTTAAGGAGCAGAATAAGGAGGTACTTGAACACAAATTACCTGCATGGCCGAGTTTCCAGGAGAAAGCCGTTACTTGTGCCCATGCCACAGTATCGCAGACAACACCTGGACAAACCTCACAGCATCTGGAGTCATTTGGAGTGATGAGACCAAAATTTAACTTCATAGTCACAACCCTAAACGCTATGTTTATGATAAAAAGTACACCATCCCCACTGAAAGGCATGGTGGTGGATCTCTTATGTTTTGGGGCTGTGTGAGCTCCAGTGGTACAGGGAAGTTAGTCAAAATTGATGGCAAAATGCAGCTTGCAATGCAAGTTATCAGAAAATACTGGCAGACAGTTTACATTCTACAGCATGAATGCTGCACATTGGACGCTCTTGGATGTTTCAACATAATGATCCAAAGCACAAGGCCAAGTTGACCATCTAATGGCTACTGCAAAAAAGGTTCTGAAGTGGCCATCGCAGTCTCCTGACCTCTATATCACGGAACCATTTTGGGGTAAATCTCAAGGAGGCAGTTCATGCAAGACAACCAAAGAATTTACAGGAACTGGAGGTATTTTGCCAAGAAGAATGGGCAGGTATACCACTTGAGAGAATTAAGGACCTCGTGCACAATTATTAAAAAAGGTTGTATGCCATTTGCATGATTCTAAAGTAGCCCAAAACACAATATTAAGAATAAAATAAATGTGTATTTCCTTTACACTCATGTCTTTAAAACATGGTATTCATCTTGCATATTCTCTCAAGTTATGCAAACTTTTTGAGCACATCTGTACTTGGTGATCAGTGTTGTCCAATACACCTTGTAGAGGTTTTGTTGTTATGGCTGATTGATGTAGATTGCTTTGCATTAGTACACTGTTAGTTACCACATTTCCATCAATTACTCAACATCTTAGTCAGTTAGGTTTCCAGGCAACCGAAGCAGGACTGAGAAACACACTTAAATCCTGTATTTGTCCAGTACAAGTCTTTCTTTCTTTTCTTTTTTTCTTTTATTTCTTTTATTTATTTATTTTTATTTATTTTACCCCATATGCTTGTACACATAACTGACCTATCGATAAGAACATTCATAATCCTCTCAGACAGAGTTCTCTTTGTCAGTCACCAATGATTTACACACACATGCACACTCACAATAGCATACCAAGTAGCAGTTAATTACTCATTTCTTGCATGACTTTTCTTGTAACCAGCCTGGCAGCCTTTCATGTCACAGTGCAGCTCTGTTTCATGGTAGGATAGAAAAGCCCTGCCATTTCTCTCACAAAGATCCATGACACACAATTAAAATCATTCTGCATGAGTAAGAACTAGGCCTGGAAGTGTTTGAGGGTATAATCTCTAACTTTAACTAAATATAAAAACACAGAGAAGATATAAAATATAGTCCTAGAAGGCAATATAATGGCAGTCATAAGGCAAATGAAAGTAGGAAATGAGAGAATAGTGAGATCCAAAGACAAACTATGGTGCTGTGAAATGTTTGTGTGTTGTTGCCGAGAAGGAAACAGGCAGGAAACGTTCATTTTTCCTTTCGACGGCATTAACAATCATATGTTACCATTGCTTAGCAGCAGACGTCCATTTGGGTCTCCAGGCACTTTACTGCGGAGACAAAGTGAAAAATAAATAGACACCAAGGGAACAAGAAGCAAGTGTGTAGAATCAGCCAATTACCCAGTTACTCTTTCTGACTGCTCCCTCATGGTTGCATCCCATTTCAGAGCAGCTAACAGACACCCACACACCAACACACACACACACACACACACACACACACACACACACACACACACACACACACACACACACACTTTTAATCTTTTAAGGAGGCTACATGTAAGTAATACAATGCATTGACAAGATTTTACCTTCTTTGTAACAGGAATCTCCAGTGAAAGAAGTTCCATTTGCTCCAGCATCCCATATAGACGATGAGATATACAGTAATGGCACTGCAGTGTTCTTTTCCTTGTCATTGAAGTGTGTTCTACCTTTACTATGTTTATGTTGAAACCTTTAGTAGGTTTCAAGGCACATATAGTAACTGGACTTTACGTATGACTGCTGTCAAAGTTGATAAAATATGCCGCAAAAATTATTTCAGGTAAAAGATACAAACTAAATGTAAATCACAACTTTTGTAACAGATCTTCTGTTGTGTCTTGTTGCAGCCAATCACATACATCCATTTAGGTTGCATGGTAAGCTCCATAGTGTCCAATAATATCTATAAAAATGCCTTTTTGTCAATTTTGGAAATGCCAATTACCCTAATCTGTCTTTGGACTGTGGTAAAAAAAAAAAAAACAGAGTACCTGAAATAAACCCACCAAGGACGGTGAGAATACGCAAAATCCATGCACAGATACCCAATTTTTTTTTTTTATATATATATATATATATATATATATATTTTATTTACATGCTCTGGTAGTGATGTGACAACATTGTGTGTGGTAATGTGAAAAGCCAGTGTAACACAAAACACTTCATGTGACTTAATAACCATGAACTACTCATTAATGGTTAAGCATTAAATACCAAATGTGCCAAATGCCAAACACTCTTTATTTCTTTTTTTGAATTTTACAATGTTCCCTAAAAAAAGATTGGGGTTCCTGTGTTGTGTTACTCTCCTCATCACTGTTGTTGTTTGCATCAATTTTCCTTTGTATCTACAGTATGTATAACAAAGTATCTATGTATCTATGTATCTATGTATCTATGTTTTTACCTACCTACCTACCTACCCAAACCCATCCACTGTATCCATACATCCATCCATACATCTGATTTACGCATATTGTTTACATGAAGAAAAAAAAAAATATTTAATGTAGAAAGAAAATTTCTGCAATCTGCAGCAACCATATCCCAGAACAATATGAACACACTTCGAATAGTGCACACTTTCGAACACTTACATTATGCACATTGTAAATCAACATGCTAATAGTGTGTATGTTAGTTTCCTTCAGGAGAAATAAACTCACATATGACAACAAAGTAATATTGTTCACCTTTTCATTTCAGTACTGTAAATTTTGTATAACCATCCATCTAGAGACCATGGAGGCCAATGGTTACCATTTTATTTAGTCCCATTTAGTAGGACCTACGGTCAACATTCACACATGCATTACACACTACTGGCAATTTTGAGAACGCCAATTAGTGTAAATTTGACAATTTTATAATGTTCCCTAGAAGACCTAACTTTTCTTTTCCTAGGAGTGTATTAAAGTACTGTATGTGGTAAAAACTAATCTTTATGGAATCTTTTACATAAAGGTTTCCTGAAAGTTAACTTCCTAAAAGATCATTTTAGGTCTATCATGAACAATTCCTAATAGGTAAACACTCTATTTTAGTGTTTAGAGTGTTACATGGAACAAACTGTATTATTCTTCACTGTTTTCTTTCAAGTTCAGTGAAATTTTTTACCAGATTTTTTATTGAGCAATTATTTTTTATTTTAAACAATATTCTGAAAAATACAGATCCTTTTAATATGATTCATTTTACATTTCTCAGTAGAGTACTGATGCGGTTATTTTGACCTTTAAATAAATAGCACATTTTTAATACATTTTCGATAAAACTAGTAGAGGAGAAAGTGCACTTCTGTTCAGAACCTTGTTTTTTTTCCTGAATATAAAATATTGCTTCTATTTCAGATGGTGTGCATTTGGAGAGACATCGAATGTAGAATAACCTTGCTGCCCAACTGCAGAAACTCAGCTGACAGACTGATGTTGGCATAGCAACAGGCGACTGAAGACATCCTGCCTCCATTGTTCCATTAGCTGGACTTTTTTTTGACAGAAAGAAACCATTTTGACATGACAGTGTCTATAATGATAGTCAACGACTTATTTTAGACAAAAGTGCCTCGTTTTAGTCAGAATTAAACTGATACCTTTTGCTATGTGCTTCACTTATCCACTGTAAAGTTATTTAACATCCAGATGGAAAACTTTTTTACAGCTTTCAGGACATGCCATGAAAAATACATAAATGAGACTATGGTTTATTGTTTGCACAGGATTTTTTTTTAAAACAAGGTTCAATTTTCCCTTTGCTTGAGAGCATAATGCTTGAAAAATTCATAAAACCTTTTCTCATTGGCACAGATGTCAAAGCTTAACACAGCACCAAATGTGCTACATTTCTACAGCAATGCCATAGAGAATTCCTATTAAAAATAAATAGTAAATTCATGGGGTAGTGGTTAGCACTGTGGCCTTGCATCTTTGAGACCTGCTTTCGGGTCTGTGTATGTGGAGATGGCATGCTTTCCTTGTGCTCAGTGGATTTTCTCCAGGTAATCTGGTTTCCTCCCTGTAAGGTTTTATAATATATAAAATATATATATTCCCATGCCTTTATGTTCATAAAACAACCCCTTCATTGTGCTTCCTGATTCCTTATGTGGTATTACTTCCTATAGCCCGTATCCAGGTGAATACACATCCAAACAGCTTTGTCTGCTGGAACTCTTTTGTTTAACTGGAAAATGCAAACATATTTCCAAGCTTTAAACGATGACTTAAGACATATCATACTCCCTCACCTCCTCAACAGAGGGGTGATTAACACTTCTCAACAGCGTTTGACTGATTGTACTTACAGTAGTTAGGGTAGCGGTAGCTCAGTGGTTAAGGCATTGGGCCATTTTCTAGGAGGACCCAGGTTCAAACCCCACCTGCACCAAGTTTCCCTTGTTGGGCCTTTGCATCCTTAATCCTTAACTGCTCAAGTGTATAATAGTATAAAAATGTAAGTAACTCTGGATAAGAGCATCTGCAAAATGCCTAAATGTAGTTAGTAACCCAGTGTTAGGATCTATCCACTGATGGAAACTTAAGCAGTTATTTAAGTTGTCTACCAAATGGCGGTATTGAGAAAAGGTAGAAAAATGTAATGTGCCCTGATTTAGGGCCCGGCCAGTAAATGTATCGAGGTGTGGCATACACAATAAGCAATAATTCTTCTTCTTTTAAAGCTGTTCTTTTTAAAAATCTTGAAAACTTAACAATTAAATTCTTCTTAAACCTCACACTCCCACAGTCCAAAGACATGCAGATTAGGCCATTTAGCATTTACAGATTGCCCATAGTGTGTGTGTGTGGGTGAGCATGTGTGCTTGTGCCTTGCGATGGATTGGCACCCCATTCAGGGTGTACCCTGCCTAGTGCCCCAAGTCCCCTGTGATAGGCAGCAGGGCTCCAAAAACCCTGTACACAATATGCGGTGTAGGGAATGAGTGAGTGAGAGTAAAAGCATAAAATAAACAAAAATAACCTTTAAAGATTTTAAAATATACAGTCTTGTTTTGATCATTGAAAATTGTCACGTTTTTGTAGGTTTGTGCTCACTGTATCCTCTGCTTTCTAATTTTGTCTGAAAAAAGCAAAGTGATTAGTGATTTTCTAGTATTATAGCATTCTAGTATTATAGCTGTTATGTCTCATGGTCTAAATTGTTATGCATTCTGCCATCACAGGTATAAATAGGTTACTGTACCCTGCTTGTCTGTTTGAACCAGTCCAGTAGTAGACTATGTGCTACTTCTGCTCATATATACTGTATATATTAGTTGTCAGATATGGGATTTAATAAAAGCGCCACTTAAAGTGGAGCTCCTTTATCAATGTCAGCGTTCATTTCTTCACATTTCAAATGTATAGTCTTGAAAGTTTTTAAGTATAGGCCTTATATTTATCTAATATTTCAGAGGGGAAGAGATAAATTAAAGAGACTTTAATATTTTAATATTTTGATAAAATAAGATCTTTTAAAAAATGTAAAAGATACAGAAAAAAACTACAATAATAGGATCTTACAGTGCATGCCTCATATTAATTATGTTTATATCATTCATTCGTTCATTCATTCATTCATCTTCTATACCGCTTATCCTGTACAGGGTCATGCAGGCCCGGACTATCCCAGGTGACTTTGGGCAAGAGGCGGGGTATACACTGGACACAGGGTGTCAAACCATTGCAGGACACACACACACACACACACACACACACACACACACACAGACTACAGGCCATTTGAGAGCACCAATTAGCTTAATCTGAATGCATTTGGACTATGGGAGTAAACTGGAGTAAAGTGAAAATTCCATACCCACAGATCTGAGGCGGGAATCAAACCCTTGACCTGGCTAACCACTATGCCATTGTGCCACCTATATTATTCATAAAGTTAATAATACTGTATTAAAATTTTTTTTTACTACAGGTAACACAGTGGTGTATTGGTTAGCAGAATTGAGGGTTCGGTCCCTGCCTCAGGTGTGTGTGGAGTTTGCATGTTCACCCTGTGCTTGAAGGGGTGATTTTTTTTTACAGCATCTCAACCCTCAGTTAAATCCACTGAGCCACAGAGGCTGAGTCTCTTTTTCTCTCTCTCCCTCCGTCCCTCCCTCCCTCTGTCTGTCTGTCTTTTACTCCTAGGAAATGTCTTGACAGGAAATGATGTGAAAAGTCACCGTAATCAAATAAACATGCACAGAGCTCAAGCACAGCTCTCTGAGGGGTCAGAGCGCATTAACCTGTTTTCAAATTACTTTTGAGTAAAGTGGAGGAAAATAAGAAGGGCTTTTAGCATCTGATCAAGCTCCATTGTTGCCAAATGACCTAAATTGAGATGAGGCAGAGTGTGACACAAAGACGATGCTGTGTTTTTAAACAGCTTTTCATTCGTCTCTGCCCTTGTTTATGTATGTATTTTTTTCTTAGCATTTTTCTCCAAACCAAAATGCCTTTTTCCGTGGTACTGATGTTTGCTTATTCTTTTTCATTTATTTATTTATTTGCACATATACTCAACCTTTGATTCTTTTCATTGATTAGTTTTAGGCACTTTTCATACATACTCTTTCGGTGCATTGCAGATAATAAAAACAGTAAAAGCTTTAGCGGTATTGAGAAAAGGTAGAAAAAAAGTGAAAAAGAAGAAGAAGAAAGTAACGTTTTATTGTGCTACTCCTTCAGATACAAGCTCTCATCTATTCATTTTTGTTCACCTTTTCATCTCTTGCCTGCACCCACATGCATTCACTCAAACGCACATACAGTACACACTCTCAGACTTTTTCATCCTTTAAGGTAAGAAAAATGACATCAATGTGAAATCTATAATATGAAATAAACATTTAAATAATCCACATAAATATTTAACATTAACATGTTTAATATTAACATTTAAATATGAATAAATTGTATATAAAAATCAAATATTTTCTAAGCGCTTATCACATACAGGGTTGAGGGAAGCCTATGCCAGTGGGCGTGAAGCATGCGGCTGGGTACACCCACACACACTCACGCTACGGGCGATTTAGAAATCTCAATTAGCATAGACTGATGGTTTTTAGATGGTGGGAGAAAACTGGAGTACCCAGGGGGAAACCCCCCAAGCACAGGGAGAACATGCAAACTCCACATACACAGACCAGAGGCAGGGATCGAACCTTCGACCGTGGAGGTATGAGGCCACAGTGCTAATTACTACACCTCACTGCCGCCA
Organism: Clarias laeviceps; assembly: GCA_030014305.1. Lineage (NCBI taxonomy): Eukaryota > Metazoa > Chordata > Actinopteri > Siluriformes > Clariidae > Clarias > Clarias laeviceps. The sequence continues at coordinate 9,469,860 of JAQMYJ010000040.1, read as the reverse complement.
TAAAATACATGCAAAACTGTAAAGCACATGTATAAATTCCATATGCCGATTGTGAGTTTTTGTGTCTTTTTTTTTATTTTTTTTTTATCAGTGATTAGATTTGAGAGAAAGAGAAATTAAATTAATGGAAATCATTGATTTTTCTGATGTTAACTTTTATGGTGCTGCTTTTCCATATCTGTTAAACATCAAAATAAAACAAATGTCTTTATCTTTTTGCAAATCTGCTTCAACTGTAGAAACTTAATCATGCAATTCATCTAGCACAGCCAAAAAAAAAAAAAAAAACTCTGGGGAACATTACCATGGAAAATAATAACTGAAAATTATTAAGGAATTAATGAGAACCTGGCACTGATTGGGCCTTTTTAAATGACTGTCTGGGAAGTCATATTTCACCAATTTCAACAAAGGTTAATTGACTTATACAAGGCAATTTACTGGTTTATAACAAAAAGGCTTAAGGTTAAGGTGTAGTTATAGACTTGGAATGAAGATTAAAATGAAAGTGCAACAGCACAATCAAGTATTCAATTCTTCAATAAAGTATGTGGTCCAGCTAAGAGGAACTAAATATGCATCACAGGAGCACTTTTGATAGGTCCTGACCACTGCAGACTGGGAATATCCCACAAGAGCTGCAGTTATGGAGTTGCTCTGACCCACAATTTGCCGATCACAGTTTGGCCCTCGTCACAGGAGCTGCAGTTACAATATTTCATTTCAGTTGCACTTGGAAATGGTTGTGATATATTAGGCAGCAAGTGAACATTTTGTTCCTGACATTGATGTGCTAGTTAAAATAAAGATAAATAAACTGATCTTAGTTTAGTCCCAATGATAAAGTTCTTGTCACATTGGTCGTGTAAATACACTCTTACTTTCAATATTCAACATACTGTATCTGCATTTTCTACAGTTGTTTTCTTATGAATTAATATCAACCAGGGTTTAAATGATCAACAGTCATTAAAGATGTTTTTCTGAGCACATTTCTTTCATTATTTAGTGCACAGTTCTTTTTACAATCCCAGGAATTTCATGAATATTGATGCTGGACAATAATGTGCCTCTCCTGAAACACATGAACATCTGTTCCATGCGATCTTCTGCCATGCAGTGTATTTGTTAGGGTTAAAAGAATTGTTGCCGATTTGAAAAATCTTAATCACTGAAATAATTATCCAATCAAAAGCTCCTTTGCATTTGTTTATTTAAAATGGCAAAAAGTGTATTTGAACATTTTTTTTTCTCTGAGCAGGGTAAAAACATAAGGCCTTCTGCTATAGGAAAATAATCAATGGTGGACAAGATGCAGGGCAGAGTTACTGATACCACTCTGAAACTGACTGTTTTCCAGCTCATTTTGAAACAATTTATTTCTTAATTCCACAACAATTTAAAAACAATTACATGTTGTAAATGAAAGCTACACGTAGTACAGTACAGTACATATAATTTTGTGTAATATTTGTGAGATGTATCCTGTATACAGTACACTTATACACTTACCTGTATACATTTACTCTACAGTATATGGCCAAAACAACCTGAACATCACATCCATATGTGATTTGTGAACATATCTATTGCATATTTTATTTATTCTGTTATAATCACATTTATTATTACAGTAGTGTTAGTGAGGTCAGGCACTTACAGTATCTCAGGGATGGAGGGCCAGAGTGCATTCATCATTCCACTTCATCCCAAAGATGTAAAGTGTGGTTGAGTCTAAAGCTGTGTGCAGGTCAGTTGAGTTCAAACCATGTCTTCCTGGATCTCTATTTGTGTCCAGGGGTGTTGTCATGCTGGAACAAATTTAAGCCTCTTAGGTTCATAGGTCTTTCAATTTTAGACCATTAACTGTGACAAAGGTGATTTCCAAAGAGGACCAGAGAGTTGGGTTCAACAACGATGCAAATGCATAATTTGTGATGGAGTACTACTTTTTAATAAAGGAAGATTTGCTTGCTTGTTTAGTTTCAGTGCTATTTGAGGAGCTGTCTTGAAAGTATGTATATATAACTTGCAAGACATCCCTCAAATAGCACTGAAACCCAACAAGCAAGTCACATTAAAAAAATGAATAGTGGTTCCTATTCATTGATCATCCCCAGATCTGCCAAAAGAATAAAAAAAAAACAAGGTTTTTATCTGCCATCTGCATAATTTGCCAGGATGTAGAGATATACAGATGTTCAAGAGATTTACTTCGTTAACAAATGCAAGAGAAAGACAGTGGAAGAGAACCAAAAAAAAAAGTACATCAGTAAACCTGGTCGGCAGTAATTAATTATCTTGAGAAGACCAGGTGATGGAGATGAATGTTTACTCAACTCAGCTCAAATCTGCCCTCTTGCCTTATTACTGCTGCCCTTGTCTGCCTTCTGCGGGCACATTAGCTTATCTCATGATCAGCTTATTATTTTACTGAGACCAAAGAATCACTGTTCCATTATTGTGACTTTCAAAAGTCTTTTGATGGTTTTTGTAAAGTGCCAACCGAATATCAAGAGCTATAGTATGTGAATCTACAGTATGATTGTATTCTCGGTTAATCCTAGCTGATCGTTAAATTAGGAAAACATTAAAAACTAGAACAATTGTTAACAAATTTTAATCCTGACAGAAAAGGTCATACAACATCCAGAAGAGAATAATCACAATTAACAGATTTTTTCAAGTGGTTTATTTTTAAACAAAAACTTTTTACACCTGATCAGGTTATTTTCACATCATAATTTTTATTCATCATTTGTATCATATGTTTTTATAATTAGTGAATTTTTTTTTTCTTATTGCATGTCACATTTTCCTTGACATTTAATTGCATATTATTCACAAGCAACATATAAACATATACAGTACACATACTGTATAGACATATAAGGCTAGATCATCTTATAGCTTTAATAACTATTATATTGCTGCTTCTTCACCTTACTGTAATTACCCAAACACCCACACTCGCCCCCAGCACCACATTAATGCTTGTCCTGGACCATGACCCGAGTAGACTCCTGATTTCACAGCTCTGTCATTCCCTGTTACTGCATTTCTAATAATTGTCTAGCACACCTCAACCCCTGCTCCATAATTTTTTTTTTTGTTATTGAGCAACAGCTCTCCACACTTGACACCAATTAAATAAAAGGAGAAGAAACAAATCCAGACTGGATCAGTCTGTCCACGGAGACCAACCTGTGCAGTCATTGTCAGTTTCAGAGCAACATTTGGAGCCATGCAAGCAGACAGACACAAAACATAGTCCGAGTGATAGATAATACAGTATATGACTCATTATTATGATTCATTACTTTTTAAGTCATGCACTGAAATTTTATATCTTATGCGGATTTAAATAGTCTGTTTTAAAATCTATATACTCTCACCAGCCATTCAACTATTTGTCACATGTACTGTACAGCACCTTACTGTACAGCGAATTTCTTTTTTCAATATCCCGGATAGGAAGCTGGGGTGAGAGCACAGGGTCAGCCAGGATACCGCATCCCTTTAGCAGATATGGTTGAAGCCCTTGCTCAATGGCTCAACGGTGGCAGCTTGGCAGTGCTGGGACTTGAATCTCCAACCTTCTGATCAGTATCTTGGCATTCTAACACACAGCCCTAACCATTTAGCCACCACTGCCCTTGAAAGAAGCAGTCAAGCCAGTGACTCTGGCAGGACTCGAACCCACAACCTTTAAATAGCTCCACAGCTGAGCCTAGAAGTCCAATGCACTAGCCATTGCACCACAGAGCCAACCTGAATGTGGTGCACCAGCATGATAAATGAAATCATATAGCACCATTGGATTTCCTCCTTAGTCAAGAACTGTCCAATGAATTATGAAAACCTAAAAGGATAGCGGCAAACAGTCAACTTTGCAAAAGAAATGTGCTATTAAAAAAATCATGCATGACCATGATCAGATATTATTTAAACTCATGGTGAAGTTGCATCCAAAACAACTATACTATACAAATCACAGCTTTGTTTAATAGCAGAAATAAAAGCATTCACACACACACATGCACACACAAAAACGTACAAGGAATGGGATGCTACCATAAGAAAATGCCCACCCATCTTGCATATAATGCCCACTGGTAAAACCTCAGTGTGGCAGTGTTGTAATCTGGGTTTGCTTTATTTTTCAGATGTCTCTTCATATGATAATGAAACACAACCATAAGGTCATTAAGACTACATCTTATCTTTGTCACAAGGAAAGAAAGAAACCATCAGCTCACATTCAAACAGTTTAAAACAGATTCTGTCTCTATGTTCACTATGTGCCTTTTTTCCAAACGGATAGGAGTTAACTAATTAGAGACCCTAAAAATGAGCACAGTAAATGCCAGATCAGTACCCTATACAATATGCCAAATCTTGAATCAATCCAAAATATGTTACATAAAATACTTGTAAAGAAAAGGTACAATAATAAATAGTTTTTTAAAAATCTGAAATAATGACCAATCACTGTGCAACTGCAGGTGCGATAAATTTGGCAGTCCAAGTAAAAATGGGTCAGTGTTGGTAAGGGACTGAGAAGTTGAATTTCAGTGCCAATGCACTGTTCTACTGTAGTCCGTGTGGAAAAAAATCACAATGGCATCAATGTTTAATTGGAGTGGGCAGCATGTTGATGACATGAAAACCCACAAAAACAGTTGCTGTAAGTCAATACACTACACTGCATTTAGTGTTGGTATAACTGGTGTGATTAACTTTATATTTATAAGATTTGAAAATGCATAATTTCTTAACAGGGCACGGTGGCTTAATGGTTAACACCATCGCTTTGCACCTCCAGGGTCCAGGTTCAAGTCTGTGTGCATTGAGTTTGCATGTTCTCCCCTGTGCTTGGTGGATTTTCTCTGGGTTTCCACCCACAATTCAAAGACATGCAGGTTAGGTTAATTGGCATTTCCAAATTGCCCATAGTGTGTAAATGAATGTGAGTGTTTGTGCGCGTCCTGCGATGGTGTCCTCGTGCCCCTAGTCTCCAGGGAGGAGCCCTAAGGCCCCGTGATCCTGTACACAAAATTAAGCGTTATAGACAATGGGTGAGTGAGTGAGTAATGGGCAGTTCCAGAATGCCAATATTTAATTATTTTGTAATTCTTCCATGGGACTCATCTGGGTTCTTTGGTTTAAACCTTACTAAAATTCCATCGAATGCAGTAAGATGTGTGTGTATGCGTGCGCACATGCGTATGAGTGTGTAAGTGTGTGGCCGTCAGCCCTGATCATGGTAAAGGGGTTACTGAAGTTAAATAAATGAAAGTTTAGTTTGAATATATGACAAAGTCTTTGCACCATAATTTATGCGTAAATTATATTAACTTAGGTTTAATATCTAACATGTCATTTAGGGACCATTATGTGCCTCTGATAAATAATTTTTATCAAATGCCAGCTTGGAAAGTGTCAGGGGTTGTATCAATTTGACGTCAGAATTAATGACTGCAGTTTTTATGACAGTTTATATTAGTTAGGAAGGTCTTATGATAGGCCTATGAACACTATTTAATATAACGTTCTTCTCTACTATTTATAGTATACTATAAACTATACTGTATGTACCATGTTGTCATTATAGCATTAATGCATGAATACAAAATAAGTTGGCAGATTATTTTTCACTTAGGCAAAACTTGTCATACTGTGAGACAATAAAAAACACTAAATATATATGTAATGTAACAGAGCACTTATTCATGCAGCTGAAATATGTACACTAAGACAGCAGATTATGTATGTGAGACAGGCGGATCCGTGAGTCTCATTCTTGCTCGGCGGAATAACAATGCTAAACAGATGCAAAAACTAATGACTCAACCCTGTGTAACTTCCATCTCAAACTAAGAAATCACTCAAATAAGGCAACTAGAATTAATATGATTTATTGCACAGGCTATTGTGAGCTCTCACCATGAGCAGTTTAATTTTAAAAAGGCCTGGACAAATCCTTCACCTTCCCACACAGAACCAGAAGCAAGCAATGTGATAGCAAACCAGCCTCTGACACTGAGATCTTATTTTATACACTCCTCATACACTTCATTCATGCGTTGCTCAACTGGCCCAGATACTGTCCATTGAGAAAGGAAAGGAGACAGAAGGAGAGAAAGACAAATCCAAAGGAGTTTCACAGCTTTTCTGTAGCACGGCCCCTCAGGAGAGTTGAAGCAGAACAGATTCTACAGAAATGAATGAGAATCTTCGGAGTGGAACAAATGTCTAGGTCGTCAAAAGTCACTTCGGCTGTAATCGAGGCAAAAAAAAAAAAAAGAGCCATCTTGCCTGACCATGAACCTTCCTGAACTGAAAACAAATGCATTCTCAGTACCCTGCTCATAAATGATGCCTGTACTCATTTGCTATTTTAATTGGTCAAGGTGCAGGCACAAACAGACACTGTCGCAGCAAATTAAATAGAGCCATTACCAGTTCGCAGCTAATTTCTGCAAAAGTTTGCATGATGGCATTGATCGATCATGCAGAAAATGTTGTACTACATTTAGATGCAATCAGCATGTTCTTATCAAAGCAAGATGTAAGGTCCCTCTATTCTCAGCCTCTCTGCCATTTGTACTGGCCACATGACAAGGCCGCCCAATTCATCAGCACAAAACTACCTCAGTGAAAGCTCTCTTCACCACAGAGGGAATTTTTGTCTGTAATAAATTATATACTTTGCCAAATTAGTCAGTATTCCACATAAAATATGGATGTGGTTATTATTCAGTTATTCCATGACCTTTTGTATCTGTTTCTGCTGTGAGACGAGACTTGAAAATGTCTTACAAAGACTGAATTCTGAAAATCACCCCATTCGCCAAATTTTGCCTTATATTACAGTGAAGAAACCAAAGCTTGATGTTTATTTGAGATATTTGAACACATACTAATTCACACATACGGTGTTTCACATACAGTAAGTGTACATGCAGGCATTTTTTCAAAAAGAAATGCACAATGCAGAAAAAATTATTGTACAAGTCAAATACCTACTTATTTAAGAAAGGTTTATGAAAGATTAACTGTAAGTTCATGCCAACGGTAAATTTAGTAAAATGCAACTTGTAAAATGCAGCAGCCCTCACAGAGTCCTCACATGAACCAGAAAATACCACATCACTCCATCTTATCCACACTGCATTGGCTCCCATTGGCTTAAAATTTCAAATTGATTTTAAAATTATACTATTGACTTACATGTACCTGTGTGAACTGCAAGTGTTTTATGATCTTCCCTCAAAGGGAAGGCTGTTTGTCGGTACCTTGAATTATGACTGGCAGCAGAGCTTTTTCTTGCAAAGCCCTAAAGTTATAGAATAGCCTTCAAATGTTCAGGATGTAGACACAGCCTCAGTGGTTAAGTCTAGGCTTAAAACTTATTGATTTACACAAGAATAGAGTGTTATGGTGAATTGGTTGCGGTCTTCCCCTACTCTCTTTGATCATTCATGTTTGTTGACAGTAAAGCGACTGGTTTCTTAACTTTCCAGGGAGCCCTCATGTCTGTGTTTCCTTATGGCTCTTCCTTTTACAGAATATATGTTGTTGTAGTTAGTCCTGCCAGAGTCGCTGCTTTCACTCTGTACAAAATATACATTGACCTTATACATTATGTTAGAGAGAGGGAACTGTTAGGTACAGTACAAACTGTACTCTGTTAAGCTACAAATGGCACTCCTGAGATGCCAGTGATTCAGACCCCTGCCCTCTGGATCTATCCGACACATCCTGGTTCCCCCGCTTCGTCTTGCCACATAGAGACTTCTGGCTCTCTGCTGAGGATGTCCTTGTATAGTCTACTTGAGATGCATATGGTGACTGGAGATGGTTCCACTTGACCATAAAGATGGTTCTGAACAAAGTTGATGCACGTAGGTGATTTCTAATGACTTGTGAATTTAGTTGTGTAATAGTTTAGGACTGACATTCCCACAAGCAGGTTTGTACCTAAGCCTCTACCAAAAATAGTGGACATATTCACTTAAACACCTTTCCTGTTAGACTGAACTTCCAGCCTCCTAACATAACGAATGACTGCAAACCAATCCCTGCTGTCAGATACTGTATCACCCAAATGAAGATGAGTTCCCTGTCAAGTCTGGTTCCTCTCAAGGTTTCTAACTATTGTCATCTCAGGGAGTTTTTTAATGTTGCCCTCAGCTTGCTTTTTGTGCTCTGGAGATTCCATGTGATAAATAAAAATGAATAATACCAACTGTTCACTCGTTCATTCTCCATACCACATGTCTTATACAGAGTCACAAGGGGGCAGGGTACCTATCCTAGGGGGCATGCATTACATCCTGGACAGGGTGCCAATCCATTGTAGGGGCACATACAGTAAGCACCTACACTCACACATTAATGGAGCCAGTTATTTTAATCTTCATGTCTTTGGACTGTGGGAATAAATCACCTCAAAGAAACATACAAACTCCATGAACCCAGATCAAAGTCCAACCCTTGACATCTTGTAAAAATGAAATCTATGCATATATATAATTCATAAGCATATTCTAACATCAGCTCCAGAGGTATTAATTTATTGAATTCTTGCACAGACTTAGATAAGTACTTCAGGTCAAGACCTGGCTCAGCAGCACATTGTCTTGTGAACATTTGCCAGTAATGTGTGTGTAATGCTGTGTTTAACCCTGTGTCTGTTGTCATGATTTATTACTTTGATTATCCTTTAGTTTAATTACAGTGCCAAAAATGTTGTGTCTTACAGCCTCAGTGTAGTAGTTTTATTGTGCATCATAACATTGAGAGGCTAGGTTATTTAATTGGAGTACTATTAGTGCAAAATGTTCAGTTCCATTTGTAATCAGATGACTGTGGATAGTTAAAGGTGCTTGACTCAAGGTCAAGTAATATGGTCATGGGATGAGCATCATGGCAGTTGTAGTTTACTACCTCAAACACTGTGTCCAGTCATATTTTGATCACAGGTCATTTACTCAACCTAAACCTTTAACTTTAGAAGAACTTTATAGAAACAAAATCTCTGCTACACACTGTATGCACTATGCACCTGACACTGATCATGCTTCATTGTACCACAGTGCTATTGAATACTTGATTGTGACTGGTCATAACAGTAGCTCAGATAATAGATCCTGGTATGATCATCTATTCTGTTTATGTCTTCTATGTGTTAGTGTCAACATGTCTCATGTTCCAAGTTTCATGACACAATATCTTCCTCCATCATCATAATGGTGTCACAGGCCCCGGCTGTGAGGACGATCCAGTGCTGCATCGTCCGCCCGGCCTGGAGGACAACCCAGCGCTGTATTAGAGGCTCGACTTACAAGAGCAATACAGTGCTGCCTCCGCCGCCCGGCCTACTTTGATCTGGCGCTGCCTCATCAGCCAGGTTCACAACTAGGATCCAGGACTGCCTCCACCACCCGGCTTCGATGTCAGGCGTCCACCACCGCTCGACCCCGAGAGCGAGCTAGAGTCGCCTCCATTGTCCAGCTTTAAGGATAGGTCGCTGCTGCATCCGCCGCCCGGCTTGGAGGACGACCCAGCGCTGCATCCGCTGCTCGAAATGCGAGAGCTATCCAGTGCTGACTCCGCCACCCGGCCTACACCAGCGATCCAGTGCTGCCTCAGCTGGACGGTCTGAGTAAAGGGTCCAGCAGCTGCCTCCACAGCTCGGCTTCGGCGACAACCCGGGCTTGCCTACTTTTCCACCCTGCTCAGGGAACCAGATCGTCTGCGTTGTGAGTCGGGTAAAAGGACCTAGGACAAGGAAAAGGGACCTCCAATAACGCTCCGGTGGAGCGTTTTTAGGGGGGGTACTGTAAGCGACCGCCCCTAGAGGGCACTGTGTGCATTATTTATGTTTCGTTGGAAGACTCAGTTTCCCAGAAGGCACCTCGGTCAGGTGATGGAGCTCACCTGAGCAGAGGTAGCTAATTAGAGATCTTATAAAAAGCGGGTAGTTCTGGGAAACTGGGTCGAGCATTAAAGATGTCTAGTGGGCATTCCTTTGTTTGGTTTAGTTTGGGTTTGTTTTGTTTTGTCTTATCATGGGCTCTAATGTTATGTTTAAGTTGTTTTGTGTGTTTAAGGGTAGTTCTTAGTTTGCAGTTATTCAATGTAGGTCCTGTTCATTTGGTTTTATTTGGGTTTCCTTGTATCTAGTGTCTCCCCGATCGTTAGTGTTCTCTTTAGCTCGTAGCCTGTGTCAGCTCGTAGCCTGTGTCAGCTCATAGCCTGTGTCAGCTCATAGATAGCCTGAGTAAGCTCTGAGTGTGTGTGGGTCGCTCGCAAGAGCGTGTATGTATGGTATGCTGCTTGTAGGAGCGCAAGTGGGTGAATGTCGCTCGTAAGAGCGCGGGTGTATGGTATGCCGTTCGTAAGAGCGCAAGTGGGTGAATGTCGGAGGAGCGCTAGTGTGGGTGAGACGCTCAAAGGAGCGCGAGTGTGCTTAAAAGAGCTAGTATGTGTGTATCATGCTTAAAAGAGCTAGTATGTGTGTATCATGCTTAAAAGAGCTAGTATTTGTGTATCATGCTTAAAAGAACTAGTGTGTATATTATGCTTGACAGAGCCCATTCAGAGTGATTCAGTTTCTTGGTGTGTTTTTGTTTCATGTACATGTTTTGGTTTATTTTGTTATTAAAAAGATCTTGTTTTGTGTTAAACCAACACTCTGTGCCTATGCCTGCCCTCCCTAAGCCCATGCCGTTAACAGCCAGTAACCCCCGCATCATGACATTCCTTTAAGTTTTCTAATATATGTATAGTTTTGTGGATATACTGTAGGCCTTTGCAGTTTCTTAGAGCTAATTTTTTATTTTATTTTACTTTAACAGGAAAAAACAGAGGCTAGTAATGCAACAACTGATTACAGCTGCTATAAAGTGATAACCGGAACCACAGGGCCAAGGTTAATAAAATGTTTCATTTTATTAATATCAGTGAATTAGTGGTCTTATCCAGTAAACTAATAGTATAGGCCTGGGTGATAGACTGATAATGATGTATACTGAGGGTCACTTCCTCTATAATGAAATGAAACAAATGTTTGATAGAATGGCTGATTAAAAGCAATGCACTAGAAAACCACCGGCAGGTCTTAATTCTGGGGCTGCATCCTTAAAAGGATGCATTTGAAGGCTGATTATGTCATAGCGTCACAACAAAGGCTGACACATTTTAAAGGATCCTTTAAATGGAGCCAACAGATGTGGCCTTCCTCAAAAATGAAGGGTGCAAAAATTTATGCTTCTTAGCCCGACCTATCTGATCTTTTGTGAGCCATTAAGAGAGTCAAGAAGAGATGGTGGAATATGCAAGATTTTTTGTTAGCCAGGAAAGAGTCAGGAAGAGATAATGGGAAAACTCAGGACCTGAGGATACTAAAAATAAATATACTATTTAAAAAAAGCAAAGAGATAATTATAAATAAAACTATTTTTTTTTATTATTTAAAATGGGGATTTATGCTATTCATGCTGTCTGTTAAAAAATATAGCATTGTAATAGCTCATTAAAAATGATCAATAATTATTGATTTTTGAATGAAGAACAGAGGCTGGAGTCACCCCACAATATACCGATGCCATCTAAGCCGGAAATCAACTGGACTCCCGCCAGGGGCTTTCTAGCTAGTCACAAGTGCACTGTAGAACTCGCACCCACACACTGAGTAAAAGTTAATGGAGCACCGCTTCCCACGTTACTAGACCCCGGGAGCGCAATAACACTAGCCTGGCCAGCGGTGGTTCCGCCCAGTGCCTTGCCTTGCAAGCCAGTGCCAGTTACCTGTGTACATGGTGGTCGGCAGAAGGTTCCGGCAGTGCACATTTATAATAACAAATCTGTTTTTCTCCCACTCAATTTCCTAGGTCATGACTGCCCCGGTTTACTACTGGAAAAAACAAGCCAGCTGCGGGGAAAGCATGCCGCATGCAGATCAAAGTGCCGAAGAGCAGCATCTACACAACCGGCGTGGCTGGTGCAGACATCAATGCAGTAGCTGAAGTAAGGCTAGTAATCCTTTTAATCCTTTTGTGTCCCTGTCTCAGCAAGTAAAACGTGATTGCAGCTAATGTACATTCAGTTGCAAAAAGATGATCCCTGCTTAAACGCTGCTGAGAACAGGGGCTGTGTTCTTTACCTTTATCGATCTTAGCGTGGTTCTACAGGCAAAAGTGGACACGGTGATGCACCTAGCTGATTTTACTCCATTTGTGGAAGTACTTCTGCCAGCGCTGCCCAGAATGCCAGCAGACAAGTCCCCACAAAGCCCACCCCCGTCCCACTGATTCCCAGGCCAATCATCCCAGGCCGTGTACCATCGAGGGAATAGGCATGGACCCCTTCGGCACACTCCATGAATAAATCTTGGTTACATCAATTCAAAAATACTGCAAGAGAACTTTTCTTGTTCAGCCCAAATAAACCCTCATGGATCAAGGTATGCCATTCATGTCTAAACTAACTGTACCACCTATTGAATGCCATTTCATTCTTCAACACATACCTGCTCCTGCATGTATATGTTCATGTGGGATGACTGGGGAAGGCCCGGTTCATCTCCAAATTAAATTCCAGAAATTTTCATTAAATTCTCACTTAGATGATTCCAGAAATGTTTATTAAATTCTCACTTAGATGATGTAGTCATCCACTCTAGTAGCTATGAGGATCATCTACACCACCTCAAACAGGTCCTCGGGAAGTTGTGGAAGACGGGGCTAATGACGAATCCCAGTAAGTGTCACCTTGGCATGACTGAGACACAGTACCTCAGGCATCAGATTAGATCTGGCCTGCTGAAGCCGCAAGAGAAGAAAGTGGAGGCAGTCCAGTCCTACCTACAACCCACGATGAAGAAGCAGGTATGTGCATTTTTGGGGCTAGCTAATCATCATTGTTTATCTTAAGAGGTGTGATGGTGGACTTACAGCCAGCGCACACAGCAAGCGAGAAAGTCAAACCTTCTCACTTGGACCACTCACAGACACACAGCAATACATATGCCACTCTACCAGCAGCCCCTGTGTGTGAGATGGGGATTTGTGTCAACAAATACCTTTTAATTTGAACAAAGGGTTGTAAAGATGGTTTTACTGAGTAGAAATCACCCATGCTTTACACTTATCCTTATTTTGCAGTATTAGTGTGATGTGATGGAATCCCAACTGGTACATGGTATTGTCAAATCTCACTTATGGATGCAATAAAACATTAATAACAGTGTTGCATAGGAACATTAATCCAATGGAGATGGCTGTTTATGTTGTGTTTACAATATAACTGTGTATATGTGCTTAATCTGCGATGCATTTATATTCTTGAATCTGACTGGTCAGAATGTGTTAATTAATTTAAAACAGATGTATATAATAATGCACTCATTAAAATGTTTTAATTTGTATAGTAATAATTCATTTACAGTAAGAGATTTTTATTGAAGTTCTCATCCATAGCAGTCTTATTAGTTTTTCAATATGCATGACAAATTGTTTTTTTTTTTCCTTTCCTTTAATAACATAATACATTTATTCTGTAGGTAACTTATCACAGGACGTAACTTCTCTCACTGATTTTCCACAACATTAAATATAGCTGCTATAAACTGATTGAATAAAAGTCATGTTATTAATTAATAAATTAAAGTTGAAATAATTGGAAAAATGCTATTTATCATCATTACAGAATATAATAACTTTCAGAAGATGACAATCTGTCACAATAATTATCATAATAAAACCAGAACCTTTGCAAATAAAATTGAATGGTTATGTCAAACGGTAGGCATACATAATTTTTCTTTCTCTCTAGGCCTCGTTACAGATTACAACTGTGTTGTTGTCAACTGTACAAGTGTCTTTTTTTTTTTTTTTTTTTTTTTTTTAATAAATGGTTTATTTATGTTATTTGCTAATGTTGGCACCTTAAGTGTTATTCACCTCACACTACTTCATACTACATTAATACAAATTCACATTATGAACAGGTTCTACGTTTATATGTCTGCCATTTGAAAAGGTATTTGATGTGATTCAGAAGAAAATATAACTATAACCAAAATGCCTTTACCAAAGCATGTTTACTTTTAGTTCATACTGTATGTGCATTAGATAGTTACTGTATACCCTATCTCTGTTAAATGTACCATTTTAATTTATAAGGTGAATAGTTTTTATAGGTGTAACTCTGACTGTCATTCTAAACTTGCTGTTGCCATTTCTATAGTAATAGCATACACAGGGATGTATTATAAATGGTCTCCATAAAGAGGCGCAAAAATGTTTTGATCTGAAGCAAATTTTTCAGTGTCAAAGCTTTCTAAGTGTTAAAATGAAAACAGCATCTTTCTTTATACTATGACAAGATGTATTTTTATTTTCATCCTATCAAGTCCCATTAAATTAAAAAGAAGTAAAAATAAAGAGTCTAATGAAGGAACCACTGTTTATAGGTGCTATTATGTAAGCGATAACAGGAACGAACTTGTTTTACAAAATTGTGATTTATAAATGTAAATCATAAGTATGATGGGTATTGTCCTTAATTAATATGAAGTTGTTGGTGTTGGGACATTGCTGTTGTATATGTCCTAAGAGAAAGACACTATGACAGTCAGACATAAACGTGTTACAGTGGGTGATACCCCACACAGAGAGAAAGCATTGCACTCCTCGCACAACCTCTGACATGGTGCTGAACAAACAACACCCATTCAGCAGCACTCTTATGGACAGCTGAGAGAAGTGTGCCCATGGGATAGAGCCCATGGGATAGCACATTTTACATCTTTCATCCAGCAGACAACCATCTCTTATAAAAAAAAAATTAAAAAAAAGGACACCTTCACCGTTCACAGGAGCCCAGGTTTTTGAATTATATAAGAGGTGATAAGTGGTTATTTTTTTTATATGCGCATAAAGCCACAACTAAGCCATTCTCTATTATGCTGCAGGAACAAGTTCTTCAACCCTCATGAGGATCGCCTGACTAGTCCGCCAAGCTGCTGCCCCCAAACCTCACTGCCCCATGCTGAAGTCTGCAGATGCTGCCCAGTTTCCAACTCGCACCAACAATGTCAGGAAAGGACTCTGCACGCCACACTAAAAACACTGTTCACTTAACACTCTCACTCTACACCCTCACCTACACCCACTTCTCATCTATAAATAAAAACTAAACACCTGCAATGGTCTTTGATGCATTCCATAGTGGCCAGGATTGACTTTGTCAGGGAGTTGTTCTGTGTTGATTTTTCTGTAAGATTAGCCCAGATAGGTTAGCCTTTGCTCCCCACAGGCATAAATAAGCCTTGGGTGCCCATGATCCTATTCCCAGATAAATGTCAGGTCTTGTGGGGTGTTCTTAGAATATAGTGGTTAGTACTCTGGTTAGTACAAGGGAGGACAATCGGAAAAGTAGGGAGAGGGTCATTAGCAGTCAAGTTACTGTAGCACAAATTGATGAAAGAATTAATGCTGGATAAGATAGAAAAGTCGTAGAGCAAACAGTACATCACCTCTTGCTGCATATGGGGCTGCATAGCTGCATACTAGTCAAAGTGCTCATGCTGACCTACAATGGGCTCATGACCATCAAAACTTAGCCATCATCTAATCTGATGAGTCATGGTTTTTTTCATTTGTCTCATTGACCTGAGAAAGAGATGGAACAGTGTAATGCGCTGGGCAATTTGAAATTTGCATTAAATCCTTGGGTCCTTGTATTCATGTGGTTGTTATTTTGACATACAGTATACCACCTTGTTACCCATTTGGTGCAAAGGTATTCCCAAATATCACATGCCTCTTTTTGTAAGGTGATGCATCCTGCACCAAAATTTGTTGAAAAGTGGTTTGAAAGCCAAGAAATATGAAAAAGAGATAAAGGTATTGACTTTACCTTCAAGGTTCCCAGATCTTAATCTGATTCAGCATCTGTGGGATGTTCCGTACAAACAAGTCCAATCTATGGAGTCCCCACCTTGCACATTACAGGATCTGCTGCTAACATCTTGGTACCTGATACAACTGCACATCTTCAGTGGCTTTATAGAGTCCTGCTTTAATTGGTCAGACCTGTTTATCAGCAAAAGTGGGACTTACACAATATTGGGGATGCAGTTTTAATTTTATGACTGATCGAGGTGTGTGTTTGGGTGTGTGTGATAGATAAATCATGGGCTATGAAACTTGATTATAGTTCTTTTATTATTGCATTATGATTTCCATAATAATTTCACTAGTGCCCAAAACTAATCCCTCTACTTCTTAATCTTGGAAAAAGCAATCTTGTTTGTCCACAATCAGGTATGGAGGACAGTGAGCCATTTAGCCATGGCTGAGATTAGTCATTGTCGTGGTCAGTGGAGGTAGCTCTGTAGCTAGCAGAATTTATATCAGCTGCCAGGAGAAGACCAGCCTTTAATGATGCCGATTACAAACTGATAGATGAGCAGACAAACCAGTTAAATTAGTCTATTAGACTTCTACCCATGGCAAATAATGTCTAGAAAACATTGTTCCAAGCGTACAGGCCTTGAGCTTTAGTTAACGTTCACATCAAGTATCAGAATAGGAGAAAAAAGTGATTTCAAAAACATCTGATCTCCTGGGATTTGTACACAAACAATGAGTGAACGGCAGTTCTGGTGGGAGAAATTCCTTATCAGATGAACGGTCAGAATAGAATCACCAGACTACTTAGAGCTCAAGTAAACATTCTCTTCAATAATGGTGAGCAGAGAACATCTCAGAATTCCCCGCAAGGTGAAAAATCAGTTACAACAGACTCAAAGAAAAAAAAACTGTTCCAGATAAGTTGCAGATAAAAAAAACATTTCTTTAGGTTTTTTTTTTTATTATTATTGTTCAACTGGCCAGTTTCAGTAAGACCATAGATGGAATGCTTTTTTTTTTTTTTTTGAGAGCTATCAACAGCCTTGAAACATCAGCCACAAAATTGTGTGTAGGTCACCAACCATTCTTGTTTTTTTTTATTATAACGGATAACACGTGTTTTTTTTTTGTTTGTTTGTTTTGTTTTTACATGAGTGTGCAACCTCACCTGTATCCCATGGGAACAGGACATGGTTACAAGAAAGTTTGTCTTCTAAAGAGAATTTTTTAATTGCCACTAAGCATGTAGTGGTGTGAATAAATATGAAAAATAGCATTCACTAGTGTGCATTTAAAAAAAAGTTGAAAATTTTTCCTATTTTATGAAAGCAACTAAATTAACTCACTCACTCTGTCTCTTATTCTCTATACTAAATTAACCTGTATAGAGTCCCAGGAGGCCTGAAGGTGACTTGGGCACTTGTTGGAGTGCACCCTGGATGGGGTGTCAATCAATCACAGGGCACAAAAGCACAGACTCGCGCGCGCACACACACACACACACACACACACACTATGGGAAATACCGAATTGCATCCCTTCATGTCTTTGGACTATGGGAAGAAACCAGAGTATGCTTAGGAAACCCAACAAGCAGAGGGAGAACATTTCACACACTCCCTGACCCTGGAAGTGTGAAGCCACAGTGCTAACCTCTACCGTGCTCCCACCAAATTCTATTCAGTGATATTCTTTTTTACCATTCGTTATTACCATGGTCTAAACTCTATTGTACATTCCAAAATACCCAGTGTAAATAATCATTTTGACACACTACAGCACAACAAATAAATGGTATAAAATATGCTTATTCTATTGAAAAAGATAACACTCCCAGTTTCAGATCAACTATGCCTTTTAATACATCTGTAGGTGTATACTGTAGATCAGCATACTGTATAATTACCTAAGGTTAATAAACATGCCTGCTGTGATTGTAAATATGAACATGCATACAGTATGTCTTTGCAAAGAAAAAAAGGTGGATTTAAATGCAAGTTAATTAAAACTATCAGCTTTGTCTTTATAGAAATTATTTTAAATTCTAAAACTCATCTAATGAAGAAATGGGCTTTAATGTTTTTAATTCTTATTATTTATTCAAAAAGAAAGAGCAATATGGCATTGCCTAAGTGTTTGTTTATAAGGTTAAGACTTGATTAAAGTATAAATTTTACAGTACTGCACTGTGTGAAATATATTGTACAACCTGCAGTGGCATAATCTAAAATTGAAATGCTCTTTTGGGAAAGCCACAAATATCCTGCTACCTGCTGTGATTCGTATTCCTTTATTTATGGTGAAAAGTTTGCTGATAATTGACAGATTTTGAAATCCACTGCTCCTTGCGTCTACCGTGCTGTCTCTCTGTGTGAGTTACTAAAATAAATTGAGTGCTTTGGATGAAGATGTGAAATGAACTGCCCAAATTATGCAGAAGAACATCGGTGGTTTTCTAAAATTCACAGTGGGCTGACATGTCACATCTCGCTGCCACCGCAGTGACTAATTCAACTAAACTAAGGTTAGCACAGATGCTACAGGCAGATGGGCAGAAGTGTTTGTTTACTAAAGTGCAATAGAAGTTTTCTTGAGCCCTCTAAGTCATGAAGCGTCAACACACTGGATCAGTTCTAGTAATGAAAATATACCTTATGTTGCTGAGGCTGTAATAGAAGATAATACCTTGCATCAGCTATTGAATTGGGATTTTATGCTGGTTTTACAGAAGCTCAATGTCACATAAGACCATGCATATAATGTCTAATCATAAGAAACTTTGATAACACTTTATTTGAAGGTTACACACATAAAACATTTATACGGCATTTATGGGAACCGCTTAAGTATTTTATAGAGTAATACTGAAGAATTTATTTAAGGCTTATGTCAAAAGATATTTGATGCTATTACAGAGGTTTACCTTAACCTTACCACCCCAGCAATGGACTGTTCTCTCTGTTGATGTCAGGAAAGCGATTCCGCCTGAAGACCAACACAGAGAGACTGAGGAGGAGCTTCTTCCCGCAGGCAATTCGGTCTCTTAATCAGTACACCACACAGTACTGATCCACTTTGCACATCCACACACACGTTTTTGCACTCACTGTGGACATTCTGGACATTCACTTACACTA
>JAQMYJ010000040.1:9424766-9443621 GCA_030014305.1 Clarias laeviceps | reverse complement strand
TATAATGTAATCTTTCATTTAATTTATACACGTTTACCCAACCAATCTGAAATTAGAAAAATCCTTTTGCCTAATTTGCATCAATAGGCTGTAAAAAAAAAAAAAAATCACATAATAGAATATTGTTCAAAATATAAAATCTATATATAATAATAAAGTTGCCATGTCTACATTGAAGATATTTATGAATATCATAAGAAATAAGAACATATATAAAGAAATAATTATAAGAAATAATTTGGAAGCACATTAGATGAATAATAGAAGACATCAAGATGTTTTTAGGAATTTTTGTCTGTCTGTTTGTCTGTTGCTTTTGTGCGCACATCATATTAAACCTACTGAATAATTTTTAATAGGTTTTTCACAGGTGTATTTGGTCAAACTTGAGGTAACATAAGCTTTGTTTTATCACGGGAAGAAAATATATGCTACTGTGAAATTGAAATGGAAAATACTTACTAAATAATAATAATTAATTATTATTAATAAAAATTATGAAAAATACTCGTGTCATAAAAAAATCATCCTTGAAAAAAATCATTAGTTTAACTCAAAATTCAACAGATGGCACTGTACAGTTTTTGTGTGTAATTAAAATCTACTTCACATGCAACCTCACACCCCGCACTTCATGGAAACATGTAAAAATTTAATTTAATTCTAAAATTCAACAGAATCAATATATGAATATGCAATTAAATTCCATGGGAATTAAGTCATGGCTACATCTAATATAAAATAAAATTATTCATATGTACTTTTGTAGTGATAATAAAGTCAGAAGGCTCTGAAAATGATATACAAAACCCAAATGTTTGTTTATCATTCAGAAAGGTTCGCTGTAGCCGCTTTACTCTTTTTGAAGTTGGTGTTTAAATGTACGGTCTTTTTTTGAGTAATAGACTGATAATTATGTTGGAAAGTGCAGTCTCAGGAATATTTTTTGGCCTTATTGCCTGATCAATGAAGTTCATGTAGTTAGCATCAGGCTTTCCGAAAATCTGAGTGAAATCTTTACATCTTGTGTTTTGAAACAGAGCTTGTCAGTGGACATTGAAGGAAACACATCGCTTAGTCATGGGCCCAGCTGTTTCATTGCCCTCTGCATTTTTTTTGTCCATTTTGAAGAAAACCATGCTGAGATCCTCATAGCTCGAGTTAATATCATTTATTGTGACAAGAAGAACTTTCTTTTGTTTTTATTTGACTTTGTTGTTGTCATTAACTTTCCAAACAATGGACCTCATTTATCAATCTTTTAGCAAAGTTGCTTCTCAATGGCTCCTAAATGGTGCAACACAAAAGCATTCATCCTATCATTTAGAGATTGGCAGCCACAGCCAACTGTGGCTGAAAGAACAAAATAAATGAATTCACTGCATTGTTTGGGTGAGAGACTCTCACCTATCACCTATCAATCAGGGTGACACAGATCAATCATGGACATCTGTACGATTATGTACGTGAAGAAGGGAGATGGTGCTTTTCTTTGAGTAAGTTCAGCTAAGCTGGGTTGAGCAAATGTTTGGGGAGGGGATTTACAGTAGGTAGCTTCTTAGAGGAAGTGTGTGCTATCTTCAATTCAATTCATTGTCGCAAAGAAGCTTTACACAATCAAAAGAAATTATGGAAGTTTGTGTAAAATGTGAATATGTTCCCTGCTCACATGATTCAATTCAATTCAAGATTCAAGATTCAAAGAACTTTATTAATCCCAGAGGGAAATTGCTTAATAGGGGAGTTCTAGTTAGTAGAGGCAAATTGGCAAATGACCATAGGTATAGTGTTGTAGAATGATGCTTCTAGAATTCATTAATTCATTCATTCTTCTTCTATAACTCTTTTTCTGTGTACAAAATCACAGGAGGCCTGGCTCCAATCCATGGAGATTTGTGTTACAGTGCAGGGTACACCCTGGACATCGTGCCAATCCATTGCAGGCTAAACACACACAACAACAAGCATCTTGGGAACGCCACATAACCTAATCCAGGCTTTGGACTGTGGGAGGAAACCCACCAAGCACAGGGAGAGCATGCAAACTCCATGCATACAGACCTGAAATGTACATCAAACCCATGACCCTGGAGGCCACCATGCTGCCACGAACATTCACATAATCCAGTCAACATCCATGTATATTTTGTTGAAGATCCAAAAACATAGAAGATCAGTAAAATCTTTGCCATGCAAGACAACTAATTAAACTATTAAGAAAAACTATTGTCATATTAAAATTTAAAATCTCATAAACATTTTATTTTAATTGTTGCTGGTAGCCTTTCAGCAGCAAAGTGAATATAGCTAACATCAAAAAAAAAATTACTAACAACAAAATATTGATTATTTGAAACAGTTAAAAGGGCAAAAGGGTCAACAGGAAATGTAATCTTGTGTATTTTGTAGCCTAGCCTAGTAGATGAGCCTGACCTCCTGCAACAATGCAATTTTTCCAGAGAAAGCAGGTTTTGAATATAGTTTAATTTTGTCAGCAAACGACATGTTCATTCTTCACTTATATTGCTTAATGCATTGCTTATTACAACCAACTACATCTATGGTATAACATTTACAGTAAAATCTCCTGTGTTGATTTAGCTGGAACTAGTTTATAACTGTACATTATTATTATTATTATTATTATTATTTTTATTATTATTATTTATTTTTTTATTTTTTTTTATTATGCAGGGAAATTTTTGGTACACTGGATAAGCTAAATGATACTTTCATATAATATTCCTAAAATGTTAAACCCATTCCTAAAGTCAGTCTAACTTTTCATTGTTTTCTCATTAGTTAACTAACGTAAGTTAAGTTTTCACCCAAAATGGTATTCATTCCCAGTATTTAAACAATCAGCATTACACCTCTTTAATTGACCAAATTAAAAGATAATGGGTAATAAAGACTAAAAACATTTACAGAGATCAAATAAAACATTTTAAAAATTATCCTAAACTAAAAATCCTCCTCCTTCTCACTTATCACAATTCTTTTAGTCTCATGGAGAGGTAATAAAATGACATGTCTGGGTGTTCATGGTCCGAGTAAGGGGTCAGAACACTAGGGAGTGTGTGATGGATGTGCAGGGAGCACTATCAGTTCATCGGTCACAGGTGCCAACAGCAGCAGATGTTCTAGGTCCCATTTTGGACATGTTTTAGAGTTTGCCATGCTCCCTTTGTCCGCTCCAAGTAACTGCACTATATTTAACATTGCTGGGTTAATTAATAGCCTTCTATTAATAACATCAGGATCAGTTCATGATACTCCCCTTTCATTTTTCTCCCTTTCACTCTTTCTCTACAAGCTCGCTCTAGCCCCTTAGCAATTTCCCATGCATTATTGATGAGGCAAATGTCTCAGTCTCCCAAAGAACTTTACCAGAAGTACATTCTCACTCTCACTGACACTCTGCTTCTGTCTTTTGCCCATCATCTTTTCCCTTGTTCCCAGAGCTGAGAGAAAGCATTCTGCATCATGAGGAGAGCTAACAAACGTTGTGGGAAAACTGAGAAAGTCTGTGGCTTGCCAGGAATTTGTATGGAATTGCATTCATCATGGAACAAAGTGCAGAGAATGAAAGACACTTGAGCCAGAAACATGATCCAGGAGCACCATTTGAGATCCAGATTTAGATCCTCAACCACCACTGTGAGTCACAAGTTTATAAAGTATTTAAAATATATCCTGTGACTAAGTGCTTGTTGGCGGAGTTGTAAATGCATTGCCTTGCCATTTGACAGAGCAATACAATTACGCTGCTTTCTGATTTTATACAGCATTATTGCCAGTAGAAAGGAGAAATAACACTTCTCCTTATTTAACTTTTCCATTTCATTGTGCTCCGCTGCCAACTCAGAGTACCTCAGACATTTTTGCTCTTGCACCACTAACTTTTCCTTCTCCCAGGCAATGGTTTACATCCATGATCAGGACCCTCACTGAAGCAGTTGTTCACATCACAATGTCTGGCCTGAGCATTGGCATTCTGAGCACTGATGAACAGATAAGCTGTTGGCTGTTGGTGCGGGTGTCATGGAAGCTTGTCATTTGAAGTTATCGTCTGTTTGATTAGAGAGTATACATGCATTAAATTGTAGATTACATTATTAGAATGTTGTGCAAAGGTGTTCTTACCCATCAATTAGTGGTTGTCTACTGGCGGATGGTCCAGCCAGTAAGTTATTAAATCAAATGCTACAGACGCAATTGCTTTGATTCAATTTATCAGAGTTGTTGATTTGGTGCATGTAGCATGTGTTTGGGTGGATTAGGCTATCTGCATTAAATTGTAAGCAATTTAAACCAGTAAGATGGGGTTACAATTCCAGTGGTTGATATTTTATGGACGTTTGTGTAGACTTTTAATTTACAGCTTTTAATTATAGAGCCAGGATAAGTGGAAGTTCTCCCTGTTCAGCTTTTACGAGTGGAATTTAAGAGTCATCTGTGATGCGGCAGTAAATAAGGTACATTTTTTTTGGGTAGAATCCTGTTTGTTGGTGTTACTGAGGAATGTGGGATTTTAATATTTTCTGGGATAATTTCTGATGACTGTTGCTTTTTTGCTATGAGGTTTTTTGTCATTTTGAAGTTTATCTGGATGATTGTGGGGCCTCCGCGAATGACGTGCCAACCTATGCAGGAGTTTTCATCTAGCACACTGCTAAAGAGGCACTTCAATTTGTGTTAGGCTAGGTAATTTGACTGATTTATTGAACTGATCTTTAAAAAAGGGGGTGGTTCATGTTTTGAGTTTGTTACATTCTCCTTGTTAAAGATTGGCTTTTGTGTGTATGGCATGTGTAGTGGGTGTGCACACTCAGCTCTAGTTTTGTGATTAGCTTTATAGATATCCTCCAGTGCGAAAATTGACTCATGTACTTATGCATTGCTGCATATGACAATTATTGAATAAAGGGATTGTCTGTAAATAACAGTATTACTTATAACATTTTATTTAAAGTCCTTATTTTTCTATTCAGTCAGTGTTTCCCAATTCGGGGTGGCATAGTCAGTAACCTTCTCCCCAGGTTAATTCTTTCTAGCTATAGAGTACCTACTACAAAACATGCATTTCCCATGACTGCCTGAGAGGAGCAGAGTTGTTGCTTTTCTCCTAGAGACCTCCTGAATATTCCCTCCAGGCTTGTTAAAAGGCATGTACACTTCCCAGCTAAAAAAAAAAAAAAGTCGACATTTGGATTTAAATTAGCAAACACTTCAGAAAAATTAATTTGATAAATATTACAAATAATATTTTTTATCACGCAACAACAAATTTAACCTACAGTAATTAATGTGACGGGAACTCAGGATTGTGATTAAACTGCTGTAAGTGTGTTAAGTACGGCCATAAGAAAACCTTTTCTAAGTGAGACTCATTAGCAAAAAGGCTAATCTGAGGTCATTTCAGTTGGTCTCATCTAGGCTCAGCAAAGCTGATATTCTCAATACAAGAGCAAGATTGCCAGGAAAAATGGTCCTTCACCCAACGGTAAATTGAAGCCTCCAGTGACTTGGCTGACTCCAATGAGGATGATTTCAAAGCCATCCACAAGAAGGATGGAAGAACTGAAACATGCCATGGCAATGCCCACTTCAAGTTGCTGGCGTCCTGTTGTGAAGCCTTCCAAGGCAAACACATCTGACAATGTTAATGACACAGGGTAGAACATAGAACAACTCCACGGCAAAATCAGCCAGCTTGGATTCATATACAGTATGTTTGCAACATGTTATTTTCTCCTCTTTGGAAGTCCTCAAAGATAAGGATCAGGAGTGTTCAATTCACTCCATCAAGGCTCATATCTTTGCATTCTGGCAAATTATATTGTATGAAGCAATTCCCCTTGAGAAAGTTGGTCATTCATTTAGCAAACATGGTAGTGTTTCTAAACTAGTAGCACTAGAGGTAATTTTATTATTTGGGAAAAAATATGCTATTGAGTGATTCCATTCCAATGTTATTTTCATATTTTTTCGCAAGCTGTTTTCATAAGTTTCGACTAGACCACTTGAGGAATATTCTTATGCAGCATGTATGGAAGACACTTTGGACTTGGTGCTTATGTTCCTGTTGCCTTTTCTTGATGGTTTCGCACTTGGACACAACTTTGGGGTTGAAATGTGTAAAGGAACATATGGAGGAACTGAATGCGACACATATCCAGGAGAGCCAAGTGGTGTATCTTTGGCTCTATCACCTAAAAGTGTTGCTCTATTTCATCCTTGTTGATGTTCATGTCATTTTAACTTTAGAAGAGAAAAAAAGAAGTAGTGGTAAAGCATTACACCCATTGCTGTGGTTGATTATTTTCCTACAACAGCAAAACATATAATGTTTTATTCTCAGCTAAATTGAATTTATTAATCAAATAGAGGAAACACTGATCACATTGCTTTTATACTCTGCTTATTTCTGTACAGAAAATAAAACACCCGAACAGAAGCATGCAGCGTAACCTGAGTGAGGAAAAAAATGTTTCACACTGTGAAAATGAATGACTGTTACAGGATCCCTGATGTCACTTGTCATTGAAAAACTGTGCAAGCAAATTACTAAGTTATAAACAAGGCACCCCGTGCACTAGACTTTGATTGGATGTTGTCATTGCATGCAATTATAAAAGAGTGCATGAAGCTCCATGAAAAATGCTCCATGAAAAATTTTATGTTCTTGGTGAACATTACTTTATCTACACTACTGCACATGAAGTATTAAAAGTGAACTATACTATTACAATACATTGTGTGTGATTTTCTATAGAAATTATAATTAAATTGAAGGATTTTTTTTTTACCTAAAATAATGATAAAATAATTAAAAATAATAAATAAGTTAAGTTAGCTATTTGCCTTATTCTGGATTATTTTTCTATAGTAGGTTTTAAGTAATTATGTATATAATTTAAATCTAATGACTCGGAGGTTCCAGTCAAAGCCCAGCTTCAGGATCTGAAACTCTGCAATTACTTCATGGAGCTTCTGCTACCTTTCGTACACTTTTCTTTCAACAAGCTTCAGTAGGCCGAAAGCTGCAATTTGAATTGCCTGCTTGAGCTACCATGTGTCTGCTATTGCTTATAGGAATTCCCAACCTTCTGAACACCTTGAGCTTGTCAAGGCTCAATATGAGATACCTTTAAAGGTTATGAGGGAGTTTAATTTAAAGTAGTTAGTGTTGCGTAATCATAATTGGCAAATTTGGTACAACTTTCTATACAACTTTACATTTATATTTGCAGAATTCTGTAGAAACTATTATCCAGAGTGACATTAAAGAGGACCCATTATACAAAATTAACTTTGTCATTTTTAGACATTCAACTGAGTCTCCAGGTGTGCTTAAATAAAAACATAAATATGAGGAAAATCCTATTTGCTGTTTGTCCTTGCTCCATTTTTGGTTTTGGCCAACATACAAATAAGCCAATTAGAATTCTCCCAAATGTGACCTCATATAAGAAGGTACCATTCCCCAACTTGCTGCTCATCTCCATCCCACTTTGATCAGCTCTGCTGGCAGGGTGGTGCTCGGCAGT
The DNA here is from genome assembly GCA_030014305.1 of Clarias laeviceps. Taxonomy (NCBI): domain Eukaryota; kingdom Metazoa; phylum Chordata; class Actinopteri; order Siluriformes; family Clariidae; genus Clarias; species Clarias laeviceps. The sequence continues at coordinate 9,436,068 of JAQMYJ010000040.1, read as the reverse complement.
AGCTCATTTATATAGACAATGAAACTGCGCATTCGGCGGAGTGAAACAGATGGAGTTTGTGGTATAAAAACATTCATTATCTGAAGGATATTTCAGCTGGAGTATTACCGACACCCATTGCGGGCCCTCTGAAACCTGTATTAGCTTGTTAAATAGATAGTAAAATGGGGGGAAAAGTTTGTAGTGTTTTTCAATGAAATGTACTCATGTTATTAGAAAGTGGCAGTGGAAGCAGATGCAAGTGTGCACTTGCAGATGCAACTGTGGAAACAAAAACAATGAACATGAACAAGGACAGTGAGTACAAGGCAAGAAACATGCAGACGATAAGCAAGACCACGGCACACAGGACAACAAATGACAGCAGCATCAACAACAATAGCTTAAAAATGATAACGTAAAAAAATAGAACTTGATTAATAGTAGTAACAAGGAATAATTAGGCCCAGATAAGAGTGACTAGAAAACATGGGACCAGATCATGGGACATGCTGGAACTGATGGCTATTATAGTTCTGCGCCATTCAGTACTAGTTTACTCTATCAGAGACTAAAAGTACCTTTTGTTGCTTTTCTCTTAGAGACCTTCTGCATGTTCCCTCCTGGCTTGATGAAAGCCTTGATGTACACTGCCCAACTAAAAAGAAATTCGACATTTGGATTTAAATAAGCAAACATTTAATTGGATAAATGCTGCAGTGATTAATATTTTCCAGCTGGCAACAATAATTTTTACCTTTACTGCTGTGATGAGAACTCAGAGGATTGGGATTAAACAGCTGTGTGGCCATAAAAACCACTTATTAGTGGGAATAATTAGGGAAGAAGGCTTGAAATTCCTGGGGAGCACTAAAGATTACCTGATGATTACCTACAGGATTACCTGACACTTTGTCACACAAATAAAAGTAACCAAGCCATTGATAGCTTCAGCTCTACTGATTATTCTCATATGCATTGAGTTGTGGTGGACTTTGTAACTTTATACTAAAAAGATGTAAATGTATGAAGAAGGTGATGACTTATGATGATTAATTTGAAGAAGTTTGATTTGTTGTCACCAGGTGATTACCTTAGAGGGTGTACAAATATATGATTCCTCCTAGATTTGTTGGCATCTGCTAGCCATAATGTTGGCTCACTGCTTCTGCAGTGAACAGGCAGACAGATTTTGTGACATCAGGTACACAAGGTCGAAAGGGACAGCATCGGATCATTTCTGTCTATATGCACCTGAGGCTGGTGACTGGCCACATCAGTAAGATTAAAGCAAATCATTAATATAAGATGGAATATATAAATATACAAAGGGAATAAACAATTATTGCTATTATTATATTTAACAGAAAGTGGTTTATCTTGGTTTCAGTTCTGTCCCAGTTTCTGTTATATTGTTTGTCAGTCACAAATTAGGTCCACCTAAAGATTGTGATATCTCTCAGTTAATTTGTTCTACTTAATGCTGCTGTGGCCACTCTTCAGTGTGATGTGTGTTAAGTTCTATTTTCTCATTTTGCCCCATACCTTTTTATTTGACCTGCATTTTGCAGATGGCTTTGATAACCTTGTCTGCCTGTGCTCTGTCCCTCAGACAAAAATGTTGTGTCAGTCGACTAACCTCCTGCTGCACAATCTTTTATTTTAATGAAGAATAGTGCCAGACTCTTTAGCAAAGTCTGACTAGCTGGAGTCTCCCAGCTGAATCAGGCTGACTGTTTAATTACACAATTGTGCCTGCAATGATGCAGTCATTGCAGTAACATCATAAATCAAATATGGGAAAAAATAACACTGGAAATGACTATTCGAGGGCTGCTCTGCTCTGGCAATTAAAGAGAAGTTTTAATCTGGCACAAACAGAAGGCTACATAGTTTTAGCTAAGAGAAAGTTAGGAGGCCTAGTAATAGGAACATCAGGCCTCAGTTAAGGTGCATTATAGTAGATATCAGTGGCACATCCATCTGAAGGATGTTTGTCTGATTTACCCATGGCAGCTGCACACACTGACAGATGGCCCCAGTGGGGCCTTGCACTTAAGAGCTGCTAAATTGTTTGTTTCAGGAAAAAATAAGCTTGACCAGATTAGGTGGATCCCACACACACACACACACAAAAAAAAAAAAAACTCTTTACCTCTAATTGCTTTATAAAAGAATGTGTACAAACTCAACTGCTTCTGGAGTCCTTTGAGAAAGCTTACAGCAAAATGTTCTCTCCATCAACCGCCTAGCAATTTTCCCTGGACAAATCGCTTAAAGGGCTAAACAAGGTGAAGAAATAAAGACAGCATGTATTACTGTGATGTAACTGTGGTTGGGAATGTTTCTGTCTTTTCTGTTTAGACCAATTCTATTTACTTCTTTTGCCTTTTGACACATGAATTCATAATTCAATTATTATATATCATACATTTATGCAATTATATTTCATTTACATTTAGTATATTTTATACTATAATAACATTATTTTAAATACACTCAAAGCATGCCCCAATTTTATTTTAAATTGCTCAACCCCAGATGTGTGCTTTTACACTGTGGTGATGATTGAGTCCAGGTGTCTCAGACTAATAATTGAATGAAATAGAAAGTGGAGTGTTTGCTGGCAAAGGAAATGGAGGTCAACACTGAATTTGGCATTGATATCCCCTTTTAATTTAATTAATCTAATTCAGATTCACTAATAATCATTTTCTTGACTGGCCGAAGGGGTAGTGATGGCACAAGTAGTTGAGGATCTGGGTTGCTAAGGGTTTGAGACCTACCCCTGACAACCCCTTTTGGGCCCTACACCCATACAAAATTATCCACCATTGCCAGGTTCCAAAGCCTGGGTGAGAAAGGAGCTGGATTGGGTGTCAGGACATAAAAATTGGCAACTGGAAATGGCACTGTATTGAAATTTTTGCAAGTACTCCAAAATCCATCCATCATCTACTGTATATAGGTTATCCTATAGTAGGGTTGCAAGAGGACTAGGGCCTATCCTAGGGATCTTGGGGCACGAGGCAGGGTACACCCTGGATTCAGTGCCAAGCCTAATCATACATAATGGACAATATAGAAACATCAATGTTCAAAGACTGGAGGTGGATTTGAACCCCCAACATGGAGGGCAAGGCAAAAGTGCTAACCTCTCCATGCTACATGTACTCCAAAATGTATAAAGTTTTTGCAGTTGATGTCATTGCTTGGCCTTGATAGATTTCATGCACTCTGTTCCAACACCATTTTATTAATTCATCACTAGCGTTGATCTTGGTGTTTATAAAATCTTAAATCCCAGAAATTGTTGTGCAAACTGATGTTCCTAGCAGAAGGCCTAAAAAATGAACATCTCTACCCCTCAGTAAGATGTAGAACAAAAATTACAAACTGCTAAACCTTGACATTTAGTAGGTTCATAGATACTTCTCACATGCCAATGCAATTACAGCACAATCAGCCGTATCGGTAGTCTTTCTCCTGATAAACAAGTCGAACGGCATTTGGCAGGCAGTGTGGGTGAAAATTTAATTGAAGGGAGCCGTAAAACAATGATGCGGAAGGCTGAATATTAACCGAGACCACAGGCTTCATAATCACTGTTATCATCTTGCAATGACACAGCTATTCGCTTATCAGTAATGCTTGATAAAGTTCTCAATCAATATGCAGATGAGTGATGGTTTAAATTGCACCACTTCATTTCTAGCCTAGTGTTATGGCTTTCGAAGACAAGATCAGAAGTGGTAGAATTTTTGTTTTAGTAACTAAGATCTTCTCATCCAAGCATTTATATTGCACTCTATATTATGTGAGTTGCTGTCATTTCTCCTTTCAAAAGTCAATGGAAGTGCTTCATAGCAGCTGCAACCAGATTTCACCGGTCTTTAATTGCTTAAATTTTGAATATGATTTCAGTATTTTAAAAAGCCTGCCACTGGCTGCATTGAATCCATAGAAAACTTTGGGAAGTCTTGGATGCAAATAATCTTTGTAAGTTATTAAACTAACTCAAGTTAGCAAAGGACCAGGCTCGAACCATGTGCAGATTCTGGTTAAATCACAATACCAAACTGTAATTGTTATGCAGGAAGAAAAAATAAGACACAGTAATGGAGTCAAATATCAAACCATAGAAAAAAAAGTCAAGCGTGAGCAAACTGGATCGTAGAGACTATAACTTAGACAACTAAAGAGAAATGCAAGATTTGTATTTACATGTGTAACTAATGCACAAAATCTTAATGTTGGTTTACCTACATTGGAATATATGGTTCAATTAAAACATAAAGTTATACATGCCTACAGACAGACTAAGACATATATTTTTAAAGTGTGAGCTGGGTTTAACTCCAAGAATAAATTTATGCTGTCTCCCATGTACAGGAATGTCATACTGCCAGACAATAGAGTTTTCACATATCTTTTTCTGAAAGAATGACTTTAATAAGGACTTTTTGTACTGTGAGCTCATTAATAATGATATGATGCCTTTCTATTACCTCTTGAACCCCTGACTTTGGTCAATTAAATTTAGCCCAAAGTCACATAACCTGCCTGGACCTGTAAAAATTGTTAAACTGTTTAAAGAGAAACATTAAGGACATTATAATGTGCCATATTACAGTACATGTTTATACCTTGTAGTTTTATATTATTAAAACATCCTACAATGTGCCTTTTTTGACTGCAGTTGACATCAGTATGCACCTTTTTATTATTATTATTATTATTATTATTATTATTTTATAGGCACACTATAAACAAGTAGGCTAGTCTGTTACAACATTATATATCCTGTCCTGACATTTGCTTTATGATCGGTGTCCCTGTAGGGCAACAGTGTGCACCTCAGACAGAGTGGGGGGATTACCTGGGGACCGCAAAAATAATATTACCGCTTTATGTCTGTGCAAGGAAAACTCAAGCAGAAGTTACACACAGCTCCCTCCAGTACTTCTTTAGTGGTATCAATGTGTCAGAAGACAGTTATCTCACAAACCAGCCACCAGCACCACCAAAGATGTAATTTGTCAGTGAGGGAAAATAATTGCATTCAGTTATGTACATTATAACAACCAACAGATGCTACAGCTTTTTTTTTCTCCCACAACATGACATTTCCGGACTACAGAATCTGACTCATACAGTATAAGCTCTAGTAGTTTCCTGACATGAGAACTGAAACTCCTGATGTCGCTTCATACTTCATACATTTCTCTGTAAAGCATGCAGAATAGTGGTTATCTGAAGTATAACCTTCTCAATTTCTCTCACTGGACTTCACTCAACTGGTTTTCTCTTGCAAATGGATACATTTAAGACTCCTGCTCTTGCATCCTAATTACAACCTTCACCATAATTAAGTTTTTAAACTTGACAGCTTGACAAGCTTGTGAGGTGCAATCAATGCATTTGGTTTGTGTTTGTATGTTCATCCAAATATGATTGATTGATTGATTGATTGATTGATTGATTGATTGATCTGAGGCAATGTGGCATAGAGGTTAGCACTGTGGCCTCGCACCTCAAGCGTTTGAGTTCAGCCTCCAGTGTGTGTGCATGGAATATGCATGTCCTCCCAGTGTTTGGCGGGTTTCTTCTCAGTACAGCACGGTAAGAGCAGTTTCCTCCCCCAGGTAAATCTATGTCATAAACAGTTAAATGTTCTCGCCATTATGCAATAAAAATATGTACAATATTAATCTGTGCAATACTGTGCAATACCAATAATATTTATTTAATAACACCCCCACATCTTATTCCATTTCTTGTTAATTGTATTCTTTTTTTCTTGATTTGTTTGTTTTGACATGCAGGGTGGGCTAATTGGTGTTCCCAAATTGCTCATATGTGTGAATCAGTGCGTGCGTGTGTACCCTGCGATAGACTGGCCTCCTGTCCAGGGTGTACCCCGCCTAATGCCCAAAGTCTCGTGGGATAGGCTCCACGCCTCTGGTGACCCTGTACAGGTTAAGTGGTATAGAAAATGAATTCTAAAACTTTTCAGATTAATAAGCCTTTATAGAGTTACAGTTTTTGCTTACAAATGTCAATTCTTAAATTTTACTCTTTACACGTTTTCTCAATAAGCCATCTAGATAAGCACATCTGCTGAATTTATAAATGTAAATATAACTATTCAAATGATCTCCATGGGATAACAATTTCAATAAGTTCTCACTAATTTCCAGTAAACCACTCATTCGAATTGCTATAGATTGTGCATGAAATCGAGAAATTTATTGTGATTGGATTTAATCATTTTTGTTCTTAATATTGATCTCTTCTGTATTATCTTGGGTGAAAGAAAATCCCTGCTTTATAGGAATAGTGTCAATAGAATGAGCTGATTTTCTGTAAAACTAAGAAGTGTTTAAGTAACTTGAGAGAACAAAAACTTATTCCTTAAACTTTGTAGCTATAAAAATAAAGCTAAAATAAAGCTGGAATTTCATCCCAGTTTAGCAGGACAAATATCTACAGTACATGGTTATTACTGCATTTATGAATTAAAAAAATGTACATTTTAAATAAATGTTTTAAATATATTTTAGCAACATACTCTCTATATATAAAATATTAATGATTAAAGCATATTGATTCTGCAAAACAGCAGAGGTCAGAGAGAAACTCAGCTGCAGGATTCTACAAGTGATAAAATGTATTATTCATGGATTATTTCCTTCTAGAAACTTATTTTAGCAGAATAGCAAAAGTTAGCATATCAGCTGACTCATTGAAATGCACATTTAAATGCAATGTTTGTATAACATGAACTGAAAAAATTTACACATCTAAAGAACTGTTCCTGAAATGACTTTTTTCTCCTTTATACCAGAGAACTGCTAAAGCTTTGCATTGTTGACTGGCTGGAGTGAAGTGACTGCACCATCTGAACCAATCTCACTGCCATATAAACTTAGTAAGCTTCATTAATACTTGCTCAGTCTGAATTGACCAATCTCATCCAAGAGAGAAATTGGGGTAAAAAACAATACAGTGGATGCACTGTTTCAACAAGATGGTGGTTCAGTAATTAAGGAACTCACTCCCTAATTTGGTACATGGACAGAGCACAGGCCTTGAGTCAGTAAGTATTGTCACATGAATGACCAAAGCTATGACATTATTGCTTCCATTCCTTCCAATGCTGTCATTGTAATAAATGGCGTATCAATACAATTAACAGTCCTGTGTAATCAGTGCAACCCCATTGTGGCCATACAGACCTGCAATTGACGTTACTGAAGGGTTCTCCAGACACACTACTCATCTGACTCGATCTTCTGTCTCTGGTGAATGGGTTGCTGTGGCACAGATTTGTGGTTTATTGCAGGATGCACATAAATAAATCAAAATATTAATTTTGCACAGTCAGACCAATTACTGTATACACTATGGAAGCACCAATCAGCCTACAACACTTTGTACAGTAAAAGAAAACCAGAGTACCCAGAGGAATCCAAGCAAGCCAAGGGAAAAGATATATACTCATGAACAAGAATTCTTTGCCTACCCTTATTTCTAATTATTGCACCTGCAATTCCTATCCTCAGTAGAATATGTCGGTGCCTACTATTTTATGCAAGTCAGGCCTAGACAATTGTTGATATATTTATTGATGATCCGTATAGGGTCTTTGACTTTGCTACGGGTACTTTTCCAACAACAAAAAAAAAAAATTCCTAATATGGGCCCATTTCTCACATTCCATATTAGAAAAACCTTAATGGTATTTCAATGGTATTTGCTGAGATTTTTGTAAATTATTATTGCATAATAAAGATTTAAAAATAGGGATTTTTTTTTAGATTTGTCCCGTTTTGATCATCTCTGAGTACTATTTTACAAGTAAAACCCTTTACGCTCATACACAATTAGTCAATTTGATTGGACCCAAGGATACATTTTATATATATATTTGTTTGAATATGTTTATACTGTATTTCAAAAGTGATTGGTATTTACAGAGATGACTGTAAGTTAATATTGCACATATGTTCAAGTTTTGAGGCATGATAAAAGAGAAAGAAGCTGAAAGTAGAACGTGAACAACATAGCAAATGTTTTTTTTGTGCTGATTTTTTTTGTACTTTGCCAGATGAATTCACTCTGTTGAATAATTAAGTTTCAGGGAGGAAAAGAGCCAGGGAATTTTTCTTGTGGCATATGTGATATGTTTTGTCAGCCAGAGTTAGATTGTAAGAATCTGATTAGTCATTTCCTGTTAACAAAAAAAAAATGTTGCTGAAGAGTGAATTTCTCTGAATTACTTGTTAATTATAATAATTTTATGATATTTTAAAATGGAAACCACCGATATTTGGATGAAAGAGCAATGTTTATTTATTAGGAATGTTTTAATTGACTGAAAATAAAAGCACACAATAGGTATGGCTCCAGACATACAGACTGACAGAACTGGACTAATCCAAAGAGAAGTAAATTAAATGAAACCTGAACAAAAAAATTTGAATAATCAATACAATGGGTACTAATTTTTCAGTGTCAAAGGTCACACAGGTTAGACATATTTCTTTTTCTAAGGGCATCAGTAGTGCCAAGATAACATCAATCAAAGATTACGTCAACCATCCAGACAATATTTATTGGTCAATCCCCAAACAGCATATATTAGAATTTTTATTTACTAGTTTCCCATAAACCACCAGTCACTCTGCCTTTAATCCCAACACTCCAGCACTGACAGTGCAGACATACTGTACACTCAGCACTGATTTAGCACAAATAAAGATGAGCCAATATGTCATCCTTGGATTAAAATAGGGGTAGTACATTAATTCATTATTTTATAAAAAAAATTCCATGCTACTCATCCTGTGGCAGGTTTGGGGAGTATCACAGATGCCAACCCACGGCAGGGCACACACGCACACATGCAACATGGAAACAATCAGCCTACATTACACATGTTTTTACTTTAGGCCCCTGGAGAAACCCACAAAAATCACCCACAAAAGATGTCAATCAAAACGCTGCAGGTATGAAGAAGTGTTGTAACAATGCTAGCCACTGAAGATGGGTCCCATACATACATACTTAATTATTTATATAGCCACTCATCCAAGCATCTAGGAACCTGTGTAGTCCAACTCGTGGAGGCCAATAGTGACCATTGTATTTATTCCCACTGTGGTAGGACCTCCGGTCAACATTCACACACAGGCAATTTGGGGATGCTAATCAGTTTTGTCTGCATGTCTTTGGACTGTGGGAGGAAATCAGAGTACCCAGAGGAAACCCACCAAGCATGATGATAAAAAATAAATTTTTAAGCTTAGGCAGTGTGAAGTGTTCAAGTTCTTCATGCACACAGACACAAGGCGGGAATCGAAACCAGATCCTGGAGGTGCAAGGACAGTGCTAACTACTAATCCAATGTGCTGCCAATTTGCATAGCAGATTCAACAATATTGCTAAGCTGGTATAACAAATTGAAAATAGTCCAATAGTCTCCAATGGCCTTTTCAGTTATATAATTTTTATGCTACTTATTCATGTAATAGCTTGATCAACTTGCTTTTAAATTATAACACAAGATGTTTCAATATCTCAGAATTATTAAATGCCTTGGAATAGATCTTAGTGCTTATTAATAATATTTACACTTTTTAAACTATTTTTTTTTTTACAATTTAGCTTGAAGGTTCATGGCCATGATAACAGTGTCACTGAAGAGACATGCTCAGAATTGCACCAACTGATCAAAACAGTTGAAAGTGTAGATCACTTGTGGTATGTTTTTTATCATGATGGGGACCTGATAAATTAATAAATCATTAACATTATATAATGACATAACACATATTATATGGATAAATAATTATGTTAGTGAAAGATTCTCATAAGGACAGAAAGGTGTGTGGGACGAAGTATTGATGTAAAGTATATGCATTAGTAGTGATTATGGCTTTCTCTCATTTCTCTCATTCAATCACTTATTCATTTATTCATCTTCAGTAACAGGCTCTCTCTTTTCAAGGGTGCAGTTGATCTATTGTGTTAGATATATTTGATTAAGACTTTTGACACAACTTTAACTTTCTAAAAGAAATAGAAATGATGTACAATAGAAATGAGAACATTTTAGAGAAATGCCAAAAACCCTTTAATTAAACAAATGGACAGTATTGACTCAGGAGGTGCATTTCTGTGAAAAAAAAAAAGAAAGAAAACACAATATGGGCTCAGTAAATGTCAAAAACCTCTCCACACCACTTCTGCCTTTTGACTGCTCTCCTGATCTCTCCCAATCAGTTTCAACCGTTTTCCAGAAAGTGTTCCTCAACCATGAAGACCTTTTAAAACTTTTAGAAGACATAATCACAGATGTTGATTGTCTCTCTTGTTTGATTGCCACACACTCTTTTTGATTGTCACGCACTCTCCAGTTCACTCAGACAGATCTGAAGTTGCAATTTCAGCCTGGATTTAATGAAGCTTTCTGAATTTTGTTTAGCCTTACCCTTGCAAAAAAAAGAAAAACAAGTCTACTTTTTCCAGAAGTTTCACTCTTTTTCCAGAAGTTTCACTCTATTTGAACATTAGTCACATTAGGTTACTTGCGCTGAAGGTACCAAGTACTTTCAAAGAAAGTGTTCATTGTTCAGTATCTTCATTTGCTTCAGGTCAGAATGGACCAGTTTGTAAAAGAGTCACTACACTACTGACTTTTCATAACTGGATCAATAGACAAAAAATATATTAATATGTCTGCTAAAAAAAGAAAATCTTAATTTTTTTAGTGCTAAAATATTAAACAGGGTAATATGCTTTGAGATTTATTCTACGCACAAAAGGCCCATAACACTGAAGTGTGAGTTCTTGATTGCTTCCCTAATCCCCATCTTTCAAAATTTCAAAAAGTGATTCAAAAACAGATCCATGAATTAAGACACCTAAGATGAGGCATTCAATCATCTCACTCATTCATCTTCTATACAGCTTTATCCTGTATACAAGGTTGTGTGTGAGTGTGTGGGGGGAGGGGGGTGGTGTGTGTGGTTAAACGCTGGATGGAGTGCCAAGGCATCCCAGGGCACACATGCATACCCACACTCATTCACACACTACGGGCAATTTGATAACGCCAAATAGGGTCAATCTGCATGTCTGTGGGATGTGGGAGGAAACAAGACAAAAATTGTGGACTACTGTATGGGTGTCACATCAATGCAATTACAATAACAATTTCATGTTACTTGTAAATAAGTTTTTATAACTATAACAGTGTGTAATTTTTTACTGTCTGGCCAGTCTAACAGGTTATTTAATTGAACTGATTTTATATATA
>JAQMYJ010000040.1:9385489-9403655 GCA_030014305.1 Clarias laeviceps | reverse complement strand
ACAGTGGATTTATGCAAGAAACTGTAATAACTGTTGAACTTTGATGTTGAAAATAAAACAAGAGACAAAGAATTCAACAGACGTCCGAGTTGTGAGTAATACTGTGTAATAAGAGAGATACGGGTCAGAACTTGTGGAATAACATGCCCGTACATAAAGAATTCATTACTACCCACCTCTGGGCCTAGATCATAAAATAAAAAAAATTCATAAACAAAGTTATGCACATTTCTGCATTACTTCTGGTACAGCCCTCAAATTTAAACAAATGTTAATTAATACATGTGCATATGCATATACATTTCAGACAGTATTGTACACACTTTGCATTACACTATATATTATATCTAATTCTTGGGTTATAGGTCTAAAGTAGAGTTCACTTTGTGTTAAATTAGCACTTGCTATAGTCAGTGACTTCACTCAAGCTTGTGAAATGGATAGACCTACTAACCCATTTACCTAGATATACTTTAAACTCAATTGACTCAACATGTTAACACATTTTTTAAATGAATTGGCATGTTAATGCAAGGCCAGATTCCTTGCTGGACTGATGGTCGACCTGAGAGCTCCGTAGGCCAGGTGACATAAAGGAGAGGAAGTAGAAGCTGCCAGTACTGTGCGCCATGTGAGCCATTAGAGAGGCCTGGTGAGTGGCAGACAGCTCTCGTGGGCAGCTCCCAGTGCTTAATTTCACCACGCTGAATGTGCCAGGCTTCCTGCTCTTGGCAGCTGCTGCCTTCCTCAATAACAAAAAATAAGGACCTGAGCCCAGGCTTGCATAATGCCAGCTAATAGATTAACAGACTGGTGAGGTGTCTGTGTGGTATTATAACAAATGAAATGTAGAGTGCAATGTGTATGCATTATTCATGTGGGATATTTTCAAAGTGAATAGCGGTGCTTGAAGCTCAATAAAGGTGTTTGAAGCTCAATAAATGTGCTTGAAGCTACATAGCTATTAACAAGGAGACAGAAAGCGGGAATCTCTTAATGCAGGGTTAGTGAGAGCAATGAGAGGGATAGTATTTAGAGTAATTTATCAGGGCTCATATTAATACCATGTGGCAAGGTTTCTAAATTCTTGGGATCAATAGGGAGGTAGATGGTAGAGAGAGAGAGAGTGAGAGAGTATACTTTTTAAATTGCCTGTTGCTACTTTCACTTTACAAATTCTCCATCACTCAGCTTCTTCTTGAGGGTTAAACATGTCCCTGCTCTGGTCTGAGCAGAAAAATAATAAGCTGTGACAGCTATGGGTTCATCTCTCTCTCTCTCTCTCTCAGTTGAGGAATGCATCCCAGAAAGGAAAAGCTCTAAATGTGATTCCACAAATTACATTGTTCTATTAAGAATAGAGTGGACATGAGATGACAGCTCTAGTCTGGTGCATGCCATCTAATACATGCATGAATGCATCATCACTAACCACTTTATCCTGAGCAGGGTGCTGATGCTTATCTCAGGAATACCTGGCACGAAATTGGAATATACACTGGGTGAAATGATGTACATGATCAGTCGAAGGTTTGAGAGACATTGAGCCAAGGCTGAAAACCACTGATTCTGTTTGTTTGTTTGCTTGTTGTTTTGAGTTGACTTTATTTGTGCATTACACCAATGATTCAAATGATAAAAAATTGTGCATTTTCAAATTTTGTACACAATAATTTTTTCAACCTCTAAGATAAGAATAAAAGCATATTTAGCAAAAGCATTGGCCAAGATTGAGATGTCTAATTACAAATGCCAAATCTAACACATCCCCAAGTCAATATAAAAGAAATATATAATGTTACTGCAGTCCAACAGCTCATACCTTCACACAAGTTGGGTGGTTCAGCGTTAGCCATGTACCTACCAGCATGACAGTGAGAATATTCCCAATTTAACATCTAATAAATTATTCAACCAATATTAAAAGACAAGTAAGAATTTTAAGAGAAAGAGAATATTAACCTAACCATATTTCTTTATAACCCCATCCCGTATGCTAGCATAAAGTACTTTGCCGTTCATGTCTTTTAAGCTATACTTAAGAATTTTAACCTCGTCTTTGCCTTCACCATAGTTATTCATACCACTAATTTGACCAGCCAAGCCTGCAGGTGTTTTGGTTTGGGTCAAATATTGTGTATTGGGTCTAGTCATCAAAACTCAAATGCATCCATACCTAATTAAATCAGAACTTACTTTGATACATAGCAGCAACAGTTTGCTTTGAAGCAAGCTTTTGAAGGTCTTTGTGGGCATTTGTTATATGCTTACCTATAATCTTGTGTAAGTTATGTTGAATTTGTATACTATTGGTTCCAAAATGTTTTGTATTACCAAGGGACTTGTCTCATTAATGACTATTTGTAACCCAAAGGGGTAGCTTACAGTACCAAGTGTGTAGTCATCCCTAAATATTCCTATAATATTATCTTATATTTCACTATTATTCTCTTAGTGTTTTCTCTCGCTTTAATGAAAATATTACAGTGCAGCTAAAGACATATTATGACAGACATAATGAGCAGCTACCTCTCATATCTTCTCGTTCGAATCTTTCGTTCTTTTGTCTCTTGACTCCCATAGACGCTATGCAGTAAATTACACAGAATTGAGCGGTTCTTCTCATGAGTCTTCTCGTCTGAGTCATTCGTTCTTCTGTCACATGACTCCCATAGATGCTATGCAGTGCAATAGAGTTACATGACAAAAGAACGAACGATTCGGACCAGAAGACTCGAGAGGTAACTACTCATTTCTATGTCCTGTACATAAAAGAACATCACCAGGTGTTTTATTATAAAAAGCTTCCAGATGGAAGTTTGGATAATACCAAAGTTGTGTGCCTGACCTATATTCAAGGGGAACTCCTGAGATTTTTTACAAGAACACATCAAATGTAAGACACTGAGAGTTAGCACTTACTAGAGACAACTGGACATCAGTAAGTAACCGTAATTACCTCGATGTAATAGCACATCTAAACGATGACAAATGGCAACTGCATTCATTTACTCTGTGTGTTAAAAACAAAAGCCATTTTACTGAAGCATGTGCTAGCCAAATGCACTAGCCAACTTGAAAAGGAGATAACAAACATGGTCCTCACTATAGGAGCTGATAGTAAAATGTTAATGAGATATTATAAAACTGCATAATCTGTTTCCTCTAACCAGTTTTTCTTGCATTTTTTCATTTCCACAATGCACATTTATAAAACAAGTAAAATCTGAGTATTTTAAAATTGTGATTAATCGTGATTAATCAGTACTGACTGTGATTAACTAGATATTTTTTTTAATTGATTGTCAGCACGAATATAAATAACAAAAATTAAATAACTTGTATATAAGTTGGAGCCTTAAGTTAAGTTCTAGTTACAGTATGTTGAAGGTTATTACAGGTCTTTCTCTATTCACAGGGTAAAAATTCTAAATACACATATACAGTACTCTATGATGCAGATTATATTTAATTAGAAAACATAGTTTCAAACTTTGTTTATACAAACAAATGTAGCATAATATTTATTTTTAAATATGACTTCATTAAAGTGCCAATAATAGATTAAACTGGGAAATAAACAAATAAACAAACAAACAAATTAAATAAATAAATACATAAATAAATAGTCACAACATACCTTGGAGGGAAAAGCAATGTTTGTTTTAAATAACTTTTATTTTCAGTATCACTCCATCATCATTTTACAAACATTTGATCATTGTTTTTTAGAAATACAGCCCATAATGTAGAACATTTTAGTAATAGCAACATGAGACTACTTAATGTACAGAGTCTCTGTGGTGAGAGATGCATTTACAGTGGCTGAAACACAGAGCTTAAGAACAAGAGGAATTAAAACCAGTGTCACCTGGAAATATAACTTTACCAATAACTGTGTGTGTGTGTGTGTGTGTGTGTGTGTGTGTGTGTGAGAGAGAGAGAGAGAGAGAGAGAGAGAGAAATAAAAAATAAGTACATCATACTGAGTTTTGACACAGTCAAAATGTGTGTGCATGTGTTTTTCCGAGCTATATTTATAGAACTTGTACAAAAGAAAAAAGAGGTACTCATCAATATAGTAAACACAAATATAAAAAAAGATGCACAAAGTACAATTTTCTTCAGTTTTATGGCAAGAATATTGGGATATGGGGTCTGGCTGTTTTATGTGTTGTTTGAGCATGATTAAAAAAAAAAAAAGAAAGAATATAAAGACTTCATTCCTTAATCCTCAGAAGAATCACATGATTTTGGGTTTGTTTGCTCAAACAGAGCAATGTCCTCTTATACTGCAATTCTGGGGAAAAGTCTGTCACAGTGGACTTTTTACTGGACATGTAGTTTAGTGACACGATGCTTTCTGAGGGA
This sequence comes from Clarias laeviceps, assembly GCA_030014305.1. NCBI lineage: Eukaryota > Metazoa > Chordata > Actinopteri > Siluriformes > Clariidae > Clarias > Clarias laeviceps. The sequence continues at coordinate 9,399,284 of JAQMYJ010000040.1, read as the reverse complement.
AGATCAGTCTTATAAACTTATCGTTGAAAAAAATGTTAACGTTATTGTGATGTAAGTACAGTATGTTTGTTAAAATGAACTTCTCAGATAGACGAAACCCTCAATCTACTATAATATTTGTCAGGGATGTTTACACTGCCAGTCAAACGTTTTTGAACACTCAGTGATAATTACTATTATTGTGTCAGTTGCTCTCAGGTCCTAATGATACTGCATTTACATGCTTTATTAAAAGCAGGCACAGTCAGAGGATAAACGGATAAATGGAAAGGAAAAAGATTCATACACAGCCCAAGGATTTGCTCTAAAAAAATAATAATAAATAAATAAATAAATAAATAATAATAATAATAATAATAATAATAATGTCGTGTTCCTAAATAGATGAATAAAAAAAGTTGACTTTTTTACATTTATCAGATCTATTTTCTTCCAATAAATTAAATTCAATTAACATTACTTGAACATTTTCAACATACAGTAAGGTGAATTTTTTATCATCACTTTCAATGTTCAATAACTTTTTCACTTGCAGTGTAGGATCACATGTACATTATCAGATGAAAGCAGCATAGCAATATACTTTGAAATAAACTTCGACACTTTAAATAAAAACATAAACATATTCCAAAATCACCTTTGCAATAACCGTTTAAATGAGTTTATTAGCAATTAAATGAGTTCAGTGCAATGAAGCACTGAAATGCATTGCTGATATGCTGAACATTTGCTTCCCATCTATCTCAAATATGAACCTTTCCGCAATCTACCAAGTGGGAAGTCTCTGCATTGGCAGTCGACTGGAAATTAAACTGACTGCATGGAAGTAGATCTGTTTGGCAGTGTTTTTAATCCACTCAGGTGCTGTCTTGAATGATAAAATCCTATAATTCCTGCTAGAGTAATGTAAATCATATGTAAGTTCCATCAAGGGACTAAAGCTGTTATGGCTCAATGTAAGCATTTACCATTTAGTCCATTTCAACTTTTCAATGTAGGAATTTTTTCTTGAATGTTAAGTGTGCTAATACAAGAAATGAAAAGGGCTATAAAAGACTGGATATGTTTAGAGTACAGATGCACCAATTCCACTTGAAAGCTCAGAGTAACATTCGATACTCAATTCTTGTCCAATACCTTCTGAGTGAGCAGATGCTTTAAAAGATTCTATTGCACATGTACACAAAGCATCAAACACATGATGGAGGTACAGTATGTTTTCAGACAAGAACTGTCTTTAGATGACATTAGTGAAATAAAACATGACAGGCAAGAGGATATAAGAAAACACCATATATCCAGATGTGATAGATCCAGATGGGAAGCTTAAGTCAATTATTTTCCTATAACAGCACAAGCCAACGTACTTTATTCCTCTTATACAACAGCAATTTTGCAATCAATGATTACAATATTCAATTTATTAAAGAGTAACATATCTTACTTGTAAAATTTTGTAGTTGCAGTTAATGTTACGGTCATCAGTGTGAGATGTTTGGTATATCAGTTGCAGCATTAAAGTAGCCATAAACAGTCAGGCGGGATGGTGGCGTAGTGGTTAGCACTGTCAACATCAGGTTCAATTCCTGCCTTGGGTCTGTGTACGTGGAGTTTGCATGTTCTCCCTGTGCTTGGTTTGTTTCCTCTGGGTACTCCGGTTTCCTCCCATACTCCAACGACATGCAGATTAGGCTAACTGACATTTTTAAATTCCAGATCCCAAGGCAAGAATTGAACCCAGACCCTGGAGGTGCAAGGCAACAGTGCTAACCATTAAACCACCGTGCCGCTGTATTTATTGTTTGCCTACCTTTATTCAACGTGTCTGCTCTACCAGACTCATTAGTAATTACTAAATGAGTAAACACAATATAATTAATATAAATCTGCACTGTGAATTACAGCCACGCCACCATCAGACCTGGTGTTATAAAGAATGATTCAACACTTCCAGCCCAGTCAGAGTCACGATTTCAGTACCGCTGTGGTATAAGTCAACAAAATCAACAAAGCCATTAAATGCATGAGAGGATAAAAAAAAAAAAAAGAAAGTAAATCCAATCAGATACCAGTTCAGCATTTGAGCATGGGTTTGTCCCTGATAATGTGTGCTAGTATTCCATTCCGCTCTGATTCCCAACTGTGCTACTGTAAATGTGATATTTCCTGAAACTTTTTTCCAACCTATGCAAATTAGTAAGTGAACTCAGTTTCCATAGAATGATGTCTCAGCAGGCATCTGTTTAGGTATTGCACTGCAAACTGAAATGTCTGTATTTTACACACACACACACACTACAAAGCAGTGTCAGTGTTGCCACAGTTGTTTTTGCTCTGTGATCATTTTATATATATATATATATATATAAAACTAAATAAATAAATAAATACAATAAAAGATCAATCACAACAATGCCATGCAGTCCAGTCAAAAATACGTGATTTAAAACTATATAGAATAAAATTGAATCAAAATACAAAAATAAAAAGGTGTGACTACAAAAGGGAATATGTATGTTGCCAGTACATGAATAAATGCATGCTTGATTTTTCTATACTACAGTGACATATTCACATGGAGCCTGCTGTAGAAAAGGTCAATTAAAATTATGGGCTGTGACATTTTAATAGAATAAATTATTCATAACTGAGCTCTTTGTTTCATGAGATGCAATCAGTGATATAAACACACAATCAGGCAGGCATTATCCTTCTCATACCACAGTAGAATATAAGCTAGCAGAGCTTTTATTGACTGGGCGCAGTGTTCCAGTGTTTACTTGTGTCCAGCTGCGCCTATATAAGTATCTAGATTTTAATAGGACACTGGGGACTTTTGTTGTTTACCACGTTGTATGCTTTTTGCGGCTATAAAATCCGAATACACCATAATCCTGCATTCAGCACTGATTGTCAGTCTCTACAATCTCAGAGAAAAAAGAAATTTTGATTTATTTCCTGAAACAACAGGACATCTATCCGGTATCTCCAGCCTTTCCTCTATGCAAAGCACCTGCAAATTTAATAATGCAAAAAAGCAGCAACAACATTAAAAAACATAATGTATATTAAGTGGCATTTCTATAGGCAAAACCATATTGTTGATGGCAGAAGGTTGAGAAGAACGGTTTGAGCTGACAGGAAAGCCATGATACCCTAAACAATCACACTTTTCAAACAACAGGAGATCCTATTGAACCTGGTCTACCGGAGAACAACTGAAAACCATACAAGGATCCACTCTTACTATATAATCAGAAAACTTGAATCTGAGACCAAAGTTGGCACAAGCTCTATGAATCTATGTACATGTGTGTACATTGGCACGCTACCCCATTAAATGTATAATTACGCCACCTAGTGCACAGAGCCTTATCGGGAATCTCCTTGAGTTATATTACTATTTACTATATATTACTATACGTTGGTCACCATCTGACACCACAGGACTCGATAAGAGTGTAAAACGGACCACTCGCTCTAAAATTAGAATGTAAACTGCGTCAAACTAAATTGGTAGTATTTTTTAAAACGTGGAAGAACAGCTCTTAGGACTGCCAGATCAACGTATTGTTCCAGCCTTATGAAAGATGACCAAAAATAATGCTAGATTCTTATTTAATACTGTAAGAAAAAAGGAACTAGGAATAAGACCACACATGCACACCAATAACAAGTTGTAGTGAGGACTTGATTTTTTTTTTTCACTGACAAAATTCAGACTTTAAACGGACAAATAAATAATGATGTAGGTGATAATCTAACTAAATTAGATTAGCACTTATGTATTTTTTTACTCCCCTTCAACATGCTAAACTACTTTAGCAAAATCATCAGCTTGTGAACTAGATCTTGTACCTACATGTTTATTCAAACAGATACTCACTCACTCATCATCTATACCGCTTTATCCTGTATTCAGGGTCGCAGGTGGCCTAGAGCCTATCCCAGGAGAGTTAGAGCATGAGGCGGGGTACAATCCATCACAGGGCACACACACATTCACACACTACGGGCAATATGGGAACGACAATTAGCCTAATCTGCATGTCTTTGGACTGTGGAAGGAAACCGGAGTACCCAGAGGAAACCCACCAAGATTGGGGAGAACATGCAAACTCCATGCACACAGAGACAGGCGGGTATCGAACTCGGACCCTCGAGGTGCAAGGTGACAGTGCTAACCACTACACCACTATTCAAACAGATATTACGGGAAATAAAAACACTTAATTGAGTATACAAATCCTCAGGAATGGCTATGAACCTAAGTCACTTGAAGTAGCAGATAAAGAAACACAACCTTTCAGCTGTCCAACTATAGACCAATATCAAATCTCCTCTTGAATTCCTAGAAATAAGTTTACTTTATTAATTCCTTATAAATAAGTTTATGGCATTCATGAGCCATGATTTAGGCCTCATCATAACACAGAAAGAGCGCTGGTTAAAGTGGTAAATGTCCTACTACTGGCCTCTATTTTCTCTCCATATGGTTCCTCTGGGTAATCTCTTTTGAAATCATGATATTAGTTTCCACTGTTAAGCGGATGACACACAGTATGTTCCAACAAAGCCTGCTTAATAAAGTTGAAGAATGTGTAAAGGACATTAGACATTGGATTCTTATTAACATCTTTTTGCTCACTTCTGACGAAAATACTGGTACCACAACCACATACAGCTAGTGAGCTTTTTGGTCACATATTAACTTTGGATGGCCTTTTTGTTTCACTATTTTCATCAGTAAAAGACCTTGACGTGATTATTGTTTCAAGTCTTTCATTTGAAGCTCATGTAGATAATATTACTAGGATAGCCTTATTTCATTTCAGAAATATTGCAGAGATAAGAAATATAATGTCAATACATGATACAGAAAAGTTATCTCTAGGTTGGATTACTAACCTAAAGCAATGCTTTACTATCTGGATGTTCCAGTAGATGCATCAACATGCTCCAGTTTGTTTAGAATGCAGCAGGCCTTACTAGAACTGTTTATTTCTGTCATAGTTAGTCCTGCCAGAGTCCCTGCTTACTATACAAATTTTAATTTTAACCTATATAGTTGAAAATTAGTAAAAGATGATTCATTGTTGTTGTTTTTTTATCTTCAACAGTCCAGTTTGAGTGAGTCCGTGCACATTGTAGCCTCAGATTCTTCTTCTTAGCATGCAGGACCGTGACCCTGCATGGTCTTCTGCTGTTGTAGCCCATCCACTACAAGGTTTAATGTAATCTGCATTCTGGGATGCTTTTTAGCTCAACACGGTTGTAAAGAGTTGTTAAGTCAGTTACTGTAGGCTTCATGTCAGCTCAAACCAGTCTGTGCACTATCCTTGGAACTCTCCCACCAAAAAGGCATTTCTACCTGCAGAACTGATGCTCAGGAGATGCTCACTGAGATGACCATGAGAAATTTATTTTTCTCGTTTTGATAGTCTGATGTAAAGAGGAACTGAAATTTTTTGACCAATGAGTGTGTACATGCTGCTACTGCTGCCACACATGGACATGACCTGGTGTAAAGGCATTGCTACTGGTGCAAACGTGGAGGACGAATGACAAATTAGAATGCCCACGGGCCGAGTTAAAACTAAACAGTGCTCTCAAATTGTCTAAAAATGGTCCTTAATGCAACATACTCACTTAATGTAACATGTATTGCCAACTAGTTTGCTAGTTTTAAAATAAGGAATTTATTTTTACTTGAAGGGTTTGATTTCTCTGGATGTTCAGCCTACTTGCCCACTTAGCAGCTACAACATATACTGAATTTTAACATGTTGTTAAGAACCTCACAGGATCGACTTAATTTTTTAATTCATCCAGTGCCTCCAGGTCCTACACATATAAAATGAATTCAGAATTTTTTTTTTTGATTATCAATATCCACATATTTTGCAGACAATATGTCGATATGTGGCTTGCAGTGGAAATGGAGGTACCTAAATCTATCATGTGATGGATTTACATCTATATGCTTTTGCAAATGTTTGCTTTTGCACAAAGACTTCTATATAGAAAATGTAGGACCAGTAATGCGTTTTATATCACAATTTAATTGTATTCTATTATGTTGATATGGACTCTATCCTGTGTTATTCTTTTGTCTAGTCAAATAATTATTTATTTTTATTTTACTTTTTTTTTTTTTTAGCAAAATTACCCAAATAAATTAGTCATCATTTATAATTCTTTGGCCTTATATTCGTTTGCAGTGACTTGTGAAATGAAAAACACACAGACAGAGAAACACGCGCGTACACACACACACACACACACATACACCTTCACATTTCAAGTGCTACCCTGGTTCATTTCTATCCTTTTCACTATTTGGATAATAAACGAATTTTATTTACCACTGTTCAACCAGAATAATATTTGAGAAGAACAACAAAGTGAAAGAAAACCTTAACAGCAGTACAGTTTTAAAAAAAATCACATCAGTATCACACCGGGTGACATTTCTGCATTTCATACATACGTTTCTTGAAGAACACTGATAAATAATATAAAAGTTATGAATTTGTCTTTAAATGATACAAATGGCATAGACTTGGCACTCAACAATGACTTGGCACAAAATAAAGCATGTGATGTTTCTGATATTAAGCCCTAGAATACTGATAACTGTACACTGTTTCTGTAAAAAAAAAAAAAAAAAAAAGGCAGTCTTTTAAATTCTGATGCACAAAGCATGAAAATGTATTGCGTACCATTGTGGAAAAATTAGACCAACCCATGACTAAGGCTCTTTGACAGTATAGATATAATACACACACTGTGACCATAGCCACCCAACAAATCAACTGTCATTTTTAAGTAATGGCACCCCGTAGCAATTAAAATGGCTTCTATGGACGAACAATCATCAGGAACGATGATTACTGAATCATCAATAATAATGACGAGGGTCTTAAAAATGTCTCTTCCCCCCGACTGAATATCATATTAACAGTTCCAAGAGTTGATGCACCACAATGTGATGTGTGTGTGTGCGTGTGCGTGTGTGCGCATATATGTGCGTGTGTGTGTGTGTGTACAAAAATAGAGAAGACTATTCTATTTAAAACAAGGCCTAATAACAATACATTAAACACAAAAGTTGGCCAAGGTTCTTGTTGTTTTGTTTCTTTTACCTAATCAAACTCAAATAGTGCTCCTTATAAATATTTTTGGACGTCTGCAACACATTTTTGTTCAACTATTTCAAAACATAGTTCAAATACATATTTATACTTTCTATACAAAAAAAGAACAGGTTAATATAGAATAACTGTCACAGAAATTACTTGTCACTGTGTCTGTAGTTTTTCGGGAAACTCCCAGACGCGTCCCATCTGTACATATTGGCACATATTGGCGTTATTGGCACATAGTTCTGAAAAGTCTGTTCATCCTTTTCACAGAAAGCAGCCCATCGGGAAACAGCATTCCAAAACGTCTGTGGCGGTGATCTTCCTGTGATACTTCTACACATACAGTAATATATGTATATAATATATTAGCTTTAAGTATATTGGTATCATTTCTAAATGGCCCGAAGTCTTTATGGAAAATAATCTAGAGAGGGATCCATAGAACGACTCTCATCTGTGGTCGGCTTAGAAAAATAAACATCTTCTCTCCATGTCCAGGAAATCCATTGCTTGTAAAAAAAAAAAAAAAAAAAGAAAAGTGTGTACGTTCTTCTTTCTGAAATACATGGGCTTTTGTTTGTTTTTTGTTTTGCATTTTCCTAACTTGAGAATTCAAGGTGTTCCAATGGGATTCTGAAATTTTGGAAATTGGGAAAAAGTTAGAATTAGGATGTAACATTACCAGTACTTTGCAGCATAGCAATTGTTTCATAAAATCTATTACAGCTACTAATTACCATGAGCCAAAAACTTCTAGAAAATACCATGTAATTATGGAATGCTTCCTTCTAGTCGTAAACCCTACTTCTACTGCAAGTGATCTCTGGAAATTGTCTATTTGCTTTGTCTTCATAATTACAGTTTAAGTAAAGCAGTCTATGCCATAACTAGTAGTTCTCCCACTAAATATCTGCATGGTGTTACACAAAAAAGAAACATCCTCTTTTTAAAGCATTATGACCCTGTGGTAAGCCACAGACCACATCTTTAGCTGGGTAGAATTGTAAAACAGCTGAGAAATACCATGAGACATACCAGGGTCCAAAATTGAGAAAGCTGCAGTTACCCATGGGTACTAAAAGGTCCTCAGCAGGAGATCTCGAACCATTTCTCAGACACAAAGGCCACAGGGATTAGCTGCCGTTCTGTTGGCGATGGTCTGGAACAAACACAATTATCTCTAAGAAATCATTTACCTCTTATTATTGTTCAAAAAAAATGCTAGAGTTCAATAACTACACACAAAACACTGACAGACATTTAAATACACTATTTATACGCTGAAATGCTTTCAAGTGCTTATCACATATCCTCCCAGGGTCATTTATCCGGCAGCTAAACCCTTTACAAGTTTAAAGCACCCATAAGCACCCATTCATATCAGTTTGGACCATTAACATAATATATGTACGTTATATATGTGCAGCGGCATGGCACAACCGTTCACCTGGTGACATTTTTAAATTTTCTATTATATGCAGTTTGGAAAAATAGAGGCTTAGCTAAACTGAGAGGAAAAAACAAACACACATCCAAACTAAGAAAGAAAAAAAAATTGCATTTAAAGATTCCATTCTGACTCCATTGAGACACACAAAATCAATGTTTTACTAAAAGCAATGGCTCTTGGATTCATGTAAAGGTAATTGAACATACAGTAAATATTAAATGTATACCCCATGTAAATAGTGTATATATTTATCAAATACCTTATTCATAGCTTGCAGAATATTAGTGGAATTTCAAAACAGTACAGTAAGTCCCCCACAAACAAACATTTGAAGATATGATTGGATCACGTGCGGTATGCATTATCACGTGCATGCAACCAAGGATGTCCGGAAGCAAGATCGTGGAACATGTTACAGAAGTTTTATTATGTTTAAAGTCAATTGTGTTAGTATTCTAGTACCTAGACAATGTTTGTTGAGCTTACGGACAAACTAGACTTAAGAACAAGCTCTTGAAACGGAACTCATTTGTGTGTTGGGAACTTACTGTATGTGAGATTTGATTTTACCTTTTTTGCATTTTCAGTGATTTATTTTTAACAGGAGCAGTATGTTTTGTGCTTATAACTGTCAGAGAGTTCTACAGGAGGTGTATACAATTGCAAAGTTTATTCCACAGTAAAAAACAAAAAAACAAATGTGAAAACAACAATCATAATCTGTGAACAATCACAATCTATGAACTATGCTATAACAAGACTATAGCTATATATGCTAATGTTCATTAACAAAAATGTGACTCAGACACATACAGTCATGTGATGTATCATCTGGCAAAAGAGCGTGGCTAGTGGAAACTGTAGTCAATAATAGCTACAGATGGTACCCTAGCGTTATTCTGGTTTTACCGCTACGCCTCACGGCGGCAGCATTTGGGTTTATACATATATACAGTATATACAGTATATATACAGTACTGTGCAAAAGTCTTAAATGACCCCTCATTTCTTTATATTTAATTCAATGAAATGATGTACATTAAAATAAAGAAAAGGGAGCAAATGTTATACAAATGTTTTTTACTAGTTAAAAACTGGTTGTTTATGTAACAACCTCAGCAGCATCCTCGTTTCCCTTCTCATATGTTCCAACTAGGGCTGAAACGATTCCTTGAGTAACTCGAATAATGCGAGTACAAAAAATGATCGAGGCAAAATCTTCTGCCTCAAATCTTCTTTTAATTAATTTTAAAAGCTTGCGTTATGTTTTTGCGCAATTATTTGTTTGGCGGGCACAGCCCGCTTCCAGATGCAAGCCGCCAGTAAACACCGACGAAGGAGGAGCGCTTACGTCACCCACAAAGCGGAAGGAGACGCAAACAGTTAGCTGTTTAATGATTTGAGGGAGCATTCTATTGCTGGATGCAAAATGATAGGGAGCGATAAAAATACCAGCGAGCCAGGAGAAGAAGAAACCAGCAAGAGAAAACGACAGAAATTGTCAGTAAAAGCTCATGTTATGCCTGAGCTGTAGATTTAGAAACTTATACTCCTGAAAGTTAAAACTTAGAGTTTTTGTATAATTATTTATTTTAATGTGTGCCTTCGTTTTTTTTTGATACTTAAAGTCATTTGAAATACCTTTTTTTTTTTTTTAGTTTTTGCATCTGAGAAAAGGCAATAGCAATACAAGGAATAGCATAAAGTTGACTGAGATGAATTAAATGCACTACAGTGTCATACATTCTTATAAGAATGTATGACACTGTAATGCATTTAATTCATCTCAGTCAACTTTATGCTATTCCTTGTATTGTGAATAATGACAATGTCTATTTTTGATAAAATGCTGTATGCATTAAAAAATGAAAGTTGATTTTTCTATAAAGAAAACCAATGAATCTTTGTTTCTCTTATATATTTTACATTGCTGTTTAATTAAGCAAAAGTACATTTTATTTTAAAATTTTTGGTACAGTAGAATACTCGATTACTAAAATATTCGAGAGCTACAGCCCTAGTTCCAACCACTCAGCATTCAGCATCACGAATATACTAATGACAGGCCTGATCACAAGTCATCATTTGCACCTGTTCCTTATTGTTATCTCTCACCTGTTTCTATAAGTTACTTTTTTTTTTCTTGAATCCTTGAATGATTCATAGGTCACACTGTGGCTTATCAAACAAAACCATTTGTCTAAAACTTGTCATTGAAATGAGAGCCAAAAGCTTGTAGAACTCACAAACCAAAATAAAAAAAAAATACAAGAAGTGGCTCTTGGGAAACAAAGAATGAAGAAATGAAGAGGTTGGTTACGTTTTTTTGCACAGTACTGTGCAGTAGAGAGATTAGCTAAAAAAGTGTTGGGCCCTTAATTAACATTTATTTATTCCGTGTCATTTATTTAAATAACGCACACACTTTTGTTCAGCATCTCCAATAGTTAAAGGTGAAGTGGTTAATTTATTATTATAATTTTTATTACTATTATTATTATATTCTTATATAATCTAGAAAAAATATAGAACATGAAAAAAAGGTCAGAACCTCAGCACAAGTGTACTATTCTTTGACTGAGAAGACCTATTAAAAAACTGTCCAGAGTGATTGTGATTGGATGGGCAAGTTTAGGAAAATCTTGCCTAAATCACTTTTACAGTAGCATGGAGGGTTGACTAAAATATTGTATGCTGAAAAATGTTCTGTTTTAAATGAATAAATAAAAGTTACCTTGTGTTTGTGAGTTTAGATGTATTGTACTATCAAAATACTGTTTACTGGACGGGTGATCATGATACCATATCAAGTTAAATCACATCTACTTGTGCTACCTACAGTATATACAGTAGTTGCTTTAAACAGTGGTTGTTATGATGCAAAATTAGTATTCTCACCTTGCAGCCAGCTATACATAAAACATGATATGAGACAGTGAAACAATGCTCATTTGAAAATCACATTTTGGCACAGGGAGAACTTAGCAACCTTACATTTTTACATTTTTACAGACGTACAGATATGCCTTGGGTTATTAAATGTGCATCTGAGCTGTAAATTGAAGAGCATGAAACCAACACACTGTTTCACAGTGTCTGCTCAATCCACCTCGAAATGAAACAAGACGACCCTCCAAGCCGGGCCATCCAGGTCAGACAAGAGATGAATGCTGAGAGTGGAGGGGTGAGTAAAAGAAAGTAAACTCTGAAATGAGTTTTGCTCCATTATATGTAGCAAGTTTTCTTCATACCTTTCCTCAACTGTTTTATTTTTGCTGTGCAATACAGTGCATCAAAGTAAATGACACTATTCCATAACCGCCTTTGAATGGATTTGACTAATCTAATGTCCTTTATATACAGTAATATAGTAACGTCAGACCTAATAAAATGTTTACTTATTGTTCAAAATGTCACATCTTTTCATGCATTTCAATTAATTGCTAAGTAAAACATAATGTTCTTTAAGGTATGTTTGTTATGTTTTATATAACCAGCACACATAATTAAAACTTTAAAATTTAACCTTATAAAAAAGTGCAAAGAAAAGTTGTTGTCCATCAAACGCAAGTATGTAGGAAAACAATGTTACAATGCTTGAGGCAAGATTTACTGTTCAGAAATAGAGAATGTAACTGGTCATGCACTACTTAGTCTACTCAGCCTATGTTTTTATACTGGCAAAATGGAATAATAATAAAAGGAAACTGATATAGGTATGTGTGTGTATACACACAGATAGATAGATAGATAGATAGACTATTTAAATGTTTACTATTGTGTAAATTTACATTTCTTGTTATATTGGGAGATAATTTTGCTAGTTTTAGGCATTTTTACATAATTTACTGTACATTTAAGCAATTGCAAAGTTGACATTTAAAAGTTCAGTCAATTTCGTCTAAAAGTGTGCATGCCTGTTTGATTACTACAATCTTTTTTTTTTTCCTCCCAAAATATTTCTGTTCATATTTCACTTGAATTTAGTTGGGAGTAAAACTGCATTACAGTTAGAATTGCATCTTGGTTTCTATTTTTGACATCATAAAAACCAGTACCTTTAACAGAGAAGTATAGACTTGTACTGTATGCACTGTAGACAGTGAACTAATTTATAACATTATAGGGACATATTTTACAAATGTGTTCTTTCTTCAAATGTCATCATGATCTAATCTGATAAAACTGTATTCTATTGTATTACATTCTTTTCCATTACATTCTATACTATTCTATTTGGAAACAATCAAAGTGCATCTGCCATGTTTAAATAAAACGTTGGCCATTTTTATGTGTGCTGGAATGAATTTGACATGGTATAATGTCTCCACTTCTACAGCAGTCTAGTCAGACAATTTGGCTCTTAAGCATAAAGTATAACATGGTAAAATGAGTTTTGGAAGTGCAAATCAAGCGCACGTGTCAAGAAATTTTCAGGCACTGTTAAATATGCATAGGCATTTTGTGCAGGATGTGTCTCTCACCTGCTCCCGTTGTAGGTGGTCTTGTAAATTGGAGTGTGTTGGATCATCTCGTCTGTGTAGACGGGCACAGCGGTGCGCACACACTCATGGGAGCACTGTAAACTGTCATTGTAGGCGGTAAAGATGTCCACCTTGCTGGGCACGCGTGCTGGCGTGAAATCAGTCAGGTTCTGGCAGCTCTCTTCCTGCTGGTTGATCTTCCTCTGATGGCTAGTGTGGCGGCCATTCCCCGACTGTGCACAGCTACAAAAACACGCACCAAATTCACAAAGCCAACATAAAATCATACCTTGAACCCCTGTGCCTATTTGACACTTAACATATATATGGGGGTAACAAAGAGAAAAAGCTTGATCTGATGCAAACAAAGATCTGAGAATGATAGCGAGACAGACTTAATGACAAGGACAGGGAGAGATAGACTGACAGAGAACACGAAAATCACATTAATTGCAAATATGCTAGAAAAGAATCTTTCCTACCAGTTTTTAAGGACTAGTGTTGTTATCAAGGCGGCAACGACCATGATGAGGGAAACAGTGATAGTGATGATCTGATGCAGTGCCAAACCTGCAATTATAAGCACAAGGCCACAAACCTCAGGTCAGATCAATGTCATTGAATTGTGGTCAGAAGTACATCTACACCACATGTACAATAACAGTTAAAAGTTTGATCACAACTTCTAATTCCATGTTTGGTTGTGAATTTCTCTG
>JAQMYJ010000040.1:9373172-9385389 GCA_030014305.1 Clarias laeviceps | reverse complement strand
ATCTACACCACATGTACAATAACAGTTAAAAGTTTGATCACAACTTCTAATTCCATGTTTGGTTGTGAATTTCTCTGCAATATTGAGGAAACATATATTACATAAGGAGAAACAACTGCTTTAAGACATAAAGGTCAGTCCACCTGAAAAATTACATGAACAGTACTGTACTGTATATTCAAATGCAATTGCCAAACCAATTATGCTCTAATTTATGCTCGATAAAACTGATTGTCATGAGGACCATCCCAGAAAAGGAAGACCAAGGCTTACCTGTCATAACCGACCTTACTGTAGAAATCATTAATACTGTAAACACTCACTGTCATATAATGTGTCATGTCAAACAAAGAAATTTTAGTGGGATTTTCTGTGATAGAGCAAGTGGAAGGAAAATGATAAATGGTTTTAAAAAAGAATTTCACCAAAAAAAAAAACAAAAGACTGAAAGTTGTGGGGTGGAAACTGTGGGGTGCATCTAATTGTGGGGTAGAGATGCATTTGTTTCCAGTCCACTTTAATCTGATACCCCTAACTAAAATCCAGTGGAACCCATTGCCTTTAGAGGTCATCTAATTTAAAAATAGAGTCTACCTGTGTGTTATTTAATTTCAGTATAAATACAGATGTTCTGTGAAGCCCTCAGAGGTTTGTTAGAGAACATTAGTGAACAAACAGCATCATGAATCACAAGGAACACACCAGACAGGTCAGGGATTAAATTGTGGAGAAGTTTAAAGTTTAAACATCTCCCAGAGATAACTGTTCATCATCCAAAAATAGAAAGAGTATGGCACAACTGTAAACCTATCAACACATGGCCGTCCACCTAAACTGACAGGCCGGGAAAGAAGAACATTAATCAGAGAAGCAATCCGGAGGTCCATGGTAGCTCTGGAGGAGTTGCAGAGATCCAGAGCTCAGGTAGGAGAATTTGTTCACAGGAACATTTGACATGCACTGCACAAATCTGGCCTTTATGGAAGAGTGGCAAGAAGAAAGCCATTGTTAAAAGAAAGCCATAAGAAGTCCAGTTTGCAGTTTGTGACAAGCCATTTGGGGGGGACAGCAAACATGTGTAGGTGCTATTGTCAGATGAGTCCAAAATTTAACTTTTTGGCCTAAATGCAAAACGCAGAAAACTAACACTGTGCATTATAGGGGCAGCATCATGTTGTAGAGATGCTTTTCTTCAGCAGGGACAGGGAAGCTAGTCAGAGTTGATGGGAAGATGGATGGAGCCAAATACATGGCAATCTAAAAGAAGACCTGTTCGAGTCCGCAAAAGACTTGAGACTGGGGCGGAGGTTCAACAACTCAGAAAAGATTACTGCACATTTTACATGATTTCAACATTGGTTTACAATGTAGGAAATAATAAAAACTAAAGAAAGACAATATTTCACTGATAATTTTAAATGGTTAGTTGAAGGCATATGCTCTACAGATACCACTGTATGAAAACTAATCACTGAAGTGAAACCTTAAAGCTGATTAATGTTACATGAAATGAGCAGATAAATTAATGAAAGTTGGAAAAAAAAGTTGGTTCTGTTATTCTATGGAAGGATTTTTTAAGGTCTGAAATGGCCTTGGATTCTTTTGTCTACACAAAGTTCTAATAGACACCTATACCCTCTGAAGAAGCATTTCTGTCTTGATGACGACTGTGACCCCCATCCAGGGGTTAAAAGGGCTCACTGAATGTCTACTAGCAAGTAAGAAAATGACGGGAAAAAATGCCATGTCCTTCACATTTACCAGACATTCACCCAATTGAAAATGTATGTGAGACTCTGGGGTGTAAGATATTTATAAGACACTCGTCTCCAAAAGCATCATTAACATGGCATTCATCATACCACAGAAAGAAAGGTCAAAGAAAAGAAAAAAGTTACGCCCAACCATGATCTGCTGCTATCACCCAACAATTTTTTTCTGCAGTTATAGCCAAGTGTACCAAAAATGACAGTGAAGGTTATTGTAGCAAACTACACACACTGAACAGCCAGGGCTGCAGCTATGATATTTATACCCAAAGCCCCAATCCCTGTAACTGACACGAACAGAAGCTTTACCATACATCATTTTAGTAAACTCATGGAATCTCGTGGTAGATTCCTATTTCACTCGAGGTAACAGATACACCATAAGGTCCTGATGCTTTTAGAGCTAAGCTATACAAACCTTGATCTGTCGTGTCCTTTTTGGGCAAATATTGTACGCATGGCTAGCACCTGAGAGCATCTTCAGCCCCATTGAATGATTAGGCAGTGATCTTCTAAACAAGGCAATCTTCCACCAGCTTGAAATAATTGTCCCACACATTAGCAGAAGTGGGGTGCTGCTGAGCGATATGGGCTTCCATGGAGGGCCACGGATTCATAAAGTCCTGCTTCCGATGTGATAACACACTTCATGACCTGAAGACACCTGGCATGGACACTTCACTTGGCAAAGTAGCAAATTGAGCATGGAGGCCAGCAGGAGTTCAGTGACAGAATATCATCAGTAACACTTGCACATTCTTTACATAATCATCTCATTTTAGTTTATGTGATATTCATTTCTCTGGCAAAGATACAAAAGGAGACAATGCTTTGTAGGCTAAATCGATACATTTTCTTGTGCAAACATAACCTTTTAAACGTGTTTGAACATGTCATATTATGAAAGATTGAGGCTTTGAAATGCCATAGCCAATTGTCATTCACTGGCAGTTCTCTGGAATGCAGAGCAGACAACAGGTCACAGGCTCAGCTTGTAGTGATGTGACTCAAACTCAGATGAGTGGGATAGAAAGAGCAGTGGGCCTTGAACTCTGTGTTTATTATACGATAGAGGTTATGGGCACAGCAGGAGAAAAATAACAAAGGTTTGCAATCCAGGGTGCCGAAAACTTGGTCTTGGCTGAAATACCTCCTATCACTGGCGTCCTGTTGTGTTATGAAAGCCTCAATTCAATTTTCTTCAAACATGAGTGAAAAACTGAGGTTCTTTAAACTAAGTTATGTGCTAGACACACAGTGCTTCACGATACACAAGTACCAATGCCTCAGGTTATGTTTTTTTTCCAAGAGGCAACTTGATCAAATTCATGGAACGTTTCAGCCCAGCACATGCCAAAATACCAGCGTTATTTAATATACTTTAAAAGTCAACTGTGGAACAGGGACCAACATTGTTGCAGAAGCATCCGTTCAAATAAATGCAATGAATCGCCACTATCTTGCAGTTTTCACTACTTCTACACAAGTAATAACAATTTCTTCCCAAAAGTGTGTGTCTAGCTTCTAGGTAATCTAACTTCTGGTTTATCTGTGTGTCAAAACAGATTCTAGGAATCATCTAGATTGAACTGCTAACTGACTTAAAAAACAATCAGAGGACCATTGAGTTATAGCTGAAAACTCAAATTTCAGGTAATTATAGTGGCAGATGAAATTTATTCATCATGTTTTCACTTTTTCCGGTGTAGGTCACGGTGCAATTGGCTGATAAGGTTTGTCCAGACCCTTGTATTCTCACATTCCTGGGGATCCCCAAATGTTCCCATGCTAACTGCGAGATACAATTTGTCCTACACATCTAGGGTCTGCTTCAAGGTCTCAATACATTGGAATGTGCTCATTACACTCTTGGAGGTGTGCTTCTAAGTTGAACAAACCACCTCAAATGGCTTCTGTCAAGGGCAATGGCTCTGCTCCAATTCTCTAATAAATTGTCAAGCTTCTCAATCTATTATAAAGAATAAGCCCAGTAACCCTGCGCAGAAACACCTGTTCCAACTGCATGTAATTGAGGCTACCCACAACTTATGACTAAATGTGCAGACAGGGATGTAGACTGACCAGTTATTATCTAATGAGAAAAAAAAAACACTTTATAAACAGTTTTGGATGATCAGTATGACATTTAGAATGTCACTTTAGAAGGAACTGCTTTAAGCCTGATTTGAACATGATTAATTAAGCAGTAAATCCTAATTAGAAGAAAAAGAATCCATAAATCCGGGCCTCATAAAAAAGCTCTGTTGGAATGACTTGAAAGAATGAATCATCACCACAAGGGCACTACTAGAGATTCTGGGCCCCATGA
Organism: Clarias laeviceps; assembly: GCA_030014305.1. Lineage (NCBI taxonomy): Eukaryota > Metazoa > Chordata > Actinopteri > Siluriformes > Clariidae > Clarias > Clarias laeviceps. The sequence continues at coordinate 9,381,291 of JAQMYJ010000040.1, read as the reverse complement.
AATCCTAGCATGCTGGGCCCAAAACCGTGATGAATCCAACACTTTTCAATTTCCATAGCATATTATGGGCCCTAGTTAGAGAGAAACTTGGGGGTCCTTGGAATCTTCCTTACTTATAGTAGCATCCCCTCCATCACCAGCAAATTCATTTTCTTAACATAATCTCTGACTGTTTAATCAATCAGAAGCTAAAACAATTGTGGTCTTTATCTTCACTACAAAGTAGTATTATAAGTATAACATACTTATAATACTGTAGATTAAATATACAAGCTACTTGACTTAAAAAAGGAATAAATGCGTTTGAAGCGGCTCATGTTCCACTGCGAGGCAGTCATCTACGCATAAAAGTGAAGGTGATTCATGATTCAGAAAAAAAATTGTGACTCAACAACAAGCGCGTTGAACTGAAATGCTGAAATGTGGGAAGGAAATGGTTAAAGGAGGGAGGACGGAAAGAAAGGGAAGGAATGAAGTGAAGAGTGACACAATGGAGCACGCGGAGGCAGCGCTCCTGCACGCTCTCTCAACGGTTCTTCTCCCGAAATGGCCGGGCTGGCCCTTCCCAGCTCTCTCTGGGTGCGGCCTCAGCGGGAGTCTGATAATAGATTTGGGCGCACGCCCATCACAGGCGCACGCCGTGACATTGCCCCTCCCTCAGCTCCGAACTCACCATTGCGGCTAACACTGCCTGTCCGTGGATAAGACCACAAACCTCGTTTGGGACTCAACCCAAGGTCCATGCCAGGTGCGCCCGTGCCTACATTCTCCACCAGTGTAACACGTTCGACCCTATGTGCACGGGTGGCACCATGAAGCACGGACACGAGGCGAGGTCTTAAATAAAAAAAGGATCATTTATTTAGGATAAATGGGGGAAGGAAAGAGTTAAAGGAGAGAGGATGGAAAGAAAGGGAAGGAATGAAGTGAAGAGGTGCATGTGCAGGTCCGACGCAGTGTCCAGCTAGCATGCCGGCACACAGCTGGCGAACGGGTGGGTGGAGCTGAGGGAGGGTCAATGTCACGGCGTGCACCCAAGTTTATTATCGCTCCTCGCTCACTCCATAGGATCCCTAGGTAGGCGGCACCCCCTTCTGCAGGTATGCAAAGGGACGGGGCCACCTATTCGGACCGGCTGGCAATAATTAATGTTAATAGGATCTCGGGCTTGCTCCGCATTATAAAAGCAAGGCGCAGAGTTTAGTCCGGGGTCCATTAAAAACGTTAAGAGATGTGCAGTGGAGTAGGAGAGAGTGGGGCGTTATGACGTGCCCCTGGGGACTTTAAAGAGGAGCCTGGAATTCCTCCCTTTGATCTCCGCGCTGAAGACAGTGCAGGAAAGAACTGCGCAACCTCCCGCAAACTCCTGCGCTGAGCCCGCCTTCATGCATGACTGAGTTGACTGTGTTAAGGCTCCCGATCCTATCCGGGAAAGACGCCCAGCCGACGGATGTCGGTGAGGACTCCCGCCTGAGGCCATGCCCAGAGAGAGTTGGGAGGGGCCAGGCCGGCCATCGACAGCTCCGTTCTCCCACTCCGCCCACCGCCACCTTTTGCCAGCCATGTGCCCGCATGCCAGCTAGGCACTGCCCCTGGATCTGCACGTGCACCTTTCACTTCTTTCCTACGAAGGAAAGGAGTGAAGGAGCCGCGGGAGTTCGCGCAGTTCTTTCTCGCGCAGTCCTTAGCACGGAGATCAAAGAGCGGAATTCCAGTGTCCTTTTTTAAAGTCCCTGGGGCGCGTCATATCGCCCCGCTCGCTTGCCACTCTCTCATCCTCCACCGCACGTCTCTTTGCATAGCTGCAAAGGCTTTATTCTGTATACAAGGTTGCAGTGGGCCTGGAGCCTATCCAAGGAGACCTAGGGCAAGAGGCGGGGTACATCCTGGAGACCATCACAGGGCACACACACAGACACACTTACACACTCATTCACACACTACGGGCAATCTGGGAACGCCAATTAGCCTAATCTGCATGTCTTTGGACTGTGGGAGGAAACCGAAAAACCTGTAGTAAACCCAGCAAACACAAGGAGAACTCCACGCACACAGACCCAAAGGCGGCAATTGAACCCTCGACCCTGAAGGTGTGAGGCCACAGTGCTAACAACTATGCCACCATGTCACCTGTATATACAGTATCACATTCATCACAATAAAGTCTAAAAGTTTTTGTTCAATGATAAATAGGGTTTATTAAACAATCAAATCGAAACAAGACAGCTGTTATGCTTTTGGCATTTGCCATCTTAGACTTTCTAACACACAAATGTGCCTGTGCTTTTTGTAATGAGCTGTTATTTTATCATTGCTGTTGTTGTTGTTGTTGATACTGTTGCGCTACTTTCTTGTTAGTGCCACGTCCTAATTTCTGTGCAAGGCTTCATCACTGTTGCTAATTAGCCTTGAGAATGTAGCATCACCATTAAATCGATTTATGTGCGTCAGTGTTTCTGATTGCAGGGTTGAATTGATAACCATATGTGGGCTGGTAGATTAAGGCAGGCATTCGGGATGTCACAGTAAGCCAGGGCAGGCTGAGCCAAGCACCACACGATGCTGCACATGTGCGAGTGCATGTTTTGATTTCTGCGAAAACCCCCTCAGATTAAGCAGGCTTATTGCAGCAGTCTTACAAAACATAGCGCCTCAGCACAGCTGTCAACATGATGGTGACTCAAGTGGTGCATTAGTGAACACAAAACAAATGTTAGAGGCAGGGTGATGTCCAAATCATGACAAGAAAAAAACACCATCCTTTATGATTTTAGTGACAGTAGGCCATTATGTGCTGTTTCTTTGAGAGAAGGAATAAAGCATGACTGGCATACAGTTACAGCAAAATAATCATCAGCAGAGCGGTCTGATGCATTATTAAACACATTAGCCCAATGTGTCTAATAATCCTTTGTTAGTTCACAAATCTTTTTTCGCCAGATTATTAGAAATCTTTCATCAGTGATATCAAGTATGCCTGAATGCTGTGTAATAATAATACGCTGTGTATATACAGCGAAAATCTGTGTATATACAGTACTGTACATACTGAGTATTGATGTCCTAAAGTGCTTGATACAACAGCAAAATAACAAATCACCATGCAGAATATTAGAACTGAGCCTGTGCTCGGGAACAGTAAGGTGATAAACAGTTGATTTCTACAGTCGCACAATACTATTGAGCCAATTCTGAAACACTCACAGCACTATAACCAGCCCTGACATTTCATTGACTTTATATAACAGCAGCCCAGATTGAATAAGCAGCTCTACAGAAGTTTGATTGCACCTACGAAGCAATGTTCTACAGTTTGACCGTGTAGGTAGCCCTTTGTAATTTTCTTGTTGCTGTTGTTATTTTTCTTTCTCCACTGCACTGTATTACCTGCTGTCAGGCGGGTTCAAACGCTCATTTAGCCCATATCAATGTGATGAGCTGTCCTGATTGCTTAGCTGACACTTGGTCTGTGTGCTTCTGCATATGCATGAGGACAAGTTCACTTCCTTTGCCTCTATTCAGTTCTGCGGTCACAGCAGGTTAATGTCATTTCCTTTTCACTTGCTAGAAAACATCCTGCATCCATGCTACATTAAGGGTGATATACACCACCACCACACACTGAAAACTAAAACGCTATTATAAAAGGTTGTTCCAGCATGATGTTCCACTGTGATAAAAATACATTCCTCTCAGGAAGTACAGCAACAGCGAAGTAAATCCTTTTGTTTTTGCTAGACACTGAAAATATCTGGGATCAATAGAGGAACGACAAATTATAGATCATAATTTCAGTTTTCATTTCCTGACAATTACATCTAGATGTGTCAATCAACTTAGAACATAACATCTTTTGGGGCAGACCACCCAATTTTTAGGTGAACAAAAAGGGACAGACAATTTTAAAACTAGGGCTGCCAATATTAACACGTTAACATGTTAAAAATGTTAATGTGTTACAATTTTTTTATGCAGATTAATCATATGACCAAGTTTGGCCCTAATGGCTTCCCACAATAGCAGCACAGTTACTTGGGAGTGTGTGATAATGGCACATTTAACGCAGATAATAAGATGGCATCATAGCAAGTTTCATTATAAAAAGCTTCTAGATGGGTGTTTGGATAAAACCAAAGTTCTGTGCTCAAGCTACCTTCAATAAGAACTATTTTCACAAGAATACAGTGAATGTAAGACACTGAAAAAGGTTATGAAAGTGATGCAGTGCAGAAGCTACTTTTATTGCACCACTGGACATCAGTAAGTAACCGTAACTACAGTACTGTACTTTGGTGTTACAGCACTGCACTCATTCACTCTGGGCATGCTAAAAATAGAAAAACAACATTCTGCCAATGTATGTGCTAGCCAAATGTGCTAACCAAGTTGAAAAGAAAATAACGGACATGGTCACCAGTATAGGAGCAAACAGGGCTTACAATATGATTGCTGCTGCAAGAAGTTTATTATTCGAGAGATTTTAATTCACCATTTGTTAAATGTTAATATTTGAGATATTATAAAAGTGCGCATCTATAAAAAAACGACTTTATCATGCATTTCTTTATTCCACCATTACATGTTTACAATACAAGTAAATCTGAGTATTTTAAAATCGTGATTAATTCTGATTAATCATAGTATAGATTAACTAAATTAATTTTTAATGTTGTTTGTTTTGGGAGATTTTATTTTCAACTGAGAAAAATTTGCATATACGTACATGCATAAGCAATGCACATAAAAGGTTTAAGGACATTTATTGGTTACATTTTACAGATATTCCTTCATCAAAAAGAGTACAATAAAAAAATTTGTACAATACAAAAAGATGTGTTTTAGGATATTAATAATGGAAAAAAAATTTAAACTTTAAGTTTGCATTATATAATTACTTTCTAATAATCAGCATGCTCATCTGTTAACTTTATAACTGCCTTCAACTTCTGTCATAGCATTTAGGAAATATGTTTTAACCTTGCCAGATTTCTTGGCTAACTATCCCCAGATCATCTTGAAATATGTCATAACCCAGCCAGATACCTAACACTGTCTTCTTCAAATCAGGTGTGGAGCCTAACAATGTCATGGCAAATCTTGAAGACATGGTCTGCATCAATCTTCTACCCTCTTCTCCTTCTTGTCTCCCATCCTCTTTCATGGTCCAATGAAGGAGTAAGAGATTCTTGTTTACGATGGAATGCCAGAGTTTTTATGAGACTTACTTGTTTCGCACTCGACCTTGAACAACGCTCAAAATCTAACAGGCTGATTCACCTCTTGTTCCATATATCGATTTCTATCAGGGGACTCATTCCCCAGCCGTCATAAGTAGCCCATCACATTCATGAGACAAAGCCATATAATACTGAGAGGGACTGGTGCTAAAGGTATGTCTATTACTCCCTGGTTTACGGAATCGAAGAGAAGGGCAATGTGTCATTTCATTCGTCCTGAGTCCTAAGTTTTGTAACCTGAAAGTAATTTTGAGAGAAAGCTTTCCTAGAGTTTTACATGGATGAATGAATGAATGAACTTTAAGTCAGCACTACAACCAATTGCTTAATAAAGTAAGGGCCGCCATCCAAAACATCTCTGACCCATCAATGCATGTACTCCACAAGACCCACAAGGTGGTATCTGGCAACAAGAAAGAGCCCAGGTCAGCACCTTAAACTCTTTGCCATGTTCCATAAATCATTTCTGTACCATTTCTGTAGTGTGGAAGGGTGCATTATACTTCTGAAAGAGACTACTGACATTTGTGAATACTGCTGACAAGAAGGGCTGTACTTTGTCTGCAACGATGTTTAAGTAGGTGGTACATGTCATAGTAACTCAAGGTTTCCCAGCAGAACTTTGCCCAGCATCACTCTGCCTCTCCCAGCTTGAATTCTTCCCATAGTGCATCCTGGTGGCATCGTTTGCCCAGGCCTTCCACATGAAGTAAAACAAATTAAGATTTATCAGACTTGCCCACCTTCTCACATTGCTCCATAATCCAGTTTTGGTGCCTATACATATGCCTATAAAGTATTAGCCCTGATATACTGATGAATTTTTATTTTGCATATTTGTCACACTTATATGATTCAGATCCTCAAAAGATATTACATTTAATATTACACTAAGATAATGAGTAAATACAAAATATATTTTTTTAATAATGATCTCATTTATTAAGAGAAAAAAGCTGTCCAAAACTCCCTGGCCCCTGTGAAAAAGCAATTGATAAATCATGAATGAATTGTGATGTTTGTGAAAGCTGAGTTAAATTTCACTTGCCACCCCAGGCCTGATTACTGCCAGACCTGTTGAATCAAGAAATCACTATAATAAGCCATAGTCAACAAATGGCGAAAACTTGGATCAGTGGTGATCCTTCCCAGGAGTGACTGGCCGACAAAAAAGACTTCAAGATCACTATGACTATTTATCCATCAGCTCATAAAAGAACCCAGAACAACATCTAAAGACCTACAGGCCTCACTTGCCTCAGTTAAGGTCAGTGTTCATGATTCAACATTAAGAAAGAGACCATGCAAAAATGGCAGAAGAGTTCCAAGGCGAAAGCCACTGCTCACCTTAAAGAACACAAAGTTTCGTCTCACATTTGGCAAAAAACATCTGGATTATCTCCAAGACTTTTGGGCAAATATTCTGTGGATTGATGAGACAAAAGTTTTGAAAAGGTTTTGAAAGGTGTTACATGTGACATAAAAATTAACACAGCATTTCATTAAAAGAACATCATACCAACAGTCACACATGGTGGAGGTAGAGTGATGGTCTAGGGCTTCTTTGCAGATTAAGGACCAGGACCTTGCCATAATTGATGGAACCATGGATTCTGCGCTCTATCAGAAAATCCTACAGGAGAATGTCCGGCCATCAGTTCATGACCTCAAGCTCAAGTGCACTTGTGTCATGCAGCAGCACAATGATCTGACACACACACCAGCAAGTCTACCACGGAATGCAAAAAGAAAAAAATGGTGGCATAGTCAAAGTCTGAATTAAAATCCTATTGAGATGGCTATAAACAGATTAAACCATCCAGTGTGGCTAAACAAAAACAATTTAAAATTGTAGAGTGGGCCAAAATTCCTCCACAGCAATGAGAAAGACATGTTTCCAGTTATCACAAATGCTTAATTGCAGTTTTTACCGCCAACGGTAGAACAACCTGTTATTAGGTTTAGTGGGAGTTCCTTTTTACATAGGAACAGGTACAGTAAGTTTGGACAGCTTCTTTTCCTTTATAAATGAAATCATCATTTAAAAACTGCATTTTGGATTTACAACTGTTATCTTTATATAATATTACAATTTGTTTGATGATCTGAATCATTTATGTGAGACAAATATACAACAAAAAAGTGCTTTTTCACAGCATTGTGACACTTATGTTCACACTGTGGGTGCTCTCTGCAGTGGACAGGGGTCACTATGGGTCAGTGAGGCCTCGCAACCCACATACACAGCAAGCTGTGATGCAGTGTATTATTTCTGTGGGATTAAACAAGACCAACTAAGTGCCAATTTAGCAACTTCTCTAAATGAACATAATCAGTTCAAAAGTGTAGCAACAAACCTAATGGCTTTTTGTTCATAATGGCCAAGCAGCGATTGCCATTACCTTGACAACCAGTCACTGATAACCACTGTTTCTAACAGCTAATCATTGTTTGTTAAATTCGCATATTACATTATTCTTCATTTTAAACTCTCATCTCAGCTGTATTTAAAAGCAATTAAGGTAATTATTACAAATTTTATTTATTAATGTGTATATGATTTACACTCACTCACTTACTCATCCATCATCTTTATCCTGTATACAGGGTCTCGGGGGGGGCCTGGAGTCTATTCCTGGGGAGGTTGGGCGTAACATGGGGTACACAATGGAGTGCCAATCCATAACAGGGTGCACACACACACACACACACACACACACACACACACTCAGGGACGGATTATGGGTTGTGTGGGCCCCTGGGCAAAACGTTCGCAAGGGCCCCCCCGGGCAAAACGTTCGCGAATGTCCCTCCCCCAACCTCCCCATCCCCCAAAGTTCGGGGGCCTCGTCACCCCCCAAACCCCCCACCCCCTCTGGCGT
>JAQMYJ010000040.1:9313491-9324916 GCA_030014305.1 Clarias laeviceps | reverse complement strand
CAACGCTGACGACAATCATTTCTGTGCAAGGTGACCCGACACTCATCAGTGAACAGGACGGTAGACCACTGCTGCATGGTCCAGGTCAACATGGTCCCCAAGGTTTGCTTTGGTGGAGGAGGTGCAACAGTCTGGGCAGGCATCACCAGCCAGCGCAAAACAGATTTGGTTATTGTACATGGCTCAGTCACTGCACCTTCTTACCTCAGAGACATCATCAATGTCCCCTGACCTGAACCCAATAGAGAAAACAGAAATGACTTCTAACAGGACTAATAACAGGAGATAACCTATCTAGTAGACGTTTCACACAATTAAACTTTACTATAAAAAAAAAAGGAAAAGTACACTGTTCATTATGCATAAAAGCCTTGTTGGTATATGCATCTAAGACAACAACCAATAATGCAATAATGTAAAGTAGAGCTCCATGACCATGCTAAAATCTATTTTCCTATAACAGCAAATGTGGAAGTATTTTATTGCTTTATTAGCATAACCATGATGATATAACTGTTTTAGATTGTTTTATTATCATCCCTGTAGCCTGGAATAATCTTATTAGAGATAGTCTTTATTGAACTCATTCAGATATTCACCACTGACTGTGTTCGTTCTCGTTGTCTCTGTAAAAACCTTGAAGACATTGAACCATATACAGTAGGAATAGTGAAAGTCTGTGTTCCTATTTGTGTTACTGTCATACAGTATGTAATTATCCTCTTAAATAATATTACTCATACATAGCTAAGTTGTAATTAGTGATCGGCTAACTTGAAGTTAGCTTTTCCTGTCAACTGCCATCCACGCTTTATTGCAATGACTCATTGGCTCGTCATTACAGGACATGAAGTAGCAGGCAGCTATTTAACAGATGGCCCACTCGCTATTTATGCAACATCCCTAAAGCATCATACACTTTATTAAACCTGTCTAAGATGCCATTGTACTATTATTTCCTACAAGAAGTATGTGAAGAAAAATGCGATGTTCTTCACGAAGGCTGAAAGAAAAAATTAACATTACTAATTAAGCATTTATAACTTTTGAATAGACCTCCAACTGACTTTGAGTTAATGACTCACAAATGGCCCCGTTATAAGTGTTTATCTATATATGAATACAATAAGCTTTTACGATAAGTATTTAGCCTGGAGTTGGTTGTAGTTCACTTATTGTGTGTAACTTTTAACACCTTTAACAACTGGAATGCCTAAATTGTGTTAGCTTAAAAAAGTAAACAGTTCATTCTGTGTGCCTGCTCGTACACATTTGCAAAATAAAGCATAAAAAGATAAAGATCATTAAAGGTTATTGCAGCTGAGGGAGATATAATGTACAGAACCAGTTAAAAGTTTGGACACAATGTTTGATTAATTTTTCTAGAACAATACTGGAAGTTTTAAAAACTATGAAATAACACATACAGAATTAGGCAATTAAGTAACAACAAGAACAACCAGTTGTTATTTTAAGACATAAAGGTCAGCTGTCCTGGAACAGTTTTTGCAAGAACAGTATTGTCAAAACCCATCAAGCACCATGATAAAACCGGCTCTCATGAAGACCATGCCAGGAAAGAAAGACCAAAATATATCTCTCCTGCAGAGGAGAAGTTGATTTAGAGTTTTCAGCCCTAATAACCACCTACTTACAGAAACTTAGATTAGAGCCGTTATGAAGGCTCAACAGAGCATAAGTAGCAGACACATCTTAATATCAACTACTGAATGGAGATTATTGCACATTTTGGACGCCTTCAGGACTGTTTTACAATGTAGAAAGAAAGAAAAATCAGAAAGGACCATTGAATTAGAAAGTGTGGCAAAACTTTCAAATGGTAGTATACATAAAGAAGGCTTATAAAGCTTCACTATAGTGAAAGCCTATAATTTCTAATTGAAATTTCCCCATCATTGAATATATGGAGTGGAAATAGTTATTTGTTCACTCATTTGCACATTCAATGAAATATGACTTATTTTTTACATAGTACGAAGTGATCATCCGTTAAGACACAAGAATCCTATTTTCAAAGGAAAGTTTAAAATCTCTCAAATTGTGACAAAGCCAAATGTAACAAACTTTCATCTTTCAACCCTGTTTATAAAACAAGCAGTCACTCATTTCTTTTATACCTAATATGGTAATGAAGGTCCTAGAACCTAGCCTGGTGCAGGTACACTAAGAGCAATATGGAAATACCAATCAGCTTACATCACAAGTCTTTGGACTGCGTGTGTGTGTGTGTGTGTGTGTGTGTGTGTGTGTGTGTGTGTGTGTGTGTGTGTTGGAAGAGAGACAAGACTACCCAGAGGAAACCCACAAAGTACATGGAGAACGTGCAACCCTGGAAATGCAAGGCATCAGTGATCACTCCTACTGTAAGCCATTGTGCCCCCAAACAAATTAATTTAGGGATCTTACTTATTTACAAAATTTGGAAATGTAGTGTTACAAATACAGCGTTTGTACAAACTCTGTAAATTATAAATTATTAATGATTATTTTAAGTCAATGTACATGTACTGCATGGTTTAGTCATCATATTACCACATCCACAGTAATAACCAGGCATCTGTCAAAGCACTGAACTTCTTCATCAGTTAATTGAATGCAGTGATGAATAATAAAATGCCAAATCCTTGTGACAGCCCTTATTTACCGAATCATTTGTGAATTAACAAATAGGCCAACATTGGAGCAGTTCTTATGTAAACTATCCACTTTCATACTAACGTCCATTTGGACAAATGCACAAGCCTTCATACATTCATGCCTACACACAGACACACACAAGCAGATACAGTACAGAGTACAGCAGTGGCCTACAGGCATGGGATCAGCTGTTACAATTGGTAAATTAAGGAATACTGCATCAGGACTGATGGGACATCCTCGTTCCCTCTGACTAAAATTTACTAATAAAAAGAAGCAACAGCCGCAGGCACCTGAATTACCCAGTAGCAAATCCCCTCACATAACTGTCCTTAAATCCCCTAAAGTAAATACTCCTGCACTCACACTTACACTCACATAAATGCCAGAGTACAAAATATCAGTGAATGGCAAAAATTAACTTGCCTCCATCAGATCCCACTTATATAACAAAAACAAAACAATCCCTGGTTTGCATCATATCTGGAATTAAAATGTCCATTCATCTTGGACTGCAAGGAAATGTCCACAAAGTGCTTTCAAAATCAGCCAGGAAACATTTTCACTTTGTTTCCATGTGAGTGGAGAGAGTGAGGAGGACAGCAAGCCCAGGAGGACAGCAGGATAAGTTGAAGGAACAGTGTGATGGATAAATCTGAGGCTTTGTAGAAGCAATATTGATCGAACAAAAGCTCCAAAATAAATCAGGTATATGTAGACTCCCTTAGCCCTATTGAAGAGTTCATAGAGGAAAACTGAGGGCACCCCTCAGTCACTATGACTCATCTGCAACATCACTCGCTGATCTACTCGGGCCAATATTCCTGTGTCTTTACGTTTAAGGCTCCCATGAGGCAGTGCTGCAACTCGCAGGACACGTTTTGATTTAACAGCATGGGCGCTCAGAGAACAAAAACAACGGCAGCAGATGAATGCAAGTGCAAGAATTAAAGGGGAACACCAGCCGAAATAAAAAAGAATTATCATTATTTTATTCATGCTGGGAGTAGCCTTAAAAACACTATAATCATGTAGTATTATTATATTATTGGTTGTGTTTTTATTATTATAATAATTATTATTATTTCCTCTTCTTCTTCTTTTTTTCTTCCTTTTTATAATCTGACACACTTGCTATGTACACAGGAATATTCAAGGTCCATTAAACAAGGGGCCAAAATTTTAATATCTATCTATATCTATATATTTCATATTATGTGAAATTATGACAATTTATGACAAATTATGAACATTTTCAGTTGTTTTTTCTTTTGTTGTTCTTTCTTTCCTCATATTATCATAGTGGATTATAATTGTGGTGATTATGCATTAAGTATTTTCATTTAAATAACTCCAAGTTTAATAAGTTGGTTTGCTGAGCATACAGTATATAAATCCACCATATGCAAAACATCAAATAAGATCAACCTGCAGCCAAAGCAAAATCAAAAGTATTCTAATTATGTAAGAAAACATGAACGTGGCAAACCGTACAGTATGTATAAGTCAACTGGTTAATAAAGTACTAATGATTCCTTCCTCATATTAAGGATTCAGAAAGATTCTGTGGTGGCACTGTGGCTTAGTGGTTAGCACTGTCACCTTGTACCTCCACGATCTGTGTTTGATTCCTGCTTCGGGGGTATGTGCATGGAGTTTCCATGTTCTCCGTGTGCTTGGTTTCCTCTCACAGTCTAAAGACATGCAGATTAGGCTAACTGACATTCCCAAATTGCCTATAGTGTGTGAATGAGTGTGTGGCACCCTGTCCAGGGTGTACCCCACCTCGTTCCCTAACTCTTCATTCTACATACTATAATAAATGTTCAGTATAACACACAATCCTGGAACAGTGATGGGGTTAAGGGCCCAACAGTGGTGGTTTGGCGGTGAACCCCTGACCATCTAATCAGTAACCCAAGGCTTTAAGAATTGAAATATTGGCCACATTATAATTTCATTGTTAATTCAACCATATCCGGTTAGATTTTTTGGCCATTTATGTCACTCTTTTTATGCTCCATCAGATTCAGCCTTACTGAATATTTCAGGGCTGGTTATGCAACAATTTTTAACTGATATATTTTTTGTTATATAAATCTGTGCTTCACAACTATCAACTTAACTATGCTATTCCAGCAACAGGTATCTGAAATTAGAAGAACATAACTCACACTAAATATATAGTATGAGCGAGTTGAACAGAGATTAAAAGTCTACATTAGTTTTCTGCTAATTAGATGCTACGGCTGGTGCATTGTTCATAAATGAGCTATATATACACATTTATTTAACATTTTTCAAAAATAGCTTTCCTTTAAAACTTTACAAATATCCTCAAACATAAAATGAACAACAAAGCAATTCTCAATAGTGCAAATCTTCATTTCTTTCTCTCTAGAGCCCATGCCAAGTCCATCAAACACAGAACTGTTGGATTGTTAAATCTAACTGGTAAAAAGCCACTGATTAGTTTTCTATAGCACCAGCTTCTACAGTAACAACTCAATCACAGGGATTTTTAATATGTGTTGTTATTTAACAAAGAAAACCATGTACTTGTAGATATGACAAAGCTTTCTGTTAGTAAACATTTCATTTACATGTATGGAAGGAGTCTCCAGTGTTTTTTCATCACAGGAGAGTCTTCATGTCAGAAGACTATGAACTTTCCATTTTTTTGGTAACAAAACAAACTCTGTATTTTTGTTATATTATCTTGAAGTTAAATAATACTGTAAGAGAAGCTGGTGATAGAATTTCTATTTATAGTTGATATACGGTAATGTGCAGAAGTCTTTAGTCAAAAAGTCCTAAAGGAAGCCTGGAGAACTATTCCTCAAGACTCTATTAAAAAATACATGAAAGTTTGGCTCTTTGGAAGCGAAATATGTAGAAATGAGGTGTGTCAACAAGAAATGAATTTACAGTATATATGCCTTTAATTAATACATTGACTATTGTAATCCTTAGCAACTACAGTAATAACCATTGGTGCACTTCCCTTCAAACATTATTACCCCATCTATTGTGGATTATTTTACTGTAACAACAAGACCTATTATTATGTTTTATTCCTTACATATATTGCAGCCCAAATCAATGGTAGAAGCATATATCTTGCTTGTACTGTAGCTCTCTTAAATAGATAAAGGATGGCAAAAACAGCATATTTGTTTTCCCTTTTGCCCTGAAGAATAGGTTGTCTAGGAGGATGCAAAACACCATCAGCTTTTTTTTCTCCCCAAGTATACACCTGGATTGTCTTTGTCTGCCTATTCAAAAAGCTTCATGATGTACGTATATCAGGGAAAAGTGTGAAAAATCATCATGTGATAACAGACATTAATAACACTAGAAGTGCTCTTTCCCACCTTCTGCCATAAAGAACTAATGTCTCTAGTTAACCATGTAACATTTTGTACTAAAAACACCTTACATAAATCGAAACAGTCGAAATTATTTAGTGGGAGAATGTAGGCAGGCAGCCTCTCTCACACTCTGCTGCTCACTTTACATGCCAGTAATAACTCTCTGATCAGAGCTTTAACAACGAGGTCCTCACCAGACCACTGTATTAAAGCCCTTTCTTTCTGTTTTTTTTTTTTATGAAACAATGTGCTACATTTTTTTGTAAAGACTGAATCAATGAGGTACAGAATTTATTTCTTTATTTATCTCTGTACACCCACTGAGGACTGGGTATTCATCTTTCTTCACATGATTAGTAATGATTACGTGGCAGTGGCAAACCTAGAGGTGAGAGATATGGCTAAAAAAACAAAGCAGAAAGAAAGAAAGAAAATCAATAAATAAATACATTTCGAAAAGTTTCGTTCATGTTTTACTATGAAAGAACCAACAAAGCATAATCTAATCTTATGTAATGAACTGGTCATACTGTAGATCCCAAAATAATAATAATAAGACATAATACATTAAAATGTCATTACCATATCATAATATTGCTTGGCCTTTGTTAATTATTGACCATAGTCTCTTTCTAACAAAGGGGAATGATAATTGTGATTAACTTTTCTCTCTCTCTCTCTCTCTCTCTCTCTCTCATTCTAAAGTACGTAGCCATATTGACAATTACATAACTTCCATGGAGAAGAGCATGTTGTTAAATAAATCCACAAATGACAGCAAGACCTTTCATCTGGGCCATAGATGAAGATGTAATATGAAAAAAAAAAAAAAAAACTTTTTGGATGTATACAGTATAATTTATGATCATCTGATACCAAATGCCATTTGGGTTGATGGAAAGTCACCCTAATAGTGAGACATTAATGCTTATAGAGGATGCCAAGGAGAGTTTACCTCCTAAATAAATAATTCATAACAGCTTTTAAAAGTTTCATAAGCTTCACGTGACTCTTGTCAAGATTTGTCTGGTGATCACTAAAATTATGTGTACAGTACGTGTGTGTGTTTAATTGACAGTGCTTGTCTCTGAGCTGCTTGACAGGTATTCACAGCCAGAAATCATGCGTGGGATGATCATGTTTGCACTGACAAAATACACACTTCCGCAATGTGTTCTCCTATCTGAGATGCCATAACATGAAAAGCAAACACTTCTTCATTCCTTCCAGCACACTGTTAGATACCAAACACCCATGCAACTCAAGATACGTTGCGAAATAGTCTTGGTGGCACGGAATTGATATAAGAAGACTAATCCCCCAGTGCAAATCTCTCTCTCTCTCTCTCTTTACATGTAGATTAGACACACCTCGTGGAGACAGCTAAGGGCTGATTAATTTGTACCTTCATTGGGTTTGACCCTCCCTCACTCAAGCATGCCTTTCCACTGGCGGCTCAAATAAAGCTTGAGCCCTATAATTAAAATGTAATTTTCATAACTCTGTCTTTTGATGAACCAAGTAGATTATATAATAATCTTAAAAAGACAGTACGGAGCACGGAGTTAATTGCATTGTGCTGTGCGTGCGTGAGCGTGCGTGCGTGTGAAGCTGGTAGCCGACCTAATTGCCAGCGCTGATGTGAAGCGCGCGCTTTGCGGTTGTGTGGCGACCCCCAGCGAGCGCGGACGTGAAAACTTGCTTCGTAATTGCGTTATGTGTCCTTATAAGCCTGCCAATAGCTATCACGGCGTCAGATGGAAACACGAAGAGCTGAATCGATTAGATCGATCCGTGAAAAATAAAAATAAATCATGCACATGAACTAGAACGATGACTTAAAATGACAAGTTGGAACAGTGCAACTGTTTGATTGCATAGTTTCCCTCCCCCTCCTCCTCCTCCTCCACCTCCTCATCCTTCTTTTTCTTCTGTGCATCACTCAGAACAGCATATTGTTAAGATTTCTAAAATGATCCAAACCGTTTGTGCACAAAGTAAATATGCATATGCATACAAATATGTGTATATTACCTGCGTTCTCTACACCACTTTATCCACATAATTCACGAGACCGATCCAGAATCAGCCCAGCTCCCATTTACGGTGGACTCCTCAAATGTCGACGCTCTCTCTTGTGACACCTTCAAGTTAGGAATCTCATTCCAGATGACATTAAGGCTAACATCTTCAGCCAAGCAACATCAGATAGCTCCAGATTTCCAAAAGCGCACAACAAAACAAGCTCGCGTTAGATGTTTCTTCTTCTTCTTTTCCCTCCACCTTATTTTCTTCACTAACTGAAGATGCGCTGTTCAAAAGCTGTCTTCTTTAGCCCGAAGTTTATGAAACATGGCTATAGACTCCGGCGCTACAGAAAAGTCAGGAAGCGGTAGAAGCGTCATGCTGGATGCAGGCTGAAAACGACAAGTGCCGCGCATAATGACCGCGCACTTTATTATAAGCGCGCGCTCGTCTGTCATTAACGGGAAGCACGATATTTCAAGCGCGAGAGGAAAAATAAAAAAAATAAAATGTATTTTAAAAAGAGCCGTCCGCGGCGCGCGGAGTCCGAACGAGACGTCACGTCAGCTGGGGCACATAGTAGTCGATGAAGTTCAAGCGATGTTTTGCGGAGGCGGCTGGAAGGTGTGATGTGACGCGGTGGAGAGAAAAGCGACGGGCGGCGGGAAATGAGCGCCACTTCAGGCGCGCGCGCTGACGGGGAGAACACCGCGCTTAGCGTGTGCGCAATTGCGCAGTGGTAACAGTCCGCGCGCGCTGCTCTGCTCGCTTTCTCCTCTCGTTCTCTTCCCTCTCTTTGCTCTCTCTCACACTGTCTCTCTCTCTCTCTCTCTCTTTCTCTCGCTTCCCCGTCCAACTAACAGCCCAGCCAGTGCTGCTTCGGCGCACACCCCCGTGACGTCATTTTAAAGTACAATATCGTCGATGTTCACGGAAACCGAAGACATAAAGAAAAACAAGCACAGCAAAATGTTTAGGGATTTGCCTCAAATGTTGCCTTATATTTCACACATTTTAAACTTAATATATGAAATATGAAAGTTGGTCTGGGAAACCTCACTCATCGTCTGTACCGCTTTATCCTGGTGCCTGGAGCCTATCACAGGAGACTTGGGGCATGATACACCCTGGACAAGGTGTCAGTCTATCACAGGGCACACACAAAACCACACATACTAACTTTGATGATACAATGAATTTAGGAATGCCAAAGATTACGCCTAATCTGCATGTCTTTGGACTGTGGAAGGAAACCGGAGTACCCGGAGGAAACCCACCAAGCATGGGGAGAACATGCAAACTCCATTCACAGAGACCTGAGGCGGAAATCGAAACCGGACACTGAAGGTGCGAGGCGACAGTGCTACCCACTAAGCCACCGTGCCGCATTCCAGCACTTTTGTTCACTCACATGTTCTCAGTTGTTTAACACATATACTGTACATGAAAATATCAGGAAATAGAAGCTGAAATCTAATCGAGCATCTCATCTTTTGATCTCATAGCCATATGTACTGTTTTACAGTAGGTTTCTAACCCAACCTAAACCTAAATAGCTTGCTGTTCCAATACTTTTGGATAAGACCGTATGCTGTTATCGGGTTTTTCCTTCCCCACCAAAAGCTACAGTATAGAGCTGCTTCCTCTTTAAACACCAGACTCTGTCAAACGGTTTCTGTCAGCTTCTTTCTATAGAACAATATACTTTATTCTACGATATCTACACGTTCCCTTTTCTGGCACCTCCTCATTTCCGGTTATTCCTGACCTTAGCAGCTAGGTCTTCATCTCCTCTTCTTTATCTAACACGCTGCTCCTGTGTGTCTTCGCAGTTTCTCTGGCTATCTCTTGCTCTCTCTTTTTCTTTTGTTCCTTTGCTCTCTTCCATATACCCAGGGGCAATAAGCACTGGGTGACTTAGGATGGGTCAGTGCCTCTCTTTCTCTCTCTCTCTCTCTCTCCAGTCCTCCCTACTTGCATCTTTCTTTTCAGAAAACCATTAAGGAACGAGATTAGGCACATCAGGCCACAGTGGCCTCAGCCCACACTGGGTATCTTGAGGTATTTTTAGATAACCATTTCACATTCTGCAAGCTAGTTTATGTGCCTGCTTCCTAATACAGTGAACACACACACACACACACACACACACGCCTACAGATGCATACTGCAAAACATCTTCCCATGATGTCCGGGATCGTTTGGCAGGTGGTACTGTCGGTCAGTGGGTAGAGTAATTAACGCTCATTAGAAGAGCTAACAAGTTCTGTATCTGTATGCACATTTGCCGGTTTTGCCTGCGTGAGTGTGAAGAGTAATTTGTGAATGTGCAAATGGGGAAAGGAAAAGCTGTGATAATGAAGAGCAGAATGTGTGTGCATGTGTGTGTGCGTGTGTGCGCGCGCGTACTTAGTGCTATCTGAAACATAAAGGCAAATTACGAGTCCCTGATTTAATAAGGGGATGTAAATCTCAAACAAACTGTGATAAGCACACGGTATTCCACTGTACACGGCCGTGTGTACTCTGTCACAGAATGCTGTTTATTAATTGTAGTAATCAAGTCATCAGTCCTCATTATCCAGTACAAAAGCACAGTAAGCTACTCCATCTCAGCCATGCAGAGGCTATATGGGACATGGACATGGGCCATAAAGCATAAAACACACTTTGATTCTTTTATTTATTTATTTATTTTTGTTTTTTGTTTGTTTGTTTACTTAATTGTGTACTTATTGTCTTAATTATCTACTTACTCACTCACTGAATTAATTAATTACTTACTCACTGACTTAGTGGCTTACCGATTAACAGACAGATTTACTTAATTACTTATGTACAAGCACTGTTGTCTTGCACCTCCGGGATTCGGGTTCGATTCCCGCCTGTGTGCATGGAGTTCTCCCCATGTTTTGTGGGCTTCCTCTGGGAACTCCGGTTTCCTCCCAAAATGCTGAATGTGAATGTTGATCGGAGGTCGTAATATGGGAATAAATACAGTGGTAATCACCACTGGACTCCACGGTCCCTAGTTGGATTACAGAGGTGGATGAATGGATAAAAATGGACTTGTGTACATACTGGTCTTTCTGACTAACTGACTAAATTACTTAATGACTTACTTTCCTACTTACTTGGTACTTACAAACATATTTGTTTACTTACTTATTTACTTACATAATTTCCTACTTACTGACTTAAATATTGGCTCACTGACTGACTGATACTGATCTACTTACAGTACTTACAGACTGACTTACATACTCACTTAATTACTTACTGGCTTACATACTGAATTATTTAATTAATGGCTAACATACTGACTTATTAATGGTTTATATACTGACTACTTATTTAATTAATGGCTACCA
>JAQMYJ010000040.1:9293304-9309975 GCA_030014305.1 Clarias laeviceps | reverse complement strand
TGTGTCCATCCTGTACCTGTCACGCAGGTGTGATATTCGGATGTACCGATCCTGTGCAGGTGTTGTTACACGTGGTCATCCACTGCGGGGATGATCAGCTGTCCTTCCTGTCTCCCTGTAGCGCTGTCTTAGGCGTCTCACAGTGCGGACATTATTGTTGAAATACACAGTCCTGAAAAAGGGACGTTTCTTTTTTTGCTGGGTATAGATGTATTATATATTTATGAACGTGTTTACTTACATTGGTCAATGATTAAAACTAAGTTAACATTCTTTGAAATGCTAATTTATAAAAGAAATCAGGCATAATATATGAGTGACTGTTAATTGACAAAGGTAATTTTCAGGTAATTTACAAAGAATAATTGTGTTTGTTTCATTACGTATGGAAAGTAATTATGTATTCGTGGTTGGTGAATCAATAGCTGTTGTGAGTTCTGATATCTGATATCGCCTTAAAGAGACATCCTGAATTAAAAATGTGAAGGGTAAAAAAAACCCTCTATTAATCTTAGCCTAAATAAATGTATAAAAGAGTGATGACATAAGAGTGAATTCTATAATTTGAAACCCTGTAAATGCTGTTGGTATCAGGGGTTCAAACATCCATCAAATATCAAAATATGGAATCTAATTTAGTGTGGTAATATTAGCTCATCATCCTATGAAACTTTCTCCATTTATTATTAGAAAGTAATTCAGTTACGAGTTAGGAAATAGCATAATTTTGCCGTCATCATGTAGAAACACGCTTGACCAAATTTAATACCTGCCCTTCTTGCATATTAACTTCTGCGCACAATCAAATTGAATTGAATTATGGGTACGCAAGGTATCATTTTGCCTCCGCACTGGCCTGCATTTTTTTATCTTTAGGAATAAATGGCCAAAAAATGCCCATTATGGCAAAAAAGATGACTTGTGATGAAATTTCCCATAAATGAAGCTGTAAAACGATTGACATTTACAAAAAAACTACAGCACAGTACGGTGATGAAACATTCGAATGGTGCAAACATTTGAAAGTAGGGAAACAACTGTGAATCATGATCGGGATGACTGAGGTAGCCGACTGAGGTAGCCGAGAGCTCACTGCAGTTGTAGATATATACATTTAATGAGTGGGATGCTTGATAATTGATAATCAACAAATTACTTCTTACCAATTTGTGGGACACAATTATTCATGAACACAACATTAACATAAACTTGCCAAAAGTCCTGGTTTGACTCGAATGGCCATCATATAATTTGCAAATTACTTGAAAAGCATTGCAATACTTAATGGGGTTAATTTGGAGTAAATTGTTTTCATGTAGTTCACTTTAAACTCAGACGGGGAAGAGCTAGAGATTCTCGCCCAGTTGAATATCTAATATATTCGGTTCCCAACCTTGATGACGTAAACTGCCTTTTCATTTTCCATAGCATTTTTAACTTTAGTCACTCACACGGACCTTGGAATCCCTAGTCCTTACTAACCCCACTCTTTATGGCACCCTAAATAGAGATGTTTTCCAGTGGACCAAAGATTTCTTCGATCACACCAGGGTTTGAAAGCAATGTTCAAATATGACCAGACATGTCAAGTGACCTTTGGCTGGGGGAAAAAACTCAAGCGTTAAACAGTTTTATGTGTGACAAAAATTCCATTATGTGGTAAAACAGAGGTTCTCACCTCCAATTCAGAGGACCTGCTGCCCTCCAGAGTCACAAGATTTTCCTTTCTCTCAGTGCACTTAACACACCTCAGTAAAGGCTTATCTGATCAGCTGAATCAGGCATGTTGGCATTTAGGAAACCTTGAAATTGTGTAGGTCAGTGGGTTCTTGAGACAGGAGCTGGAGTTGGTAAAATATCGCCTTACTGGTCACACACAGAAAAAAAAAAGAAGGATTGTGTCAACCATTAATGGATATATTAATCATATGCAAATGTACTTCAGAGCCTACTAGCCATGATAATTACTCTGAACTATAATAAATTCACTTATCAGCTTAGAACAGGGCAGTTAGGCAGTTATTATATAGTTTACACTGCAAAAAGAGACAGGGTCATGCTTAAATCTGCCCATGTTCAGCATTATGTTTAAGGAAGTATAAATATTTTAATATCGTTTCTTGTGTTTTACATCCTCTGTGGCGAAGTATATGGACTTTATTGAATAACCATAAAAAGACCACACAGACAAATATACAGTGTCAAGTGGTGGTGGCAAAAAGATTCTCTCTGTAGAGTCTTTTTTTTTTCTTTGCTGAAGCTGATGAGACATGACAGAAGCAGAATAAAGTGTCATCCTGGCATTCATTTTGATAACTGTCAACTACATTGAGCCCAGGAAGAGAAACTGGGGTGTATATTACAGAGCCATGAGAACAGGCATGAGGTTCTTACAAGAGGGGAAAACAACAAAGCATTTAGATAATGAGAGAGAGAGAGAGAATTAGAGAGAATGAGAGAGAGAGAGCCTTGGTGTAGTTGTAGCATAAATACATTAAATATGCCTGGCACTACATAAGACTGTTCCATATTCCAGGTTTTATCCCTCACGGTTCTGAAAGAAAATAATCTTGTACACAGATAATAAAGACTTTATACTATAAAAGCGACAATACAGTTTGTGTGTGGGCGGGTGGGTGGAGGAGTGTGGCTGTTTTGGACTCTCCTGCAATAGAAACTGTGAACATCAATAGCCTTCAAAACATATTTTATCAGGCTGCTGACTTCACACAATTCTTGAGTCTAGCCATGAGACAGGCAACATATCTCCTATACTTTCCTTCCTATTGCATATCAAGTGACAGGGCCACCCCTTTGTCACAGAAATTGACAGAGGTGTGACAGGGGGATCATTTATAGTTAAGCGTGAAGGTTTGCATACCTTTGCATTGAAAGGGTGAAGTAAGAAAAATGGCGCTTGTGTTTCTTCCATCTTCAAATGATGGCTCTACTGCCTGTTGTTCCTGACCACCAGGAGGATTTCTTTCATAACTACTGGAATATTTCTGTTTCCTCATTTCCTTGCCAAGCCTCACCTCATGACTGTGACCTCACATGCGCAGTCTATAAATGGTCCCCACTGCATCATTCACATCCTCTTTCCTATTATCTTCTGCCAAGGAGATTAACACTAAGTATAGCATTATAATCCTTAAATTTTATTCTATTAGTATTATACAGTAGTTCTTTAAATGTGTCCTGTCTGAGAGTGCACACTAAGGCACATGGCAGGTGAAGGTATTTCTACTATTTAACGTTTTGCTAATTTTGTGACAGTAGGGTGTCTTTTTGGCAAAAACATTTCCTATTGTTTATGGTAATGTTTATCAGCATGGGTGCTGTAGACACAGAAAATGTAAACCTTTATAATTCCTATGTCTCAGTCTATGATCTTGATGTTCACTTTCTTTTTGATAGCTCAATATCAATGCAGACTAACGTGGCCCTTAAGTACAAACAACAAATTTCACAAAACACAATATTTGTGCTTGTGTTTCAGGAAATATGGTTATGTTTTGTGAAATGTTTCTTGTGGTTTGTGCGTGTGTGTGTGTGTGTGTGTGTGTGTGTGTGTGTGTGTGTGTCGTGTGTGTTTTGTGGCTGTGTTTGAAATGTGTGTGAAATGTGGCTGTGTTTTGAGAAATGTAATTGTTTTTTTGTGAAATGTTTTTGTGTTTTGGGAAAAATCATTGTGTGGAAATGTGTTTTGTGAAATGTTTGTGTTTTGGGAATTATTATTTTGTTTTGTGAAATGTTTATTGTGAAAGGTCATTGTTTTTTTGTGAAATGTTTTTGCAAAGTTTTTATCATGATATAAAGAAATATCATTGTGTTTTGTAAAACATTTTTTTTGTGTTGTCAAATGTTGTGTTTTGTGAAATATGGTTATGTTTTGTGAAATGTTTTTTTGTGGTTTGTGTGTGTGTGTGTGTGACTGTTTTGTGAAATGTGGCTGTGTTTTGAGAAGTGTAATTGTTTTTTGTGAAAAGTTTTTGTTTTGGGAAATGTGGTTGTTTTTTGTTAAATGTTTTTGTGTTTTGAGAATTCTTATTTTGTTTTGTTAAATGTTTTTTCTGAAATGTCATTGTTTTTTTGTAAAATGTTTTTGTGTTTTTGGGTAATGTGGTTGTGTTTTGGGAAATGCCTTTTTTTCAATGTTGTGTTTTGTGAAATGTTCTTGTTTTTTCAGAAATATCATTGTGTTTTCAAAAATATCCTGTTTTTTGTACTTCAGGGTCACCATAGCACTTTGATGCCCTGGCAAGAGTCAAATTGGATTCTTGAACCAATATAGACATTTATTTATTAGTTAGTTAGTTAGTTAGTTAGTTAGTTAGTTAGTTAGTTAGTTTGTTTGTTTGTTTATATAGTTATGTCCTGGACAAAGTTCAAATTTCAATGTTGATATGCATTTATAAAGACACTGAAGTTGCAGTTGAAATGACTGACACAGAAAACTCCCCAAAATGAATGGGCTAATGAAGCTTTGCACATAATCCCAATACGTGTACAATAGGCTTATCCTTGCAAAGCATGTGATTTAATAGTGAGTAGAAGTTGGCTCGCCAGTGCATTGGCACTTGTGACTGACCCTTGAGGAAATAATGCACTCAGCAAGAGATGTAATAGACACTGAGATTTTAAAGACAACACTATAAAGCTGTTGAAGTCATGGCAACAGGGTGTGGCAAATCACTAGGACTGTTAATGCACATAAAGAGTTCAGTGTAGATGAAGAGAGGTTTGGTAAACTCAAATGCCATTTCTCACATGCCACAGCCTGCTCCAGATGCTACTGATACCTTTATTTGGCACAAAAACTCCAACAAGAATGCCAACAAAATTTGACCAGAAGCATCTCTTTTTGGTTAAAAAGTTTTTAAAAGTTTTACCATGAGAAACTGTAAACTGTACCATTATTGGCACCTAAATTAAAAACTTTGCTGGAACACGGGTTCATGAGAATACACTGAAGCCATTCAAATATGCAATAATACACCTTTAAACAGGTAATATTAAGACGTGTCTGCTACTTATGCTCTGTAAAGCCTTCATAACAGCTTTAATCTGAGGTGCTATTACTTGGTGATTTCTGAGGCTGGTAACTCTAAATTAACTTCTCCTCTGCAGCAGAGGTACTGTAAGTTTTGATTTTGCTTTCCTGTGATGGTCTTCATGAGAGCCAGTTTCATCATGGTGCTTGATGGGTTTTGCAAATACACCTGACAATTCTGTTCTTGCAAGAGCTATAAGGTGGGTGAAAATTAACTAGGCAATATTTAAGGGGCCATATAAATTTTGTATGACTGGAGCACCATCACATTTAGCTCTTACTGTGCATGCATGGTTAGACTAGCATTTTCCAGGACATTGGCTGGGCAACATGGACCTCATAAGTGGCCTCCAAGAAGTCCAGATCTAACTCCATGTGATTTTTTCATGTGGGCTACACAAAGACATAGGTGCACATGACAAAGCCTCATACACTGGATGACTTGGAAGCATGGATTCATTAGGTTCTCAGCAATATCCCAAATGATTTCATTCTAAAGACATTCCATTCCCAGCCATTTGAGGAAACTGGTTGGCGCCACTGGTGCCTACGTTGAAATTATTTGTTTTATTTTATACAGTACATGCGTTTGGTTAATAATCAAGAAGATAGTAATCAAGTAATTATGAAGTATGTTAATAAGGAAACAACCTTCTCAGTTTCACAAAGAATGCAAGGTATACTGGTGGAAAATGTAAGAGTTGTTGGACGAGATATCATCTGATATTGAGGAACAACATGCTTATTTGACAATATGCTCATTTAAGGAGTTGTCGGCTATAGATTTTTAGTCTAAATCTGGTCATTGCTAACATGAAATTGAAGGACATGGGGAGAAGGACAGTTTGTTATTTTACCCAACATCCCAGTCTTGACAAACCAGGCTGAGGACTTTAGGAACGTTTTTTTTTGCAATTCATAAATTAGTTTACAATACTTAAACCACCTTGCTGTACTTCTGTCTGCCGAAGCTGAAGTTTAAAATGGGAGTTAAATTTCCTTATGCTCTGAGAAAAATGTGACTGGAAGGAGATGTAAAAAACTGGATTTTTTTCCCCCCCTCTTCAACCTTCATTTAAAATTCTATTCATCTTGTCTGCTTGTCATTTCTATCACCAGGTCTTGAAGGAACATGAATATATGCAGGTGAGCAAATATGTCATAAGGCTGAGCTAGAAAGGGCCCTTGGTCTTGAAACATCTCTCCCGATCTTTGGTTTAGTCATACTTTTATAGGTGTTTTTCAGTTGAAGAACTTAAGAAACACAAGCCTAAGTATGCCCTGCAAGGTCTTGCAAGACACATACTGTAAACACCACAAATACTTGAGTGTGACTTCTTGTTATAAACTTGTAATGTGAGAGTGGGAT
Organism: Clarias laeviceps; assembly: GCA_030014305.1. Lineage (NCBI taxonomy): Eukaryota > Metazoa > Chordata > Actinopteri > Siluriformes > Clariidae > Clarias > Clarias laeviceps. Next base: position 9,303,553 of record JAQMYJ010000040.1, on the reverse strand, counting down.
GAGGTAATATTTTGTAAGCTGTCTCAGATAGTTCTACTACTGTAACTCTACTATTTTGCAGAAGTACAACTTATGCTTCCAATAAACACTGGACTACGCCCATATAAGCTGTGTACATGTATATACATAGATATTTTTCCCATCCAGCAGAATGTCTATGGAAAGATCATTTGTGCACTGCCTGGCAAAAAAGTTGCACACTCCAACATTTTATTGACCACCTTTAGCTTTGATTACAGTGCACAGTGTGGTGGCAAATTCATGTGTGAAAAGGATTCCAGAACCACAATTTCACACTTTCTGAGGAAAGAAAAAAATTTATAACCTGGTCATTTAGTACATTCAGGTCATCAGCTGACCTCATTTTATTGCCAGATAATGCTGCTGAGACTAATCCTGAACAATGGAAGCAACCCTAGATTATAACACTGCCTCCAGAAGCTTGTACAGTGGCACTATGCATGATGGGTCATGCGCTTTCCTTATTACACTGACACACCCATCACTCTGGAATAGGGTCAATATGAACTCATCAGACCACATGACCTCTTTCCATTGCTCCAACATCCAAACTTTATGATCCTTAGCAAGTTTAATTTATTTTTTTTTCCTGATTACCTACACTTATAATTGGATTTCTTATGTCCACACAGCTGTTTAGTCCTGTGAGTTCTTTGTGTAAGGCAAAGCTCTTAGCTTCACAATTAAATACAGTATATTGTAGTTGTAATTCCTACTGTTCATTTTTTTTAGCATGCAACTTTACTAAGCATTTAAGTGATCTTCGTTAATGATTTCTTCTGACTATTTCTTCCACACAGGTTCCGTTCTATTTTTGGAGGTTTTAATAATGTGATAGACAGTTCCTAACCCAGTTTCAGTTATGTCAAAGTTATGAGAAAATATGAGTTGTACTGAATTGTAACCTTTCTCTAATGCATAAATGGACAGAAGGATAAATTAATGATCTTGAATTCCTTGAATACACATTATCAACAATTCTACACATCAGATGCACAGAATTGTCTGACTCTGTACTATTCTTTGTCTCAGATTCCCCCAGTGGTGTGACATAAGATCCTCGAAAGCCTGATGACACAAGCACTTACCTGCAAGGAGTTCTAATGCTGAAGCCCAGAAAAAGTCATTGCTATGGAAACAGGCATAATGCACAAGCATTGTGAAGAAGAAGAAGCATTGACTTGGGGAAAAAAAAATAAAACTTAAAGAGACAGTTTCTAGCTGAGACACACTAGGCTTTGACTTTCAAAGATGGATAAAAGTCTTTTGTGTCTATTTTTTACGGATTTTCTGTGTGTATGTACTAGAGATGTAACAGAATATTAATGATTTTGACTTTTGATTTTGACACAGATGTGTTTTAAATGAATGTAATTACAAATATGAATGAAATACAGACTACAGTAGGTCCCAGGCTTACAAACATTTAAGTTACAAATTTCCACAGATACAAACGGACCACAGATTTATGATCATTGCAAACCAATCGTGGAAGTAGCTCACATGTACTGTACAAAAATATAAACACTACAGTGCACCAGATTCTAATATATGTGTAAATCAAAGTATGTATAAAATGTCTGAATTACAATATTTTGTATGTGTGTGCATGTGAGAATGTGGGAGAAATGAGTTGGCCTCTTTGGTTTCAATAAATAAGACTAAGAGCACGATGACAGAAAAATGGCATGGCTGGTCGGTAAAGCAGTTTCGATGGTGAATAACAGAGTTTACTATCCGAAACAGCTATGAGACTAAATGACATCTGTATCATGTCAAAGGTGTATAACACCCCTATCTCACCTACATTGTTCGACTTGTGGTGAGACGCGGTGTTAGGGACCACGTAATAACTACGCCAAATCTGCAAAAACTAGCGGTGAATCGCAATAAACTGTACTGACGGCCATCACGCGAAACCATGCTGACTTCACATAAGTGAGATAGGAGTGTAAGACTTGGATTGCCTGACTTACAAACAAATCCAACTTACAAACATGGTCCCAAAATGGAACCTGTTTGTAAGTTGGGGACTAACTTTATTTATTTTATGTAATTTATATTGTAAAACCTATTTATTTTTTTGTTTGTCTAATTTTCAGAAGGTTTTATACTTTCAGATATGAGTCTTATAGTAACTACTTGGCCAGGATTGTGATGGTTTACAGAACATGCTAATAGTGCTGACATTTCTAGCTCTGATTTCCATTGTTTTCAGGGACATTATGGTTTAAAAAAATCCTGTGTGGACCTAGAAGTTCAGAACTGTGCAAAAAAAAAAAAAAAAACATTAATAAAGATAGTATTAAGTAGTGCTATCAGTTGGTTACAATTTTTAATCTAGTTAATCACAGTTATAGTCTGTTATTAATTTACAATCAGTTACAATTCTTAAATATTCTTAAATAATAGAAGTAATAATTTACTTCTAATATAAACGTGCAATGTTGGAATATGAGAAATGCATGAAAAACTGGTTAGGGTAACAGATTACTGTATGTAGTTTCATAATATCTCAAACATTAACAAATGTTACATTCAAATCTTCCAAATGTGAGTGACACTGTGAGTGACATTGCATGGTGTGCAGCAACGCCCTCCCCCCCCCCCATCGGCAGGCCTCAACCCCGGATTCTCAGATCCAAAAATCAACAACCTAGAGCCTTAGCTGCCCAAGCCAACGCTCCCACGTCTTACGTTCAATGTATTCTCATAAAAATTGTTCCCCTTGAAGGTAGTTCAAGCACACAACATCAGGTTCAGAACACCCGGTGATGTTTCCTCAGTCATCTTATTATCCACATTAAATGTGCCATTATCACACAGTCACCTGACCTCACTGCGATTTTGGGAAGCCATTAGGGTTAAACTTGTTCATATGATTAATTTGCGTTAAAATAATATACTTTAATATACTATAAAGTAAAAGTGAGTATTTGGTGTGAAACTTTTTTTTTTAAAGTGTCAGTAGTCTAAGGTAAAAATTACACAGTTTTATAGGAAAATTGGTTGGTAAGCATTTTCACGGATCTACCGCAGTTCTTCTGAAGACTTTCACTGTCACACTTACTTCTGTTTTTGCACCTACTTCCTGACAGCTTGGTATATTTTAATAATGTACAAGTCATAACATTAACATCTAATAAAAATGCATAAAAATTAGGCTCCACGGTACTGCATATATTTGTACACCAGGTTGTATGCTGTAAAACTCACAATCAGAGTCAGCAAAAATCTAATGGGAGGGCATTATTCTTCGTGCAACAGAGCAGAGATTGCTATTTAATAGATATAACAGTAAATAATTGCACTGTGAACGAAGCTTTTTCAATTAATACAGAAACATTCAAACAAACCCGACACATTGATGTCCAACACACTCTTGCCCTGTCTTACTTTCACATAAATTTACCACATGTGGAAGTTGCTTGCATTCAGAGACAGGTTTTGCAGCTCCTTAAATTGATTTTCTTGGCTCCTGAGTTAGATTATTAAAATTGCCTTTGTATAGTCCGTGCCTCCAAGGTTGCTTAATTTTTCTTGCATCAAATATGAGGGGCTTTTTTTTTTTTGTATCATCAAGATGACCACTTTTTAATATAAACACTTGCCTTTAAGCAAGAATATAAAAAAAAAAATAAAAAAAAGCCCACTGTATAAGCAGGTCATGTTTTTTTTATATTTTTGCTGTCAAGCGTAACACAATGTTTCATTAACATTAGAGACCATTTAAAACATGCTAGAAGCAAGAAAATAGAAAGCAGTCAAATAAACATCTAATACTACTGTGTAAACATTTCCACTTAAAATATCACGGGAGAGAGTTACTCTTTATATTTTCACCTTTTTTAGTCATTACACTATGCAAAAAATAGCATTATTCATTTTAACACGACAATACTATTAATATAGACATTGGCATGTCATGCCGCTCCCCACGCAAACCCCTATTAAGCAAGAAAGAATTGACATATACCATTTTTTTTGCATAGTTGGTCTGATGACTAATGTACTGTACACACTTTCAGAAGTAAATCCTGACTATGGATAGATAACTGATTTCTGATTGTGTTTTTCTGCGACAAATATTACAATATTTAATGATATAAAATCATGAAAATTATTTACTTCCTTCTTGTTTTCCAGCAGTTCAACCATGTACCATGTTTATATTATCAGCTATACAGTACTTCAGTGACACAGTGAGAAAAAAATTAAATCAAAACTTTAAAATGTAAGTATAGCCAAGTATAGTTTAACAGAACAGAGGCCTAAAATGAAATAAAATAAAGAAAATCACAGATTTTGGGAAAGAAAAGAGAAACATTTATTCATGATACAACAAAAAAAGACAAAAAATGTCCAAAATTAAAAGAGAAAGTGATGGTATAATGTCACGGCTGTCTTCTCAGGCAGCCTCCAGGCAAACTAAAAGGGCTTTTATATTTATTTCATAATTTATTAAAGTGCTTTTTATTTTCCATGAACTGCTTTCAGGCAGGTAATCAGCAAAAATGCATGACACCTGCTTGTGCATCTTCATTAAGCCTCATGCATTGTTCTGTGTGCACACATAATTTCCCTGCCATGCGTATGAGATGCAACCTGTGGATTGAGTTATGAGATATTACGAAGAGAACATTTAGCTCAAATCAAAGCATTTACAAACTGACATTATATTTTGAGAGAAAGTTTTATTGAAAACTTATTTTCTATTGAAGAATTTAGTTCAAATATATTTTATTGACATTTTGTTTGAGATAACGCAGTTGGTGACAATAGCGTTCCTTATCTATGGACGAGTCACTTCTGTGTAAGCAAACATTGTGCATTTGGCCTCATTTTTACAAAACCACCAGCACACTTCACATAATCTCACCCAACCCTAATGTTTGTAAAGGACTTTCATTTATTGTCCTCGGCTGTTTACATTGTGCACAATGTTATTTTCTGGGAACCTACACAATAACTCATCTAAGGCTTCATGGTTAGTGCATGACCCTGTGAATCTTACACTACTCACAATTAACACTAAAATCAGGAAATAAAGCAGTATTTCCTCAAATGGCAAAACTATGAGGGCTGAATAGAAATATGCTACATATTTATCAGAAGGTACTTTTATATCCTAGTGCACCTATCAGAATTTATATCCATGGATTGATTGTTTTGTGTCATGTATTGAGGGCGGGCGGGGGGGGGGGTTATACTGTTCTCTGGAGATGATATTTTCTGTTCTTGGCACACAGGACTTTTGAGCTCACTCATATATTCTTTGGAGCAATTCATTAGTGCCAGATTTAGAGACAAAACTGAAGCAAATTGATTTTGTGTCTTTTATACACACATTTGTGCGGTTGCGAGTTGGCAGAAAATTAAGTACTGAGGGCTTTTGTTGCTCGGCACAAGAGTTGTTGTTTTCCAACTGTGCACTTAAGGGAAAGTGGTTTTCTCAAGGGCTGTGGGTTTGTAGCCCACTCTCCAGTGATGTCCTTTACTTAATCCCAGGCTGGAGACATAGCTGTCCTCCTGGTCACGATTACCCCACATAGGAGGTATGTGTTACTCTTTGATACTGTACATCTTGGATAAATAACATGTAATGTGGAAAGAAGAAGAAGAAGTAGTAGAAGAAGAAGCTTTGAAACCAATATTGATGTCAGATGTCAATAAGGAACCGTTTCAGCAATACGCTATCACTGGAGTCAGAGTAACCATTGGGACTCTAATACTTGAATGCACATTGTCAAATGATTTAATTATAGTGCACGTGTGCTTCATGTGCATTGCGACGTCACACAAACCAGAGGCTCTGCTATCGTCTATTTTAGTTTTGCCGAGGGGCTCGTCTATTCTCGCCTTGTCTGATGACACAGTCGCAATTTTGCTGACAGCACATTTGTCTTTTATCAGCACTACATTTTTGTTCTAGCCTGTGGAAAAGATCCTTAAATACACACAGGGTGTGATGGCTGCACTTTCCACTGCCTGGATCTCTGTGTATGTGTGTATACTGTATGTGTGAAGGTATATTTACATATTACTTACTGTGCAACTGATGGTGTACTCTCTGGATGTGGTCGCATTTGAAATTGACATGTGATTGTTGACATGTGAGCGCTAATGGAGTGACTACCAGAAATCCCAGCAGTCTACCCTCAGTGCACACAGTGCAAGCTGTCACCAAAACATGAAGCTTTTTTTCCAGCTTGTTCTTTAAGTGGGTTTGGAGTGTGAAAACCACTGGCCTTATCTCAAATGTCCCCTATGGCACTTCCATCGTCACTCCGCCCTAGCCCCATGACCTCTGAAGTGAAGCTACAATGTGTGATACAATGTGTCTATAGCCCTGGGGTATGGCTTCTGCCAAAATGACCACACTGCAATGTAATGGTGAATAAAATAAAGCATTTATGTGCCAATTAATTATCTGCCAACATTGAATGGATTGCCTGAAGGAGAAAAAAAAGGAAGGAGTCTTATTTAAAAAAAAAAAAAACTCTCTTGGAATTGCATGTGTGAGACCATGTACATTGAAGAGAAAAAAGATTTATGTAACAACATATTTAAATTAGGCGGGAAAAGTTACATTTGAACAAAAATCAAAAAATTTATATGTTTATTAAATTCATTTTATATTAGCATAATATCTCACTTTCTCTCACTCATTCTCTATACCGGTTATTTTGTACATGGTTGAGTGCAATTTCTAGCCTATCCCAGGGAACTCAGGGGAAAGGGCAAGTTACAGCCTGGAAAGGGCAACAGCACACACACTCAATCATAGCCTACTGGCAATTTTGAAAACTCCAATTAGGTTAATCTGCATGTTTTTGGAGGAAGGAGGAAACCAGAGCACCCTACAAAAAACCCATCAAGCACAGGGAGACATGCAAACTCCATGCACACAAACCTGAAAGCAGGAAAACAATATTATTAATATAGTGGTTCCTTGGCGTATTGTATGAATTTAATCCGTTTTTTGGAGGCGATTTCCTAATTCAAACTTTTTTTTATCGTGAAACCCATTTACCCATCGGAAATAATGTAAATAAGATAATCCATTCCAACCACCTAAAAATATTACCAAAATGACCAATTTCCCACACTATAATCATAGTTTTGCATATAAAAACAATCAAAACATTTAGGAAATACATGTAAATGAAGTAAAATTTGAATTTAATAGACAGTAAACCTTAAAACAACGATTCCTCTTTGCACCGGCTGCTTTAAAAACAAAACTGAATATGGCTCGCTTTTTCCTTGCTGCCATGCTTGCTAATATTCTTGGGACCCATGAGTACAGTATGTCTTGAAAATGCAAAGAATAAATAAACAAACATGTTAACAAATAAATAAATAAATAAATAAATATGTTAACTTTCTTAAGGCGGCACAGTGGTGTAGTGGTTAGGTACCCTGCCTCGTGCCCTAAGCCTCCTGGGATAGGCTCCAGGTCCCCGCGACCCTGAATACAGGATAAAGTGGTATAGAAGATGAGTGAGTGAGTGAGTTAACTTGCTTCACTTGCTGTTTCAGTGACACAAACAAGTTTGGAAAGGCTCCTGGAGGTATTCACAGGACATACAGTCCATCTACAGCAATTCACTTCAATGCTTCACTTAAACTGGTATAACCATGTTGTAAACATGTCATAGAAAAATTGTCCACTGACATAACACAGTCAAGTTATAATTGCTGTAGGCCTACTATTAGCCATAATTAGCAATATTAGGCATAAAAATTAATATGTCTAATGTTTCATCGTTTTTTCTGAGAAAATGTTTCTTTTTATGTTTTGTGATGATGTTATGACATAACCAGCATGACATCTTCTGCAGGATGTTTATGATATGGTTATTTCAGCCTTTCACAGGGTTACCAAATGATTTATTCCATTTTGAAACACAGCAAAGAAGACGTTGTAGTAAACGCTTTTCATGTGGCAAATCCTCTTTAACTCGGATAAAAGTCATTTAGAGCTGCAGCTGGTATCATGACAGGCCAGGCCGCTTCACACTCTCTTACTGACATAGCCAAAGATACACAGCAAAGATTACTCTCCAAGATTATTATACACCGCCCTGGTAACATCTCTCTCTGTTTCTGTGTTTCTGTAAATGTCAAAAAAAAGCCAGGGGGAGTGGGTGAGAAAGAGAAAGAAAAGAGAGAGAGAGAGAGAGAAGAAGAAGAAGAAGAAGAAGAAGAAGGAAATTTCCATGCACCACAAATCTGTGGTTTGACATTTTTTATAGTAGAAGTGGGAGATGATTTAACCTGGCCTCATGGCAGCAGCAGTCGAGTCAAACAGTAAATCTGAACTAATTCTGTTTCAATTGCAAACTGCCATTTCTCTCCCTGTTTTATGTTGTGAAATTCACTTCCTCTGGAAGTGCCCTATACCAGATGATATTAAAAGACACATGCGCAGATCCACACAGAGATACACACTCATTAATCATGCAAGTCTTCTGCTATTTTTGCCCCACTCTAATCCTTATCCCGACGCTGAGAATGTCTCAGTGTCAGGTTCAATTAGTCAGAAGCAATTACATACAGCATGAAGTTGTATATCTGAACATTTATATACAAGGCTACCTATAGGCCGAAAATAGGGAGCCGTCAAGTGTGTGTGCAAGCGCTAATGATGATACATATACAATATTGATATCAAGCTCACTGGGATAGGCTCCAGGCCCACTGCAACCCTACACAGGATAAGCAGTATGGAAAATAAATGAATGCATCTTCGAAGAAAAAAAAGCTGCTGCACAGTATGAGGTCCTAGTTGGTGGCCTGCGTGACAAAGACCATGAAGTTCCCACTGCGTTCTTAAAATATCAAAGAACACACGTCAAAATGAAAAAAAAAATTTGCGTTTTTCAAGTTCGTACTAATTCCTAGACAGGTCAGGTTCTGAATGTGTCTATCATGTTGTTACTAATTTCTTTTCACATACATGATCATGCACTCACCAGGTCTAATGAGATCAAACTGAGTTATTGCTTAGTCCGATCAGATAGCAGAACGCTCTTACCAGTGCTTATCACACCCTTACTACGTTCTGATTGTGTCTGGCAGGATGGGATAAATATCGTGACATGTACAATGCTTTCCATCAAAGTGATGGTATGAGGAATTGGATCCCAAATATGACAAAGATGACATGATCACGCGGCATGGTGGTGTAGAGGTTAGGATTGTCACCGTGCACCTCCAGGGTCCGGGTTCGATTCCTAGCCAGGGCTCGATTCCCGCCTCTGTGTGCATGGAGTTTGCATGTTCTCCCCGTGTTTGGTGAGTTTCCTCCGGGTACTCCGGTTTCATCCCACAGTCCAAAGACATGCAGATTAGACTAATTGGAGTTCCCAAATTGTGTGAATGAGTGTGTAAATTTGTGTGCGCTGCAATGAATTGGCACCCTGTTAAGGGTGTACCCCACCTTGTGCCCTAAGTCTCCTGGGATAGGCTACAGGCCCCCTGCGACCCTGAATGCAGGATAAAGTTATGAGTGAGTGAGTGAGTGAGTGTGTGTGAGAGTGACAAGATGACCTGCTGCACACAGGTGACCTGCTGTTGTGACATTAAGCACTAGCTGAACCTTATATGAAGTTAATGTGGCAACAACGCAGTGGCATTTTAATGACAACACAGTCAGAACGTCATTCAGTCTTTTCCATCTGCACCAATGGCAATGAAGTATAAAATGTTACTTACGGCATTAACTGTTTCTTCCTGCATCTTGTTTCCATCACATCCTCACCAAGGTTTTTTGAACAGGTTCAAAGGCAGCATGGCAGCTCCATGTCAATACTAAATTCTTACCAGTTTCTGTTGCAGTCTTGCAAAATTCGTAATGTGTTCAATCATTTTTTAAGGATGTAGTGGGAACATGGCTAGTGTGATGGGGTGTAACTGAAACTGTATTTCTTTGATCCTAACACATTAAAATAATGTGTTAGAAACACTACAAACTACGTACTTATAATGCATTCATAACAATTTAAAATTGCAAAAAGCATTTATAACCAGTGTTGGGTGTAACACATTACAAAGTAATGCGTTAGAGTATTTGGATTACTTTTTTGATGTAACGAGTAATCTAATGCGTTAGGTCCACCATTTAAGTACTTAGTTATTTAGTTATCTTTTCAAAAATGTAATCCGTTATTCAGACAATTTATGTAATCCGTGAGCCAGACAGCAGTCATTCCCAATCCGTTAG
>JAQMYJ010000040.1:9264828-9293204 GCA_030014305.1 Clarias laeviceps | reverse complement strand
CCTTTTATACTTCCTGGTTCGCGACCGTACTACTTCCGGGTCCTAGTGCCGGTCGCTTTACGAGTGTGTGTGACAAGAGACAATATGTCTCTGAAGACATATTGTCTCTGACAATGAGACAATATAAGTTTTTGTATCAGCTCTGAGAGACATTTACCCAGAAAGAGTGCAGATATTTATTTCTCTTTTTGTTATAGTTAAAGGATAAGAAACACTGGGCTTATCTCTGTTTATGTCGTCAAATACAGCTAAAGTATGGCTGAAAGGCTTTAATGTGAGATTTTTAGCTGCAATGCTGAAATCTTTTAGTTTCTCGCTAAAAGCTTAACACCTACAGTACAATGTAGATCTATGTTTTTCATTACTCTCTAGCTCTTTCACTCTCTCTTTTTCTCTCTCCCTACACATACACAAACGCCCAAGAGGGTGAGTCAAAAATTATCCTGGCTGTAGAATTTATTTAAATGAACTGTTAGAAAAGACGAATTCCTAATTTTTCAACATAATCTTCTTGCTTTTCAATACACTTTGTTCATCTGAAAACAAGATTTTGTATTCATTCATTAAAAAAAATGTTTTAGGCTGAGCTGCGAGCCACAAATGCACCACTGTCTTCATTTCTTCCTCAGAAGTAAATCTTCTGCTTTCAGGGGACCAAACAGGTGAAAGAACCAATGGAGCAAGATCTGGACTATAAGGGAGGATGCTTTAACACCTCAAAGCAAAGTTTTTGGAGAGTGTTGACCAGCGTTGGGTGTAACGCGTTACAAAGCAGATTACTTGGATTACTTTTTTGATGTACCGAGTAATCTAACGTGTTAGGTCCACCATTTAAGTACTTGGTTATTTAATTACATTTTCAAAAATGTAATCAGTTATTCAGACAATTTCTGTAATCCGTGAGCCAGACAGCAGTCATTCCCAATCCATAGTGTGTGTGTGTGTGTGAAAGTCATCCTACAAACCCCGCCCCCGATATTCTGCCCCCAATCTCACCTATGCGGTTTGACTATGAGAGGACCGACGCGCGGAAAGACGAAAACCTAATCACAGCGCCAAAACTCTCGTGAATCATGATGAACCGTACTTACGGCCACCGCGCAAAACCGCGTAGGTGAGATAGGGGTATTAGTAGTTAACAGATTATGGGCCAAACTTCACAGAGTGGTGATGGTAGAGTAATTATAAAGGTCTTGAGTAAAACAACATGCATGAGGAATCATAAAGGAGTTTTCATTTTCTGCAATGGAAAAGTACTCTAACTACTTTTATCAGAAAGTAACGCTGTAATGTAACTGATTACTTTTTTATGACAGTAATTTTGGAATGTAATTAGTTACTTTAAAAAGTAACGTCCCCCAACACTGTTTATCGTGTAACAGTTGGAACACAAAGCATTTTTTTCTGCCTCGGTTGAGCACAGTCAGCATCAGAGACCTTGATGCTGGAGATTCCAACCGCTAATCATGCACTTGTTATCATTGTGTCTGGTGGATCGGAATAAATACCGCAACTTGCACGGAGCTTTTCATTCCGTGTTTGTGGAACCGAAGTGATGGTGTAAAAAATTGGATCCAGTATTTATACTAAATTCTCGGAATTTGACATAGACATGCTGAGAACACACTGCATGCAGACCATAAACATGGTAACGACCAGAAGAATGTAATTCAGAAATCTTTTCCCATCTGCACCATGCTGACAGTAAGTCAACAAATTCCTTTAGCTCCTCATCCTCTCGAAGCTGTTTTTGAACATGTCCAAAAAAAGCATGGCAGCTCCATGTCAAGGGAACCAATACATCATCCTTAATGGTTTCTACTGCATTCCTCTCAAGCTATACAGTACAAGTTCTTACTGCATTCACCCAATTTTTGCAGACATAGTGAGAATGTGGCTCAGTGTGATGGGGTGAAATTTAATGTTACTGCTTTCATTACAATGTTTTAAACCGTCTTGCCTTAGGCAAAAATTGAAGACATAAACCACCTCAACCCCAACAAAGCCACTGGTAAACAAGTTATGAGTCTCCAGGGACCTGTAATTTTTAAGACTATTCTTTGTGTAAAACCTGCGTGATATAGAGTAGTGTCAATATATATACAATAATAATAATAATAATAATAATAATGATAATAATAATAATAATAATGTGCATGGAATTCACAAGGGCTGCATGGATCTTGATGTGGTGGTTAGCACTGTCGCTTTGCACCTCCAGGGATGGAGTTTGATTCCCACCTCAGGTCTGTGTGCATGGGGTTTGCATGTTCTCCCCATGCTTGGTGGGTTTCATTGAGGTATTCTGGTTTCTTCCCACAGTCCAAAGACATGCAGAAGAGACTAATTGGTGTTGGTGTGTATGAGTGTGTGAGTGTGTGTGCCCTGTCATGGATTGGCACCCCTTTCAGTGAGTACCCCAGCTCATACCCAAAATCTCCCGGGATTGGCTCCAGGCTCTCTGCAACACTGTACAGGATAAACAGTGTAGAAGATGAATGAATGAATGTAATTCGCTAAAACATGCTAGTTAACTTAATGGTAATGTTTCTCAGGTACTGATATTATGTTAAGTTTAATTCATCACATCTATCGCAAATGTGATATTGTCAACCAGGTAACAAAAGAATGGCACTTTAGGCCATTGAGTGGGATCATTCGTCCAATATGTTAATAATGTATTGACAACAATTCTATACATTCTGTTTAGGTTGTTAGTGCATCATTCTTTGTCAATTGGCAGTAATGGCTCGATGTACTACATGACAGTTTGTTAGCATTAGCATTGGATTTTGATATCTGTGCTTTCACAGTGTTGCAGGATGAGAGAAAGAATTGCCTTCCTCCACATGAACACCCAACTGACTATGACACAAACTGACTGACCTTTCATCTAAGTCTTTAATATGCTGGATTTTATTTATTTATTTTTTTCATGTGCAACGATCAGCATTAAGAAAATAGCTGGCCATGTTGTTCAGGAAAATACACACAATACAAGGTTTCAACAGCTGAACAATCTATACGTTTTAATCTCCCTTCACTTCTATTGTAGTCTGTCTTCTTACTGTAAAGGACCTTAAAGTCAGTTAACATTATAGCGATGCTTTTTTTTTTTTTTTCAGGGATAAGCTGAAAAAGTCTTCCCTGGAGCTTTCCTGTCAACTTTCAGAGCGAGCATGGCAATTTAAGGTTACTTGTTGCCTTTTGTGTCCAAACAGAGGTGATTATATGGACAGAGAGGCAGTGGTGAGAGCTTTTCTCTGCCCCAGGTCTGAGTGAGGTGATGAATGAACTCCAAAGTGCAGGCCGTGTGAAGGAGATGATTTATAACATGCACTTATAGCTTGGTTTGGTCCTTGGAGAAATAAAACACGCCAAGTTCCATAGCACTTCCCTGATTGAGGAGCCACTTTCACTAAATGGGCAGCTGTTTCGTCAACGTACTAACATGAACACCTAATAAGAGTGTTTCATTATCTTTGAGTCTCTCCTAATTAATAAATAATGCTATACCGCAGTTCAATCATTATGAAGAGGTCAGTTGATTCGTTGCATGTTGCAAATTGCTAAATTGCATCTAAGTGGCAATTTGTAGTGTGAATGTAAATTCCAGAATGGGAGGGGAATGAGCCCACTGTGTGTTTGTGGGTCAGATATACCTTTATGGTTTATATTTCTCATTTAAATGCAAAATAAAGCATGACACATAATGGGATTTTGATCTCACACCTCTGACACGGAAATTATACAAACCTGCCTGCTGTATAAAACAAATGTACTAAACGTTAAAGAAATATAAATAAAGATTTGCAAAAACTCATGATAAGTACTAGTGTGACATGTACAGTATGGCAGACGCGCTTATCCAGAGGGACTGACATTTTTCAGGGTAGTTCAAGGTTAAGGCACTTGCACATGGACCCAAAGATGGTAACTTGGTGGTGGTGGCAGGTTTAAACCAGTGAACTTCTGATCAGTAGTCCAAGACCTTAAACACTGAGCTTTCCCTGGACCATTGAAGAGATTTTGGGGTAGGTCATCATCCATGCTGTGCAGTATATTGATCTTATTTTAAACTATTTGTTTTAACCATCATTTGCATCAAGCAAAGAAAACAACTATGGAGAATGCCAAATGCAAGGAAAGAGAAAGAGTAAGTGTGCCGGACTGTGGCATTTAATCCTTACCCCTGAAGATGTGAATGAATTTCCGTTTAAAGTACACCTTTGGACGAAGTGAATTGATACTGTAGATTTACCGTAATGCATTCATTCAAATATGCTATTATGTCTAGAGCAGCAACTCAACCACAGGGACAAATCAGAACCAGAGAAAGAAAATTTGTTTCTGTTTAAAAAATTAAAATATATAATTGCTGAAATGAAGTTCTCTCTAATGATAAAGTTGTGTGGGTCCATGGTGCATTTTGTCTAATTACTTTCAAGAGTTTAAAAAAAAAAAAAGGGTTCTGAGGAAATGACTGTTTATACAGTAGCTGTTAAATATAAGTGATGGATTTGGCGATGTTAACGTATAACAATAAACTATTCATTTTAATTAATTCAACCATGATTAAATATTGTAATAAATGCATAAGAACGTTTTTTTTTTTTTTGTATGCAAATATGATGAACATGAGCCAGGGAGAATGACTGCATTTGAGAGACGAGGACAAAAGAAAAATTATTTAGTGTGATCTGTTTAGCTCTGCAGTACTACTTCGGCATTAATCTATGGATTTAGTTATTTGGTAAATCATGATTTAAATAAAACTAGGTGCAGAAAGATGGAACATAAATTTGAGCAGTGTAATGGAAAATGTTTTATGCAAATTCGGTTTCTCAGAATAACCCTCGCTTTGCAAATCGAAAAGGCTACGTAACCTTTATCTACTGCGAGAGTCACATCCCAGTTCTGTATGTCTGTTAGTGAGGGATCAAGAATGCACCTGGTAATTTATTTGTTACAATAAAGCCGAAATAGAGCAGCAAACGGGAGATGTGTGCTCTGAGGGATTGTGGGAAATGCTGTTATCTGTTGGAACGGCAAGGTTTGAAGTGCTCCCTGTGTTCATGCTTTAATTTGGGCAGCGCCATTGGCAATCGCAATAACTGCGTATTAGCAACAGGGGGATTTCTCCAGGGAGGAGTTCCATATGCTGAAACACACTTCCTCTACTGCAAATGATTCTCTCCTCAAATGCTTGTTTTTCCAAAGGCCACATTCCCTGGACTATCATGTGTTTCTTTCTCTCTCTCTTTTTTCTCTCTCTCTTTTTCACTCTTTCTCTCTCTTGCTCGATCTCACCACTCCTTCTTTCTCTTATTTTTCTTCCTCTCTCTCTTTTACTGCTCTTTTGAGAGACAATTTGTGCACGCTGCCTGGAAGTTTTATTTGTCGGTACTTGGTGGAGGCGAGTGGAGGACATCAAATGAAAAACATTAATCACACGAGTGAGCTACAGGGAGATCTTGGAGAAAAGAGAACGAGAGAGTGAGAGAGAGGAGTGGAAAAAAAGGAATAAATCAGACAAAGTGGAGCAGCAGCACTCCGATAAACCACATAACAACCAACAGTCTGGTCTCCTCCAAGCACACTGAAATAATATTGCTGTAGCCTGTCTTGTTGTGAATAAGGACTATGCTGTACTGATAGATGTAGACAGAGAGGAAATACATCACATGCAACAAGAACCTATCTGTTACATGTCTTTAAATCTCAGTATCAGTCCCTCGATACAGCCGAGTATCAGACGTCTGTTAGAGCTCAGCATCAAGCCACTCAAATCAGCTCTTGAGAAATGAGCTTGGGTGTGTGTTCATACTTACTGTAACCTGGCTGACCTTATGAATGCACAAGTTGGTGAGTGCTTCTCAATCCTATCTGAGCTGTTTAAAGCGATGGTCCTTGAAAATACGTGAAGCCACTTTGAGTCAGTCCCCCTCGCCAGGGCTGTGCTCTTCACAGTCTGCAAAGGTGATAAGGGCTGAACCAGACTATGGCACAGATGGCACCAATACATGGGACCCACTCGCTCCTGACCTGCTCATCATCGATCACAGGTGGCAGGCTTGTTCAAATGTGGTAAAGTGAGTGTCAGCCTCGGTGCGGTTCCTCCAGCCCGAGATACACGGCCTGATGAAAGCAATAGATGCCGTTCTGCATGCTAAAAACAAGAAAAGAGCAGAGAGAACGTCTAGATGAGCAAATGGCAGACAGAAATGAAGTGAAAGAGAGTGCATGAAAGAGAAACATTATCAGCTGTGGCTTTCAGTGTAAAAGTACGTGGGCTATGTGTGAGATGAAAGCAGAAGCTCTCAGCGCAGTGTGTGGTAGCGCTCCTCAGATGTGAGACAAACACAAAAGCCCAAAATCCAGATTTTTTCCTTGAGTACATATTTAGCTTGTATTCATTCCATAATTATCTGTGATTCTGAGAAAAGAGAAATCTGCTTTGTTACTCTGCACACCTTTTCAGTGTTTACAATAGTAAAACATATTGCATCATGGGGAGTTATTCTTTTTTTTTTGGTTGTTTACTTTCTGTACGACTCTCGTCTTTCTCCTTTAATGGAAGAGTTTTAAAGCAGTTTAAGAAAGAAGAGAAATATCAGTAAACCAATGTGTGAGATACATACAGTATGTGTGGCATCTTTACTTGATTAATGTAATGGAATTAATATAATGGGTAATAATTTGGGGATAAATAAATTGCATTACAGTAATGAAGAGAACCATGATAGAGAATTATCTATCTTTATATCAACTTCCTTCATGAAACATCTTTACCAGCTGTTTTAGCAACCGTTTTTGTTAAGCTCCTAATTTCCTCAGCATGATCTTTTCAGATTGCTTAGGCAAAATAATTGATAAACATATTTCTGTATTATTTGTGGTGAAATGTTTTTAAGTTTTCTTGAAGTAAATGTGTCAACATATGGTATCGGGAGAAAAACCTAATTTTGAATCTTTCCTCTTTGATTGTTTGCTATAATCCAACTCAATAGCCATTAAATGCATTGCAATGAATAGGAGCTTCTCATGAGAGTACCTCTAAATGTTTAATAATAAACTGAGAAATGTCAGAAAAAAGATGTTGTCACTAATTTAGTCATGTCTAATTCCCATCTGTCTCACTGTAGTTGAGACAACAACTACCATCCAGGTTGGGCAAGACCATCACATGCTTCCTCTGAGACATGTGATGTGAGCTGACTGCATCTTCGTTACCTAATTCAGGACGGCTTACACACTCTGAGAAAAAAAGCTTTCCACCCCTTCTGCTTGTGTTAATCTCAGAGAAACCCATGATTGGCTAGTGTCACTGTGACTTGATGTGCGAGTGTGAGTATGCCACCCCTCCCACACAATTTGCTCTCTGGATTCCCAGGTGCGGATGGCTGCAGCCAACTCATACAGCAAGCTCCGGATGCTTGTGGTGAAAAAACTCTTGCTAAATTCAGTCACATTTTAAATAAGCACTTGTAACAAACTGCATGTTTGTATTTTACAGTTCACACAAGTACCAACTATAATTACAGTATATTACACAAAAACATCATGGATGTGCAGTATAGGCTGACTGCTGTTTCCAAATTGCCCACAGTGTACATGTTTGCTTGTGCTCTGAGATAAGTTGGCGCTCCATCCAGAGTATATTCTGACTTATGCATTTTCTATGTGTATATTGTAGATTATTTATTTGTTGTTTGTTTGTTTGGTTGGTTGGTTGGTTGGTTGGATGATTGTTTCTTCATTTTTATTCACTTATATATTCAATGCAGGACATGCATGCATGACTCCCCTCGCTTTGTTACGGTTCATCGGCATCATGCACAGTGGATTACCAGTTGACTAATTTAAGCCACGGGAGGGGAGCACTAATTTAAGATGTACAGCTCTTGTGTAAATCTATACAATTATCTGCATCTCCCAGCAGCTGTGTGTCCCAGAAGAAAGGTCACTTAATACAAACTATCCTACAAGCCACCTTGACTGTTCCTATCTACTAGATCAATGGGCATCTTGGGGCTTGACGATATTGCAGGTAGCATTCGGTCCCCAATAGCTGCAGACTCACAGACTGATGGAGTGTTCTCATCTGCATCCTCAGTAGCTGCAGAGTAAATATCACGGGTTCACACTCAGTCTCTTCAATTGCCCCAATATGGGGTGACATTTACCAATAATGTGGTGGATTTGGATAACGCTTATGGAAGACACAATCCTGCTATCCAGAAGGGTTTATGTGTAATGTTGAACAAACAGTGAACCAAATAAGGCCAAGATAGGAAACAAGTTTAATTATAAATGTTTTCTCGGCCTGTAAAAAATTATAGAATAAAAATTCTGTTTTGTTATTTGCAAACATTGCCATACCATTGCCTGGGTTTTTCAGGCTTCATTTACAAAAGCTTTTTGACCCGGAAATTAACCTCACAGCCAACAGATGGCTCTGGAAATTGTCAACTTCAATTAATATTCACTTTAGCCTTATGGACACAAACCAAAATCCATTTAACAACTTAAAGTCACAGGACACATTAACAAGCCCTATTGTTTCTTTCTTTTATACTGTAACTACAGACAATATGATATCATAGTTGCATAGTGTTTCAAATTCTAATGGGTTTTTTACAACTGTATTTGGCCAAGCTTGAGGTAACATATAGGCTTTGTTTCATTGCATTCGGCCAATGGGAAGAGAAGATGTGCTAATTTGAAATTTTAATAGAAAACTCACTTATACAGTATCGTAAAAAAAAAATCGAGCTTGAAAAAATTATTAATTAATCTCAAAATTCAACAGATGGCGCTGTACATTTTTTAATATGTGCTTATAAGTGTGCAACTGAAATGTACTTAATAAATGCAATCTCACACCTTTATTCCGTGCACTCCAAGGTAACACATAAAAATTTTGGTTCTTTCCAAAATTCAAAAGATGAAGTTGTAAATTTTTGGAAACGCACTTTTGAATGTGCAGTTAAATTCCATGTGAATGAAGTTGTGGGGACATCTGTAAATAATATACATTAAGTTAAATTCAAATTCAAATTTTATTCATCACATATACAGTCATACACAGTATGATATGAAGTGAAATGCTTATTCGACTGCCGATGACCTCAAAATTTAAAAAGAAATGTTAAAAGAGGTTAATGTTTTATAACTAGTTTACTTATTTATCACACAGATGGTTAGCCCTTTATATGTATGGAGAAACGCCCAATTGTCAAGATCTAACAATATGTTTCTGACCAAAACAAATCCCACCCTACCATATTACCATGCTTTAAATCAGTCTTTTCTAATATTTCACCCTTGGGTATTGCATATTATAGTGGTTTAAAAAAAAATCTAAATTAGAAAACACTTCCTGATTAATTATCTAATAAGAGAAGTGCCTATTTCAGTAATCCATCAGACTGTGATTAGTAAGCTCGTGTATTTTCACTTTTCTTGATTTTGTTACACGGTTAATTCTTGTAATGATTAGTACACTACTCCACATTGACTCCATGAATAACTATTCACTTCTAGCTAAAATTTGATAAAAGGTTACTTTAGCTACAAATATGCATAAAACATTTTTTACCCAGAGGAACTTTAATCTATTTATCTCTGTCTTCTCCTTTTCACTGGATTCCAGGCTCTTTAAGCCCACTGTGTCAAGCTGGTCTGAGGGACTTGATTTAAAGCCCAATTAGCTTTAGAACAAATGACCCAACGGAGCACAATTCTCCCCATCAGCAAAATGTACGCGAGTGAGCAGAGTGAACATGCTTTGTGCTAATTGACAACAGTAAAATGTTGCCATGAAGGATCATCTGCAAATTAGACAGAATGCAGAAAATGAGAACCTGACATTTTATAATCAGCACCAGAATCAGATTTGTGGTTTGGAGCAATGTATCAATAGTGTATCCCTTTAGCTAGTGTCATTACTGAAATACTGTCTTCAACCAATTAGTATCTATAGTCTACTGTATTTAATAATTTCTTTAGAGGAACTTGATTTCCATTTTTAAAAAAAGGTGCATCCTTTCAAACCTCTTGCTCTGTAACAGGTTCTGTCTTTATATTTGAAAGCAATTTGAATAGATATATTTTTCTCTGTTCTGTTCAATAAAAAGAAGAGCTTATTACTAAGCTGATTGTACTAAATGTGAGGAGAAACAGAAATAATCTTGTATTCTCAAAGAGCATGAACACATCAACAGAACATAGAAGAGTGAAAAACTGAATGCACATATTGCATTGCTTCTTTTTATCTATGTACTTTTGATTCAGAGTGCATTGCTCTTTTAACATGAAAACCAATATAGACAGGGTAAGAGCTCAGAACATAAACATGGAGACACACACAAAAAAAGTGTTCTTTTATTTAACAAATGGGGAAAAGGGCAGTTGAATGTGGGGAAGGGAGTGAGGGATTAGCTGTGTGTACAGTAGATGGTGTGAAGGTGAGGTCCGTATAGGAGGGCAGGGCAGGTGCTGGATGTCGGCTGGCCTGTCAGCGTGAGGTAGACTGACTGAGGTTGAAGGTGAGGAGGTTAAGGCGGTGGTCAGGTCTTGATGGACTCTTCAGAGGAAGAATAGCTCCAGGGGGGTCAAAGTCTGTGTAGGCAGAGGAGAGCACTGTAAGTGAAGACACACAACACACACTAGGCCTACTCACTGAACTTATGGTCTTTTATAGCGCAGAGATGAATCAAGGACAGTGAGTTAGAATGAGCTTTCAGCCGTGCCACCCCACCCCTTGAGCTTGTGCCATTAAGCTGGCTGTGGTGGTGAAAGGGCTCTGTCCATATATTTTCCTGCTTGACAATGGAGCAGCAGACTGTGTGGGCATGCTGGCTGTGGGCTCACTATCACAGACATATACATCACCTCCAGGGTCTACTAATGAGAAATTTAGAAGGTGCTTGAGGCAACAGGAACACTGGCTGGTTGATGATTATATCTGAACCTGGACCGAAAGGTATATATTTCATCTATATCATCATAAAGGGAAAAAAAAAACAACAACAACAAGCTGATATTTTTTTCACCTATTGTCAAAAATGAATCTGGTATATTTCATCCAAGCTATACCACAGCTTTATTTGGAAACTCTAAATAAGGTTTCTGTCCTGTTCAGCAAGGCAAATGCTGAATTTCTGCATTGAGTATTCAGGAATAGCTGCGTGACCTACGGTTGCCTGGATTTCAGTTAGGCACTTGTTCTTATTTGTTTTCATTAGGATCAGGTCACACAACTGCTCTGCGGTGTTTCTCCTGCCTGCATTTGTCTATTTGCACATCTGTATTCAGCTATGACAGAGCTAAAGCAACAGTATCAAGCTCATTTCTTTCCAGATGGATAAAAATGCAGTGTACTGTCTATTTTCAGAAGTCGTGTGATTAATTAGATTGTCTGGTCACACTTTTAAAAATCAACAGAATAAGATAGAATCTGCTCAGTAGTTTCTTTTTTTAATTATATAAAAAATACAGTTGCTTGTTTCTTGTGATGCATATGAGAAGAAAAAAATCAGCTTAATTGGTTCTGTATAAAGAAAGCAATAATAAAAGGCATTTAAAACTGAGAAAATGGGGGACAGAAAGAGTTGCATCACACGGTTGCGTGTTTCTCTAGTCAATCAGATTAAGTCTTCTTATTCAGGGTCACAAACATATTCACAACCAGCTTTAAGAGTTTTAACTCAATTTGTTCAACATGTTTAATGAAAATAGAAATCTCCTGTATGTAGTTTGTTTTATTATAGGAGAGTCAGCAAATAATGATGACATATCAATAACAGAATATTTAGGGGATAGTCATAGATGCTGATGAAATAACTAATTAGCATTGGTTTAATTTCTTTTTTTTTTCAGGTCACTTTTCTTACCTCTTTTCTTGTGTAACCTCAACTGTTATGGCACTGGTACATTAAAAAGACATACAGTACATATTCACCTAAAGTCTGGCCAGCATGCTAGGTTCCTGAACAATAACATCTAAAATACTGTACTACACATTATACTCATTAGCCATTTTAATTGAAGCATCTCTATCTGTGCTATTAGGCCAATCATATGGCAGCAGCATCATATAAATCAAAAGAGAACAAAACAAAAACAAGAGAACAACACAGAGCAAAGACACAGACGATCATTTAAAATTAATTTCAAACATCAAAATAAGGGAACATGATTTTGACTGCGGCATGTTTGTTTGAGGCCAGATGGGCTGTTTTGAATATTTCAGAAATTGCTGATCTCCTGGGATTTTCATGCATAAGACTAGATTTTACACAGGATGGTATGAAGAGGAAAAAAATGGGGAAAAAACTTCACTGAGCAACAGTTTGATCATGTTAATGAGAAAGCTCAGAGGGGAATGGCCAGACTAATTTGAGTTGACTGGAAGGCTACAGTAACTCAAATAACCATTCTTCACAACTGTGATGCACAGAAAAGCCTCTCAGGATGCACATGGGGTTTCACTCGGGCCAGGTAGTGTATCTGACACTACTGTGGGCACAAGATTGCCAAAACTGGACAGGGGATGATTGGAACATTCCTTATTCTGATGCTCGACATGAATCTTGACTTGTATGTGAGTGATTTCATGCATTGCACTACTGTCACATGATTGAATCATTGGATAATTGCAAAGTTGGAACAGCTTCAATGTGAACAGTCAAGTGTGCTATGTGTGTACTTAGTGTAGTTTTAGTGCAAGTAGTGTGCTCACACTTAAAAATCTAATGGGATGTAGTGTTCTATTAATATGCATTACAAAAATGAATCACAGCCCACATGTACCATTGATTCTGCATAGTATTTTTATTTATTTATTTTCAGAACAGAACATTTGTGTTTTGTGACACATATGTGAAGTTTCTACTTTATATAAACAGTTTTACAGCAAAATATGTTAATTGGCTTTTTTACTTTTGCTTATTTATTTTGATTTTTTTTCTGACACACAAGGTTGTCTATACCACAATACTTAATTCAGAAACCACTATATGACCTTATTTTAAAAAGTTTTTAAGCTAATTGTTAAAATTCTTTCTGTCATGTGAGCAGCGAAGCAACGCTACATTCTGTACAAAATGACACCTGCCATAAATGTGTTCTGTACATTTTTGGAGAATGTTGAAGCATAAAGAAAGAAATGTTTACATAATGTATTTTGATGTTGTGCAAATGCCACATTATGGTACTAACTTCACAGAGCTACGTAGTAGTGTGTGCACTTTGGTAAAATTAGTTTGTAGTGCAACTTTCTGTTTCCCTTCCAAATCAATACTTCTCCTTTTGTATTCTTTCTCCTGCTGTAACCAAAACTGTTTTTTTTTTTTTTTTTTTTGAAAGCTGATATGCATTTCTGGTAACATTTTAAAAGAAAATTAATTGTAAAAATTACATTTATACAAATATAAAATTAAATGTGTGTACAATAGAATGAGTTCTGCATGAAGTGCAGGAAATGGCTTTGTGTTTGTTTTGTTTCATAGTCTCTGCTCCTGTTGTGTTATAGCGTTAGGGGACCACTGACTTATACTGTATGTGGTTAGATTATGCAAAAATATATTCTAAATAGGGTGTAACAGTAGCATAATAGGTGGCTGTCATAAAGTTGAAACTGTTAGAAGAGGCGGCTGACAATGTATTGTAAACTAAAAGTATTCTGTCCTGCTCATGCAATGCTTATAATCTTTGAAATTAAAAATTGTTTTGTGTGCAACAGAATTCATTATTTTTTCCCCTTGATTTAATTTGCTGCCACTGCTTTCTGTTTGACTAACTTAAAAAAAACACAATCAAAGCAGGAGTTTTCTATAATTTTTAATTAAAACCCAACCAATAAATTATTGATACAAAATTGCATAATTAAATAACCACAAACACAACTGCAGGCTGATTTATCCATTGTATCCAAATCTGTAGGATGTTGTGTTATAACTTTTTGCAGAATCACATAAAATTCACACTGATATAACCCAAACTATTTTGACATAATTCTTTGGTATTTCTAATGTCTTTGTGGCACAAAATAGTCTCTATCATTTTGCAATACTTCTTGCTTTATTTAAAAAAAAAACTTGCTTTTCTTAAAACTGAAAAAAATTGAGTCATCTCATTTTGATTTTCTATGCATATTCATTTACTCCCTTCGTTTTTTTATAGTTTAATTTCCATTAATTAATTTTAAAATACTTAAAAAGAACAAGGCTCCACAATTAAGATATCAAATGTAATAGTAAATATATTCTGCTGTGGCCTTTGACATCAATAAAAGACATTTATGTATATTATAGTCACTGCAAGTTCTTCACAAAATAAAAGCATTTTTTGTTTTAGAAAATGTACCTGAGTTTTCTAATGTTTTCTTCTACAAGAGGGGACTTTAATCTCGTTTAGAATAAAGACATCAACAGTAATTTACATTCTCTTAATGGCATCAGTCATCTTGCAGCCCAATGGTAATTTCCTCATCTTATCTGGAGCTTCTACTTTGTGGACATTGATTTTGCCTATATTGCATTCCTCCCTTCTGCTGAGCACTGGGAGATGAATTATTTGATTGGAATCATACTGTAGTTAAGCAGAATGAGACCGCAGGTGTTTTAATAGTCCTCACCCTTCACTCACTTATTTCAATTGAAAAGGCCTGCACAACAAACACAGTTAGCACAATCTCCAACTGGCAAAGACAATACGCTGACAAGTATCTGGTTTACTATGGTTTGGGGACATCATATTTTTGTACACTTGCTTTACCCAGAATTCTAATTTTATTGTAAAAATGATGAGATGAAATGAATTGTTTTACCCTAATCTCTAAAACAATCCTTATTGATCAGGCTCTTCACAGTAAATGTTTAACATGGACCTTTTTGAGCTGATAATTGTCAAGACAGACAGGTACAATGGCAAATAATAGATGAGGCAAAGGACTAGGCAGCTCTCCAAAATGTGAGACAGACCTGTGAAACAAGGTAAGGTCAAAGCACAAGGTTTGGAATCATTGTAGCCATAATGGAAGTAATGACACTGAAAATAGGTTTGTTTCATTAGAATTTAGCTGATAAAGGATATTCACTGACTGGCTGAGGATCATGGTAATTGAATTAAGGGAGCTCACTGTGAGAGCTAAATGATTGTTTTATAGGACAAACTCTGGATCATGGGCAATCATGGTCTCAATAGCCTGTGTGAAGTTCTCTTAAGAGAGCAGTCAGGAACATCCTTTGTTGGAACTTCCAAGCCGTCCTAGGTTTTTTTTTTTCTTTTTTTTTTAAATAATAGATTCACACTTGGTGACAGCAAGAGACAACGATGCTTGACCTTACTGGTGTTTGGTTAAGCTCTAACAGTAGAGAGGGGTTCATACAATAAGAGGCTTGGGAAAGAAAGCATGAAGAGAATAGTTTACACCATATCAGCCATAACATTAAAAACATTGACATTATGGTCAACAATGTTTGGGGTTTCCCTTGTGCCACTGGGATGTTTGCGGAGGTGTGCTGTGGTATCTGGTACCAGAACGTTGGCAATGAATTCTTTTGGTGCTGTGGGTTGTGGGGTGGGGCCTCTGTGGATTGGGCTTGTTGGTCTGGCACACCCATGTGGGTTCAACCAGATTGGGATATGGAGATATGGGCCTTGAGCTCTTTGCCTGCTGGGCCCTATGCATTGTAGTGCATTTGGTGTTCTGCAGCTTTTCGATCATGACCAGCATTGACTTCTTTGGTGATTTGTGCTGCATTGGATTTTCTGTGGGATCAGACCTGGACGAGGGCATGGATGAGTCGTGGGTGCCTATGATCCTGTCACCAGTATACTTGTATATAATTGCTAATCTTAATGTTTTAATGTTATGTGGTGTTTATAACTGATAGTTATATATATATATATCTATATATATATATATATATATATATTTGTTGTTGTTTTTCTTGATGATGGTGATGATGATGCATTGGATTTCCTCTTAATGACCCAAAGTAACAGAGCATGAATCCCACTTTTTTGGAAGTGCCCCTGCATCTGGTAATATGATGTTTCAAGGAAGGACAGTTATATTTTGTTTCATCCTTTTGATGTGTGTCACTGTCAAAGTTTATAATCACTCATTGGTAGAAATTTGCAATCTCTAGGTATCTTTCCATCCTTTAACATTATACCTGGACCTTGGTTTTGTCCTTGAAAATACCTAATTCACTTGTTCACTTATTTTCAGCTTTGACTAAGCTTTGATGTTTAAGGGTTTACGTTTATGGTTGACTCATTATTAAATGACAAAAGAGGAAACAAGATGTCAATGCTAGACAATAAAATGAATTTGAAATGTTTCAGGTTAAACAGTACAGAATGTATTCAGCACAGTTGCTGCCCAGATCATTGTGCCTGCTCTGTTTTGATTCAGTCTGCAGTAGTGGGTTGGCACTCCAGAAGCAGAAACTTTGATCCAGACGATGCTCAGATTCTCAGATGGTTTATTTGGTATGAGTAATTTGGATGGGCTCTGACATTTGATAAATCTTGTTCACAAACTTGCAGAGACAGAACATAGATTGAGTTTTCCTTTTTTACAGAGCAACCAACATTGTACTTACATACCTTCTACTGTAGATCCAGTCAGAGAATGTGTTAAGTACAGCACTTGATCTGTATCCAGCAACTAACGTGCAAACCACTAGGGCTCATAATCCTTATTTGAGGAGCTTGAGATATTTGATTATTTTTTTTCTCATTTGAAGGGTGATAGAACATGTTATAAAATTGGTCAATATCATGTGCCTATGTCATGTCAAACTTAACCATCTATACAGCACAGCAGTGGTCCCTTCCTCGTGTGCAGTGAGAATTGGGCTACTTTGTCTGGTAATTAAGAAACTTTGGCACTTACTGTAGAAGAAACTCTTCCATGCTTGTCAGGTTGGCAGTTATAAGCCTATGTAATAATATTATTTCCTAATTTTATCAATCCTTTTGATAGTATCAATCCTTTTATATCTCTTTAGATAGTAGCTTTGCTCAAGTTGCCATTCATAATTTCACTGATGTCCAAAATCACAGTTTTATTATCTTTTTATCTGGGATTTTGTGTATGTTATCATGTACCCCTAAACAGATCTAGGTCAGAGATGCTTTATTCCCTCCAGGCATTGTCAAGTTCAAACTTCAGAAAAACTAAACAAATAAATAAATAAAAAAATCTGAAATGACCGTGACTGAGCAGGGACAGTTGCTAAAGGGACTAGTCTGAATGTGTGGGTGAGAGAAAAAGAAAGATGCGAACAGAAACAGAAAGAATATAATTCAGGCAGAGAACGCATGAATAGGGTCTAAAGTGAATGCCTGTATTATTTGTCTTGTGTATTTGAAGCGAGGTCAGGTCGAGTAAAAAGCCTCCAGAGTGGAGAACAAGGCCTTTGACAGAGTGTTGTGTACAACACCACATGTCAAACACACACACAGTGGAGGGTGAATCGGATGATTTGGACAAACAGAACAGCCTGTCTACACTGGATCTGCTCCAGCCTACATGGGCTTTTGTGCCTGTAGTGCGGCTGAACCAGCTTGTGTTCTCTAGCTCTGGCTTTGGTGGCCTTTGTTTGGAGTGTGAAATCTATTTCCTCTGGATGTTCCAGCTTTTTGTGCTGTTATTATTATTGTGGAATTATTGGGGACAGTGTCACGATTTATAGGCAAAAAACTTTCTTACATTTATGCGCTCACACACACACACACACACACACACACAGGCCACAATTTCTAGAAAGTTTTATTAGCTGGTCACTATGCCATCCACCACCCCCTCCTTGGGGTTCTCTAGCATAACACACTATATACCCTACCTGTACTATAGAGGCATTTACATTTTCTTTTTACTAGAAACTCACTTAAAATTTTATTTTTATGGTTTTTATTGATTTTTTAATTAATTTTTTCAATTAAGACATTTTTATTAAGTTCTAACTCTCAGAGATGGGACAGTTCTGCTTATACATTACAACATGTTTGTCTGGGTGTGATAATTGTCTTTCCTCACTCTAGAGGGTCTTTTTGAAATTTTCAAGTAAGACAAACTCGGTAAGACTTTTTCTCATAGCTGTATGATTGCTTACAAGCCTTTTTTGTAGAAATTAAATACATCCTTTGACTAAAAAGGATGTGACATTCGTGACTTATTATTTGTTATATTTCATTTTCATTTACCTTAGTATGCTAATCAGACATTAATGGAAACATTTTTTTTTTTATTAATTGTGTTACAGCTTTTGAGGAATTGAGGAACCACACTCACACACATACAGTACACACACACATACACACACAGCCGACTGGTTATGGTGCAGTTGAAAGATATAGATATCTATGTTTGGTGTGTGTGTGTGTGTGTGTGTGTGTGTGTGTGTGTACTGTACATATATACCAACAGGACTCTAACACCCGGTGTCCACTCTGTGTTGTCCAGGAAACCATCAGATCTGTGATCAACTCCTTACCTGACCAGAGAAAAAGTTAAATAATATCCATCATCACCTATCGTTTGAAGAGCATTATGAACATAAAAGCTTGATGCTGAGGAATTATCTTCAGGGTTGTAGCATGGAAAGTTTAAGTTTAGCACTGTAGCTCCATACCTCAGTGTTTGTAGTTCTGTTCTCATGTCCAGTCTGCTCACCACCTGAGACAGAACAGCTTCCAGTATTCTGATTCTTCAGGCTGCAACACAAACAACAGGGGAGTGAAGAAGAGAGCTGCTTTACAAAGCCCAGATAGTTCCAACAATCCAATTGCACACTGCACTGGGTTTGAAATGAAGCCAGATCATCTCAAAGATTTTGGGACTGTTTTTATATACGACATATGTTACTGCCATTATTATATCATCTGAAGAAGGAGAGGCATATGTGCAATAGTGCTGAAAAACATGGCCTATCAGTCATTCCATCATAGCTGCCAGTCCAAAAATTCAAACAGAAGAGGGAACGCTGCACAGAATCAGACTGCCTCATCTTCCTTAGGCACAAGCACGATGGGGCTGTTTCATTCACTCTTACTTCCATCTCTGGCATTTTCACCAATTTACCCTAAAACACTGTTATGCTATGCTCAGGCAAGTTATACGGCTGGCTGCACACAAACATGCCAGTGGGAGTCCCTGTATAATGTTCTATGACATCAATGCTAACAGGCAAAAGAGAGACAACATTCAAAATTCTGGCCTGTAACTTTGTGGAGATAGTCTCCAAATTAGTAGGGTTTAATATTTTTGTGTCCCAGCCATTCTTCCTGCCATTGTCTTTTGAACACACCATCAGGGAACTCATGTCTGTACTGTTTAAAAGGGTTGCTCACCCATATATACAGTACAAGGTCTGTCCAGAAAAAGTCCAACTATTGTTAATATATCAAAAAAGGATTTGCACAACATACATGTAACTTGGCAGCCGAGGGGAGTGGACTGGAATGCAAATGTGTGAACAATGACGATTTCATTGTACTAGTCAGTGGGGTACATACGCCATTGGGTGAGCATGTGTACTGTGTGGATTTTGCTTTCAAAATGACTAAGTGAGCAGAGCAAGGAATCTGCATCAAATTTTGCATTTAGCTTAAACTGTTGCAAATCTAATAAAAATTTAAGAGTGATCCATGTTCTGAAAGGCCTGCAACAAGCAGAACACCTGAGAATGTTGAACGTGTACAGATAACAAAGATTAGTGACTGACAGAGCGAGAAATAGAAGTGTGATTAGGAGTTTATTACATGTAATCCAGTCATTACATGGATGGATACTTTTCCGGACAGACCTCGTATATAATGCAAAATGTGAAGAAGAAGGAAAAAAAAAATCTGTGACATAAATGATGAGCCCGGATATGTAAGGATCTCTTTAAAGATCCCAACTCAGGTGGAAAATTGGAACAGTGCCTCTGCCTTGCTCACCGCATTGATTGTCAGCAGAGATGACGCTTCAGTATATCATGACACCTATTCCATGTGTATGAATACCAAGCAATCTGTCCAATCTGACCTACAGTATGGTCAGTACCTACAGCTTGGGGAGCATACCAGTTCAAGTGGATCATGATAAGCAGAAGACGGTGCAGTGGTGCATTCGTCTTTACTGCCAAATTCGCCAGCCAACATGTGCAGAGTGAAAAGCGCACCACCACATCATCCCAAATGTCCTGCCAATAGAAATAAGGCATTACGGTAACTAGTGGAGTTTTATTTACCTGCAGGTGTCCAACCATGGGATTTTAATGAAGCCAACACTTGGATCAAGGTATCTACTGATTTTCCCCTTGAGTTCTCAGATTTCTTGATTTTACTTCAATTTTGTGTCTAGTGCCAGGAGCTGATTGTCAAGATTGCTTTTTTTAGAATAAGTACCTTATCGTTCTGCATTGATGCTCTTGTTGACAGATCCTGAGAGACCCCTGAGTCCTCTGCAGGTTGTCTTCTAGTGTTTTCTTCTTAGATTTGTGCATTTTGTAAATTCTGAGGCTATGGATTATCCATCTAGCTTATCCCCAAACACCTCTCTCCCAGCAAAGATCTGTGCTAAACCATGTCACACCCTGCTGCATTGTTGTTGTTTTTCTCAATACAGAAAAATGTGTTTAAATTATTATTCTAGGGTGAACACACATATCTTACAGCCACAATGGATAGATTTGAAATTATTATTTGATGTTTTTTTTGTTTGTTTGTTTTTTATCTAAGCAAACATGACTTATCTTGTAACAGTTTAGGTTTATAGTTTTGAGGTATGACATCTATGTGCATCTTGCACATTAATTATAATTACTATTTAGGTAATTTGCATCAAAACTAAAGTATTTCATTAATTTACAAGTGCAACATCATTGCCCATAAACAACACTCTCTAAAGGCGTTTCTGTCTCAGCCATATTCAAATGCAGAGATCTTCATTAACAGCACTCATCCAGCATTAATCAGCCTTACAGAATGTGTGGCGGGCAGACAGATAGACAGAGAGGAAGTAGCTGCGACAAACGGTAAAGAACTAAAGAATGCATTTTGTGTTGCAAGGTAAATGCGGGAAACAAGCTTTTAAAGGAAGATCGTGGTCTCAAAATTGATTTATACTTAATTATGTCTTAACATGTTTTTCTTCTGCAGTCAAAGGTGCCCTAATAGCATGTTTTGTGGTATGAACTCATAATTCGCAAATTGCACAAAAAACAATCCCTGTTCTTCCTATCCTTCAAGGCCTCACTGACAACCCAGTCCATATTAAGTCTAATCTGGCATTTTGAAGAGGCTGTGAAAGTCAATGGGGCAGAGCAAGGCATTGCGATGAGCTTAATGGTGCCGTCTCTTTAAACAGCTGCTTCCTGTTTACTCTCTCTGGCGCCTAACAGCGCTTCACACCCCTTGTTTTGCTCATTACACACAAATGGAGGAACTGCAAAATGACATTCAGGGATGTTGCCATGTTTTACTCTGATCAGAGTTCGTTTTCTTTCGAAACGGTTCAGCATTTCAGGTGATGACTAGCCGTATAGTGTCTGGACTTTAAGTAGAGGATACCGCCCCAACTTCCACGTAATAGTATTCCAGCAAGTCAACGTATGTATTTATAGATGCTAATGCTTGAATAGAAACACGGTGGGAGGGAGCAAGAGCAAATCCAGTCAGCTTCTATGCTGAGTGAGAATTCACTAAAAAAAAAAATTACAAAGCATTATTTTTTATCTCCAGCTCTGCCTTGGGCTAGACAGACCATGGCAGGCTTTGAGTCAGAATTATGTGTCTGGTGGCATAAATTGTAATTGGTGTGAAATGACTTTTTGGAGTGGTTTCAGAGTCCGGGCCTTGGCACCATGTTTTGTGAAATGTAACTTGGTCAGGCATCCTAAACAGATATTGATGAAGTCTACAGTATATGCACACACACACACACACACACACATACACACATTTATTCTTTTGTGAAAGGTCAAAAGTAAAGGATGTATGTGACAGGTGTTCAAACAATTAGTGGATGTTACTCACTTCGATGAACAACAGTCTACTACAAAATTTAGCATTATTACTTAATGAGCCATTGGCTATAGCAGAACATGCTCTGTAGCACACCTCACCTACCCAATAAAAATTGTATCTATAAAAAAATCTCCGTAATTTCAACTGTTGAGGGCTATCAGACAGCAACAGGGGGTTCAGTAAAATAATTTCAGAAGCCTGTGTGTAATCTATTTAAAGAGGAGTACCATGTGATAGACCAGGATACAAGATGCTTTTGGATTAAGTGGCTGCATTACACCCTTTATTTGTTTTATTTCCCTGGCTTTATCATAGCAGGAGTTGATTGGTTAGATTAGCTTAAAAGACAGAAGGCGATGAAATTAAAACCTGATAAGAACAACAGGACGGTGGGCCGTTTCCCTGATAGAATGGCCCACACTGTGAAAATAAACAGTGAATCACAAAAACATGAGGGTGTGCTGAGATACCAAGTTGGCAAACAGGCATGCACATATACCGTGGGCTTGATTTCCATGGTGTCAATCAATCCACAGCACTGAGAATACAAGTACAGTGATGAGACATATTAGGTAATGGTAAATGAATAAAGCTGCTGCGGCTCATCATATGAGTTTGGAGGAACAGGACAGATTGAATACCAACAAAGCCTTAAAGAAAATTAAGAGACTGTCACATGTAATTATGGTATAGTCTAGTAAATTCTTAGAATAATAGGCAGAGAGTTGACAACACATACTGTAGTTAGTCAACATATCATCACACAGCTCATGGTGAGCAGTTTTACATGTGACTTTGATGTGTTTGAGTTCATCACTCATATCCTTCATATCATATCAGAGAAACATATCATTCAAAAGGGTTGGTTGTTTTAGCAAATTTTTAACCCAACTATTTCTCAAAAACCCCAGAAGCTATAAAACTAGCACAAAAATTCTAACCGTGCGAAATGCTTGTTTCGTACATAATGCATGGACATTACCCCGCAATCCCTCTTTCACTCTACCAGTGTTTGCAATATTCAGTATCGTACAATAGAAATGGTTTATACCCACTAGCTGCCCTTACATTTTAGATGTTGGCAGCCACAAAGTAAACTTGCCCAATATGGCAACCCTGACATCAGAACACTGGGTTATGTCTGTCAACCTATGATGTTTTGTTAAATCATTGTTAATTTTTAGAGAGTTTATTATTATTATTATTATTATTATTATTATTATTAAAATTTTATTTGAGTTTAAAATGTATGGCATATTTGTTATATGGCTAATAACTAATATGTAATGTAATAATGTGT
This sequence comes from Clarias laeviceps, assembly GCA_030014305.1. Taxonomy (NCBI): domain Eukaryota; kingdom Metazoa; phylum Chordata; class Actinopteri; order Siluriformes; family Clariidae; genus Clarias; species Clarias laeviceps. The sequence continues at coordinate 9,269,872 of JAQMYJ010000040.1, read as the reverse complement.
GTTTTTCCTCCCCACAAGAAACCACTGGAATAAAAGCAAATTGGTCAAATGCAACCACTTTTCAAAAGTATTACAGTGATAAGATCACCTTAGGCAGGTTCAAAGAAATACCTTCTATATGCAGAAGATGATCTTTGTGCTTTACAAAACATGCTTTAGAAGGTTTACCTAGCATAAGCGAATAGTCTCTCAGACCCACAAATGTCACTCTGTAAAACACGAGTAGGTGGTAAGTGCAGATTCTTTTCCTTTGGGCATTGTTGAAAATTCTAATTTAAATCCAAGGCAGAGGCCAGTACCTGTCTTTATTCATTTTTCAAAAATACATGCATTCTAAGGTCAAGATCAAATAAAGATTCGACACGACTATGGAGGCGAACAAAACCTGAAAATGATGAATGGGTGGAAAGGATAAAGACAAAAGCAAGGTTTTTGTGCCTCTCGCACATTTCATTATTTACCCAAAATTCCACAAAAGCAGAGAAGGTTCAAGTTGAATCTTCACAGAGTAGCCTGCAGGGGAAAGACCACATACTGTAGACTTCAGGTATATATATGGACCATGAGCTCTGAGGACAGGTATTAAAAAGCAGCTTGTCTGTGCTGTGATGATCCCAACCAGGAAGCACCACAAGGCACGATTTCTTATCCCTGTCCCAGGCCCCTCATTCCCACTCGAATCTGTGTCATGAAAATTAATAGCTGTAAAAAAGTTTATTGAGGTCAGAGCATTTCAAAGATAAGGGTGCATTGTTTGAAGCCTCAGGTTTAAAGTGGATAATTATGATGTTCTAAAGAAAGCAAATTCAGGTGGTACAGTGATATTGGGAAGATTTCAGCTTTATTATGGAGACAGGCACCCCTCCCCTTATTTTGCTTTGTGTGCAATACCTGTTTGGAGGCTGCTGTTCCGCCTTTAGGTTACATATGTATAGGGGAACATATAGAATATATAGTTATATTGTAATCATTTTTTTTTCTTTAGAATTTGGGAAGCAGTCAAGATAAAGAACTAGATTTTTGTTCCAGAAAGAAATGGTGCCAGTCACTGCACTGGCACTCATAGCAGATGCCTTGAGACATTTCAAGTTTTCCTAATTAATTTCTGTAGAACTGTCACAACTTAATTGAATCAGTATGGCATTTTAGGTAAAAATATAAATCAACTATTTTAAAACCTTCCTGTCCTCTTTTGTCAAATATTCATTTAAGAGTCTGTTAAGAAATGAGAATAGCTTATGGTTCAAACCAGGTCTAAGAGATACATTTATCATATAGGGAATATTACATTGCTTAGAGGTGGTGCTCATAACGCCATATCCATAACACCTGGATAAACGCTTTATGTGTTTGGACATAAATCTAAATAATCATTTAAGAATGTTTATTCCAGTAGATATTAGCTGTCAAAAAAATTGCTTTTATGTCAAGTGTAATGTCAGCTGTTTAGCTCTGTGTACTCCTGGGGTGTCGCATAATAGTTATCAAAGCCAAATTCACTTTAATAGGGTCAGAAAAATAAAAAAGAACATTGGAACTGGCATAGGTATTTATATACATCTTATAAATCGTCAAATTAAATCACTTAAGCCTGAGGAACATATACACAACCTTGTAATTGCTGTTAATGACATTAATAAATAAAAAATCTGAAATGACTATCAGAGTGTCATAGCAAACCCAAATACCATCAAAAACATATAAATAGCTTATGTGGGTGTCATGTAGGCCAGACATTTCAGCATGACATGTATGCTGTTTTAGCTGTATAGCTAAAACAGCTATCTATCTTCTTTCAGCAGTTCAGGGGACACCTGAAAACTATACTTTCCTACTTTTCCATCTGAAGCAGCAGTCAGGATAAATTTAATAAAATTTGTAATTATGGTATAGTCTAGTATGAATGAAGTAAAAGGATGTGCGACAAGAAAGACACATTATTGGTTACTTCATTACGCTACATCACGGCAGTTTTCAGTGAGCTTTGGCTAGTGAATGTACTAATCTTGTACTGGTGTGCTAAATGAAGCCTGGACTGTGGAAATGCTGCTAATTACAGGATCTGTCCCACCTGACTTCCTTTGCTACTATATGTTTTACTGTTGCCTGAAAAAATGTTACCAGTACAATCTTTTTACACTGGTCCAATCCAGATCTCAAATATACTGATGATTTCTGCATATTGATGGTATCACAGGATTAGTTAGTATATGTGCTACCAAAAATTCTATGGGACACAACTATTTAATTATACAGTATATTGCAAATGATATGGATATGAAAAAATACTATAGATGCATTTATAGTAATTTTGTACAAATTGTATAAAGTAAGAATTTACAGTACACTCAGCTGGTTACTTAAATTCTGTAGTTAAATCGCCTTTTTCATCTCTACCTGTCCTTCATGCTGTCCTTCCTGTCTGCCAGGGGTTTCTACTTACCTCTTTTAAGCCCTATAAAAACTACTTTTAATAGAAGTGTAACCCATTTGGTTGCTAAGATTAGAAAATAAGATGTAGATGTATTGTTGATTCTTAAGACAGTTTGACATGCTCAAACCCCAGCACTGTGCAGGTCCCAATCCCAGATAGAATGGGAGGGTTGCATCAGGAAGGGCATCCGGTGTAAAACCGGTGACAAGTTGTTGTACAGATCAGATTGTCTGCTGTGACAACCCCTTGACAGGAGCAGCAAATAAACTAAAAGCAACTTAATTTTACTCCTAGGCTCATACCACAGCATTTTAGTAAAAAGAAAGGAACAAACATGCTTAAGTGGAATTCAGCAGCTTCAGAGAGAGAGAGAGAGAGAGAGACACACACACAAACACCTTGTTATATATACAACAGCACAGGTAGGTGCATCATATAACTTGTTATTCATGTGCCTTCTGCCCTCCAGACTTGTCTGACGCATCCTGGTGCCCTGTTTCTGATTGGAGTTCTCCTCACATGGAGGCCTCTGGCTGCTGCTGTGGATGTCCCTGTATGGTCTGCTGGAGATGCTTGTGGTGACCTAAATTAGAACAGTCCCACTTGATGACCATGAAGACTCGGTTAAAGCAGGCAGTTTTTCTGTGATGGCTTGTGACTGCAGTCACTCAATAGTTTAGCAACTGAATTTGCCAAGAACAGTGGTTTGGTGGTTAGCACCATTGCCTTGCACCTCCAGGGTCCTGGTTTCATTCCTGTCTCGGGTCTGTGTGTATGATGTTTGCATGCTCTTCCTGGGATTGATGGGTTCCTCTCAAGCCCCTTGGGATAGCATATAGGCTTCCGGGTACCCTATACAAAATAAGCAGTATAAAGAATAAGTGGGAGTGAGTAATTAGCTCACCCCCTTCCAAAGTGTCCTACATTGGATTTACAATCAGTTATTTAGTGATCATCTCTGAATGAAAATATTAATGCTGAATGCACATACATAATTATCCAATCCAATGTAGATTGGATGACTTTTCATTATTCTGTACATAATCCACATTTGTCTCATTCTCTTTTTCAATCTTCTGCTACTGGCAGGTCCAGTTTTTTGAGAAACCGCAGCTGTTGCATAACCTGCTCCAGTCTCCAGGCCACACACTAAAGCTCCACACATACACAAACAGGAGAAACATCACCTCGAACAACAATTCGTCTTGTATTCCAGCGTGTGCATATATGTAGAATAGCTGCCAGTTCTGAGCCCTGCATATCGAACAACTCCCACACGCGCCCACTAATGTGCTACAGCCTGAATGTCTGAGGCTCTGCTCTGCTGGGTTCTTTTCTCCTTCTGAGGTTGTGCACAGAGACGTAGTCTGCAGGAGGAGAGAGAGCAGCCGCACAAAGACGACACGGCGCCCACGCACACCAGCGCCGAGACGAGATGTTGACTCCTGCAGCTCGAGAACACAGTTTAATGCTGCTAATTGCCATGTTTTGCAGATCATTATTCTATAAAGTGTGGGCATGTGTCGTCAACTGTTTTTGTTTGGGCCCAAACTGATTCACAAAGTTTTGCTGTTTTTAAAGATAATTTTATTGCTTGCAGTAGGGAATTCCTGGATTAATGTGACAAGGCTTTAGAATACACCAGCAAGACATAATCTGTTAATAGCTACTGTATGTAGCAAATGCTTATTGTCCTTTTGCACATTATGAACACAATAAGTATTTCAGGTTGTTCAAAGTCAAAACATGCCACTTATGTGGCGTAGTGCTAAAGCGCTCACCCTATCATCCGGAGATCGCGAGTTCGATCCCCGGGTGATGCTGTAACCACTCGCAGCCGGAGGTCTAGAGAGCGCTGATTGGCCGAGCTCTCTCACAGGGGAGGGATGAGAGGTACACATTAATCACGGCACTACAGCCAATCAGGGGCGTCTGTGAGCTCGCGCAAGCGGAAGGAGCGGATAGCGCTGTCCTCCGAGTGTGTTACGCTGCCCCCAACGGTGCGTGAGCGAACAGCTCGAAAAAGATGCGGTCGGCTGGCGTCACGTGGATTAATCTAATCAGATTAATCTAAAGACATCTCTAACAGTTTAAGCACAATGCATTTTAGAATTGTCATGCTGCTAAATGCTCATTGGAGGGAAATCCATTAATGGTATTCTGTACATTCAAGTAGTGAGTTCATTGTATTGCCACATAATGTTGTTGAACCTAGTTCTGTCTACCTGCAGCAACGCCAGATCAAAACAGAGCTCAGCTTCCAGAGGCTTGTACGACATCTCTTTTATGACCATTGGATATGTCTTCGGAGTAGCTTCTCACTGCACCAGTCAGAGTTATAGATTCCAGTCTTTCATTTCAAGCTTGTGTAGATAATATTACATAGATAGCATTCTTTCATCTTAGAAATGTTGCAAGATAAGAAATATTTACATGACAATATTTACAAGAAATATTTACATATTTACTCATATTTTTATGAGTAAATATACAAGGTGACACAAAAAAACGGGAACTTTTATACAATCCAATTAAACTAGAAGTGATAAAAGAAATAAATTTTATTCATAGTAATTGAAACCTAAAACTTGTAGAAATACTAAAGTATAT
>JAQMYJ010000040.1:9196688-9215719 GCA_030014305.1 Clarias laeviceps | reverse complement strand
GACGGTCAAAAAAAATCAGATATAGGCAACAAATCAGAATTGGGCATCGAGACCTGCAGTGTAAACGTAGCCTTAGATATACTGTAAGATACGAGAAAAAGATCATGTCACATACTGTAGTTTAGCAATATTGTTAATTTAAATAAATACAACTTGACTTTTTATTGGGCTCACCCTGAGAGCTACTAAGGTGGCAAAGTTGAAATTAAAGACATGTTTCATTCTTATGGCTGTAACCCCATGCACTGCTCAGAATTGTTCTGAGATGCCGAATAAACCAGATAGCACACCACTCCTGGTCAGCCAGCTGCACTACAGTTTTGTTTGCACTTAACCTTGTGTTTCTATCCAGAACTTACTGTATGGTGATCGACTGATTTCAAATGCCTTAACAGAATCATCAAATGATTTCTGTCTATTTGGGTATGTTATTTTTTTTTGTACATGAGTGTGAAAACCAAAATTGAATTTGTTAACGAGTACAAAATGTAAAATCATCTTGGATTTTGAGACGCAATGGAGATTTCAAGTGGAGAAATAAATATTTGAGAGCAAAAAAAAAATTATAAGTTCAATCATTTCATTCTCTTTAATGTTCCCTGTTTTTCTTTCTTTCCACAAAGCTCTTAAATGATGCAATTATACCCTGTGAGTCTTTGAATGTTACCCAGACTAACATATAAAGTCTTCCTAATTGAACATAATCACTGTTTAAACAAGCTTGTCTTTTGTCTTTTGCCTTCTAAGGAAAAATTATAATTCTGTTTCTCTCTTTCTCTCTCTGATCTTTTTTATGTTTGTCTCTTTATAATAATACACCCCTTTTTTGCAAAAACATCATCTAGCTTATGTTCTGAAGTAACAGCAGCTATGCAAAGGACCTGCACACCCAGCTACATTGTGCTACTTAAACACCTTCCAATTCTGCTTCATCAAGTCAGCTCAATACCGTATTGACATGCCTCTTAAACTGTGGCTTAGCAGGTGAGAACACTCTGAATGCCTCAGTGAACCCGTGGAGTGTGAGAATGTGTTTTGATGCATTGAGTCATCCTGATAATAAAACTGCACAATTAAGTGTCGGTCAATTTTTTCGAACAAAACATTTTATGCGGTATGTCTAGTTTGGTGAAAAGGTAACAAGGTCTATTACACTATAAGGGTTTCTTATTGCATGTGAATTGCATCAGACACCTAGTAATCTGATCGGGGTGGGTCATCTGCTGTTAAATGCACTTGTTCTTTTATAATTGACTTTTTGAAAGTTCTTATTGACTGCTAATTATACTGTGGTACATGCCTTTATTCTGTACAAATGGGGGCACCAGTGGAAATAAGATTCTTTTTTTTTTTTGGTCTCAGGAAAGATAATCCCTGTGGAAATAAGTCAAATAAATTAAAAATATAATAAGCCAGGGTTTCTCATGAGGATGGCTATGCTCCATTCATAATGTATGATTGTAGTTGCTGTTTCTTTATTTCCTGCCATTTAAGTGGCACATTAAATATGTATGTACACTTTAGGGCAAAAGTTTGCATCTCTTGTGGGTTATGAATGGGAAGGGAGAATGTACAGTACAGCCATTTTGCTGTATATTACAAAGAAAAATTTTATACAAAAATAAAATCCAAAAAAGAGATGATCTTTGTGAATCCTTCTACAAAACAACAGCTATCCATATTATTATTATTATCCATTGCATTTTGACATGTTGTCCATGCTGTCATAAGAAATGATAAAAAACATGAAAATATTACAGCTGAGATGACTGAAAAAGCAGTAGATTCACTAGAAGCTAAAGGCAGTTATAAAGGCACACGATGGCATATATCTTACTGCAATACTTAAAAGGAATGTGAAAAGTTGTTTTGAGAGTTCTTTACACTAATAATATCTTAACATACTGTATACCATATGATGAGATTTGGTATGATTGTAAAAGTAGAAACATCTATACAACATAATCAATTATACTGTTCATATATGTTCATGTATAATGTTCTTTTGCTAGAAATAAAATTTGTTTATTTTTTTGTTTTTTCTTACACTCAGTGATAGGATTCAGGTGACCTAATAATCTCTGTATAGGAGGTTTTCTTCTGCGTAAGCTACTTTTTTAAATAGCTGGACTTGCATTTGATGTGTCATCCAATCAACAGCAGTCATCTCTGTTTTATTTCCCATCTATCGCACTTCCTTTTTCCATATTCAATAGCTTAAATAATTGTATTATGTAGCACAATCGTTGCCAAGATTCTTCTTGGTGCATCTGGGAATATGAATGGGATGCATCTATTTCAAGAAATAGGTTTGTGGTATGAGAATGAAGTCTTGTTTAGTAGACGGACATTGTGTTTGTTATTTTCTTGTACTGTACGTGGGTGGTACAGTAGTGTAGTGGTTAGAACTGTGGCCTTACACCTCCAGGGTTAAGGGTTCGATTTCTGCCTTAGGTCTGTGTGCAGGGAGTTCTCCTCGTGCTTGGTACCAGGGTACTCTGATTTCCTCCCACAGTCCAAAGACTTGCGGTTAGGTTAATTGATGCAATGGATTGGCTCCCTGTCCAGGGTGTACCCTGCCTCGTGCCAAAAGTCCTCTGGGATAGATTCCAGACCCTCGCGACCCTGTAAAGGATAAGCGGTATATAAGATGAGATTTCCTTTTACATGTTTTGCAAAGTGCTAAAAACTGCTATACACAAATGCTATCCTATATTGGAGTATATTACAAACTAGGACTTTAGAGTGTACAAAATACAGTTATTTGAGTTAAAGCTGACTTTATTTCTCTATATAATCCCCTGCTACACTGATGCACTTATCCCAGGTTTTCACTAGTGCTTGGATACCATTAAAGTATAAAGTAGAACAGAGCCATGATCAGACTGCCTGCTGACCTCTTTCTGTAATTTGTTTTGTTCCACTTATTTATTTTCTCTGATCAAAAGATGATGGAAATCAGTTTCCCCCCCAAAAAATCACATCAACAAATCACATCTTGAACAAATCTTAATGAGGTAAAGCAAAACTGTGGGAAATAGCAGGGAATTGATGGTAAGTGTTGAAACCGGGTAGGTTAGTTTGATTATGCATTTCAAAGAATAATTTCAAACTTCTATTATTTGTGTTACACCTTTCAAGTGAAAATGCAATTTAAGTCCTGGCTGTCAGAGTCAGTAAGGAGGAGAATGAATGAGGAAGCAGTAAATTGATGAAAACATAGCACATTGGAGAAAAGGAAGACATCTAACAGATATGTTTTCCTTGCTTTCATAAAATTGTCGTTCAGCTTTTTAATTCATTTCAGAATCATACTTGTAATTCAAAGCACTTTTTATATCAAAGTCTATATCAAGTATATCAAAGTCAATTCTCCTATAAAAATAATGGAAACTCTGATGATTTGTTTCACAACCAAAAATATTCATATAATAATTAATACAAAATATAAATATTCTGCAGCTTTGTGAGACAAGAGACGGGGGGGATGACTTTCACACACACACACACACACACACACACACTAATAGAATCACTGCTCTCTGACAAAGTCTAGGCAAAATGGAATCTTTTTCTTTTTGTGTGACTTTAACAAGATGTCTCTCTAATGACACTTGATTTTGCTTCCTTTTGAGGATTTTGTGGAAATGTCACATTGTCGTTAAACAGAATCATCACGTAGTTACAGTACAGTTACTAAAAAACAGTTTTTCTCCTGTCTCAGGAGACTTAGGGAATGAGGTGGAGTATGGCGGGGTACCTTGGACGGGGTGCCAAACCTTCACAGAGTGCCCACACATGCACACACTCATACGACTGAGAAAAAAAAATAATAATAACTATACAGCTTGCAGTCTCTCACTTATGTGAGACTTCAAAATGGTAGCACGTACACAGTGGCCCCTCTGGATTACAACAAATATCCTTCTGTTAGTCAGTGTGCTTCTTATCCTCTTATCCAAGATTATTTCATGCACAGTGTAGCTTTGATTTTATCCCTCACGTTACACCAGTCTGTGATGAGAGGAATGACAGTAAAGACTAGTCAGACAAGGTCCTTGATGTTAGAACCTGTTTAGCTAGCTCTCTTACTCACTCACTCATATACTCACAAATTACTGTATCTATACTATTATCTATCTTATCCTGTACAGGGTCACAACAGGCCTAGGGCCTATCCCAGAGGACTTGGGTCAAAAGGTAGGGTACACCTTGGACGGGGTGCCAATCCAAACCCACCAAGCATTGGGAAAATATGCAAACTCCCCTCACACAGACCCGTGGTGGGAATCGAACCCTTGACCCTGGAGTTGCTAGGACACAGTTGTTTAGCTAGTTAAACTAACTAACTACACAATTAAACCCTTAAGGAACATTTGAAAAAAACTTTGTCTAAATGTGTACATAATGTGGTGCATCTAAACAAACAAACCTTCTAGCTAGCGAAGAGTCTAATTTTAAGCTAATTTAAAACTTGTTTGTCAAACTATTTAAATAATCTATGCACTAACTAGCTATACTACTAAAGTCACTGCCTGGTGAAGTGAATAACATTGATTATCTTGTAACACTGGCTTCTGTCAGTGGAGTGGGATATATAGTATTTATACAGTAAGTTGGAAAAATTGGCAAGCTGGAAAGCAGAAAAAAGTGTATAGATCTAAAGGACTTGGACAAGCAACCATTTATGAGAAGAAAAGGTGTGAGAACATAGTGTGTTGTAGTTTGCTGCATTGACCTGTGTCCACCAGAAAAAAGTACCTAAAATGGGCACATGACCATCAGAACTGCACCATGAAGCAAAGGAAGGTGGCCTGGTCTGATGAATCATATTTTCTATTTAATCATGTTGACAGGTCAGTTGCTTCCCCGGGGAAAAGTTGGCATCAGGATGCACTATGTGAAGTAGGCAAGCTGGCAGATGCAGTATGACACTCTGGACATCATTCTACTGAGAAACCTTGGGTCTTGGCATTCATGAGGATGTTACTTTAAGCCTGCCTAAAAATTTTTGCAGACCAAGTAAACCCTCCTGTCTTAAAGGAGGTCAATGCACCATGGCACATTGCAAAAATGAAAAAATGTTTTAATAGTTTGAGGAAAATTACAAAGAGTACAATGTGTTGAATTGGCCCGCCAAATTCCCCAGATCTCTAACTGATCAAGGAACTGTGGAATGTACTTAGATCCATGTAGGCCTCACAACTTATTTAGGATCAGCTGCAATTGGTTGGGTTTGTGCTAGGTCTCACAGCACACCTTCCGAGGTCTTGTGGAGTCCATGTTTTACACAATATTAGGAATGTGTTTCTAATGTTATAGCTGATCAATGTTCGTACTTTTAGTTCTATTGGATCACATTCCTAAAAATGTGTTGTGCATTCTGATTGCATGGTAGCATAAATGTCTCACCCACACCTCCTCTACCATGCTGTCTGTTAGACAGCTTTGTATATTGTACAAAAAATGCGAATTGTGGAAAATTGTCCACAGTGTTCAATAAACTGCCAATAAAGTAAACACGAACAAATGTACAAATAGATTATTTCAAAGCAGAGAGTATTTTTATTGCAGGCAGGCACAGCTGGCATTTCACAATAATTTCATCCACTGCCTGAATGATCATTTTAAAAATCGTGCCAGTACTTTCAATTCTCAAAGGTGTCACATTCTTGCAATGTTATAACTTATTTTGGAAAGTGTGCCTGTGTTATTAACCTACATTAAAGTGTTTTTCTTAAACAGTGAGATCTTTGAAAAGTATTCCCTGACAAAGTCCAAATTGTGATCTTGATAAGCTATTGTCTTAACACAATGTATCATGGACGAAATGGAAGTGGTATATTGCCTTTTTTTCGCTAGTTGGCTTGTCATGCTAGCATGTAAATGCATCAATGTGGCCTCAGGCTTAATTTAATTGCTAAATCCTTGTGAGATTGATGGATATATATATTTTCACATTGTTAATCTATGTTAAATGGGTTTAGCTACTTTAGATATCTTTATTATCTTTAACTACACACATCAAAAGGCAAAAACAAGACTACTTAAAGCTAGCAATTAGTAAGCACCTTTGGTCTTTTTAGTTAAGTTTGGTGTCAGTTTTCTGTCTGTTGGTGGTGGTTTCATTTGCTTAGAGTTGTCAGATCACCTATTTAAGTCTTTGTAAATATGAATGTACTTTCCAACCAAGTATAACTGCTGTTACATCCAAATAGAAATGTCTTTTCCAAATGTAACTGCTACCACAATACAGGTAGCGACCCGTTCTGCTGACCAAAACATACTAGTGGTTCCTTGGTCAAGATGCAAACAATGAAGATGCTAATTTGCAATGGCCGGTCCTAAACTCAGGAACACCAACACCTCTGTTTAAAGCAAAACTTATATCTCATGTATTTAGAATGGCTTTTGGTATTTAATAATTGTATGTGGTTTGTTTATTTTATTGCAATTATTTTGCTATTTATTGTAATGCTGTGAAGCACTTTGGTTCAACTTATGTTGCTGTAAGGTGCTATAAATATATATAAATAAATGTTGATTGATTGATAGCGACACAGGGAACAACATCTTCCCTACTTACATGGGAAACTTATAATGCAGCAATTCACATTTTATATTGGTTGTTTTTCCTATGCAGTACTCTGAGTCTTGAGTTACCTCTCATTTATTAATATTAAATTTAATAAAATTATATTATGTAGATTTAATTTTAAAAAAGGGACCCAGTTGTAAAGTCTTTAAAGATACAATTTAAGTGGTTGTTTGTGTATAAACCTCAGCAGCAACCCCATTTCCCCTCTCATCTGTTCCAACCACTCAGCATTCAGCATCACCAGTATACTAATCCCCAGACTGATTTGTCATCATCTGCACCTGTTTCTCACTTGTTCATGATTTAGTTAGATTTTATGCTTGAATGATTCATAGGTTACTGTGTGGCTTAACATGCAGAAGACATTCCTCTGAAACTGGACTGAAAATGAATCCTTCATGAAGCCTGAAGTACTGTTCCTCAAGACTATATTAAAAAGGCAAGAAAGTCTGGTTCTTTGGAAGAAAAATATGAAAAAAGGCAGGTGGCTCAAGACGTTTGCACATAACATACGTACAGTACGTTTTGCACAGTACTGTACACTCAACAACTATTATACACACAGCACTCCTTGGATCCTTCTAAATTTCATCAAGCCCACTCATCTTTCACCAACAACCATGCCATGGACAAAGTCCCTGAGATCTCATTTGTTTTCCCTTGAATTAGTGTTTGATATGAACATTGACTGAAGCTCTTCACCTGACTCTGCATGATGGTAATGATTGATTAATTGCAGTAAGTAATAAAGTAAGGTAAGTAATTAATAGACATGTGAGGAATTATGTAACTCTACATGATCTACATGTACAGATATTTGGATAAAAGGTACCACTTTGGGAAGTGCCTTGAACTGCTTTGAATAAATGTGCAGTTATGCTAGACAGTAATCAAAGTGTGGGACATGAGTATTCAGAGGGGATTGGTGTCAGACTCACAGTCCTCAATCTTATCAACTTTGATGAGCTCAGATTCCCCGAAAAAGCTTCATGCATCACATCTGGGTTGATTGCAAATCATTTTGCTTTATGTGCTGGTTCAGATAAAACCAACCAGGTTTTATTTAGGGCAGATAAAAGTCCAGTTTTCACACTGTATCTGGAACTACAGTTATATGTAAACGCAAGCATCCGCAAAGAGATAATAATGTTTTATGACACTAAATCTGTGGTATGTTTAATGCACAGTTTATTGAAATGGTCAGTCCTTAAATGCCATTACTATGTTTCACTTACGCATTCAGGGAAAAATTCATTTTAATCCAAAGAACTTGAAAACTTCTTTTTTTTGATTGCACTGCCAGAGTTTTGAACACCATAACACAATGACCTTTATAGCAAAATATAGTCATTGAAAGAAAATGGAGCCAAATCAACATTTTTCATAAGATATTTGTTTAAAATACTTAGTAGTACATTAACTACGTTATTTTGCTATGTCAAGTAGACAGATCTTATACATGATTACAAACTCCAGGATTTCTTTAATACTAGCCTATTGACACACATTCTAGAAACTCCAATGCAATTAAGACTTTTGTTCATCCACTTGTATGCTGTATGTGTTACTTTGAATGAATAAGAATGGTTTAGGTAGACTTAGTACTTAGTGTACTACTAAAGGGAAACTGAGGTGTAAACCTTTTTCTCTATTTATTTACTCTCCACAAAGTCTGAATCAGAGATGACGTAAAGGATGAGTGACTCTCAGCAAAGAAAATGCAATGAACTAGTATCAGTCATTTAATTAGTTCAGCTCTAATAATAAAGCACTTATTTCCACCTTTTCATCAGTGTTGTATTAAATGTATAATGAACTGGAATCACTACTGTCATGTAAAAAGTGTCAGAAATCACTTACAGGGAACTGAATAGAGAGCAATCTCATTAATGCTGTCCAGCATGATCAGACTATACTGTCCAAAATGATTGTCGGCAGTTGTAAAATGCTGTCTCTTGCAAAATTGCTGCATATTCAGCTTTCTGTTTTTTAAACTAGCTAAGCTATTAGCAAACGAAGAAGCTGAAAGACAAATCATTCTATGGGCAAAGCGGATTTGTAAGAATCTGCTTAATCATTTCTGAGGTATGTGATTTGCATTCAAAAGTCAATTGATTAATTGAACAATGTTACGTCTCAAAATGGAGGAATGAAGGCTGCTTGGTGTGCAGCTAATCTAGCAGATAACACCGGGCACGAAAACTGAGACTGGAAAATGCTACAGACAATTTGGGTCTTCCATAGTTTGAAAGGCATGTAACAGCAGGCGCCTACGCACACAGTTTAAGCTCTTAAAAGCCCCTGGCACATTTAGTCGTTTTCTGCTAGACCTGACAACACAAATTACTCTTTGACTGTAATGGACAGGGAAAATGAGTAACCATAGTGAATGAATCATCTGTAAGGCTATCTTAAACTAAGCACCTTGTTTTTCAAGTCAATGCAAATGAATGCAGGTAATTGTGTCCAACATACTGTATCTATGCAAGGCTGGACAAAGACCTAATAAATCTGGAATAATAGTATTGAACCATCAACATTAAAACACCAAAATGTGCTGTGAAAATTATGATTAACAGGGATTGGAGTTGCATCATAATTTTTTTAGACTGTAGTGAAATCAAGAGCATTTCCACACACACACACACACACACACACACAACATGATGAGAACTCATGGGATTGGAAATAAACAGCTGTGTGGCTATAAGAAAATCACTTGTTAGTGAGCCCCATTTGCTAGGCAGCATAAAGATTGGACTTTGAAGCAATGGAAAAATGCCATGTGGTCTGATTAATTTGGATTGATCCTATTTCAGAGCAATGGGCTCATCAGGATGAAAAGGGATGTGCATGAAGCGATACACTCATCATGCATAGCCATCATGCACACTTTACAAGCCTCTGAAACCAGTGTTATGATCTTTGCCTGCTTCAGTTGGTCAGCAATGTTACGTGGCAATAAAGTTAAGTCAGCTGATGACCTGTATGTACTGAATTACCAGGTTTTCACACCAGTGGTCTTATTCTTTTCTAATGGCTTGGTCATGTTCCAGGACTCATGTTCTGGGAGTATGAGAAATCATTTTCATAAATGAACTTTCACACATTCCATCTTGTAATCAAAGCTAAAGGTGGTTAAATTAAATATTACGGTGTGTGACCTTTTAGTTTTTGGCCACTTATGTAGGTATTTTATGATAATATGGTATGACAATCATGAGGTATGTGGCTGTTGTGTTGAGTGGTATTGGAAAAACTGCAAAACTTAAAACTGTCACATATAGACAGATAACTGTGCTCAAGACGCATGGAACTGTCAGCAATTAAAACCTCCCACCATGATGAATAAGACCATGTGTCTAACAGTTGTGTGTGACGGTTACCGATAGGTGTAATGGCTCTGGCAGAGGGTGGACTGCGTATCGAATGTAACTTATATGTAATTCCAGCTACTCATGAAAACTTATTTGGTATTCATTTAGGTACAGTCCAGACCTGTGTTAGCTTCACAATTTGTTTGGAAAATTTGTTCTTAGGCTACTTTGAAGATATTCTTGAAGTAGTGTCAAGTATATTAATATAATATATATTTTCGTTTCTGATTAATTGGAAGAACATTTGTCACATCCTTTCATTAATTAATGCGATTAATGGACTTGAGCCGCATAGATTAAAGTTAGATAATATATGCATATTTCCAATTTACTCATGTTATGTTCCAAGATGTAGAAGTGATTTCTGTTTCAACTTTTTTCATATCTGCATAATGGATAATCACTGTGATCCATGTTGCCAGTTGGAGAAGCTGGGAAAGCTTCATTCAAATTAGCCTGGAAAAACAAACAGCTATTTTATCTCAACACTCGTTTCAAGAATAAAAAAAAAGGAATGGCAAAACTAATTGCTCTGAGTTCTTCGTAAAATAAAGAGTTCTCGGCTTCTTAAAGTGATTCTACTTGAATCCAGCCTCTGTGGAACAATAGAGTTGGAAAAAAAAACAGTTGTAGGTTTCCACGTAGAAACTTTATGGATTGCCCAAAGTGGGGCTATTAGGATTTTTTTTTTTATTAAGTGTATGAACTTAGTTTAGAGCTTGTTTATCTGCAGTAGATCTGAAGTCTGTGTGAAGTCTGAATATATCCTTTATTGAATGCCAGTTAATCACAAAGAACCACACACATACTGTATACACACATACACACACTCATTCTCACCTACCAATTCATCCTGTTGGGTGGAAAATAGAGGACTTGAAAAAGCCCACATAGGTATGGGGAGAACATGGGAAATGCCACACAGACTATAAGTCAAACCTGGGACCCTGGAGCTATGAGTTACTCTAGTAGCACTACTGGATGCACAATGGTACCACACTTCAACTGGAGTTGAAAAAAAAAAAAAAGAAAAGGAAATAAAAAAAAAAGGTGCAGCCCTTTTGAATTTAGTATAACCTTTTTTTGCCTAATGGTGCTAAGGGAGTTTTGTTATATTTTGAAATGTTTTAATATTTTAGTTTAGTTAATACAATATTTGTTTAGCAGTTGGTGATAATAACCCACATCAAATCTTTCTTTCTTGTTGCTAGGGTATGTGCATATACTGTGTATCTGCATACTCTAAGATTTATTGTTACCGATTTTGGCGTTCATTGTTGCATGCAATTCATGTGTAAAAATTATTTTTCATGCTCCTAGAACCACATTTTGAGTTATGGAATATGCCAGTGCTATCAGGGGAGAAAAAATGTATGAATATGATATGATCATTCAGTATATAGGATTGTTGAGCCAAGACCACAGGTGATTATCCTCACTAACAAGTGGCTTTTCTTAAAAGCAGGTTAACCCCAATCATGCGATTTCTTATGTCAGTGTGTGTGTGTGTGTGTGTGTGTGTGTGTGTGCCTGAGTGCGTGCGTGGAAATGTGTTTACTTTCATTATTAAACAAGGCTGTGATTTCTACTGTTGATTTTTTTTACAATACAACTTCACCAAGCCTTTCTCCATTCAGAATTTTTTTTTTTCACAAAGTTGACAATTCAGCACTATCCTTCCGAATTTTAATAAAGTGTTATACAGTCCTTAACCCAATTCCAGTAATGTCACACCTCCTTAGTGGTTTTCTTTGACCCTTCTGAAATGTCACCTTTTTTGGCAGGGAAGTGTATAAACTGCAAGTACAGGGGTGGAGAAATGTCTTACATGGACATGCAAACAAGTAGACATTTTCGTTTTTGCAAAACCATGAATACAAAAAGACACAGAGTTTCTGATTCACTGTGTGATTCATGAAACTGTCATATGACATCAAAGCGATAGTGAGACCCCATAGTGAGAATGAAATGATAATTTTAGAAGAGACACCATAGCTCATGACCAAAATCTTAGCCAAAGGCTTTCTGCCCTTTGTCAAGGGTGCCAAAGTGATGCTTCATCACGACTGGATTGAGACTGCTGCTACATTAAGTCACCCACTCTTGGGGAATCAGACAGTTGTTAATTTACCATTGTCTGTATTAACGCACATAATTAGATGGTCATATATTTGAGTTAAATGTCAGGTGTTGCTTACAAGGATAGCTAATTGAACTGCTGATTAACTATAGCATGGGACTGGGCAAGAATGTATTAAATACACTATGTATTTATTACTTGTTCACCCCTAAAATAGGTTTGTAACTTGTGGGCTTGAGACATCTTATGTTTCAAGTGGAGATAATACCCTTAGAGACAAAATGTACTCTTTTACATGGCAATCTGACAAGATTTGGCAAGCCCAGTTTTATATGCCACAGGATGACCACCCCTCTGTGCTCTGCAAACTTTCTGTATTCCTACATAAATTCCTAGTATACGCTTTCATCCAGCTTTAGGCCGCTTTAAAAAAAAAAAAAAAGACACTGATTACAGGTAATATAACACCTGACTGACATTTGTTCTGCCCTTACAGCTGGTTTAAAATGGAAATCACTGCCCACAGCCTTGATGTCCAGCAGAGTCAGGACGGCAGGGACAAGTGACCCTGAATTTCAGCTCCAGCTCGTTTTAGACAGCTCGGGGGCTTCACTCAAAAGACTTCGGTTCTGTCTTTCACCCTCTGTGTGTGATTTTCATAGATAAGTGAGGTGCCTGGTGAGATCTGGCTTCTTAATAATTCATTTTGGCACCTCCGAAAAAAGAAAGTGTTTATCTCGTTTATCATGTCCCTATGTCAAGCTGAGGCACAGAGGCAAACTTATTACAGTCTGCGTATGAATTATTAGCTTTAAACTCAGTTAGGATGTGAAACACCCCCCCTGATATATATGCTTAATGTACTGGATTTTAAATACTGAATGAGAAACTCGGTGAGATTTTTTTTCATTACTCATAGATATAGCCTTCAGTAAGAATATAAAAATAAAAAACAGCACAATGGGCTGCGAATTCTAGTGTGTAATGGGGCAATTCCAGTCTTATATGGATGTGACATTTGGAATCATTTTTATATATAAAATGTCTCAGAGCAAGCACAAGCTTAACATCGATAAGACAGTCTGAATATATTTGTCTAGAATTGAACGCTTGTGATTTAAATACAACTTTCAGAGCTACGGATGATGAATCAGAATCCAAAATTGCAGCAGTAAATAAGATTTTTAAAGAATTGGAATTAGACTGCAGTGCCATGTGGCCTGGAATCCCATCCACAGGACATAGCAAATATATTTTTCATTAAAAAAGTCTTACTTCATAATTAGTCTTTTCTGCTTCGTGCTGTTGGCCACTCGTCAACTTCATTTCAGGAATATATTCTCCTAATATTTCCAATACTTATGTAAGAAAATTCGTTGCTAGCATTAATGTCGAGTTAAAAGCAGCCCGCTTTATTTGTCAGTCATCTCTTTGGGCTCTCAGCGCGCATGCTTGAGATGGAAATTGCTCTTATGTGTTGAAGGAGAAATCAGAGTGAGTCAGTGAGACATGTGGCTCAGAGTTAATTCAGAGGGCAGGTTAATCATGCCGGCAGCTCTTCTACAGACGTGCACCTGCTCACTCAGCAACCTGTTCTCTTCCAAGAAACCTAGTCATTACCCTGTCTGTGTGGATGTATGTGGGTGTGTGGGGGTGTGTGGAGGTGTCTGTTGGTATGTGTGGGTATGCATTTCGGTGCGTCTGGGAAGTCTGAGTTCATAATTCTTGTTGTTTCCCCCATGCACGCTTTTATTTCCTTCCATTTGGCTTTTTTATTTTGTAATCCTTTCGCTTTCTTTTTTTTTTGCATGTCTCCTCTTTCTTTCCCCTCCTCTCTCTCTTCCTCTCTCTGTCTCGCTCTGTTTTTCTAGGGCAGGCAAAGCTCTTTTAGTGATTGTTGATCAGCTGACTGTGTGCCATCCTCCCACGTCACAGTCTCATTAAAGCTCCTGTGAGCGAGGGTCGCTCTTTCTCTGCCTTTTCCTTTTCTCATCGTCTTTGTTTTTCTTTTCAGCCATCCAGGTGCTCCCAGCTAATGCGCACATCACAACACTCGCACACACACACACACACACACACACACACACACACACTTCTTCCTACCTCTGCTTCCAGCCTACCAGTCTGCCACAGTGCCAGTCTTATCACTTTGAGAAACTGCTGACATCTGATCCAACTCTGTCTTGGTGCAAAACTCCCTCATTATACCACATAACTGATGCATAAGTCCTGATCAGAGACAGATGAAGCCATGCTTACAGCAGGTCTGTCCATTCTCTGTAAATTGTAAATTGTAAATTTTGATCATGTTGTAGCCAGGCAAGCTTTCACTAGCCACGATTTCTGATTTAACTGCATACTTAATTCTGAGGGCATATTCCATATGTACATCACTGCACTGTGGAAAATGTCACAGCATGACTGAAATAAAAACATGTCCTTATGGAGTCAAGGTAACGGTTCCCAGAAACCATCTTCCCATCAATACCTGGTGATTTTACTGGATGATTGAAACAGTGTAAGATGAAATGTACAGTATAGTGCTAGTTTTTCAGCAGACTCATAAACCATAAATCAGCTTAAACACCTTCTCTGAAGGCCATATTTATAAATTGTTATATCTGTGCTTCTCATTATTTATATATTGGTAATGATTCATTGTATGCATGATTATAGACTTTGCCCTATTAAAGCTTATAGTGTGCTATAAGTAATTCTTTGAGAATTTAATGTCATAATGCCAACGTTCATTATAATGTGTTGTGTTGCACCTTAAAGACTTGTAAATAGTTATATAATCAACTGTAACACGTTAACAATTATCACATTCAAAAAACATGGTTTCTGATTAACTGCAAAAACACCCAGTTATGGCAGTTTGAATACTAAAGTCATGTTACAAAACTTTTTTTTTTCTTTATGCTACATTCAGCGTAGCTTGGAAGTTGTAAATGGGAACTTAGAATTACATAATAGTCAACCTCTGTATCATCACTTAAAGTGGAAAAAAACATGGACGTTTCTTTATATTTATCTTTTACTTCCTCAATAACAGCATTCTCAGTGTTATGAAAAATCTTTGCGCCACCCCTCATTTCTTCATATTTTGCCTCCAAAGAACCAGACTTTCTTGTATTTTTAATGTAGTCTTGAGGAATAATTCTCCAGGCTTCCTGAAGGACTTTTTTTGGCTCTCATTTTTTCTTTTTTGCTTATTAAGTCACACAGTGACCTATGAATCATTTGAACATTATTAAAAAAAAATGAAGGTATGAACCAGTAAGAAACAGGTGCAGATGATGACAGATGGTCAGGCCGGTAATGAGTATACTGGTGACGCTGACTGCTGAGTGGTTGGAACAGACGAGTGGGGAAATGAGGTTGCTGTTGAAATTGTTACATAAACAACCAATTTTTTAATTGTATCTTTAGGCATTTTGTAGTCTGTTGCAGGAAAAACATTTGTTCCAATTTCTTTCATTTAATTGATTAATTTAATGTGGAGGCGGCATGGTGGCTTAGAGGTTAACGTTGTTGCCGTGCACCTCCAGGGTCCTGTTTCGATTCGCGCCTTGAGTCTGTGTGCATGGAATTTGTATGCTCTCCCTGTGCTTGGTGTGTTTTCTCTGGGTGTTTCGGTTTTCTCCCGCAGCCCAAAGTCAATCAGATTAGGCTCATCTGCGTTCCCAAATTGCCATTAGTGTGTAAATGAGCATGTGAGTGTGTGCATACAGTATGTATGTGTGCCCAGAGATTTTTTGCACCCCGTCCAAGGTGTACCCTGCTTCATGCCCCAAGTCTCCAGGGATAGGCTCCAGGCCCCCTGCAACCATGCATACAGGATAAAATAAAAGACGGTGAGTGAGTGAGTGAGTTAACATGAAGAAATGAGGGGTGGTTCAAGATTTCTGCTGTATGTGTATGAATGTAGATTTTTGTTGTATTCAGTGTTGTATGTCTGCTTTTTGATTGAACTCAAGTCAATAATAGTATATATAATACATTGAAACTTTTGAAAATCTTCCAAATAATTTGTAAGTGCTGCTTCGTATACTTTTGATGACATGAGCAGCCATGTTGTTTTGACATAGCGATGGAGGTGTGTCCAAGACATTTTTGTGATTAACCTTATTACATTACATAAACGGTCAGTAACATTAGCTATAATGAAGAATAACTTGACATATTTACTTTACTTGATGCACCCGTTGATGACTTTTTAACTGTTTATCAAGGATCACTTGTAAATATTACAGTTGCTTTATAATAGTACACAGACTATTATTAGCTATAAAGTTGTTGGAGTATCGTCTATTGTCAAAGAATTACTTATGAGTCATTTACAGCATTCAATAAATGTTTACAAGGAATTATTACCAACTTACAAAGAATTATAAGCACATTTATGATTATTAATGGACTTTTCTTTTGTGATGTTGATAATAATATATCATGAGACAGAGGAAGAGGTGTGTGTGGAGGGGGATCTGTGGATTTCAACGGCTAAAACCCTTAAACAGGAACCTTTTTTTTTTTTTTTTTTTTTAAATATGGTACATTAGGATATGTTGTGTCTGACTTCACACTGGCTGTATAGATTTCACCACAGTCTCATTCTGCTTCTCTGATTCAAAAACTGCTACAGTGAGGACTTTGAAAACAAGACTGTACTTATAGAGAGAGGGAGGAGAGCGTTTCATTATGTTTTATTGTTCTCAGGAGACACTGCTGCTTTTTTATTGCAAACCAACACAGGGGAGAGAGAGAGAGAGAGAGAGAGAGAGAGAGACATTACCAAGATGAGTACTGTGACAGTATAACACTGATAATAAGTCTCTGGGTGTGAGACTGAGTTGCTGGCAATTTCTTATTTTAAATAAATTACAGAGTTTGTGTGAACATGAAAAAGAAGCATGGCAGTATGATGTATGTTTTTATTCAAATTCACAGTATTTATACACCATGAAATACACACACAATATGACACTCTATCTCCAGTTAATTTTTCATGTTACTGTACATCCATAGCCAAAATTTTTGAGTATGTTTTAGATCTTTTTGTCAGATGTTACTGTGGTATACGAAAATATAATTACGAGCATTTTGCAAGTGTCACCGGCTTTTATTGACAATTTAATTTATGCCAAGAATCAATATTTACAGTGTTGACCCTTCTTTTTCAAGACCTCTGCAATTCACCCTGACATGCTATCAATCAGCTTCTGGGCCACATCCTGACTTATGGCAGCTCATTCTTGTATAATCAATGCTCTGAGTTGGTCAAAATTTGTGGGTTTTTGTTTGTCCACCTGTTCCTAGAGGATTGACCTCAAGTTCTTAATGGGATTAAGGTCTGGGAAGTTTCTTGGCCATGGACCCAAGATTTAGATGTTTTGTTGCCCCAGCCACTTAGTTATCACTTTTGCCTTATGGCATGCTGGAAAAGACATTGTTCGTCACCAAACTTTTCTTCGACATTTGGGAGAAGTTGCTCTCTAAGGATGTTTTTGTACCATTCTTTATTCATGGCTGTGTTCTTAGACAAAATTGTGAGTGAGCCCACTCTCTTGGCTGAGAAGCAACTCCACACATGAATTGGCTCTGGATGCCAGAAAACTCCCCAGACCTTAATCCCATTGAGAACTTCTGGTCAATCCTCTCAAGAGGCAGAGGGACAAACAAAAACCCACAAATCCCGACAAACTCTAAACATTGATTGTGCAAGAATGAACTGCTATCAGTCTGGATGTGGCCCAGAAGTTGATTAACAGCATGCCAGGATAAATTGCAGAGGTCTTGAAAATGAAGAGTCAACACTATATTGAATTAGGTATAGATCATTATTATATTGCAAATATACATTCACTATATTGAATTTAATTGTCAATAAAGGTCTTTGACACTTATAAAATGCTTGTAATTATACTTCACTATACCATAGAAACTGACAAAAAGGTCTAAAACCACTGAAGCAGCAGACTTTGTAAAAAAAAATAATTAAAAAAATTTATCATTCTCAAAATGTTTTAGCCATGGCTGTATACCTGGACAGCAGATTTGAGGTAGTGGTTTTTAACCAAAATGTTGATCTTAGAGAATACTCTGTATAATAGAAATGATATATTGAGCCTGAGATCAGGTTCACAAGATCTGACACTTTTTGAATATCTTCAGAAAAACACAATCTGCTTGATTCATGTTGTTCATAAAAGCTGTATGAACAGAGGGTTTTTGCAGCTCTTTAATCAACCCCATACAAAAAGAATTTGTTGTTAGCAAGCATGTAATTGTGCCATGCCTGTTTTTTTTTTTTTTTTGCTTAAATAATATGCGAACACTGCCATCTTATGGTTTTTAACACTGCTGTCCAGTTCACATTGTTTCAAATAGGAGTTTTCAGGGATGTTAGAAATATGTTTTAGAAATGTTTTGTTTTTTTTAAAAAAAGCATATTGTAGTAAGTGAATACTTAATGTAATTAGTTCAAGTAAAAATTAATAATTTGATTAAATGTAAAGTATCAGTGTATAAAAACTCAAAATCCAAATATTTTTGGACAAGTTATAGTGACATTTCTGGTTAAATCCTAAGGTACGCCTTGTTGTAAACTGTATAAGAACTACTTTTATTTTGCTTTAATTGGAAATTATCTGTAGTGGTTAGCACTGTCGCCTTGCCGATTCCCGGCTAGGCTCGATTCCCATCTCTGTGTGCAGGGAGTTTGCATATTCTCCCCGTGCTTGGTGGGTTTCCTCCCACAGTCCAAAGACAAAGGTTAGGTTAATTGGCATTTCCAAATTGCCCTTATTGTGTGAATGAGTGTGTGAGTGAGTGTATGTGTGTATGCCCTGCGATGGATTGGCACCCGGGATAGGCTCCAGGCCCCCAGTAACCCTGAATACAGGCTTAAGTGGTGTAGATGATGAGTGAGTGAGAGTGGAAATGATCTATACCTAATCAAAAGCTTGTTTTATAT
>JAQMYJ010000040.1:9183654-9196647 GCA_030014305.1 Clarias laeviceps | reverse complement strand
TTGTGTTTTTTTTTTTTTTTTTTTTTTTTTTTGTGTGTGTGTGTGTGTGTGTATGCATGTATGTATATATACTGTATAGATTAGTCCTATTATTAAGCTTTAGCCAGCCTTTTATTTAAATAACAGAGAGCTACCAGTTATTAGGTACGTAAATGTAAAATTTGAGCATTTAATAGAATATTTGTTTCATATTTTGCTGATTTAATTGGCTCTCTGTGGGTTTTGTTGTTATTGTTGTTTGTCTGTTTTTGGCACCAACTGTAATAAACCTCCAGGCAGTATATAATGAATAACACCTCAGAACCATACAGAAATAAATTGGCAAGAAAATGGCAAGTCCAATGAAAAAACTTTTTTTAAATGGTTCTCTCTGTCTTATTCATTATATTGTATCAGGTTAGAAGGGCAGGTAAGAACAGTATTGGAAATGTTGGAACATCATAATGAAAAATGGAAAGTTTGGGATCATTTAGCTAGCACACAATTCAATGTGAGGACATGATGACAGAAATGACTACTCTAAAGTGTTCCAAGATGTGACTGAGTATGTGAATAAGATCCCATCTGGGAGTTATTCTTTCCTCATGTCAGGTATTCCTCATCATTGACCTCAACACTGGGGGTTCCTGGAGATAAATGAATGAAATCGCAATATGTTGTGTAAAACTAAAATGTCTCTATGAATATTTGTTTTTGTAATATGTTGGTAATGAAGAAACAATATGAGGCCACGGTAACAACAAATAGCTTCTTAATCTCTTTAGCAGATTTGGTTTAAACCAAGTAAAACTTATCATGCCTTGCTGTTACTCATAGTACAGAAGATTCTCACCTAATCTTAACCCAAACTTTCATCAAAATGTTCAACTTTCATTAATACTTAAATTTACCCCTTGGTGGCTAGACTCTGAAACTTCAAATCTTTCACCTTCAACTCTTTCTGTCTCTCTTTGAGGTTCATCAGGTGATCTTTCTCTTCCCCCAGGCCTGTGCAGCTCAAAGTGTACCACACCAATTCGGTACAGCTCTAGCATGACAATGAGGATATTCTTACATGTAAAAAAGATCATCAGCTGGTTCAGAACCTTTTCCCTGAGCATCAGATAGAGGCGGTAAACCAGGAACGGGCCATCCTGAAGTCCAACAGTAAGAAGAAGGCCCCAGATTTCAGTGGAGCAGCAGGAGATATAGGGGCAGGGCATTAACCCAGGTGTGTTGAGCTTAAGATTGATGTTTGTGTGGGATTTAGGGGGATTTGTTTGTGTCAGTACCAAAGGGAATTGCATTAAGGCCCAGGAGAAGAGACTCAGTCCTACAATAATTACAGCATGGTTGGTTTTCACTTCAGGCTCCTTGAAAGTGTCAAAAATGTCCAGGATGTCCGCACCCAGGCCCACATAGACCATGAGGAGCTGTGAGAGCTGGTCACGTGTCATGTCACCCTTGGGCATAAGCCAGCGTCCTAGTACCAGTACAATGAGCATGGTCTGCTCCAAACCAGCCACCCAGTTCTCAGGTTCCAAATCTGATAAGTCCTAGGACAAATATACATGTAGAGAACAATTATAAAACATGTTCTTGCAAGCAATGTGGCTGAAGAAGAAAACACTCTTTTAATTAATGAAAAAAATTATAATATGTTATGAAATTCTCACTTACAAGCTATATATGGAAAAACAGGAAACACTAAACACTCTGAGCAACTTACATATTAATTGTTTTATACAATCTTTAGTGGTAACCATCATTTATTTTGTATTGTACTTTGTAGTTTGAACTTACTTCCATTAAAATATTGGTCTAGTCTTAATTTGGTTAAAAGTTTCCTACATGAATTTCAATGTGTTCACCTATGTGCAGAAAGTGGTGCCAGTGGGATTTAATTTAATAACATAAGAGTTCTTTAGTCCTAGTCTAAGTGCATAAGTTCTTTTTTCCAGCAAGATTTTTTTGGCTTTGAAAAAACATTATGGTTACATTAACTGAGCAACGTTATTAATATGGAGACAATAATGAC
Organism: Clarias laeviceps; assembly: GCA_030014305.1. Taxonomy (NCBI): domain Eukaryota; kingdom Metazoa; phylum Chordata; class Actinopteri; order Siluriformes; family Clariidae; genus Clarias; species Clarias laeviceps. The sequence continues at coordinate 9,194,630 of JAQMYJ010000040.1, read as the reverse complement.
ATTAGGTTGGTTTTGCTTTAACAAAACAAAAATCATCATAAAATGACATCAGAATAACATTAAGCACATAATAATAGCATAACACTGAACGAATGCCAGTAACACAGTGCTGTAAATACGACTTCTAAACAATATTAATAGCAATCCTAACAGGATGAGTGGGATTCAAACTGTTTATTACTGGACCACTAGAGAACATGCTGTTGACGCTACTACATGCATGTACACAATACTAAGACAACATTAATTTGCTAAAATATTAGATTGGAAAGCAGTATGTTATTACAGTACAGCAAATTGGGAGCTAAGATGCACCTCATAGTAATATTTCTGATAGAAAAGTGATGCGTGACATGAGATAGACACGCAGTGTGTGGGAAGCTGTTATGTTCATTCCAATCCCTGGTCTGAATTATAATCCCTGTTAGAAATGTGAGGGACCATGTATGTGGCTGGATATTGTGAAACCAGATTTTAATCAGAAAAATTCTATAAAATGTCCTTTTGTTGAGGTAGTATTTGCAGCACTGTGTTTGAGACATTCATTCAACATTGTCTCAAGGTCATTTTAAGTCGTTCTAACTTTCAAAAACATAATTGTACGTCATTGCAATGTCATTACAATGATGGCATAAGGCTCTTCCAGCATTAGTGTTCTGCTGAGACTGGCTCACTTCATCTGTATTAAAGAGATTACCAAACAGACCAAATTCCAAAATTTTAAACTTTCTTGCTAATACCACCATCAATACTATCTTGCTCGTAATCTTATATATAAATAGTGAAAACCTCCCATATTGCACCAACAGAACTCCTCTGTTACATTAAACAATGGCTAATTGGAATAGAGTGGGACCTCGACATACAAATGCCCCGCCTTAAGAATTTATGCCTTAGGAACTGAAATTTTGCAAGAAATTTGACTTAGCATGCGAAGCATTTTCAGCATATGAGCAAACGATCCAGGCAACCCGAGCGCCGGCTAAGTTGCATGTACATCTGGGATCCATTCAAAATTTGTTTGCATCAGTGGAAAGCCAAGTGAAGAGAGTTTATATATTTTTCGTGGGTTCCCAAGAATTCCTAAGAATTTTAGCAAGCAAGAAGAAAAGGGAGCCACTTTTAGTATTTTTTTTTTAAGTGTGAAAGTGCCAAGAGGTATCATAAATTAAGGTTAAGTTAGGTTTAATGTCTAATTATTTCATATTTTACTCAACTTAGGAAATGTTTTTTTCTAAATATTTTGATTTATAATTTTATTTGATTGTAATATTTTGGGGTGGATGGAAAGGATTATATGCATTTATATTATTTCCTATGGGAAAACACATTTCACAATACGAAATTTCACCTTAAGAACTCACCTCCAGAACGGATGAAATTTGTATGCAAAGGTACCACTGTAATTAAAATGCATCATCTAATACATCAACAAATTAGCTACAGAATCACAAATATTGTAATATAAGCAAATGTTTTTCCTTTAACTTCTCACATCATAATTCAAATGTCTAGTCCAATGTTAATCCGTAGAATCCTAAATCCTTGATTTACATCTACAGAGCTTACATGCTATGAGAGCTGACTGGACTTTTCTTTAGCCATATCAGCACCAACATGCTAACCCCATCACAGAGCAAAAGCCAAAAAGCCTGTGATGCTTCTCATTTAATCTCACTTTGACAGTTTCAGATCTTTCAGCTTCTGAAAAGAGATCAGAGGAAGGATTCAGAGGTTGGGAGCTCTGCTGCTTGAAGATATCAGCAGTTAAAGTGATTATTAGCTGCTTGTGAGGATGATGCAGGCTACAAGCAGCCCACATGTTAATCAGACAAACTGTTAATCCTTCTAGGAAGAAAAAAAGGTGCTAGGTAGGCATGGAAATGAGGTGAAATGATCACTTTAGCTCTAATCAAATTGCAGTGTTGACAACACAGAACAAAACACATACACTGTGTATATTTGATCCTGTTTTGTAATTCAAGTGTCATTGCTCTATAGCTGACAGACAGCATCAAATATCCAAAAGCACTCTATCAGCTGCACCTGCTTTTTTTTTATTTTTTTTTTTAACTCCACTTTGCCTTTCATATCCAGGACCATAAGAGCACCTGTGAGACTGGATAATCATTTTGAGATCACATGCCCATACAGTACATTTCAAACAAAATTGAAAACTGATCTTTTGCACTGTGAAACTTGACAACACCCACCACTGCTATGGGGATATGAGACAGGAGGAGAAGATCAGGTGAAGATGAGTTCATTGGCAAGTTGAACTGCAGCAAGTTCAGCTCTAGGAACCAGATGGAGGGAATCACAGTACTGAGATAAAGAAAGACCATAGGAGAAAACCTGCACAAAAGAACATCAGAGAGGGGGAGTCATTGGGGGGATTGATCTGTGCTTATTTTGACAAGGCATGCATGGAAATTGTAAGATTCTGTTTTTTTATTATTATTATTATTATTATTATTATTATTATTATTATTATTATTATTTTCATTTATACAGCATTTATAGCCTGGAATGAAGGTCTTTTATTGTCTCTAAATGTGAGTTTCATCATTTGTATTATTTATTCTCCCAATTATGATTGATAGATAGATAGATTTGTTTTACGTCATATAAAATCATGCTGTTATACTGAATATTGGCATGGCTTTATTGCCTGCATAACCAGTATTACCACACTTGCGTGTGTGATGTGCCTTAGCTAAATTTTCATTCTATTTGCCAAAATAAACTGCCTGGCCAAAAACAGTTTCTGTTTCCGTCCTACATCAAGCAAAGAAAACAACTAAGGAGTTACAAAAGAATTGTGGTCAGAAAGAAATGATTGACTGTGATTAGAGGTCACTTAAATGTTGGTGAAGGTGCATTGTAAAAAAAAATTACAGTCTAAATCACAGCTACATGTCTGTTTAATAATGAGCATTTCTAGTAAGATGATTTAAGAATTCTATGGATTAGCACTAAACAGCTGTGTGTCCAAGAAACCCACTTGTTAGTGACAATCTGGAATTTGCTAGAGAGCATAAATATTGGACTTTGCAGCAATAGAAAAAGATCATGTGGTCTGATAAGTCCAGATTTACTCTATTCCAGAGCAGTTGGTAAAGGGGCATGAAGTGATGTACTGATCATACATAGTACCAACTGTACAAGCCTCTGAGAGCAGTATTATGATCTGGCATTGCTTCAGTTGCTCAGGTCTTGGCTCATCAACATCATGTGGTAAATAAACTTAAGTCATCTGACTACATAAATGTATGGAATGACCAGGCTTTCCCATAAAAGTACTTCTGGGAGCATGAGGAATCATTTTCACACATGAATTAGCTACCACTTTGCCACAAACCTCAAGGTGGTCAAACAAAATAATAAACACTATAGCCTTAAGAGACCTTTATAAAACAACTTGTAAGCACATTTTAACCCACAAGCAGTTACATATGATGAATGCTGTTAATTACTTATGATGAATGAATGAATGCTAAATATCCTCTTTTATTCTTATCTTTATTTTCATTTGAAACAATAGCTAGATAGATAGATAGATAGATAGATAGATAGATAGATAGATAGATAGATAGATAGATAGATAGATAAAAAAAATTTTTTTATTAAAACCTACATACAACATAGAAACAGAAGAAAAAATTGTTAAGGATTAACACTAAGCTAGACCAAAGAGGCTCTTCTTGCCGCCAGAAGGGACTCAATTCAGACTGCAAATTATTCCCATCAGCTATGCAAATCCCTTTCGATATAGCCAAGCCTCTCTAGAGAAGAGAAGCAAGACTTCAAAGTGTGTATGGGAGAGAGAGAGAGAAATGAAGAGAGCAAGTGTCAAGAAACTAGAATGTGAATAAAAAAGAAAATGAGTAGGAAAAGAGGAGCAAATGAAGGCCAAGAACATCATGAGCTATCAGTTGGTTACAGGCCCGAAGACAGTGGAGGCGGTTAGGATCTAGAAATATTTTACACTGAAATCTGCAGTGATTTGACTTTGCCTGTCAGATTTTTAAAGGTGATCAAACAAGATCATGAGCTGATTATGTAAATGTTGAGATTGTAAAGATACTGTGGGCTGAAATATTAATAGCAGTATTAAAAGAAGCATCACTTGGATAAAAAAGAAATCAAGAGAAGGGAATTCACACGTCTGTATCAGAGCACAGCTACCAACTGGGGAGGGTAAAGGGCAGTGTGCTTCCTCTGAGACATGAGAAACCATCCAGTGCATCTTTTTTGAAGTGCTGCTCATCTAATGTTATATAACGAGGCATTTGAACACCCCCAGAGGAAAAGGCTATCTGCTCTCATCCATATACATGAGCCCACAGATAGCCATGATTGGCTAGTGTCACACTGATTGATAAGGAAGACAGTAATGCTACTCATAATCAGGCAGCATGGCCAATTTTGATCTTATGGATTCCTCACCACAAACGGTTTGGGATTTAAACTCATGATCTCTCAAGCATTAAGCCATTTCTGACATCCAGGCAAGTATGTGGTACAGATTAAAGCATTCAGTAAGATATGAAATGCTTTATCAACAAAATGTGGATTGTAGCTATTTCTAAAGGTAGAGTTATTAAATATAAAACAAAACCTAAATCAAATATCACCATTTCCACTCTGCGTTGCGGGTGCATTTAATAGTAACAGCCATCTCTACACCCAGCAGTGCCACACCGATCAGCAGCAGCCAATAGCAGGGCTCTCCCTTCACCACAACAACATGCCACACCGTCACAATTCCATGCACTGCGAACAGGAAACGACTTAGCAGGGCCAGGAGGACGTCCAGAACTCGGCACATTGCCCCGTCGATGCACTCTGGGAGGGGGAATACATTATTGTCTCTGAGATGCATTATGCCTAGTTAATACACTTCCAGCCAGAAGTTTTTGAACACTTTTATTGCAGTTTTAACATTATTAGTGACACATATAAAAAGAAAACTTTGCAGAATGGCAATTAAATAAGGGAATATATTAAATAAATGGTCAGCCAAACCTCTCATTCTTTAAAATTCAAGACTAAAGGTCCACTCTTAGGTCCTAATAGGACTTTAAATTAGTGCTTTATTAAAAGGTGCACTTGGAGGGTAAAGCAGTCAAGCCTGTAGATAAAAATAAAAAAAAACTTATAGACCGTGCTGGAATTAATTATTATTATTATAATTATTTTGCGTGTTTAATTAGAGTGATCAAGATCTAGGGCTTTTACAATTACAGCCAGTTAATTACCAATTAAATCAAAAAGCCTTTTTTGTTCACTTATACCTATTTCTTCCCCACTCATTTTTGAACAGAATAAATAAATACATAAAACCATCTCTAATAAACAAACAATGTATGTTGTATCATAGTAAAGACAAACTAATAAATGGCAAAAATGTATATAAGAACAATCTCCAAAACGTAATTAGCAAGAAAAGCTGATTAACTAATAGAATAGAATAGAATAGAATAGAATAGAATAGAATAGAATAGAAGGAAAAAGTAGAAAAAATATATAGAAGAGACATATGAGGATATAATATAATTTAATATTTTGTAGGTAATAGTTAAATAGTCAGAGTATTATCTTAACAATACCGTAAAGAAATGATAGACACCTACCTTTGTCTATACTGTTTCGTCTTTAGTTTATTAACTAATTGTAAACTAACACTTGAATATAAAAATTAATTAATTCACCAAGTAGCTATCAGAAAAATATAACAGTCAGATTGTAAAATTGGGTCAAATTAAATAAGTAAGACTGAATACTCACCCAATGAATACTACACTCAAGAAACTAAGTTCAGGAAGCAAGCAAATGTTCCTCTGAAAATGTCTCTTTCCTTTTACATCTGTCTGCCTTTAAAACAACATACCCTATCATACCCACAGTGAAGTGAAGTGGGTATGGTTGGGGAAAGCATTATAGTGGTTCTGATAACATTTCCTGTAGTTGAATGATCTTGTGTCATGATGTCATCTTTAAAAGCCACAAGAACAAAAGTTATCATAGTATGGAGCTGGTTTGTAAGTAAGCATTATGAAATAGGCATGTTTTCATGGCAGCATGACTGGGTGATAATGAATAAATAAATTATATATATTTGTCTGAATTCTGAGCTTCTTGTTCATTTCTTTATTTCTTGTTTATTTCTTTTAGCTTCTACTGGATCAAATAGTAGTTACAATGTATGGTAGTATAATTGTACAAATAAAGGTTCAATACTACGTATTATATGCAGTATAAAGTACACAATACTATTTATTATTTATATCACATAAACATGTAGTACTTATAAGTATATTTAAAGTACATATCCAAACTATATATATTAAAATACATTTATTAAATATACAGAAATCAATCAGAAAATTATTATGAATTAGTCTAATGAGGTGAGTTTTTATTGTCATTTTATTATAGTATGCAAACAATGCACAAACTACTGTGTATAGCAACAATATTTTTAATGTTTCATAAAGGGTCTACCTTTTAAAGCATCTTTTTTAAACTGCTATAATCAACATTTTAAATCCCACTGGGTTAGGTGTTAATCTTACTGTTTTTGGACATCCATCATGTAATATACTGTACTGTAAGTAACAAACAAATGCAATTATGACCAATTTTGGAAGCTGGTGAAGAAATATTTTTTTTATAACTGCTGTAATTTAAGCAACTGACACTTCAACTGACTTCACTGCAAAATGTTAAATGTAGTTATATCCTGAGAAAAAGTATGTGTTATTCTTTAATTAACAAAGAAATGTAGACCCTGATGAATTGATGTAGTCGAAGAATAAATCATTTGGGGATATGCTGTTACAGTAAAACTAAGTACATTTATTTTGTGTTAGGCTGCATCACACTACTCTGCTCTTGATTATTTTCCTATAACCTTATGTCCTGTTTTATTCCGCACATAAATCATGTGCAGTAAGACATCCTGTGAATGTAGTGTTCAAATTTCATTGGAAATGCATTTACAACATTATGCAATATAGACACATTCCAACATATTATTCATTATTCTGTATAAAGGCTCTAAAGGTATAATGTCAACTTAACAATGCGCTGTACATGGTAGTGCTGAAATGAAGTGTAACACAGAATGTAGTTATGCATGTGCTAAATGACTTACTCATACACACACACACACACACACACACACACAGTTCAGGTGTACAGGACAAAGTCATGCATTTAAAAAGTTGTTTGGTGTAATCTAAAGGCAGGCACAACTGGCAGGATGTGATAACAAGCTCTGCATTCAGCCCTCAAATGTAATGGAAAAATGGGTGGAGGACTTAAAAGAGAAGGAAAAAGGAGGAGATTTTTAGCAGAAAGAAGAAAGTTAAGTTAAAACTATACACCCTGATTATCTTAGGCTCTTGTTGTGATTTCCTATCAGATTTTACTATGTAACAGCTGTGTAACATGTGTATTAAATAAATGAACATTTAGATCAGGTGCATTCATTTGAGGTTTATGAAGATCAAGGCACAAATATGTCTCTCAAAAAAAAAGTGACAAAAAACAGTTACCTTTTAATTCTTAACCACTAATTATTAGTTCATAGCTATCAATAAGACAATATACAATGATTATGTTGCAGTGGCACTTCATGCCAACATTTTAACTAGCATCATGAATTTCACGTCTGTTTTTTAAACCCTTTCCTACCGAAGCTTTGGCGAATCCCACCTTCTCCTGCAGTTATTATATTTGATTGTGCCCAGAAATATTTTTTTTAACAAACTTAGTTAGCTCTATTTCTTAAAATATTATTCTTTATTTGTTCTTATTATTACTTAATTATTCTTTAGCTATAACCCAGATAAAGCACCTTTATACATAACCACCATTGACCAGAAAAATTTAATAAAGGTGTAAGGTAAGTTTAGTTATATTCACACTAAAATAAAATTACAATAGTTGACACTAGGATAAAAAATTGGCAGTAAAAATTTTTTTATATATTGTACAATAACAGACTAATGTGTCTAAGAAAAGGTGGCAGCAGCGGTTATGATTGTCTTAACATAAAGTGCAGAGTGTAGGTGTCCATGCTTGTGTCATGTGCAGAAATAACAGGATGAGAGCAGTGCAACCAAGTCATGTCATAACTTGAGAGATGATCCAATAAATAAATATACCTCAGAATTGTTCATTTGTTAATATACGATTAGCATCAGGTGTTGTCTGTATTCAGATCCCAAATAATGCAGTAGCTGGGCTGCAACACGCATTTGTACTGAAGAGATGAAAAATCTTGAACAAGTCTTTAAACATACATTTTTATTTTTAACTTTTTTTTTATAATTTCATGTCATCATTTCACTAGTCAGATTGAAACAGAGTTAGTAAAACAAACGAACATTAAACGAACAAATAAAATGTTAAAAGCAGAGAATGGTTTTAACAATTAACCAACCACATTATCGTAGATGAGAAATCCAACTGTTAGATCATAATTCTGTTCTCAAAGTGTCTGGCTTTTAGACAAAGAGCAAAATTTAGTGTGCATGCCAAAAAAAAACAAAATCACATCAATAACCATGGACCAAACATTCTGATTAACACAAATATATCACATTTCATACATGCCAAACTGTAACAAATGTCTTTAAACTTTCTTTATACTGTATGAGAGAGTCAACCAATATAGAAATTCCTGTCAGTTAAATTCATCCTTATACTGAGGCAGTGGTGCAGAAAGATTAAGCTTTAAAATGCTAGCCAATTACTTCCACAGTAATTCATCCACAAAAAAGTAAACTACCTTAATTTAGGTGTAAATTGAGCGTTCTGATAGTACGCCATCTAAGGGAGTGTGGGGCACATTTGAGTTTATAACTCTGCAGTGCTGCCGGCTTCACGTGGGAACATTAGTTCAGGAAAAGACTGAGTGTCAGGAGAAATTTCAAGAGAGGACAAATGGTGTTTGCGCAGCGGTTTGAGTGGCCATTAATTCTGTCCATTAAGAAGCCCTTTGCTTTCCCACCCAGTCACCTCCAACTGCCTCTGCTGTTAACAGGCTCTGCATAAAATGGGGCAGTCGCATCGTGGATGGAGTCATCAGCATTTTTATGAAGTAAGAGAATGGGAAACACCAACGTCATTATAACTGACTGGCAGACAGGCAGATATCTCTCTACGGATTTGAGGTGGTGCTCAGACTGGTCTTTCTACTACCACTGGAGCAGTTGTGAAAAGTTTTTGTCTATATGTGAGGTAAAGGTCCAAGGGTATGTGTTTTACTGGATATTTGCACACATTTGTCACAGAGAATGGGTTGTAAGAGGTTTTAAAATAAATTTCACCCAGTGCAAATGAGTTGTACAAGACAAAATTGGCTTTTTCCTTTGCGTAAATCTGCTTAAACTGCTTTTATGTTTTGGGCTGTGCATAGTCCCCATTCGAACTATTATAAATCACAGTTGCAGGACAGAAATCCAAGGGCTATCTGGAGATCCGCTCATACACACATTCATATTACAGACCATTGTAATTACATATACAAAATTATTAAACACTCATGAGGCAAATACATACAATAAATGTATATTTTTTTCATAATAAATACCCTTAATAGGCACTTTCAGTCAAAAAGGGAAATATCCATGCCTTTATTAAAACCCCTCAGTGCTTGTGTGTCTAATCTGTAAATGTGAATTATGTCATGAGAAGTAGGCATTAAAATCCTTCTCTCTATGTAGTGATGTCTCTTTAAGCTAAATCTAGCATCGACTTAGTGCAACCAATTCAACTACTCTTTTTTTTTTTTTTTACAGGAAAAGGTCACATAGACACAAAGAGAACACGCAAACAGACATTTAGCTGCACTCAGGATCAAACAGGGACCCTGGAGCTGTGAAGCGGTGAAGCTATCCGATGTACCAGCCCATGAAATATCTATTCCTTTTATATTTTTCATGTAAATTTCCAGGATGACAGGTTTTATTTTGCATGTTGTTACACATGATTTGTTGACCATTTGCATACCTATTTGCATATATTATCATTCCAAATAGGTAACTTGCTGAGAAAACGCCTGATGTGGTACATCAGCTCCAACCAACATGTTTTTTTAGATTGATGAGTTTTTATATACAATGTGATGCTTCTCTAGATACTTTGTAAAATAAAAAAAAAGTGTGATCAGTGACAATAATATTTGAATGCTTTCTTAAGCTACTTGAAAGTATACTGTAGTTACAGAACAAGAAACTTACAACAGAATCACTGTTTTATGAGGTGTAATTGTTTGGACCCAGCCTCTGAGAGACACAATGCCTGGCTAAAATAAAAGTCATATTTGGTGTGCATTGTTTTGACAAGCTTATGCAACATAAAATTTACTTCCATTACATGAATTGAACAAATTGGCATTGTATTGATGGCAGGAGAGTCGAACCACTCCATCACATCTGAGTGGAGACCTTTCCATTATTCATAAGTCCAATCTTTATGCTCCTTAACAAATTGCAGCCTTTCCTCTGATTAGCCACACTAACAAGTGGTTTTCTTATGTCCATGCAGCAGTTCTTTTGGCACTGTGTGTGAAAATGCTCTTAATTTTACTATGACGGATCGCTGTGATTTCTATTAACCATTTGTCATGATGCAACTTTAACAAAAGATTAAGGGACCACTGATCAGGGTTATTCATAATTTTTTTTTCTGACCACATTTTTTTCTACAGAGTTCAGAGTTCAGAACTATCCTTTTGTGTTTTAAAGTGTTGAAATACATTAACATCTTTTACTATGACTATGATACTTCTTCCAATATTGTATTAGAAATGAGAAGCTACTCACTGCATCAATTAGGGTAAAAAATTATTGCCATATTAATGACTGCAATGATAATCCAGTCATAGTGTCACGATACTAACCGGGATGATCAGAAGATTCGGCACACTAGCGGTTAGCCCTTTGTAGCGTGGATGGTAAACC
>JAQMYJ010000040.1:9157045-9175861 GCA_030014305.1 Clarias laeviceps | reverse complement strand
AAACAAGAAGCGCATGCGTGATACATGATACTCGGTACTCGTAAACCAAGACAATGCTCATTTTTCAAGTCAAAATTTATTAAAAACCTTTGCTCATCTTGCGGAACACTCGTAATCCGAGGTTCCACTGTATATTGTTTATTTTTCAGGTCTATTTTTTTTTCTTTTCACTTTTCTTCTCAGTTCTCTCCTTTCTTTCTCTTCTCACTTCTCTTTTTAGTTTCTCTTTTCTTTCTCTTTTCATTTCTATTTTTAGTTTTCTCTTCTCTTCTCTTTATCTTTTCATTTCTCTGTTCCCTTTTTCTTTTCACTTTCCTCTTTTCTGTTCTCTCCCCCCCCCCTTTTTTTTCCCCCCCTCCCTATACCAGAACACCACTCTCATATCTGGTGCTATCTAACGTTCGCACACAGACAGGTGTAGCGCGTCTGCTCTGATTGGCAACATGGAGGGGTTGCCTAGCAACCATGGCCGTCTGCTGCACTGCCTGCCTATAAATCTGCCTAGTTGTCCGCAGATTTGCCCTTCACGCGTGTGGCCGTGTTACAATTACAATTAGATTTATATTTATATTTACATTTACATTTTCATTTAGGCATTTGGCAGATGCTCTTATCCAGAGTGACTTCCATGATCATTAAATGATTTTTTGCACTGAAACATGTCCCTATATCTATAGGTAGAAACTTTTGGCCATTTATGGAAAAACATCATTACTGGTAAAATTGTAAATGATTAAATGTTTACTATAAAGAAATATACAGTATAACTCATCATGTCATCCCCATTTGGTGCTATGTTTTTCTTTTGGTTGGAACCCTATCCATGTCCCATTTGGTTTGACTCTTGTTATGTCTTTGCCCCTGTCTTTTCATTAGTTTATTACTCTATTGTGCCCTACCTTCTGGTCTGGTGAAATCTGGTCGTACTTTATGACCAGTAAAGCAGTTTTTTTTTATTCCACATTTCTTCATCCAAGTTTCTTGGTATTTTCTGCGTTTATTCTGTTATTATTTTTCTGATACTTGATTATGGATTATTCCTGTGTTGTGTTACATGTGATTGCACTTTGATTATCAGCAAAATCCACTGCCTCATGACCTGAGATAAAAGTCACTTGTGGTGTTTAAACACAAGCCTCCTCATCCTCATTTCTTCATTCGAGTGACCTCTGTTCACACTAACAGAAATATTTCTGTGGAAATAATCACTGATTAATCCAGTCTGTTCTGTTAAGAGCAGGTTTCTTAGGAGCTTAGGAGTGTTAAACCTGTGGGTCATGAGCATTTTTTGAAAAAGGGTATGAGAATGCAAGCAGCATTTTAAATATGCATATCTATGGCTCAAGCATGTACATGGAAAATAGTCCAGTCAAAATTTATTATAATCCATTAGCAGCCTGAAGCAAGCTTGCAAATAAGCACTAATGTAATACTTTGCTTAAGTTATGCATTTATCAGAAATTTAGGCAACTTAAAGTGTGGGCATTGAAATCTCAAAACTTTAGTGCTTTATATTGTAAATTGCTTCTGAGAAATAAAAAATGATATCACCAAGGTTAGGATAAATATAAAACAGAGAAAAATGGTTAATTGTTTTTCCTTCTGTGTGAAGAGGACTTAAAGCCACAGGAACCAGAGATTTTCCTAGAACATATCTTACTGGCAGCTATGAGGAGAATTTAACCAAGTGATTTTTCTGACTATGACCTCTGTGTGTGAGTGCATTTGGGAGAGAGATAGAAAGCGAGAGATAGATAGATAGAGAGAGAGAGAGAGAGAGAGAGAGACAGAGTTGTTAATAACCAGCCATTATATCCAATCTGTATTTAGTGTATTTTAATAACACTATGATCTCGCGATAAAAGCCTGCTATTAAGTTTTGATTTAATAAAGAGTTGAACACTAATGAATGGTAATTGCAGAGCTACTAAATCAGCTTCACTGTGCCTGTGTTATCAGTGAAGTAGTGCAATTTGTTCAGTATATGAGTAGATAATCTTATTCTGTAAATATTTTTGATTCATGATAATTTTTTCCATTAACTGATTGAATCAACATTAATAAAAGGGTGAATCTGAACAAATCTGAAGGGAATTTGCTCATGCATCTGCAAATATTATGAAACCAAAAAAATAATAGCATATATGGGATGGATGTAAACAAAAATGAATGCATTACATGGAATAAACAGTTGTTCTAAAACAGATACTGTAGATATATAGATAAGAGTAGTACATTACTCAGTTTTGTTGTTTTTGAAAGCTTGCAGGCTTTATCAGGCATCTGGTTGAGACTAGAGCTGAGTGTAGGGACTGAAATCTTGTAGGGACTGAGACACCAGAAAAAAGTCACTCAAATTAGAGGTTTTTATTTTTAAATAGTTTTTCATTTCAATTTTCTAGTCATGCCATAGTTTGTTTTTTTTGGCAGTGAAGAGGCTGGTGGATTTCAGTCTAGGCCATTCCAGAACATAAACCTACTTTTTTTCCTTAAGCCACTTATTTATAGTTTTTGCCCCGTGCTTTGGGTGTTGAATTTCTGCCAGTGAACTCTGTACTGTATCTCTTTCAATGTTGTAGCTAGCCTGTTGGACCCTTTTGAAAGCCATCTTTTTGTACATATCCCCAATTTGGCCAGATCTTTGTACAGAATGAAAAAGATTAATTTTTACAAAGTCTGTCGATTCAGTGTTTTTAGATCTTTTTATCAGATGCTGCTGTGGGGTAATGTCATATAATTACAAGCATTTAATAAATGTAAAAGGCTTTTATTGACAATTACTTTAAGTTTAAGATTCTTAAACTTCAAAGATTCAAAGAATATTTGCAGGTTAACTCTTAACCCTTCTTAAGCCTTTTTCAAGACCTCTGCACTTCGCCCTGGCATGCTATCAATCAACTTCTGGGCCACATCCTGACTGATGGCAGCCCATTCTTGCATAATCAGTGTTTGGAGTTTGTCAGAATTTGTGGGTTTTTGTCTGTCCATCTGCCTCTTGAGGATTGACCACAAGTTCTTATTGGGATTAAGGTCTGGGAAGTTTCTTGGCCATGGTCCCAAAATTTAGATGTTTTGTTGCCACAGCCACTTAGTTATCACTTTTCCCTTATGGCAAGGTGTTCCAACAAAGCATTGTTCGTCACCAAATTGTTCTTGGATGAATGGGAGATGTTGCTCTCTAAGGTTTTTGTACCATTCTTTATTCATGGCTGTGTTCTTAGGCAAAATTGTGAGTGAGCCCACTTCCTTGGCTGAGAAGCAAACCCACACATGAATGGTCTCAGGATGCTTTATCATTGGCATGACACAGGACTGATGGTATTTTTACAATTTTGGCCACGGTTGTAGTATCTGGGTTGTGCCATAGTTTTGCTTAAGAGCCAAACTGTAGCAGCTTGACACTGCATTTTAAATTGGCAGTGTAGCCCTTGAGACCACATGTGATTCTTGCGGGCAAAATACAGAGTCCGCCTTATTAGGCTGTGACGATTTAATTATCGTGTTCCCTCATGTAAATTAATTGTGATCAAGAATTAATACTCGCATTCCCATGCCTTACTAAGTTGTCGCTGCACATTAGGGTTCAATTCCCATGTATTAATCCTTTGTTAATTCTTACAAAGGGATGCCAGAGAAAGGGCGGTGTACTGTTGCATTTAATGCTTGGTAAAACATGCTTGGTGGGTTCCCCATGGTGCATTGGTTTCCACCCACAGTCAAAAACCAAAAGCTGATTGACACCCTTGTGTGTGTGTGTGTGTGTGTCCTGCAATGGATTGGCACCCTGTCCAGAGTGTATCCCAAATTGTATCCAAAATTCAGTGACATTCTTTGATTCAAGAGAAATGCAGCTGAAAATCTGAGGAGAATTAAAAATATTCGATAGATAGATAGATAGATAGATCCTTTCGCAATTTACACAATTACGTGAAAATAGCGCGCATCATAATTTTTTTACTACATTTCCCAGCAGCCTTTGTGCCGAGCTGCTGTAAAGCGCCGCTGTTGTGGGCCGACGGTGACGTTTGCAAATCTGGCGTTTGTGCTTATCGCAGTGTTGGGTTCAGCTGGGAGTGCCTTGCAGCAGAGCAAGCGTATTTTCTTTACACGTCAACGTGTAGCTTACGGAATATATATATACGGATGTGTAGTCGTTGAGACATTGGATTGACACGTTGGACGAGTGTTTCGAGTTTCACGGACGTCCGAATCGATCAAAATTCTTCCTCGGGGCCTAGTGGAAGAAGTGAATCCTCGGGCTAACCTGCGCGCTCCGGTCGGGATGACAGGACATGTTGCCGGTGAGAGATGTTGAAGTCTTAACGCTAATTTTGCCAATAAGAGGGCAAGTACCTGAACTCAGACAGAGAGGTTGCTTGATAACTGATCGACTGTCAGCTGATAAACAATGAAGCAACATGTTTTAAACCATAGTGAGGGACAAAGTTCTTGCTAGCTTGCTGGCTAATCAAACTAGCAGGCTAATAAATGGATTGAGTCATAGGCTGCTTTTAGGGGTGTGTTTTGTAAGTACTTTTCTCTCGTACAAGCCTTACGTTAAGACATTAATTAATTAATCATCAGAGTGATTAAACCAGAAAGAATAAACCTGGTTCACTTTGTTAACTAACTACGTCTAGTGTCGTCGCTAGGGTTTCTACACTGCTTTGTATTGCTTAATTTTGTATTATTTCGTATTTGTACTATATTCTCTCTCTAAAGTCAGTCAAGACAGATTTTTTTTTGTCACTTGACTTAGAAGTCCTCTGTCTTAAAGACTCTCCCACTGTGGATTACTTTCTGACAGAAACTGTCCATGAAGACCACTTCCATAGTGTTAGATTTGTTTGATTCAATTTTTTCTAAGATTAGATCAGATTAGATTAATGATTAGATTTGTTTGTTTCCAGTTTTTCTAGGATTATACTGCTCATCTGCCCTATATCTCTTTCGTTCTCAGTGCTTTCACACTTAGTACTTAGTTACGCCCCCCGATTCCTAATAGCCAGACTTTTGTTTATTTTAATGTAATATTGATGAGTAGTTATCCAGTCTTCTTGGTTTTTGATAACTGTAAAACACACTGCCAAAATATGGCAGTTTCAACACCAAAATTAAGTTGCTAAACTCCCCCGCCCCCCCAATTCTATGTACATGAAAGTTGTCAATGGAAACTTGGAATTACATAATAGTCAACCTCTGTATTAGAGACCTAAAGTGGGGGAGAAACATAGATGCCTAAATAGTTATCTTTTGCAGTACTTTGTAGAAGTTGTGCGCCACCCCTCATTTCTTCATATTTTGCTATTTTTTTGTGTAGCATTGAGGAATAATTCTCCAGACTTCCTGAAGGATTTTTTTCAGCCCCTTATTTTCACTCCGGTATCTGTACCCGAGCAGTTTCAGAGGAATGTTTTTTGTTTGTTTGTTAAGACAAATTGCCGTTTGAATCTTTTAAGCATAAAAATATCTTCAGTCTAACTTAATTCGTGAATCAGTGAGAAATAGGTGCAAATGATGACAGATGATCGGGCCGGTGATTAGTATACTGGTGATGCTGAATGGTTGGAACAGAAAAGAGGGAAAATGAGGTTGCTGCTGAGGATGTTACATAAACAACAGATTTTTCTTTTTTATTGTATCTTTAGGCACTTTGCAGCCTGTGGTAGTAGAACATTTGTTCCTGTTTTTTTTTTTTTTTTAATTGGATTTTTTTTTTTTTTTATTTAATATGAAGAAATGGGGAGTGAATCAAGACTTTTGCAAACTACTGTATATACAAGTTTGTTTATAATATTTGTTTTTGTTTTTCCTACACTACAGTGAAATGTGTATAAAATTCTTGGTAATCACACATACCTTAGATATAAGACATAGATAAGGCTTAGGTTAAAAAAAAAATCTTTGGTGCTTTAAATATAGGATTAATTTTGCTTTACCTCCACCATACAGGAAAAGTATGCTGTTTTCTGACGAGGCTGCCATGCTGTTTATGGATGTCAGGGTTTAAAGTTATTGCGCTCTCCTCTGCACCCTGTTGATAACCTGCTCCTCTGATCAGCAAACCCTTACAGCTGAAGACAAATCTAACCTGCCAAACATGAACCGATATTTGCCGGTGGCACGGCAGCACTTCCTGACTGCTCTAGCCAGCACGAGTGTGGTGGTGAAATGTATATGTCTCACCGTGTTTGTGCTTTACCTCATCTCGTGGCTGGCAGACACACACGTGGCTCTCGGAATCACGCCTGGATACCTCTTTCCTCCCAACTTCTGGATCTGGACTTTATTGACCCATGGCGTGGTGGAGCAGCACATGTGGGACGTAGCTCTAAATCTGGGAACCGTGATCATTGCAGGGAGACTGCTGGAGCCTCTTTGGGGTGCTCTGGAGTTACTTGTCTTCTTTGTGGTGGTGAACATTGCTGCCGGTTTGCTTTCAGGCCTCTCCTATGTTCTCGCCTATGCTGCCACCTTTGACCTAGGCTACCTGTTTGATGTCCACATCAGCGGTGCTCCGACGTTTCTCGGCGCCGTCCTGGTAGCACTAAAGCAGACGTCAGGTGACACGACTGTGCTCCGTGTGCCTCAGATTCGTCTGAAGGCAGCCCCAGCACTGGTCCTGCTAGCCTTAGTTATCTTGCGGCTAGCTGGGCTGCTGGAGACATCTGCATCTGTGGTGGCCTGCAGCTATGGTGCATTAGTAGGCTGGGTATACTTGCGCTTCTACCAGAGGCACAGTCGTGGGCGTGGAGACATGTCGGACCACTTTGCCTTCGCTTCCTTCTTCCCAGAGGCACTTCAGCCTGCAGTGGGCTTCATTGCCAGCCTGGTGCATGCTGCCCTTGTCAAGATGAAGGTGTGTCGCAAGATGGTGAAACGCTACGATGTCGGCGCACCGTCATCCATAACGATCAGCCTGCCTGGCACAGACCCACAGGATGCCGAGAGGAGACGGTAAGAGGCTCAAATAGTGCAACATGTAAACAGTGCCATATTCTGCCAATAGAAGGAAATAAAAAAAACACATAATTGAGAAGTAGTGACAAATATAGTTTAACTGCAAAATGTACCAAAACGTATGGCATCTTAGAACTGGCTTTGTGCTGTGATCTGTGATCTTTGGTAGATGTTCATAACAAGCCTTGTTTGGCAAAAGGGCATGTTTGCATACAACCTGTCAGAATGTGTAATGACTTGCATACAAAAATAAGTATTGTTCATCGGTGCATTAGAAACATCTGCAACAGCACAAAGAGGGATTTTCAGGGCAGAAGTGTAGCCTAAACAAACAGAAGAATTTTTGTTCTTATAGGGGGCGCTAATGATATTCGTAGATTATTGGGAAATTAACTGTTCATGTTTGGTTTGGCTTGCAGGGGGATAAATATAAATAGCATTTATCTCATATTTAATTTTCATTGTGTTTATTTTTATTATTATTATTATTATTTAAAAAATAGCAGTCACATTTTTTTTGCTCACTGTTCACATTACCAAATAGTGTGGAATTCTCACACAGCAGTTGTTTGTTTTTTCGTGGTCATAAAGAATGTGATTAACTTGAGATCTCTTAAGGTGTTTTTGTTGTAGTAAAATAGTAAATTACAATAGTCAACCTGAGTCCTTTCCCAACTTTAATCTTCCCTGATTTTCATTTTTTTTTTTTTTTTTATCGTATCAAAAAAGAAACAAAAAAATTTGATCCTGCCATTAGGAAAATAATAATTTCGGGACATTTATACAAGTTTCATTTAATCACATGACACTTTCTATTTGTACAGTGGTACCTTGGCATATGAACGCCCCACCTTAGGAATTTGGGCCTTAACAACTGAAATTGTGCAAGAAATTTGCCTCGGCATCCAAAGCATTTTCGGCATACGAGTGAACATACTGAGCCAAACGTGTAGGAGGCTTACTTTATTTATTTATTTATTTTAAAAAAAATTTTTTTTTTTTTAGTGAAGTTAGCAAGTTTTAGTGAACACAGCCCATGTTACAGTTACATGTCGTTTCTAAATATTGCAATTGTTTTTATATGCAAAAATATGATTAGTGTTGGAAATTGGTAATATTATTGGATGGCTGGAACAGATTATTTGCATTCACATTATTTCCTATGGGAAAATGCGTTGAAGTATGAAATTCCCCCGTACGAACTTGCCTCCGGAACTGATTAAATTTGTATGCCGTGGTACCACTTTACATTTAATATCCAGTCCTACCTTTCACTTATTCAAAATCGCCATAAATCTGTGAATGTTCAAGCAGCCTCTTACTTGTGCTTGCTTGTGACAAAAAGCACAGCTTGTCTTGTTTCTGTCAAACAGCTAAGGACAAGTGCTAACCCTGGAGGAATGTTTAATAAACACTTCTTTACAAAGAACTTCAGTCTCACTGATTTTAAATTATTTATTTGTTAAATATGGCTATAACAAAACATTTTTAAAAGTAACCATTAGTGAGAATGTGTAAAGATTTTGTCTGTCATACAAGTCCCTTTGAATGATCTGTTACTATAGAAACAACGACTTCAATCAAAAGTGCACTAGTATAAACCAGTGAAACTGCTCTCTTGAACATTTCCTTCTGTGTGATTGACATGCAGGCAGCTTGCGCTGAAGGCTCTGAATGAGCGTCTGAAGCGAGTGGAGGACCAGTCCGCTTGGCCCAGCATGGAAGACGAGGAAGACAACGACGAAGACGAAGTTCGGACAGATGCTCCCCTGCTCCCGACCCGTGACCCATCGCCGCCGGCTCCCAGCACTACCCAGAATTCCACAGGGCAAGAGTCGAGCATCATAAGCTTTGAAGACGCCCCCACTCACTCCTAACAGACACGTGCGTGCACACACACACACACACATGTACACAAGTACAGCAACTGTCGAGTGTGAATCGGACAGACAGGATCACAACACCTGCCAAAGAGGTGGTGATTTACCTTTCGAGGGCAAGATGGCTTGCCATAGGTAGTTTATAAATCTTGCTCTGTTTTAATAAACGCTCTTACACAATCAAGACCACGCACACACTGATGTGTTCAGCTTAGACATTGTACAGATGAACTTTTCTGAGTGTGTGGAACCGTGCACCCCCCCCACACACACACACACACTTTTTTTTTTTGCCTATGTACAAAAAAAAGATATTCACATGTGTGTGTATGCGAGTATGTGTGTGTTTGTACTTGTATGTGTGTGCATAAGAATTCAGGAAAGAATTTGTTCTAAATAAGTACGTCATCTGCTGCTGGCAAAAATTACTAGGCTGTAGAGTTGGCTTATGGGTGACTCCTAGCTTTTTAAGCTTTTAAACCCAGCAGCAGGTTACAGTTAAGCTCCCCCATCCTTCCTTTTTTTTTTTTTTTTTTTGTTTTGCTTGAAAAATGAGTCGAGATGCTATTTGTGCCTGTTTCTAACTGATGGAGACTTTCAGAACTCATTACAGACATCAGCTGGTTTGCCAAAGGTGGACACTTTTAGACTGATTTGACTGATGTCTGAAGAAAGGAACGATAAAACCAAGTTGTGCTTCACATTCTATTGTTGTTGAACTCCTTACATTGAGTTAATAACCACAGAGGCATCTTCATTTCTCGTGTTTAATTTTTTTGCTCATGACCACACAAATTCAGACTAGCCATAATTCAAGGTAATGGCTTATAAATGTAATTAGAAAGGCATTAAGAGTCGTGCTTTCAGTTGCCTGAAAGTGTTTGCAAGCCTGTAGGATGCAGTACGTTCAGTATGTGACATTTAGTCATGATAACTTAGGGTTTTTGTTGTTGTACTTTTTGTTTCCCTGCAGCGAGGATTTTCCCTGAAGTGAGGATTAAGAACGAGCTTGTTGACATTTTACTGACATTATGAGGGGCCGAATTTCCAAAACCGACTATTTTGAAGCCACCAGCCATCCAAAAGCCTTAAATATAATTGCAATGATTGTGACCAGAGCAAGAAAATACTGATTAAAGCATGTTTAATATGGTGTAACATGAAAAATGAGTAAGATATATCTTTTTTTATGTCCTCTGTCTGTGCTGTTATGTGTCTTGAGGCTCTTCGCTTCATCATCCATGGAAAAAGGAACACGCCAGCTGTGGTCCATGCACATGTTTGTAAAAGTTGCACCCTAGGCTATAACTCTATGATCTTCATCCATTTTCTGTGTGTACGTGTGTGTGTATAATTTGGATTGTAATAACTAATGATAGCAATACAGCCACATACTCCAGGTCTACTGTACCACCCTCTTTTTTTGTCATTATTTATCAAGCTCAATACACTAAAATTATTTGTATATGCTGTTTTCTAATCTACATGGTGTAAAACTGATCCTGAATCAGTAATGTACGCTATATTGCTTGGTATCTATTGTCATCATTCCCTCTGTTGAGCTGCTTGATTTTTATTATTTTTTTCCCCCAGTATTTTTTGTAACACAGCATTCAGATCGGAACCTTTCTGCTCTGTCAGCCTGAATGTGGGAAAGACGTTTATTATGTTTGAATGAAAGTGAATGTATTTGAAAGGGGTGGGGGGTTGGGGGACAGAGTTGGGCCTGTTTTTATGAAGCAGTTTCTTTTCTTGACTGATTTGCCTGTGATCTACAGAGGCAGAGGAGTAAAGGCTTTGGAAACAGTTTTGAAGTCTGGTTGTATTTGCTCACTAATTAACAAGAACCTGTTGAAACAAAAATAATCTGTCCCTCCTTTTCTTTCCAGCTCCAAGTCTCAAGTCTTTTGCTTTGTGGCCAAAAGGCCATGTGTCCTGAGTTTCGCTTCAGTTTCTCTCTCTCTCTCTCTCTCTCTCTCTCTCTCTCTCTCTCTCTCTCTCTCTCTCTCTCTCTCTGTTTCAAATAAAAGGTTGTCTGGAGAACACTTCGAAGTTGTCAAATCATTCTGTGGTGAATTTTATTTTTATATGTTAATTGCTAAAACCTACTATGCGAAAAGCCCGGCTTCGATTCCTCCCTAATGCCCAAGTTTGGATAAAATAGGAAGGTTGTGCCAGGAAGGGCATCAGGCATAAAACCTGTGCGGATCAGGTGGTCTGTTGTAGCAACCCCTTGATGGGAGTAGCTGAAAGACCAACAACAACAATAATTAAGGGTTCCTAATCCAATAAAGAATTGTAGTTTTCAAAGGAAATTATGCATACATACAGTATCACTAACTCACTCATCATCTATACCGGCTTTATCCGGTATATTCAGGGGAGCCTGGAGCCTATCCCAGGAGAAAAATGCACAAGGCAGGATACACCCTGAACAGGGTGCCAATATCACTAACACATGATTTATAGTTTGCGTTTTAACTGAAATAATGGTACATTTCATTTTACTAGTATTTTCCTTCTGCTTGCCCTTTAACAACAAAAGCAACATAAAACCTGATTGTGGTTGGAAAATTAGTTTGCTTGCATGAATCAGAAATCAGAAGATGTTTATACAGTACAAAACTTTATGAATCAGTCTCTACAAAAAAGGGTGCTGATGGGACATTGAGTGTATGTGAGGATACACAGGAATCCTGAAATATACTCGTGCCAACGTAAGAAAAAATGCATAGATGTGTTACCCTGGTCTTTCAGTACATTAAGGTCATCGGCTGACTTCATTTTATTGCCACATACTGTTGCTGAGCTTAGACCTGCCAGCTGAAGCAACCCCAGATCATAACCCTGCCTCCAGTGGGTGCTGTGCATCGCTACATGTGTTCCTACAATTGCTAGAATAGGGTCGATCTAAACTCATCAGACCTTTTTCCATTGCTCCAAAGTCCAATCTTTATACTCCCTAGCAAATATAAGGCCTTTTTTTCTGATTATCCTCACTAACAAGTGGTTTTCTAACGGACACAATGATTTTGGATTAAATTCTTTCCCACAAAATTCACAGTTTAACACAGTTTTAATAATGATAGTTTGTTTGCTTGGTGAAGGTAATTTGTGTCTTCTCTAATGGTGACTGTACATGGTAGTGTATGTTTAGGTTTTCCATGCTCATGCCCACGTCAGTTCATGAAGAGTTGTTAGTGATCTGTAAAAAATTCTTCTGGTGATGAAAACCAGTGATTTCCAATGATTGTTAGTAGGCGGCACGGTGATGTAGTGGTTAGCATTGTCGCCTTGCACCTGCATAGGTAGTCTCCAGGCACCCTGTGACCCTGTACAGAATAAGTGGTATAAAAAATAAATGAATTACTATTAATAGTTGTATATTTGTTATTTAGTTCCAGGTTTGGACAAATGAGATTCATGTCTTCTACGCAGGAAAAATGGGATGTTCCCCCTACAAATTATGTTATACAAATCTAACCTTAATCTAACATCATACTAAAACATTTAACTGAGGACACACCAGGGGTGTTTTTAACTCAAGTACTTATCAATAATTTAATTTGTAGTGAAAGCTATTGTATTTGGACCCCACTGTTTTTGTTTAGTTAATTAATTAGTTAGTTAGTAATTGTAAGTAAAAATGTAAGGAGTACAAAATAAACCTTTTTAAATGAAATTAAGAATATGAGTATTAATAAAGTATTACTATGGTGATATTTAAAATGTATTAACTAAGTACATTACTTAAGTATTGTTTACTCCTAGTCACTTAAAATTCAAACCTCTATACCATGAAGCAAATAAGCTTATAAACAATGTCACATATAACATAAACTTCAACATAAAGTGTTCAATGGACACTTAATGTTCAGATGAAAAGGCTGTATGGGTCAAAAAAAAATAGTGAAATATTAATGTATACGTTTAAATGCACCGTCACCTTGCATCTCTAGGTTCCGGGTTCGATTCCTGCCTCAGGGTCCGTGTGCATAGAGTTTGCATGTTCTCCCCGTTCCTGGTGGGTTTAATCCCACAGTCCAAAAGCATGTTGATTAGGTTAGTTGCCGTTCCCAAATTGCCCGCTGTGTGTGAATGTGTGCCTTGTGATGGATTGTCCAGGGATTGTACCCACCTCGTGCCCTAAGTCTGCTGGAATGTCTGAGACTCTGTATACAGGATAAAGCAACATAGATGATGAGTGAATGAGTAAGTGAGAAGTTCAGTAGAATAAATTTTTAAAAGTAAGGATAAACTCTGCCCTTCTGTTTATATAACTTTGTGGTGCAAGAGTGTAATGTCCCACTTAGACCACTAGATGTCACCATTAACATAGCTATTGGTATGAAGCGCTTAATACGAAGCCGTTGTTGGTCTGTTAGTGTGTTTGCTTTGGGCTGGAATCATTTCTACAGCTTTTGAAATTTTAAAAGATTTTTTTGTTAATACTGTTGATCTACACAATTTTACACACTTCTAGATAAACTCATGTCCCTATATTCAGACAACTTTTTCATTTTTCATTACTTAGACCCACCTGGTAGCTATATAAATACATCATATGAATAATATGTAGTCATTAATAGCTAAGACGATGCAGATAAAATAGTTTTTGTGTGTATGTAAAGTTCTGGTGATGTCCTGTGAAGGGGTATAAAAGGGTTAAATGAGGTAATTAGTCCACGTGCACGCGCAGGCGTGGCCCTCGCACGTGCACGCGTCCCTTTGCTCCTTCTATGAGCGCCCGCCCTGTGCGCGTTCTCGAGATTAATTCATTGTATCTGGTAGGAGAAGAGGCTGTCGCAGGACTGCTGGGAAACGACGACCAGAAACTTAACCTTCAAGTAAGAATTGTTTGTTTTTCAACAATATATGTCTACGGTAAAGTTTTCTGTTTTGTTTCCTGATTCGGTGATGGTTTAAAACTTCTTATTTTAGAGCAGAAACGAGACTTTTTCAGTGAGTCAGACCGCAGAAGCGTTAGCCTGTTTTAGCTAACTAGCTAACGGTTATTTTCCTGTTATTTTTTTGCTCGCTTATTACTCAGGCTTTTGGTTTACATGATATGAGTTATCATTTTTAAATATTTCTCTTAATAGTTGTTAAAACGTGTATGTGAAATGTTTAGAAAGGGGTTCAGTGTTGTCTTTAGGATTTGCTAGCATTCTAGCTAAGTTTCGTTCATTGTAAATGTAGCTGAATGCAGCAGTAGCGTTTACGCCTCGCTATTGTTACCTCTGTTTGTGAAGACTGTTATTTTTAACGCCGTTAGTTTAGACGTATGTGTGTATGTAAATTGGACCCGATTACCTAAAAGTTAAACTGTTATGAAAAGGCGAGTTACCTATGAGTAATAACGTTAGTTTTCCGGACTGATAAAATGCCCGAGCCTGGTTTGACTTAATTTATTTCATCCAGGAAGTTAAATTGCTTCTTGTCGCGTCATTCTGGGAGGCGGTTTCCCTTTTTAACGTAAAGGGACACTAAAACGTGTATCTAGACGTATAATGTAACAAGGATTGGTTAGATCGCTGAATGTCGCCGAATTTGTTTGCTAGACATAAACGCGAGGATAAACACGTTTATTTGTTTTTAGTTGTGCAGAATAAAAAGTATTCGACTTCTGTGTGTGACTCGTACAATCACGCCATAGTGTCGGTTTGAGTTGAAATGAAGGTTAATGTTGTACTGCATTAGATCACCAGAGACACCGCCTTACTGACATTTGTGTATAACCGCTAATCATTTGTACACCATCGGGCTTGTTAAACCAAGCATTAACTACAGCACAAGGTTTCAACCCGTTACTCACTTACTAAAGTAAGTGTGTGTGTTCGTTCGGTTAGCGGTAACACACAGGACAGCCATCTGTTGCGCCCTGACGCCATCTTACAGCCGGAGGGGTTTCTCAGACCCACCCAGTGTGCTTTAAACGCTCCAACGTCGATTTATTTTTCCGACTTCCCAATGTCAAATGGAGACACATGTACTCTGTTCATTCTTCAAACCATTAACAGACCCGACAGTGTTGAAGTACTCCACACTGAGCTGAATCTGAGTGTTGCTGGTCCTCAGTGAACAAATCTGCTCAGTCTCTCTCAGCTGACATCACAGACTCTTTAGATCATATTTATTCTTAACAGTATACTAGTGTACACAGTATGCTGCTGCTGTGTTTTGTTGTTGTTGTTGTTTTGTTTTTTCAAGTGCTTGCATTGAGATTTATTTTTGAAAAGCAAGGTTTAGCCGTTCATGCATTATTAATACTTTGTTGACTGTGCTGTAGCTGCTTTAAAGGGCAGCAGCTCGCCAGGGCATGGAACGAGTCATCATCAATAGATATTTAAACAGCACAAAAATCTTTCAAAAGGCTCCGGTCATGACCTCAGTGAAGTTTTACAATTTTCCTTAAATTTAACTTTAATTCTGTTAACAATTGCAAAGGACTGGTTCAAGATTCTGAGCTGTTCTGAGCTCAGATTAACCAACAATCTGGTTTTATTGAGAATCTGAAATTTTTGTTTCACTTCTTAAAGATGAGTCTATTCCAGTCTGAAAATAAGGAAATGGTGCCGCACAGTTAATCACATAAAAACAGCATAGAATCTAAATTGCTGTACGGTCCTGTGCAATTATTTAATTTAAAAAAAGAGCTAATTTATTTCAGGTAATATATAAATAGTCTGGAATTTAAGTGGTTTAGATCAGTATGGTTTAATACAAAATGGCACATCTAATAGTTAAAGATCACAGTTTAAATTGTAATTGCTATGTGTGTCAAAATGATCATTTGATTATGTATAATTCTTTAATTTTAATTAAATCATGCAGCCCTAGCAGGAAAAAATGTAGTAGTCACAATAATGGCAGTTAGTTTTTGTGCATACATTTTATCATTAAATGATTGGTGTTTAGTTCACGCATGTTTAAAAGGGGAAAACTGTTAGGAAGTTCAGTAAGTTTACTATTGTAGTGGGTGAATACTGAAACCAAGAGATTCCATCGAAAATATTAACTGACACATGAACACGTTTTTGCTAAACTAAAGAATAAGGACAAATGAATTGTTTTGTGTGTGGAGGGTTTGTAAGGGGGAGTAATAAAGCAATGATTTTTGTAAAAAAAAAAAAAAAGTGTGGGCAGAAAACCATCTAGTGTCAGTTTGACAGATTAGTACAGTAGATATTCTGCTAAAAAAAAATTAAAAAGCAGGGTGGGGAAGTAATGTTTTTTCCCTATATTAATCCAACGTTATTCATATGCTCCATTACATTCTTGAAGGCTATTTGTTTAAATATATATAGAGATAGATAGATCTGTGTACTATAAACAAAGAAAAAAAAATCGAAGACATTTTGCTTAAAAAAAAGGTGTTGATTTTCTGTGTATAGAGTCCTCTTAGAGTATACATCAGAGTTTTTTTTTGTTTTGATTTTTGAAGTTAGGGTTTTGTTTACATTGAAAAGCTTCAGAAAGGCTATAGCTTGCATAAGCTATCAGGACAGTGTGAGAATCCTGAGGCAGAGATGAGGTGCGAAACTGAACATTTTATTGTCGGATCAAATGAATCTGTTCAGCACAGAGGACGATGCAAGCGGGTTTTTTTTTTTTTTTTTTAATGAAAGCATAATTTGAGGCCTTGGACTTTTCTCAGGCCTAATTAAATCCAAGTGCTTGTGTAAATTTTCTCCAACTATAGACCGTAATGGCCAGGCTCAAATTAGATATGTAGTTCATTGGTTAAAATACATTGTCTTTTGCAACTATGAAAGCTGATTACTTTTAAGGGCTGCTGTTTTAATTTGAAATGTGTTTTCAGCCAACCATCTGGTAAAATAATTTAAAATACATGATCATTTATTTTCTAGAGACATCCATCCATTGGTGAACCATTTATTCAATAAGAAAAAGGAACTGTGTAGTACTCATTTCTTCACTTGTGTAATAAAAGTTTCACTATTAAGTAGCTGTTTTCTTTAAAATTAACAACACTTCTGTCCATCTGTGGAAAATGAACTTCATCTAATGCATTAGCTTCAGTCAATGCTTAGTGTGAAGAGGATGTGAGAAATGATTCTGAGGATCCTGCTGATTTCCACTTCTCTTTAATTTGCATCTCTCTAGCAGCCAATGGCAGTAGAATAGAGTGGCTTCAGATTTGAAGAGCCACCTTTTAACACCACTGCATTCTTTCATACAGAGCTGAAGGGCTTGGAAGCCTGTGTGGAGTGCTTTCTATAAGTCTTGTTTTTGCCCGT
Organism: Clarias laeviceps; assembly: GCA_030014305.1. Classification (NCBI taxonomy): domain Eukaryota; kingdom Metazoa; phylum Chordata; class Actinopteri; order Siluriformes; family Clariidae; genus Clarias; species Clarias laeviceps. Next base: position 9,158,760 of record JAQMYJ010000040.1, on the reverse strand, counting down.
AATAAGAAGCTGTGTATGTGCGATCTTGTCTTTCAAAATGGTAGATTCAAATGGCATTTGCACTTTAGAGTACAGAAAGGAATTTGTCTGTGTCTATTATTCATATGTTGTATTGAAAAGAGGTGTAGTCAAGGAAAAATTCCCATATTACAAACCACACTCATGTTCCTCTAATATTACTGTTTAAAAGATTTTGCATCATCTTAAATGTTTTCCATTCAAGTTACTCATGGTTGAGAGTTGACCTAACAGGATATGCTTCCATAAAAGGTTATGTTGTATTTATGGGCTAAAGTTGTCCAATATAAACCTCATAAATCAGTTGAAACGATTGAAAAAAGCTAATAAAATGTGTTCATTATGGGTTTCAAGTTTGTCATATGTACAATAAAGAAATGTCTCCCTTATACAATGAAATTCTTCCTTTGCTGTCCACAATAAATGACGCAAAAATAAACATGGATATAGAATAAACAATAAAATCAGTTTAAGGAAAGTGATATTAATGTAATTGGTTACCCACCTGCTGTGTGAAGAGTTGGGCTTTGTAAGATAAGTATATGTTCACCATGGTAAAGGTCATTATTGCACTGGTGGGTGTGTGATATTCACCCATCACATGTTTGAAATGGACCCGGGTTTGTATTTTGTTGTATTGTGTGCAACTATAGTGACTATCAGCAGTGAGATAACGCTACAGCACGTGCATGTAACCTATTTGTGTGTTGTAGGCATGGCAGCAATTCGTAAGAAGCTGGTGATCGTTGGTGATGGAGCATGTGGTAAAACCTGTTTACTGATCGTCTTCAGTAAAGATCAGTTTCCTGAAGTCTATGTCCCCACCGTGTTCGAGAACTATGTAGCAGACATTGAAGTGGATAGCAAACAGGTAAAAAGTCAACACACCCTTGGACATTTAGCTTTATTTAAAGTGAGTTCCTGCCACAAAATCTACTCTAAATGAGCACACACTACCCTTGAATATGAGCAATGACCTCTTTATTGTACCTTTTCAAATGTTAGGAACATGTGTGGTCTACTGTATGCACTCACAGGAAGAATTAATCAGTGTTTTATAATCTTTTCAGTTAATGAGGTCAGCATAAGACTAATTTATAATGGATGTGTCACAGGGCAGAGTAGACAAAAGAAGCACTGGTTTAATAATTCTTGAAATGTCAGTGTTCATAGTGAGTTGAGCATGTAGGAAGATATGGAAATAGAGATCTGTGTTCTGATCCACAAACCTAGTTTAATTAACCAGAACTGTTTTCTGGAGCACTTTCATATGAAATGTGTTCGTGTGCTTCCATGGTTTAATAGCCATGTTACAAATTATGTCCTTACTTCCCTTTGCAGCAAGTCACCAGTATCTTGAATGAGTGACAAATGTTCAGACATTTCATTACACTATTTGGCTAAAATTTCATAGACACCAGAACCCACACACACAGAAGCACAGTGGCCTCCATCATCCGTAAGTGTAAGAAGTTCAAAACCACCAGGACTCTTCTACCTCATTTCCATTACACTGGTACTGGTGTCAGGTGCCGGTTCTGGTGCTCGGCCGGTGCTGGACTGGGAACCACCGAGAACCGGCCTGCATTTACACTAGACAGGAGCTCAGCGGGAGCTGCCTGATAATACGTCACAGGCCACGCCCACTAAAGAGAAACGAACATGGAAGTTTCTGAAGTCAGTTTACTGGTTATTCT
>JAQMYJ010000040.1:9125281-9156945 GCA_030014305.1 Clarias laeviceps | reverse complement strand
ATTTCAGTATCCAAAGGCAGCTTATTCGACGTGTTATAACCGCTGAAAGAGATCGACATGGACAACTAGCTTATTCACTATTTGGTCACTTGTTCGTGTGAAGCCTGCGACTATTAGTTCTTCTCTTATTTCCTCATACATTTTTTTTTCTTTTTTTTTTTTTTAAAGCACTTTCCAATTTCTGCTGAATCTCGGCAGATGCCCAAATTGCTAAAAGCAATTTACGGACTTTGGGTCTCCACCATTTTTTTTTTATATATATACGCTCCCTATAACTCCGCCCACTGCTCGTGACGTCACGGGTTCTCGCGACTAGACCAGTAGAGTTTAGGGGCCGGTTCGGTGCTTATCTTGGGGCACCGGCACCAATTTTTTTTTTATGTGAAAAAGCGCGGCACTGGTTCCAAAATTGAAGAAGGGCCTTAGTCAGGGAGGTGAACATGAACCCGATGGTCACTCTGTTAGAGCTCCAGAGGTCCTCTGTGGAGAGAGGAAAAACTTCCAGAAGGACAACCATCTCTGCAGCAATCAGGCCTATATGGTAGAGTGGCCAGACGGAAGCCACTCCTTAGTTAAAGACACGTGGCAGCTTGCCTGGAGTTTGCCAAAAGGCACCTGAAGGACTCTGACCATGAGAAACAAAATTCTGATGAGACTCTCTGGCCTGATCGCTCAGTTTAGATGGCCGGCCATCTCTAGGAAGAGTCCTGGTGGTATCGAACGTCTTCCACTTACGGATGATGGAGGCCACTGTGCTCATTGGGACCTTCAAAGCAGCGGGAAATTTTTCTGTAACCTCCCCAAGATTTGTGCCTTCAGACAATTCTGTCTCGGAGGTCTACAGACAATTCCTTTGACTTTATGCTTGGTTTGTACTCTGACATGAACTGTCAACTGTGGGACCTTTTATATAGACAGGTGTGTGCCTTTCCAAATCATGTCCAATCAACTGAATTTACCACAGGTGGACTCCAATTAAGCTGCAGAAACATCTCAAGGATGATCAGGGGAAACAGGATGCGCCTGAGCTCAATTTTGCAAAGGCTGTGAATACTTATGTAACATGTGCTTTCTCATTTATATACATTTTGTTTTATAAATTTGCAAAAAATCTCTACCTTTTTTTCATGTTGTCATTATGGGGTGTTGTGTGTAGAATTCCTAGGAAAAAATAAATAAATTTATTTTAGAATAAGGCTGTGACATAACAAAATGTGGGAAAAGTAATGCGCTGTGAATACTTTTCGGATGCACTGTATGTTGCTATAGCACTCACCCTCTGCCACGAAGCTACAACCCAACCATTCACACAAGCATGTTGCACAAAAGGGGTTTTGTGGCAGAGAGACTGGCTGTTCATTTGTCTTCTGTGTGATAGACTGTTAGAGCTAACCAAATCAAGTAAAAATGTCCAAAGCACATAATCGCAGTCAACATAATTTTCTTTTGCTTCTTTAAAGCTGCTTTGTGACATTGATCATTGTTTAAAGTGCTATACAAATAAAATTGAGTTAATGTTTAAGATTGATAACCCAGTATATTGGTGTCTAGTATAAAAATGCAGCTGTTAAGCCCTAATTAAGTAATCCTTCTATTTGGGCTCTGATTTGTTTTTTCTTTAATTCTGATCTAAGGAATGTGCCAATAGGTTTACCAAATTTCTTTTTTGTATTTCAGGTGGAGCTTGCTCTTTGGGATACCGCAGGGCAAGAGGATTATGACCGGCTCCGCCCACTTTCCTACCCAGACACTGATGTCATTCTCATGTGCTTCTCTATTGACAGTCCAGACAGTTTAGGTAATTGTCTTCAGTTTCTCTTCTTACAGTGGTGTTATAGATTCACTTTAATGCTTGTTTTAACGCACACCTTATTTATTATGAACAGTCTAAGAACAAAAGGATAATATAGTTAATCTAAATAGCTGGGTCCAGTGAGAGAATGTTTGTTTTTTACATCAGTAATAAGAATTTTTCCACCTAAGAAGCTATCCCTTATAGGAAGACTGCTTAGCTTGCTTATTTATTTATTAATGTTTCAATGTTGAGGTCAGATTTGTTTAGCAAGTTCCGTTGCTTAAGGGAACTGTTTAACCACAGATTTAAATGAAAGTTATATTTATTGTGTTCAGAGGTACACCCAGCAACCTTTAAAACATTTTAGCGTGAAGGGTTGTAAAGGTCTGTGTCTGACCTATGACCTCTGTCTGTACAGAAAACATTCCAGAAAAATGGACACCTGAGGTCAAACACTTCTGCCCAAATGTACCCATCATCCTCGTGGGCAACAAAAAGGATTTACGAAATGATGAGCACACGCGCAGAGAGCTGGCCAAGATGAAACAGGTAAATTTCTCTTGTTGGATGGTTACACTTACTGCTAATAATGCAAGCTCCGCGTTAAATTGCATTTCGGATGTGTAAAAAAAGCATGGGTCTTTACTAACTACTATATATTGATGCAGGGGTGTAAATGATTAGTATTTTGTAAATCTTCATACTAAAGTCTACCTTGGAGAAAGGAAAGTAACTTTTTGTCATTTAAGTATTTATACCCACTCAAGAAACAGGAGAGGGTGGAATTAAATTAAGGTCCAAAATTAACCTTATATTTCCATGAAAAAGTGCTGAATACCTGACTCGTGTCAATAAGATGTCACTGACACACTTCCTCTCAAACAGGAGCCAGTCAAAGCTGAGGAGGGACGGGACATGGCTAACAGGATCGGAGCCTTTGGATACATGGAATGCTCTGCAAAGACGAAGGATGGTGTGCGGGAGGTGTTTGAGATGGCTACCAGGGCAGCGCTGCAGGCGCGCAGGGGCAAAAAGAACAGCAAATGCCTTCTCCTTTGAACATCCAGCACTGAACTCTAACCCCAAATAGGGGTGCAAAATGTGTGGAGATGCACACTCATTCCTCAAACTCGCCAAACATTTTGGAAGAAAGAATAACTGCTCAGAAAATAGTTTTGTTTTGTTAATTTTATTTTTTAATTTTTTTGATTAGTCATGGAAGTGTTTTATCAGTATTTAAGAAGTTGCAAAGGACTTGGACTTGTGCCTGTTTTGTTTGTTTTTTGATGTTTTACCTGAGTTTTGTGATATTATTAAAGACACCCACCTGCTGTCATGTGACTCAAAAGCTTGCCAATCAAGTGCTCACCACAATTGCTGGGATTTCTTTTTAATTCTCCTCATGAAACAGGGCTGAGAAGTGAATGATTTTTGTAATGTGCGTGAGTCATTTTTATGGTTAGTTTGAGCTTAAGAATTTAAACGTCAACTTTCTTTGGAAGCAAAAAAGACGTGGGGTGGGGGTTAGATATGTATACATGTACATATGTAACACGTGTGTGGATGCACACAGTCATGACTGGAAGTCCATTTGTAAACTAGACTTGGTTATCTTATGTAATAAAAGACTTTATAAGGAAGAACATGAGTCTGAATTTGCTTTGACTTTCATACTACAGGCCGCGTTTGGTGCGTCATGCACATGTAATGTGGAGCTGGTGCTAAAACTAATCGATCTTAAACTTGAAACTATGGAATGCCATTTAATGCCTATACATGCACACTTTTTTTTTTGTGATCAATATTATTAATAAATACATATGATCTTAATTGCATTATGCAGAAAAAAAGAACAGTATTTTGTCTCTATTTTAAAGGTGTGGTCCTCTAGGTGCTTTTGAATACTCAAGCAGCCCCTTGGGATTTAAAAAATTTGAATGGGCCACAGAAAATCATCACACATCTCTGCATTGATATTAACTTCTAAAGTTACCTACTATGAATACCTCCATGTTCCTTCTTTTTTTGTTTAGTTAATTTAAACCTAGCATACAGTAATACACTAATTATACAATAATTTGGTCTAGCCTGTACATCACAAATCTTTTTTTTTTTTTCTGGGTCATGTATTATTCTTAGAACATCAGTACAGTGATGTGATGTGTATGTAACCTTGATATACCCAGCTGTACCTCTGAGGGTTATAAACATAGCATAAAAGTTTAGTTAACAGCAATCCTTTGGTCAGAATGCTTATACTTAACATGTATGGAATAGTCTGTAGTCTTTGCTCCTGAATACAATATTGCTATGCCCACAATCCTGGTACCAATGGCACAACCCAAAAGTCAGTCAATCAGAGCAAAGATCATATTTACAAAGATTTATTTGGTAACATGGCAGTATTCTAGTAATTGATCTGGCAAAATGTGTACCTGATGTGGATCAGGACATTTTGAGCAACACTTGGCCGAATTGTAGAGCAGATGCAGGTACAGTACTAGTCAAATGTTTGGACACAAGTTTGGATCTATTTTCTACATTCTAGAACAATAGTGCCATCTATTAAATACAACTATGAAATAACATATGGAATTAAATAATTAACTACATTCATTTGTTATTTTAAGGTCAGCTGTTCTGGAGCAGTTGCTTCAAGAGCAGGATTACTCAGTGAATTTGCAAAACCCATCAAGCACCATGATGAAACTGGCTCTCATGAAGACCATTCCAGAAAAAACTTTGCCAATAAGCTCCAGCCCCCCACTCCATCCCCCCCCCCTTTTGGTGTCCCTGTATTTGGTGGGTTTCCTCCGGTGCTCAGGGTTTCCTCTCAAAGTCTAATGACACACAGATTAGGCTTATTGGCGTTCCCAAATTGCCCGTATATGAATGTGTGTGCCCCCTGCCATGGATTGGCACCCTGTCCAGGATGTGCCGAGTCTCACGGTATAGACTCCAGGCCGCCCCCTGACCCTGTATACAGGATAAAACGGTATAGACGATGAGGGAGTGAGGGAGTGTATTTCCATCTCACAAATGCAGTTTGTGGGATGAGTTTTGGATGAACAATGACCAATGATCTGAGTAATCTCTAACCTAGATGTAACAAAAGAGATTAGAGACTGGTAACTTGCAAACACCTTGACTAAGATGTATGAGCTAACAGCAAACACTGAGCAGTGGACCACGCCTAAACCCACTGAAACCTTCTGCCTCTGTCATAACAAGGCTTATGATTCATATTTCACACTGTCCTTAGTCTTACATATTAACGCGAGTATGACTTAATTGTGAATGAGTGTGAGGGCTTAAAGTAGTTTTAGTCAGGCAGTACCGGCTCTAAGTAGTGACAAATAAAGGGGAACAAAAAAACACTTGAGGAAGGAAGTCGTCACGCTGCCGCCTGCGCAAGTGGCGTTAAAAAGCTGCTCGCGTTTACACACAGCGTCTTTCCTGAGCAAAGCAGTGAGGACTAAGACCGACGCCCTTTCTCTCTTTCTCTCTCTGTCTCTGTAACCTCAATCCGCTCCAACAGCGGACTGCGGCGCGCCTCTGCGAAACTCTCAGCCTTTTATACGCAGCTATTTTTAGTCACCAGCGAGTGGAACTATTTTTAACCAATGAGCTCATGGGTTTCCGTCGCGGCCAATCAGAGAAGAGAACACGTGTTTATGAGAGCGCGAGTGAGCGCGAGAGGGATGAGCGGACAGCTGGTAGAGGGCGTGGGGGCCGGTGGCGGGCGCGCGCACGGCTCACTCACGTTAACGTCACGGATTTTCCTCGCGTGCCAGAGGAAACTCGCCTTTGGCGTGGCCCGTTTCTCAGACAGAAGCCAGTTTGTGCTGCGTGTGTTCCTGGCAAATCTCTCTCCAGGACACTGCACCGTTAATCTTCCAACAGTTCACCATTAATCAGTTGAAAAGTACAAAAAGGATGCGTCCTAAGCACGAGCTGTGTAACGGCTCCAGAAAGTTCTCATGATCTTGTGACAAGTTTTGTGACCGACGTGTTTCTGATTCGTGTTTTGTCCTAAAGCGACACCTGGTGGTGAAATTTAACACTACTGTATCATACGCTACTCTATATGGATAAAAGTATTTGGCCAAACCTGCAATTATGTTGTGTCTAAATACATGTACTTTAATATGGAGTTGGTCCCCCATTTGCATCCCCCTATTCATTCTGTAAAGCATTTATGAGGTCAGGTGCTGATGTTGGATGAGAAGGTCTGGCTTGCAATCTCCATTCCGGTTCATCCCAAAGGTGCTCGATGGGGTTGAGGTTAGGGCTCTGTGCGGGCCAGTCAGGTTCTTCCACACAGAACTCATCAAACCTTGTCTTTATAGTCTTTGCTTTGTGCACTATGGCACAGTAATGTTGGAATAGAAAAGAGCCTTCTCCAAACGGTTGCATAGCATTGTCCAAGATGTCTTGGCAGGCTGAAGCATTAAGATTATCCTTCACTAAGGGATAAGGGGCCTAATTGAAACACCTGAATTCGATAATTAACAGATTTGGCCAAAACCTTTTCTAGGTATTCTCCGTACCGTGACTCTCATGTGTGCTTTTTGAACATCCTGTTTCAAATACAGTACTTTCTTTGCTTTCCTTTAGATTTTGAATTTGTGCTTGAAGAAATTTGGTCTCATTTGCGCGTTAGTGAGCTCAGGCAATAATGATGATAGTAAAGAGCTGAGTCAGCATTCTGTCATCCCGAAAGTGTTCAGTAAAGTTGAGGTCAGGGCTATGAGCAGACCACTCATGATCTTTCACAACCACTTGGCAAGCCATGTCTTCCTGGAGCTCGGTTTGTACACACGCTTACTGTCATGGCTAAACAGGTCTGGACCACCAAGGCATCATATACAACTTTGTGCTTTAAGTTTTGTGCCAAGACTCACATATTGGTGTGATGGTATGGTGTCCACAAACATTTCACCATGTAATATATGTCAATGTCTTACAGAAGATTTTCAACTTCTATGTAACTTATCCTGTGTACAGGGTTGCAGGATGCCTGGAGCCTATCCGAGGAGACTTAGGGCATGAGGCAGGGTACACCCTGGACAGGAAGCCAATCCATCGCAAGGCACACAGACACACATGCACAGACACACCGGCAATTTTGGAATGATAATTAGCCTAATCTGCATGTCTTTGGACTTGTGAGAGGAAACTGGAGTACCCAGAGAAAACCCACCAGACCTGTGTTGGCATGGCAGTAAGCGTGTGTACAAACCAAGCTCCAGGAAGACATGGCTGGCCAAGTTGTAAGCATGGAGGGAACATGCAAACTCAAAGCACACAGACCCTAGATGGGAATCGAACCCTTGCTGGAGGTATGAGGCCACAGTGCTAACCACTACACCACCATGCTGCTGTAAAGTTTATTATAAGAAAAAAATATGACTGAATGGTGACAACTGTCCTATTAATGTTTTATTACTATTTCTGAATATAAATAAGACTAATGGTTCTGAAAATGGTCGTGACTCGTTCCTATGGTGCTGGAAGTCTAACATTTTATATGTTTATATGAAAACTGATCCTGTCCATTATTATTTTTAAGATAAGCGATAACTAGTTAGTAGCAAACATTAAGGAAGTTATTAGAAGTATCCACATGTACATAATATTATATATAAAATACGTGTATAATATTATGTTTATATGCACATTTTCTTTGTTGTTTTCATTATAGACTACTATATACTTATTTTCATTGGACAAGAACAGTTTGGGTATTTTCCAGGGGAAATTAGAAATAACATGGACCCTGGTAATATTTGTTTAACTTTCAATGTCACTGTAGTTTTAAAAAATATATATATGCATTGTGTCTCTGCCATCTAGTGGTAAAAAACAACAACATTTTGTTACTAGTTACCATGGCAAATATTTTTATGCTAAAATATTATACTGTATATCCATTAATCCAATTTTTTTCCATAAAAAAAATTCTGAAAAAAAAAACATATATTGGATTTTCTATATCACAATGTCAATGTTTACGCTTAACCAGGTGTCTTTTTCCCCATAGCTTTTCATACTTCACTGCATGTAACGGGAACTTTATGCCACACCAGGTCTGTATCGGTGTAGTAACAGTATAGTATAGGGATGATTTAGAGATGTGGCCTTAACATTAGAGGAAAGTTCTGCTTGGGTTATTGCAAGTTTCCAAAGAGGTTTTTAATTATTTAAAGGTTATGAGAAATTGAAAGGTTATGAAAACTGTCAGAACCATGTGCAAGCAAAAACAACAGTTTCTAGAATTTTCTGGCAACCAATAAGTCTTAGCTGGTTTCCCTTTTATCCGGTTAGCTTCCTTGAGCTTTATATTTTACATAACTTCATGTGACAGAATTATGTTTTTTTTTTTTTACTGCACCATTCTGAGTTACCTCGAAAGCCAAAAGTCATGCCAGTCAAAATCCCTGAAATCCCCCCCCCCCCCCCATTTAAATTTTTTAAAGATTACCTGAAAAGGGTGGTATTGTGCATTGCACTGCTGCCACAAGATTGTCTGATTACAAAATTGCACGAATGAGTACGTGTACTGGTATTCCTAATAAACTGAGTGTTTGTTCATGCGGTGTCCCAGTCCTGTCCCTAGAGGGCGACATTGTCACGCTGTTCATTACAGTCAGTTTATTCGTCAAATTTAGTCCTTAATAGTATTGTCTTTCTCACAAACTGTCTCACTCTAATTCAGATTAAATGTGTCTCCATTATAGATTGCCTCTTAGATTTGTTTTAATTTTCTCTAAGTCTTCTCCTTAGATTCTAGTGAATTAAGTTTCTCTGATTTACCTCAGGCCGCATGGTGGCTTAGTGGTTAGCACCGTCGGCTAGCAACTCCAGGGTCTGGGTTTGATTCCTGCCTCAGGGTCTGTGTGCATGGGGTTTGCCTGTTCTCCCCGAGCTAGGTGGTTTTCCTCTGGGTGCTCCGGTTTCCCCCCACAAGTCCAAAGACATGCAGGACATTGTGACAAATGGGCATTTGGATAGTACCCATAGTGTGCTAAAGAATGTGTGTGTGTGTGTGTGTGGCCTGCGATGGATTGGCGGTGTACCCTGCCTCATGCCATACATCTCCTGGGATAGGCATTAGCCACGCCCAATCATCTACCCCAAATACATTATTGTATTTTAAAGAATTCTGCTAACATGATTATTTATTTCCTCAAAAAGACTTCTTTGACATCTGAGATGTCTCTCTCTCTCTCTCTCGCTCTCTTCTTCTTCTTCAGTTTCAATTCCTCTGAAAGGTGTTTCTCTTAATCTTAGTCTTTCCTCTCCAATCTCTTTTTAAAAGAGTCTCAAAATGTCTCAATGATTGCTCTGAAATTGTCTCATCCTTATACTGTCTATCCAATTTTTCTGAAAGTCTTTCCCCCTTAGACTGCCTCTATGATTCCTCTGAAAACCTCACCCTCAGAAAGTTTCGCATTTGTCTCAAGTTGTCTCCCTCTTAGATTGTCTCTGATTCCTCTGAAAAGTGCCTCTCTCCCCTGACTATAAAAATCACTAGGGCTGTTCCATGGTCTGTCTCTTTGAACACTAAACCTGTCCACAGGTGAAGATTAATCTCAGCACAACCCAGATTTTCAGTGGTGAGTTCCTATTGATGAGACATTTTAGTGGGAGATTAAGTTTAATCTGCAGCTGGACCCCCGCTTTAAATCTCTTTTCCTGCCACCTCTGAGGAGCCACACCACCCGCTGCCTTGTGGCTCACTTCTCATGACTAATCTCTCTTTCAGAACCTGTTTGGGTATTAAATGCTCTCATTGTAAGTGCCGATGGGCTCACTGGAGTTTTGTGTTCGTACCAGGGAGTGATTTTGTGTGCTTAGTTCGTAAGTGCTTATGAAATTCCGATAAGAATACAAGGGAAATGAGCAGAGTGTCTAGAGACGTAATCAGTCAGAGAGGAGTCAGGAGCACAGGCAGACTGAGAGAAAGAGAGATGTGGAATGAGATGAAAGGCACACCAACTGTCATCTCCCTCTCTCTGAAAACACGCTGAGGCGGGAGAGAGGCGTAGAATAGGTCCCTCCTTCTTTACTGAAGAGTATTTGGATGTAAGGAGAGAGGGAAGGCTGAAAGAGGAAAGAGAGAGAGAGGGGGAAACATCAACTGCAAATAGAGGATTAACCAACACCACCAGATATATAGACCAAGTGTGGGTGAAAGAGACAGAGAGAGAGAGAGAGAGAGAGAGAGAGAGAGAGAGAGAGAGACTTATCCAGGAGCTGCTGATACTGTTAAATGAGAAATAGCAGAGATATTTAACCAGGTTGGATTATATTTCTCTGTCTTGTAGAGAAACACACACACACACACATACACATAGGGAGGTGTGTGATGCACCCTGCATTAGCTGTATGCTGTTTGTTTGTGTTCAGGGTATTTAGAGTGTAAAGTGCACAGCCATGAAAAGGATATTATCTATCACCTTTGTGTCGCTGATGGCAATTTCTTTAACGGGAGCATGGAGACCAGCTCAGCCCAGACTGCAGTTCACACACGCAGGTAAGAACACACAGCTTGAACTCTCTCTCTCTCTCTCTCTCTCTCTCGCTCTCTCTCACTCTCTCCTTGCACAGTTCTTCTTTACTGTTAATAAGTGTGTGTGCGTATGTTTGCATTAATGTGAGTTTAACAGTGAGAAATTATGTTTATAATTAGTGCAACTTTTAACCTTAAGGTCTTAATTACTTGTTCCATGTGATTATGAGTGTCCATGGTATGAGTGAGCAAGTGAGTGAGTGAGTGAGTGTGTGCTTCTCTGTGTACACGTGTGTATGTGGGGCTCTAGATTATTATCCAGGGCATTTTTGGCCTGATTTCCTAATTGATAAATGACACCTTGTGGTTTGCTTTATGCCACACACATACACAATCACACATGCTCAGAACACTCATTCATGCTGACAGCGTTTGGACGGATGGTTGTGTCATGACTAATCACACGGGAACTCATGGCTGTTATAAAGGATTTTCGTACCCCATGCAGTTGTCTCTGTCTCAGCAGCAGCAACGAGCACTACCTCTGATACTATTTCTAATTCTAATTCATGTTTGAAATCTAAAATACTGTTTTTGAATTCGAAGCTTGTAAAACCAAACAACTGTAATTACTATCAACATACGTACATTGTGCAACAGTGTAAACTGAGTCTCATGTGATTCTGGCAGAGCAGATACTCGCACGGGATTCTCCGCAGCACCATCTTCTCAAAGGCACCTTGTGTTCATGAATAGCGCAGCTGGACAAGTGAAGACATAGAGATGTGTTGACTTGATTCACTGTGTAGGAAAAGACATTATGTGTGCTGTTTTTCAATAAAACCATACTGTTTATGCCACAGTGATTACAGTTTGTGTTTACTGAAGAATGACACATTATACCTTTAATCTGTTTCTAGATCGGTGTAATGGCTTGGAAGGTCCTCAGAACTAGTTAGTTTCTGTTATCCCTTATGTTATCATAGCGTTCCTCTTACTCATCCGATCCTATCCTATCTTACTCATCCTTTCCATCTTACTCATCTTCTCTCCTTACTCAATTACTCCTGTTTTTAATCAATGTGATAACTGAGACAGCTTCACAAGTTTCTGTCCATGTTGTTACTTATCATTATTATCATGATAATTATTATCATGATAATTATCATGCATAAGAACAAGCACATAAGAACAAGCTGATGTTATAGGAAATGCATCAACACCTTCCAACCAATCAGATTCAAGGATTCAGCAACACTGTAGGATAAAACGTTTTAACAGATAACGTCTTATTCCTGGTGGTATGGTGGTGTTGTGGTTAGCACTGTGGCCTTGCACCTCTGTGGACGAGGGTTCGATTCCTGCCTTGGGTGTGTGTGTGTTGAGTTTGCATGTGCTTGGTGGGTATCATTTGGTTTATTCCCACACTGTGCAAAGACAAGCAGATTAGGTTAATTGGCATTCCCAAGTTGCCTGTAGATTGTGTGTGTGCTCTGTAATGGATTGGCACCCTGTCCAGGGTGTACCCTGCCTTGTGCCCAAAGTCTTCTGCGATAGGCTCCTGGCCCCCCACGACCTTGTACAGGATGAGCAGAATAACAGTGGAATTTTGACCTTTTTCTTTTTTAAAAAAAAAAGAGAGCAATACTAATGTCCACCAGCAGTGAAACAGGTATGATCTCGAAACCATGATACGCTCTCACAGAAACACAGTCCATGATCCAAGAATACTTTAGAAGTCAAATGACTGTATCAATGATTGACTGTTCATGATTACGTGCAGTCTATCGGTGTGATGGATTTTTTTTTTTGCCATCAGTTTTTACCTAAGAGATGTCTAACATAATAATTCTCAATTAAAGCAACACTCCTCATGTTATATCTTTTCATGTGCTTTCCCACACACAGTGTAAACCTCTGCTCTGCCTCCTCCATGCAATTACTGCTGATTATCCATCAAAAATCTTTCGTATTCCAAACCGGACATGATGCATCCCCCTAGACATTTCAGTAATGCTTTAATTAGCTTTGGTTGTCTTTTATCATTAAATCATTATATTCAGTTGCCTAGGTAGCTGTGGATAAGAGATTAAACTAGTCAGGTTGCTTTCCAGTTACGAAATAATTGATTTATTTGTGTTTAAGTTGCTGGGCATTTCACTATTTATAAGCATTGCAGAGTGTTTGAGCCCACTCAGAGCGCTATTAAAACTCAGTAACCCAACAGATGGATGATTTGCAGCTATGTGACAAAGTCACTGGGGAAAGTGCCAGGATGCCAGGGTTTACTGGCCAGCTGGCGAGAAGCCGAGTTCAGCTTTCCCAACTGCAGAGTTCAACAGCAGCACTTTTACTGCTGTTAGTGCATGAAGCACTGAGGGAAGGAAACGAGAGCATCGAGCAAGAAACAACATAAATATATATAAAAAATATAATGTGTACATATTTTATGTAATACAGTATATGTGTTGAGTTGTTTATGCTCCTTAAAAAAGTTAAATATTTGATTATTTTCTATTATACAATTATTTTCTATTATAATAGATACTTATTTTAGATTATCCCTGATATCTTTGTGAAAATCTGTTGAATATAATAAAATTCATCTCAATTTCAAAGTACTGTATGATAAAAATAAATAATTTTGTCTATTTCTAAATATTTGTATGAAATGCAACTTTAAGGTTAGTATTATTTATTTTTGTTTAATAGAAATCTGATGTAAATTATGTCTAATAAATAAACTACATTTATGTTTGTAAATTGAATACTGTTTCATGTAATATATTATACTTGATATTATTAGTTCTAAATGTAACAAGACCTGTTGATTCATAATATAGTAAATTTAATATTAGCTTTTTGTAATCGGTTCTAATAGCAGACACAAAAAAGCTGATAATTTGTTTATTTAAAAAAGTCTACAAATTGAATTTATAATCTTACATTCCCTTTTTATATTGTAGGGTTTTTTTTCTTCTAAAAATGAATAAATGTATTTATTTATTTATTTTACATTTAACACTTTATAATCTAGAAACGACCTGCAAAAAATAATGCAAGCTAAATTACATTGAATTTTATTTAATTAATCCCATTCTATATAATGAAAATGAGGTTACACAAATGTGTTACCACATACAGTTTCAGAAGTAAATGCAATACTTGGGTGTGACAGATACCGAAATTTAACAGACCTCATTATCGTAATAATATGGTGTGTGGGTGTGCATGCTAGTGTGTGAGCACTATAATTATGATGTATGCTCATATTTAAGAAAGGTTGGAGGCAATGTTTAAGAGGTGTTAGTGAGTGACATTTGACAAATTCCAGACATGAGCAGTGTGTGTTATGATGTTTGCGTATCAGGATTGGTTTGTGGCTTATGCCTGGATGTATTTCTGTGTGTGTGTGTGTGTGTGTGTATATGTGTGTGTGTGTGTGTGTGTGCGCGCGCGCACGTGATGTGTGTGTGTGTGTGAGTTAGTGTGTCCCTTTCCCAGCCCTGCTTGCCAGACCTCTTTTCTCTAATTAGGCCATAATTGTGGAAATGATAACCCCATTTCCACAGGAAGTATGTGCCACTTCCAATGCCCCCCTCCAGCACAGGAGGGAAACTCTTACCCAGGGGAACACTGTCCCAGACAGGGCTATCCATTCAGATTCTCTCTCTCTCTCTCTCTCTCTCTCTCTCTCACCCTCTTTTTCTCTCTCTCTCTTACAAACAAACACACCTACACACATGTTAAGCAGACGCACTAGTCCATTTCCACATAATGATATGCTTGAGAGTGACTGTGCCACAAACTGACTTGTGCTTTTTTATTTATGCTCGTCTGTCCTTTTGGCTAGCAGATGACACTCTGGTTGAATTAACTGCCAGGAGGATATCATCTAGGAGTTCATCTGGTTAAACAGTGACATTGTGTTTTTGACAGATGTCTTGCATGCACGTACACAGGCATATTTTCCCCCTGAATAAACTTGAGACAAACAATGCATCTCTTCATGATGATATCGTTTTAATGTGCTTGTCGGTGTTCTTTGTGATTATGTGACAGTTTTTTTTACGAAAACAAGAAAGAAATCAGTTCACTGAGGCCCTTCTGTCGAATACCATGTGTGTGTTTTCTCTGACACAGGAATGTCTTTAGCAGTATCAAATAGTTTAAAATGAGCACCTCCCTGATTATGATAATCTAAAAGACACACAAACATGCAGACTGGATGGTGTATGAAAAGAACTGATAAATAGTTGATATGTTAATAGGAAAAGTTGGATAATGCATGATAGATGGATATGTAGTGGTGAATGAATGGATGGATTGATTAATGACTGATTATGTAACATGGAGATGGATGGATGGATGGATGGATGGATGGATAGAAGAGAATGGATTAATGAACAAATACTTTGGATAATGAATGTATAAGTGGTTGGATGGTAGATGGATGGATAAATAGGTGATGAACAGACAGTAGGATGGATGGATGGATATGTGATGGACAGATGGATGGATGAATGGATGGATGGATATGTGATGGACAGATGGATGGATAGATGGATGAATGGATAGGTTGGTTGTGTAGGGATCAATAGGTGATGGATTATTGGATGGATCGATGGACGGATGGATGGGTGGATGGTTTATGAATGGATAGATGGACGGAAAGATAAATAGACTGTGTGTGGATGGATGGGTGGTGAATAAATGGATAGATAGATGGTTGGATGAATGGACAAGTAAGTAGATGAATGGATGGATGGATACATAAGTATTACATGGAAAAGGTTACAAAGGTTAAACATGAAGCCATTGGGGGTCAAAGGTTACTTGGCTTTAGTAATTAGTCATTAAGGAATAATATGAGACGGTACCTAAATCCCAGGCCACACACACACACACACACACACACACACACATACAGTACACACACATACTGTAGAGACAGGTGGAATACGAGTCCTAATCCTTTGGAGGGTGTTTTAGTTTACACACTCATGCAGGACTGAAATGTTCATTGTTGCTATAGCAACTGCCCCCCCCAGACATGGGTGGAGTGGGCGCAGCTGGTGCTGCTCTGACTGAATCAGGACTCTGTGTGTGTATGTGTGTGTGTGTGTGTGTGTGTGTGTGTTTCTGTGTGTGTGCAAATGTAAGAAGAGAATTTATAAGGGCAATACAGTTCTGTGGGCACCCAAGAAGAGTCTGGGAATAATTATAATTAAGGAACTATGTTTGTGCACTTTTAAGGTGTGTGTGTGTGTGTGTGTGTGTGTGTGTGTGTGTGTGTGTGTGTGTGTGTCTGAGTATGATAGAGAGAGAGAGATAGAGAGAGAGAGAGAGACTATCTGCAAAGGTCAAACTCATCAGCTTAACACAAACCTAAGGTGTGTGTGCATTTTGTATGTGTATTCTTATGCATATACTGTAGGTTGCATTACTGCTGTCTAACTCTAAACTAAACTCACCACAGTTCTTTTTTTTTCTTTGTGTGTGTGTGTGTGTGTGAAATCCTATTGCCGTCACAAATCCATGTAGTGTTACAGAGAGACGTGGCACTGGAAAGATGCATGTTTTTGGAAGAGGTTCTCTCGGGTTCTGTCTTGTAACAAAGACTAAACAGACCCAGATTTTTTAACTGTCCACTTTTGATCTACCGTATATATTGTATTGATACATACTGTAAGCTCCGTGTTTTATAACTAGTCCAATTCTGGACATTTTTCTGACTCCACCTCAAATCTTCTTCATATTTCAGGAATATTTCTTTTGCCCAAACCATTTGTACTAGATAATATTGAGTTGTCAATGTGAAACATGTGTTGAATCTCTTTCTCTTCCTCCTTTTCCTCCTTCCTGTCTTATGACACATGCATCTGGAGTGTATGTGTAATTTCCATGGACAAGAATTTTAACACATTTCCCTATGTTGCAAAAAAACAGAGAAAACCTGTTTATAATATTTAAGGGTAGGCAAATTCCTTCAATAAAGTAAAACACATGACTTAAAATTCAAATCCAAATCTGAAACAGTTTTTGTTTCACGATAACAGTAAATGCATTATGATCACGTCAGTGAGACGAAATCTTATCAACCTTGTTTCTGTGTCAATTTATTCAACTAGCACAGTATGCTTTAATGATATCTGGTTTCTAAACACACAACCATTGTTATATTGTAAACTAAAGGGTAAAAAAAAAAAAGATTTAGGAAAAAGAACAGCAGGTGGCATGGTAGCAAAGCGGTTAGTACCTCCTGGGTCGAGGGTTCGATTCCTGCCTTGGGTCTGTGAGTGTGGAGTTTGAATGTTCTCCCCATGCTTGGTGGGTTTCCTCCCACGGTCTGACTAATGAAACGAAGATTAGGGTAACTGGTGTTCCCAAATTGGTTGATGAATACCTTAACTTCCTGATCCTTCAAAAGATTTCAGAAAGTTTTAATCATATACATAATTTTAAAGAACTTTTAAAAAACTATTTAAACTGGTTACTTCAGTTGTAATAGACAAACATGCATTTTTCAATATAAACCCACTCTACTGGTGACATTATTTTCATTGATAGTAGGGAAATCCTGGTGTCAAAATGAGGCTGAGGGTTCCATCTTTTTTATTATTTCACCAACTCCTTATGTAAATATTCTAAAAATAGAATTAAAATTTTTTCTACCTGAGACCCTCCTCATAAACAAACTCACACTGGCCATATCTTTGCAACTGGACATGATCTAGTAATAAGCTTGTTATCAAAAATAAAACTTATGGAACCAGGAATCTAAAAATATGCTTAATATATGGACAAATCATCCAAAATACAACTCAGTCCCTGATTTGGTGTTATGGGTCAATTTTAGAACATGAACCATTCCATTCCCAACACCTAGGTGAGCATATGTACAACTTGTAATATGCTTTAATATTGATAAACAGAGCCTTTACAGGGGCTCATTTACAAATAAAAAATAAAATCCATTTCCTACTTTTATGATTTTTGCTGTGATTTCAATATCAGGGCTTGCTGTGGCTCTGACATGCACTACAATTAAAAATTTGCCTTG
Source organism: Clarias laeviceps (assembly GCA_030014305.1). Taxonomy (NCBI): domain Eukaryota; kingdom Metazoa; phylum Chordata; class Actinopteri; order Siluriformes; family Clariidae; genus Clarias; species Clarias laeviceps. The sequence continues at coordinate 9,139,572 of JAQMYJ010000040.1, read as the reverse complement.
TTTATGTAACACTCTCAACAGCAACTTCATTTCCTCTCACACCTGTTCCAACCACTCAGCATTCAGCGTTACCAGTATATTAATCACCGGCCTGGTCATCTGTCATCATCTGCACCAGTTACTCACTGGTTCATGCTTTAAGAAAGATGCTTCAATGATTCATAGATCACTGAGTGGCTTAACACACACACAAAACAAAAATCTTCTGAAACTGGTCAGGTACAGGGACTGGACTACAAATAATAACCAAAAAAGTCTAGAAAACTATTCCTCAAGACTATATTAAAAACATAAGAAAGTTTGCTACTTTGGTAGCAAGTTATGAAGAAATAAGCAGTGGCTCAAGACTTTTGCTCACTTCTGTCCAACAGACCTTGAGGTCATTTAAGGTTGTATAGCTCTAAAAGGAAAGTTTTGAAAAAACTTTCACTCTTTTCTACGTAAACATTAATGTGTTGATTTTCTTGTACAGTATTTAGTAATTGCATATTGCACAGTGACAATACATTACAACACTGAAGTGTTTCTTTAAAGGACTTTCTAAATTAGGGTGACAGAAACATTAATTCGGTTTTAGCCCCAAAGATTTTAACAAACTTTTCTTAACATCTTCCCCAATCTGTCTGTGTCTCTCAGAGCTGGTCCGTAGCGGCAGATTGATGTCTCTGCCACTCCCCGCCGGGGACCTGAATTCTATGCTTCCTGATGAAGATGGCCGCCGTCTGTACATCAGCATGAAGAACTATTTACTGTCAGCCAGCCTGGATGATATTACACAACCCCATCGCAAGGTGATCACGTATTCTCACGTCCTCACTCTGTCTCACACACAGCTCTCAGTGATAATAAAAGGAGCATGACTTCAGGCTGTTGCTGTCACATTACATCAGTGTCACCACCTTGTGCTGGCCCTGTCTATGCGTCTGTATGAGGTAGCATTTACGCAAACAGTACTGTTTACTATAGGGAAAGAACTCAGGCATCTTTGTCTGAAGAAATAAGAATGTCAGTAAATGTGACATAATGTTTATCTAAGTGGTTAAATCTAAATGAGATAATGTATAAATAAAGACCGAAACATCAGTTTACACTGCAGTATTGTGTTGTAAAATATTCACACAAGCACACACGTACACACATCCACACACAGACGTGGACACAGACATCTATCTTCATAAGCAGTCAAATTTGTGCAGGAATCCAGAAGCAGAAACTACTTTATCTTATCAAAACTGCCATATCAGACCAGCCCTTTCCATTTAAGTGTGTGTGTGTGTTTGTATGTCCCTACCCTACATGACTAACTGTACATTTATGCTGATTAAATCTGAAAGATGAAGGAATGCCAGTTCAATAAGGTCTCAAGAGTGTGAATTGTTCTTTGTACACTGGCTCCTGTAGTTTTAATACATAATCTAACAAATATTTAACCAATCAAATTATTATTCTTACTATTAACATAAAAACGTTGGACTGTGTGTATTTTTTGTTTGTTTACTTTTCTGTATACATGATTGCATTGCAGATTTACTGGCCTGCAAATCCAGATCGAATCCAGGACTGTTTGATGGCTGGAAAAGACATACAGGTAATATACACACTTAATATATCACTATTAATAATAATAACTTACATACAATATATTTGTAGACTCATTTTCTGTTTCATTACGCCTGGTCTAGCTGGAGTGTGCCAATTTCTTGCGTGTACTGGAGCCTTATAACCAAACGCACCTATACGCCTGTGGAACAGGAGCCTTCAACCCTCGCTGCGCCTACATCCCCACACACCTCTTCCTCATGGTACTGAATGTTATATTATGGCTGTAAAATAAATATGGTCATATACAGTATATGTAATTAAACAGTTTAGGATGTGTGTTATAGATGGTGTCTAACCTTATCAAGTGTTTTGAGATTTTCCATATCTTCCTATAGCACTTTAGCAATTAAAAACTACAATTTTAATTAATTAAGAAGAGCATGATATACTTTTAATTTGTTTATAATTACATTTATTTACAGTACATCCATAAATTTCATAGATTTTGCATGTTGTTGAAAATTTATGAATTTAGTTCCTTTTAAATACATATGATTAATTCCCTCGCCTATACTGTATATACTTGCCTGCTATTTAATTGCTTAATATCTACTATAGTACAATACAGTACTTAATATCTACTATAGTAACATTGGCAAAATCAGTGGTAACAACTACAGTAAATGTGTTATGACAAGTGTTAATGTAACTAGTGGTTACTACTATGGTAAGAGTGGCCCCAGCATTGTGGCAATATTTTAACAAGTGGTACCTGCTATAGTAACAGAAGTATAAGATTCAAGATTCAAAGAACTTTATTAATCCCAGAGGGAATTGGGACTGGTTATACAGTTGCGTTGATTAATTTACTGGGAAGAAACGAAAAAATTAGATTAGACAGGAAAAAAATTTAATTAAAGAAATTAAATTAAAATTCTTTAAAGAATTTAAAGAAAAATAAAATAAATAGAAGTAAAAATAGAATTAAATATAGCACATGAAGTAAGTTACATATTGCACTTGAAATGTAGTGTAAGTGAAAAGAAATATTGCACAAATGTATTGGTAATCACATATTGCACTTGGAACTTATCTTGAGTTGTGCGAACAGTAGTGTCATAAAGTATTATTAAACAGTAACTACTGGCAGTCCCTATCCCGTAGTGAAAACGTTACAGAGATGATTTATATAATTTTATGGCCATTGGGAGAAAAGATCTCCTGTGGCGCTCTGTAGAACACCTGGTCATGATCAGTCTCTGGCTGAAATTGCTGCTCTGGTCGGAGAGAACTCGTGGGAAGGATTAGTATAGCGGGTGAGAAGGATTGTTCAAGATTGTGTGTATTTTGGACAGAATCCTCCTCCTTGCCACAACATCAACAGAGTCCAGATCCAGGCCCAGGACAGATCCGGCCCTTTTAATGACCTTGTCCAGTCTGTTTCTGTCTGCCGCTTTCATGTTACAGCCCCAACAGACCACAGCATAGAAAACGACACTCGCCACAACAGATTCGTAAAACATCAAAGAATGGTATTAAAGATGTTGAAAGACCTGAGCCTTCTCAGAAAGTACAACCTGCTCTGTCCTTTCTTGTAGAGTCTCATTGTGTTAACTGACCAGTCCAGTTTGTTATCCAGATGCACTCCCGAGTATTTACACTCAGAGACCATGTCCACTGTCTCTCCCTGGATAAATATAAGTGTCACAGGGGTTCCACTTTTCCTAAAGTCGTTTTCTTGATGTTGAGTTGTAGGTGGTTACGCTCACACCAGAAAACAAAGTCATCCACCACAGACTGGTACTCGGAGATGTGACCATCCTTAATACATCCCACAACCACAGAATCATCAGAGAACTTCTGTAGATGGCATGCTTCTGAATTATATTTAAAGTCCCCTGAGGAGCACCAGTGCTGCAGATCACTGTGTCGGACACACATTTTTGTAATCGGACATACTGGACACAAGTAGTTCATGATCCTGGAGACCAAGGGAGTGTCAATTTGCATGATCCTTAGTTTCTCCCCTAGTACTGCCGGTTGTATGGTATTGAAGGGACTGGAGAAGTCAAAGAACATAATCCTAACACTGGTCCCAGGTTTGTCAAGGTGAGAGTAGGTTTAGTGGAGCAGGTGTATGATGGCGTCATCTACTCCCAGGAATGGCTGATAAGCAAACTGAAAAGGGTGAAGAGAGGACTTCACCTGGGGACGAAGTGTATCCAGGATAAGTCTCTCAAACATCTTCATAATTTGTGATGTTAGAGCGACGGGCGTGGTATCTTGGGGACAGGAACAATGCAGGATGTTTTCCACAGGGAAGCGACTTTCTGTAGAGACAGGCTTAGGCTAAAGAGGTGCCGTAGGGCCCCACATAGTTGAGGAGCACAGGATTTCAGGACTCTTGGGTTGATTTTGTCCAGACCATCAGCTTTTGTATGGCAGACCCTGCTCAGACCGCATTTTACCTGGTCATCTGAGATGTTGATTGATGGGAGTGCAGAAGAAGTAGTGGCCGTTGTCTGTGTGGTGGTGAATGGGGGAGCAGGGGAGCCTGTATTAAAGCTGAAGTTGAAGGTGGTGTGAGACAGAGGGACATCAAATCTGTTAAAGAAGGTGTTGAGATCATTACCACGTTCCACATTGCCCTCAATACTCGTCTTGTAGCCAGTAATTCTCCTCATGTCTCTCCACACCTCTCTCCAGTGTTAAATACCACAGAGTGTAATGTAGTGCATGTGTGTTTGTGTGTGTGTGTGTGTGCGTGTGCTTGTTTGTTGCAGGGTGAGGATCAGACACTCCAGTATGAACAAACAGAGTCTGGAAAAGGAAAGTGTCCCTATGACCCCAACCAAAAGACTGCTACTGCCATGATTGGTACGTGTGTGTATGTGTGCGTGTGAAATTTTTAACCCTCATTTTCAAGCTTTGTGCACTTTAACCTTAGTTTGTGTATGTGTGTATTTGTGTTTTTACAGATGGAGAGCTTTATGCTGGGATCACATCGGACTTTATGAGTCGTGACTCTGCATTCTTTCGTAGTCTGGGAGAGCGTCATGTAATCCGCACAGAGCAATATGAGCCAACCTGGCTTCAAGGTACACATGCTCCCACACTTTCACATACACATAAAAACCAGTAGATCAATGTAAACCAATGCAGAGCTGCAAGTGGATGGAAAGGCAAACACACAGACAAGACAAGACAGAATCGCATCTCTTAGGACTAATCAAATGTTGTTGTTTAGTCTGATGTCTGACGTTTGCTCTTGCACCAGAGCTGTGAGAATGAACAAGAATAGTTATTGCACAAGGCTAATCTGATGGCTACGCCTACCTTACTTGTTGGCCTTGTAACTATAGTGTGTAAATAAAAAAGCAAACTAGAGTCCAGACAGGTCTTGTATGATAAGTTACTTTAATATTACTTTAATATATTTTAATATAATATTGTTAATTCTCAATATTGACTCCCCATCATCATTTTTGATAACACTATTCATTTAAGTTATCTATAACCACTGTGACTGTGTATAGCTATTACATTGTGAATGACAACAGGAGGATCAAATGAATCAAAACTGTATTGATCTAAAGGATAAAATATTGTTCCTTTAATTGATAAAAAACAATATTAGTGGTTCAAAAGGGGTGTCAGAATGTGCCGTGATAGTAAACTTAATCCCTTTAAGCAATAGCAGTAACCCTACTTCACATCAGGCCTCATAACTGCATCGTTGATTATGTTTTTCTACACCAGCACAGGCATCTTGTTTAATCCATGCATAAGTAGTTCGACATACAAAGAATCTGCCATATCAAAAGTCCCGTTCCTTCTAAATCAATGAACCTTTTTATTTCTTTTTTTTTTCCTTTCCTTCATCTGTGTGTGTGTCTCTCTCTCGCTGCGCCTCAGATGCTGAGTTTGTGCGTGTGGCCATGATGAAGGAGAGTGATAATGAAGAAGATGATAAGGTCTACTTGTTCTTCACTGAGCGTGCGCAGGAGGCTGAGGGGCCCTCCGGCAAAGTCCTGTACACTCGAGTCGCCCGTGTCTGCAAGGTGTGTGTGTGCATATCTATGCGCTTGCATGCCTACCTGCATGTGCAGAGGTGGACGTGCTCATCTGCATTTCTGCCTGCTTGAGCCATACATCTCCGTACATTAATCAAAGCTGAAAACATAGATTACATAACAAATGTGATCATCTGATCATCTAACTATGGTATGTATTTTATGAAGTTCATGTGTTTGTCTATGTGCTTATGCAGAATGATATCGGTGGTCAGCGCAGTTTGGTGAATAAGTGGAGTACGTTTCAAAAGGCTCGGATGATCTGCTCTGTGCCTGGACCTGATGGCTTACAGACACACTTTGACCAACTGCGTAAGTAGTGTATATAAATAAGAATTAACGTGACATCAAATTAATGTTAAGCGCAAATTTAAAAAATCACGTTAAAGTGTATTTTCTGTCTGAAAGAAACACCACTGATTCAGATAATGTTTGGAAAACATACCAAGGCATATCAGAGCTCTGTGATCAGTGTTTACAGACGCACGTGCATGCGCACACACATGCACATATATTCACACAAACGAGTTTCTTATCACTCGGTCTGTGTAAGCAAAAGCTGTCCAACGAATAAACAATTCTTCTGTGATTTGACTAAATGAACTATATCAATTATGTAGACATATACAATCAAACACACAAACTTACACATGCAAAACACAAATAGACACCCAGCAAAACTCTTTATTACATCTTCACCAAACAAATAAGCTCTGGTTTGTTATCTGAAAAAGGTGTTTTTCACATCTCTCTATGTTTTCCACTTAAATGTAAAGGAATCATGTAGTTTTTGCAGAGGCATGGTGATTAGCAGTTAGCATTAAAGAAAAGAATATGACCATTTTCTAGCAGGTTCTAAATGAATTACCTGTTTTGTGTTTATTTTTCTGTTTCAAGTTTAGTAACACAATGTTTACAATATGGCAGAACCCATGAAAGTAGAAGCTAATTGTAATTAGCTTCAAGACTCACAATGTGGCAGAACCTATGCAAGTTGAAGCTAACTGGAATTACAGTGCTATTTTGGTCATGTAAAGTCTTTTCTTAGTAATTTGCCAGTGCATTTGAGGTAAATGTTAGTATTACCTATTATGTTGTTTTGTTTTTATTGTTATTTTCCCTCTACTTAGCATCTAAAAGCTAATTCAATAACCTTAGGTGTATAGCTTTCCTATTATCAGCTGCTGTATTTCCTCAGTTGTCTAGCATTGAGTGTTCTTACAACTTGATCCAACTGTAGAACAACTTCAAGTCTTGCCAAGTTGATCACACAAATTTACTAGTCGCAAATGCAAAACGATGCGTAGCCATTATGATTGATAGCCATTTGAAGGAATCCAAAAGACTAGCACATATGGAAACCCTAATTTCTTACAAGGTTGATGTCTGTGGTTGTCTGTTTAAACATTGCTGTTCTTATCTCATGAAGGACCGTTTTTATTACTCATAAACCGCAGTAAGGAAATGGCAGTTTTAAACAATAGAAAAGGCTTCCAGGACGATGTATTAGCAATGTTTTAGCTATGTGTTAATTACATGAACTCTGTCAAGTATTTCTGGTTTGGCAGATTGTGTACAGTAACACTGACTATTGAGCACTGATCAGTCAAATCACGCCCAGTTACTAAGTAAAATAACCAGCATTAAGTGATATAAACCTTTCAGCTTTTTAAGCTTTTTAGCTTAAATTGCATTGCATAAGAACTTCGGATTTTATGGAACATGTTAAATCTTAGTGGATTTTATTGTTTTCAACGCACCAGCGTCTAGTATTCCTGAAAGCATTTGTTGTTTGCATATGGTGTGTTTACTTTAAGCCTGAACTAAACGATTTAGTGTTAAAGATCTTAAAACAGGTTTGAGCACCCTTGACATACCCTTTATGATGATAATATAAAGACTAAAGAACATCTCATAATCTTGCCAAAGTTTCCATGACCAAATAATCCAATCAAATCAACTCGCAGATTCCAATCGCTTAATCTTATATAGCCATGAAAACATTATTACAACCATCTTGTCCTCACGGCGCCATCAGCGGGTCTGTAAAAATTCCACCAGTGTGATATTTACACCATGCTCTGTTGCCTGGAACAACTACATCTCCCAGCAGGCCTCAGGGTACCTCCTTGTGGCTCAGGGTCCCTTATGGAGAAGAACTTGAGGTGCGAAGTTAAACCACACTATCCTCAGTGTGTGGGCTATGCTACTGTAATGACTGTTATGTATAATATTATTGTTTATAGCCATTTCCTTTTATTAATTAACATAAATCTATCAATGTAGTACACTTTAATGTAATTATTTTTATATAAACCTAAACAACATATACACCATCGTCTAGCATATCCTTATAAAAATTTATAAATAATAAGTTAAAAAAAATTATAAATAAGGGAATATTTCTACAGAGTCTCTTACCACAGACAAGAAATGTAATGTTGTGTCTCTGTACTGAGAAAGAACGGAACATTTGTTAGAGAAGTCAACATCTGCCCTAAAATGTCCGTGATTAAACATTGATTGAAATAAATAAAGTAGGTTTTGAGTAAACAGTCTAATCAGACTAATTTGCTCAGTACACGGAAGCAGATCACACATATTATAGACTATGTAGAAATGTAGTAAACAGAAATTTTTAGAAGTTTAAAGGTTGAAAGAGCTCTTTAATCTTGAGCCAAGTGTGCTATACAACCAGCTTTTCATTGAAAAATGTACTAAAAGGTTCCTTCAGTTTCCCTCAGCAACTTTATAAATAGTATTTTAAAATATTTATGCTTGTAAGGAGGATTTATCAGAAAACCTACAGCATGGTCGGTAAAAGCCTCACTAAAATCAAATCTGCTTGGCCCCTGAAGCGGCATCTGTGGGCTGATTCTCTCTTAATGATTTTTCTACTGTAACAGATTGTACCTACTTTATTTAGTTTCACAGATTCATTATTCCTCACTTGCATTTTTAATTAAATCATGATTGAGTGGACTCATTTTCTGTTCCAGTTTGTATAACCATCTTCTTGCTGATGCTATTAAAAGCAGAACCACGGTTTAGTGGGTGTGCTTCAGTGTGTGCACTTCAGTCCATATAGTGTTTCTGATTCTTGTTTCTGATTGGTCAGAAAGTGATAATTAGTTTTCTGTAACAGCACAGCCCTGCCATGAGTAAATTGAGAGAAACACTGGAGCATAGTCATTTATATGGTGAGGTTTTCTGTGAAGAAAAGTTTGTTGAGCTTGTTTAGCATTTATAGAAGGAGTCTCCAGTAATATGGGACAGGTTTGAAGATTGAAGGTGCAGATTTTATCTATCTATCTGTCTATCTATCTATCTATCTATCTATCTATCTATCTATCTATCTATGCTTCAGTTGGTCAGATCTCAACAATGTTATGTGCCTATAAAATGAAGTCAGCAGATGACCTGATTGTTCTAAATGACTAGGTTATGACATTCATGGAGTCTGATGGTAACGGCATATTCCCGGACTCAGAGTGTGAAAGTGTGGCTTCAGTGGGAGAGGGGGCATGAGAAATTGATTTTCACAATTGAACTGGCTACCACATTGAACAACATAATCAAAGCCAAAGGCAGTCGAATGAAACTACTAGAGTAGGTGTGTCTTTTTGTATTAATGTATTAATGTATTAAATGATAAAAATATTATTTATTGACTTATGACTTATTTATTTAGTAGTTTTTATACAAAAAAATGGTTTCAGTTTCAGTTTTAGGCCTTTAAGACTGGACACATGTGTAACATCTGTAAAATGTGCAAAACACATTTAAGGTTTCATTATTAGCCTAAAAAGTATTCACTTTGTTTGGCTGACTGTGAGACCTGTGGTGGCTTTGTGTTTTTGATATAGGTCCATAATATAGGTGAATATGTCAAGGGCATTACTTAGACTAGCACAAAATAAATAAAATCTGCATGATGTGCCACAAAATATGATTATGATTAGAAAACTGCAAAGAGATTTTCCATCTAAGAAAGTGATTTGAAAATATTACCCGAGTGAACCAGTTCTTATCAGCTGCTCCTGTTAGCCCTCTGTATTAAAATGTGGACATGAAAGAAAGAAAGAAAGAAAGAAATCATATTAAAATTAACTTTACTTATTTTATCTGATCTTGTTTTAAAGTTATTAGGTTTAACCTTTCCTTTTTTGAGTATATTTTATTTTGCTTTATGAAAATGCTTATTTGAAGCCTAGTGTTTGTTGTGTGTGGTATGTGTCATGCAAGAATATTTGCCATTGTCTAAGTTCGCAGAGTTTACACTGTCTGTGTGTGTGTGTTTGAATATGTGTGGTTCACGATAGCACAAATGTTAGTGGCATTTAGTGGCTTGTGGTTTGGAAGTGGTGAGAGTTTTAGTTGTTTGTCTGAAACATGTCTGGGATTACTGCATTGTCAGAAGCATTTGTGTCCGTGTGTGAGCGATTGTGAAGGTTTTGCAACTGTTTTATTGTGTGTGCGTGTGTGTCTCTGTGTCTGTGCATGTGCATGTGTGCAACCCTCATCCTGTCTCCAGTTTGCCTGGATGTGGGGCAGATTGATGAGCAAGGATAGGAGGGAGGTAGGGAGGGGACGAGGGAGAGAGTGAGAGGATTGAGAGGGTTGTTTACGGCGACAGTAGAGAATAGGGGCATCCTGGAGGGGTGAATGAGTGCGGGTCAGACAAAACTATCTTACTTTCAGGAAGAACCGGGCTTTTTGTTTAGAGAATCTGCCACAACTATAACTTCCCAATAAAAAATTATGGTTGAGAGAGGGGAAAGAAAGGGGGAGCAAAAAAAAAAAGAAGTTGAGAAAGTGGGAGTAGAGAAAGACAGCATTAAGATTTGATTCATTTACAAATGAAGTATGGAATTGAGGAGTCTCATGATTTGAATTATTTTGAACTGCCAAGCAACCACTTCACAGCAAAATCCCCAGACCTGAATTAAGACCCTACAGTGTCTATATACATCAGGTCAAGTTAAACTCATATGAACTCTATAAGTGTTAAATCAACATTGGGATTTTAATGGTTCTTATGATAAGAGAATGAGATAAATCGGTAGATACAAAAAGAAGAATAATGAAGAATGTGAAAGAAGGAGGATGAGAAAAAAAGGAGGTGAGACAGTTGTAAACTTGAGGTATAAAGGGATAAAAATGAAATACATTTTTAAAGAAGAAGAAAAGCATGAGAGATCAGGAGGATCACAACTGTCAGCACCAATGAGCTAAAACTATGAGAAACATCGCACTTCAGTCCAGTAGAAAAAGTGTTCACAATTCGTTTCAGTCTCATTTCAGGGAAGAATAAAAACACAGCTGTAAATGGTTTAGCTCATCTCCTGAGGATTTATCTGAGACCTATTTACTTTAATTACTTACAGCTCACCTGCATGCAGTTCACCTAAATCCATAATTAATGTGTAAGTGCTTTTTTTATTAAGCTTGGCATATATACACTACAGGCAATTTAGAAACATCAATCAATCTACACCACATGTCAAAAACAAATCAAATTCAAATTTGATTTGTCACATACACAGTATGATACACAGTGAAATGCTTATACGACCACCCAGGACCTAAATAAAAAACATAATAATAGAGTATTCAAATAGAGAAATAAAATATGAAAAAAGATAAATTTATATAAATCTAGATAAACTTTAGCAATACACACACTGTTGCTAATAAAATAGAGTTGAAATAGAAGTGTCTGAGATGTTTGGTGTACTTTATATGTTATACAGGATAAGTTACAAATGCTGAATGTCCTCATTTGTTTGAAAAATGAGCAAGATCCAAACACGAGCAGAACAATGTACAAAGTCCCAGAGGTGTGCAACATGTAAGCCATGTGCAAATGTGCGTAGATGTGCAAATGTGCAATGTGATGAGTAGAGTAAGCAGAAATGTAGGGAGAACAAAGAAAACATATCAGATTGTTTAGTCCTATGAGGTGTTCTGGTTAAGAACCTGTATAGCCTGCAGAAAGAAGCTCAGTCTCTCTGTGTTGGCCTTCAGTTAGCGGAAGCGCTTTTCTAACCGCAACAGAGAGAACTGTCCATTGTTGGGGTGAGTCAGGTCCTTTACTATCATCCTGGCCTCGGTCCAGCACCGCTAGCTCAGTGAGGATGATGTGCTCAGCCTCCCTTTGTACCAGCCTCCGTAGAGCTCGTCTGTCCTGCATTTGGCTGTTCCCAAACCAGGTTGTGGCGTTTTCCATCAAGGATGCTCTCTATGGTGCAGGAGTAAAAGTTTCAAAGCACCTCGGACGGAAGTTTCTAAGCACCTCAGACGGAACTTTTTTGGGACTTTATTTAACCAGTACCTGGAGAAAACCCACAAAGCATATGCATTTATATATTTTTCATGTCATTATATACCTAATTTATCTTATTATTAAAAGTAGGTTATTTTGTTGAGGATGATGATTATTATTATTATTATTATTATTATTAAGCTACTTCTGCTTCACAGTATAATGGCTTATTGAGAAATTGGCTTGAATCCACTGTATGTGGCCATGTCTTTCACCCCAGTGTATATGTCTGTTGTTGTTGGTCTTTCGACTGTTCCTGGCAAGGGGTCACCACAGCCGACCATCCAGTCTGCACATATAAGCTTGGCACAGGTTTAACACCAGATGCCCTTCCTGATGCAACCCTCCCATTTTATCCAGGCTTGGGACAGGCACTGCATCCAGTGGCTGGGGTTTGGGCACTGGCTGGGAACCCAAAACACCATGTTACACATGATACACTATGTCAATCAAAATCTACTCAAATATTTTTTTGAATTACTCTGATCTTTAAGCCATACGGCTAATTCACACCATCCATTAGACATGTTCATCACCATGAACATTGTCTGAAATGGGCCTCAGTCTTTGAACAAGCGAGGAAAACGGAACATTATGAGCCAAGTCTGTACAGTTTCTTTTGTAGTTTACATTGGTATGTAGGTGTGTTCGATGTTTGAGGAAGAAAAAGAGAGAGAGAGAGAGAGAGGGATTGGGGGAGAGAGAGGGAAAGAGAAGGTCTGATTACATCTGAAATGGCATCACCATGAGAATGCGGATATGTACCAACGTGCCTTCTGATCATACGTGTGTGTGTGTGTGTGTGATATACACCACAAGTATGTCAGATTGTGCATGTTTATTTGCAAAGAAAGAGAGTGTGACAGAGGCGAGAAAGCTTTGTTTTCCTTTCACGTACACTGTATATGCAGGAGAAATGTCTTTGCATTCAACCACATCCTACTGTCCTCTACTCTATTGTCCTCTACTGTCTTTCTCACACTGACTCATTCCATCGCACGTTTTCACACTTCCTCTTCACTCTCTATACCTGCATTAAACACAGGATGTACATTTTTTCTCCAATAGGGGTTCAGTTAAGAGAAAAGTATTAATATGGACTAATAATTATAATAATAATAATATTGCTAACATACTGTGCCATAAAGACATTTTGCAGGAAATAATCTATATATTAACAACTAAATCAAGTGTTTTTATTATTCTAATTATGCACTGATTTCTTTTCTACAGAGGACATTTATATTCAGCATGGCAAAGACGAGAAGCACCCGTTGATATACGGCGTCTTTACTACCACCAGGTAAATCACATACTGAGAAAACTAAAACAACTTGAGCTCAGGCAAAATATAGAACGATTTGAACAAGAAGTGACAATGTGGTCGGATTTCCTTTGATCTATTATAAATGACTTGTGTATATGCTAACCTTGTCTCTCACACTTACATTAAATTTTCATGGAAATTGAGTTTGGAACGCTTAGAAGGTTGTAAGCATGAGCCTTTGTTTTTTTTTTTCTTTCCTCTGCTCGAACACAGCTGCAAATCCCATAATTCACAGAAACAGGTGGCAGTGTTTTTGTGGCCCACAAACAAAAACAGGACACTTTGACTCAACCCTTGTTTACACCATAAGTGAAGCCTGAAAACAGTTTTTCACTCCGGTCTGTCAGAGGATTACAGCAGGCGTGTAACACAGTGCCATTATACGTAACTGTATCTCTTTATGCTTCAACTATCTGTATCTTAAATTTCAGTTTGAACCCTGAACTGGGTGTGGCCTCTACCAGGTTTCTTTCCTTGACATGTCATGCCTTAGGAAACACTGGATAAATGCCAAACCTTTCAGCATGGTGTGTGAATTCTGGCTCGGGCAGTTCTTCAGTTTTAGCTCTCTTTTTTTTACATTTTTTTTTTTTTACTTTATCATGTTTGTTTCCTCCCACGATAATGAATTAAGTTCGTTCTTGTTCACAAGGTACAGTACTGTTCAAAAGTCTTGAGCCACCCCTTGTTTTTTTCCATTTTGCTACTATTAGTCTTAAGGAATCGTTCTCTAGGCTTCCTGAAGGACTTTTTGACTAATTTTTTTGACCAGTTTTTGGCTCTTATTTTCAGTCCAGCCCCTCCACCTGACCAGTTTCAGAGTAATGTATTTTGTTTGTTAAGCCACACAGTGACGTATAAGTCATTTATGAATAATTATTATTATGAATTAATGAATTATTCATTACCATATTCAACTAATAATGCTACACTCAAAAAAATTACTTGTTGAATGAACTTAATTAAATCATGGAAAGAATTTCCACGTGATTTAATGGCTTTCTTTCAGCATTAAGCAATTTTG
>JAQMYJ010000040.1:9103657-9125227 GCA_030014305.1 Clarias laeviceps | reverse complement strand
AATACAAGAAATAGCTTAAACCAAAATAACGTGACTAAACATCGCTAAACAGCAGGTGACATTTATGTTCAGTATTTTGTTTCTATTTAGAAAGATGGGAATTAAATTCTGCTTACCTTTTCCACAGGACCGCCAAACGTTTGTCTTCTCAACAAACTGTGTTCTCTTCTCGCGATATCTTCTCGCGATGTTTGCTTTGATACTTCCGGTTTTCATAGTGACCACGTCTCCTTGGTTTATCTCAACATGATTGAATCTAATACATGTTAAATTGTTGGATTTCATACAAATACAACATAATTTATTCATGTTAATCTTGGAAACATGAAATTATTATGTATAAAACACATATTACATTTTAGTACATGTAACAGGTAGCCAATATCCTTTTTTTTTTTTTTTAGTGTATTTGTATCTGTTACGAAGACATTATCTGTCCTATAGAGAATTTACATCATGATTCCAGTTGCTGTGGCTTTTATAGTTGTTTTTGAGGCAGACAGGTATACAGTACATGTGCTCATGTAATTTATATGTGCACATGTGCATAGTGAAGACCAAACACATATTCATACTTTCTAGTATTAGCCTTCACATATTAAAAAAATATATATTTAAAAAAAAATGACACACCCTGTAGGTGTAGGCATCAGAGTGATCAAGTCCATGTAGCAACATAGTGTACTTTGAATTATGAAAGTATGAAAGTGTGTGTGTGTGTGTGTGTGTGTGTGTACAGATGTGAGCTCAGCCACATAAATTTTGTGTGTGTGTGTGTGTGTGTGTTTCGGTTTGTTCTGGATCACCCAAGTCAGGCAATGGAATCAAGCTGCAGGGTGGAGTAAGGTTTTAAAATATAATTTCAGACTTAAGCAAATGGAAACAGTGAGTGTCGTAGTAAGACCGATGGTAAAACACACCAGACTCAGGTAGCAGATGAAATAACTGACTACAATAGCAAAACTGTGTTTAAAACTACATGCGGTACTTTTTATAGAACAGAGTTGTTGGAGTCTCAAATCTGATTGGTCAGAAAGTGTGGATTCATTTTCTATAATAACAGCTCTGGTACTAGTCCCAGCTGTGAGACAAATCATAGGTTTTATTCCAATGTGCTTGTGATTGTTCTAATATGTTATTGTTTCGGTAATAACAGCTAATTCATGACTTGTCCGGCTTGTCCAGCAGATTCTAAGACTAACACTAACACATAAGAATAATAACTTAAGAATTTGCAGATGATTTAAAAAAACAACCCAAAAGTTTTGATTTAAGAATCAAAAACATAGAATCATTGATGAAGTGATGTCTATAAGAACATAACATTTATGTAAGAAATCTTCAGTATCCACACTTTCACACAGGCAGTAGGTTTTCTGCCTTTAGATAATCGAGAAGACTTTCCAGTTTTGGGGTAACATGATAATCTGCATGTTTGCAGCTGGTGAGAGACTGTTTACAGCTGATGCAGTGTAACTAATAGGAGGATTTAACTCATAATGTTGTGAATGCATAAAAAACGTTGGATACTTTTAAATAAGGGTCAATTCAAGAATTCAAAAATCGAATGTTTTCGAAGTCAAAAATATGCAATTTCCTGATTGTAATTTAAAATTAAACTAGCTGCATGGCCAAAAGTATTGAGTCAAAAGTGAAATTCATTGTTTTGATGACATCCTCATTTTTTTTTTCTTTACTAATCCAATTAAGATAAATAGAAGCAATTTGTTATTTTATGCAGTGAAATTTAGTATGCAGTCCGTTATAGTTCAAAACCTGCTACATCTGGCTTGGCAGACAAACAAGTCAAACAGACGTCTGCAATACTCTGGTGTCATTTATTCGATTCTGCTTGATTGCTTCCTGAAGATCATATACAGAAATTTGCCACAGAAGTTTGCAGTTCACTTGAGGAAACCCCTAGTTTTAGCTATTTTTGTTTGGACAGATAGGTTTGAACCTATTAGTAATAAAAACAATTGTGAACAGAGAGAATTATATAATACATGGCAAATGTTGTTTTAATATTTTTGGCCACTACTGTACACTAAAAAGTATGTAGACACCTGACTGTCATACTTATGAGTTTTCCTGTTGTGTCTATACCATCTCTGGGAAGGCCTGTGTTTATGTGTCTGTGTGCATTTGTACTATTTCAGTTAAAAGAGCATTAGTGAGGTCAAGCACTGATGTTGGATGACACGTTATGAATTGCAGTCCTGGTCTCTGTGCAGGCCATGGGAGTTCTTCAACACTGTACATGTTATAACCATGACTTAGTAGTAGCCCTTGCTTTATTTGAAAAGGCACAGTCATGCATTTGAGAGAAGCAAGGGTAGCCAAGGTGTTGGACTACTGATGGGAAGGTCCCAGCTCCAAACCCCAGAACCACCAAGTTGCCACTGGTGGGCGCCTAACCATCAACTGCTCATATGTGTGATGAGATATGTAAATGTAAGTTGCTCTGGATAAGGGCATCTGACAAATGCAATGAATGTAAATGCTGGAGAAGGAAGTAGTATTCCCTAAACTGCTACCACAAAGCTAAAATGTTCTTGTATGCTGGAACATTAACGTTAGCTTTCACTGGAAAGCTAGTTTTTCCCTGAAAATCAGCTCATTATCTCTCTTCCACTAAACTTTCCTGTTTGCAATGTGCATTCCGATAGGTAGTGTTTTCCTGGCGTGCATCTAATCCAGATTCATCAATGAGACTGTCAGTGAAGCGTGACTCATCACTCCAGAGAGAACATTTCCACTGCTCCACAGTCCAGTGGCAGCATGCATCAACACAACTCAATCTGATGTTTATGATTCTTGGGCATGTGTGCATGTTCTTGGCCATGGAAACATAGTTCATGCACAAAGCAGCACTGATGGTGCTTTCAGAAGCAGCTTGGAACTAAATGATAAAACAGAGGACAAGATTTAGTGCTTGGCCACGCTGTTCTTTGAATTTGCCTGGGCTTCTCAAATACTATTTGTGTTTGAGCTCCTAGACACTTGCATTTCCCAATAATAGCACTTGCAGCTGACTGGGCAGCCCATTCTACTGCCAAGGTTTGCCTGTGGAGAATGCATAGAGGATATGTGCTTGAGTTTATGCACCTGTTAGCAGCGGACATATTTGCGAACATGTGAAGTCAATAATTAGTTCCTTTTATGTTTCACATTACAACTGGAGAGATTAACTTGGTGCATGGGATGTTGTTAAAGCATGTACAATACCAGTCAAATTTTTGGACACACCCTCTAACGACATAGTCATTCCTGATTAATTGTATTTCTTCCTACATTGTAAAACAATGCTGAAGGCATCCAAAATCTGCAATAATCTCCTTTGAACAGTTGATACTGAGATGTGCTTCTGCTCTGTAAAGTCTTCATAATGACTCTAATCTAAGGTGCTGTCAATTGGTGATTTAGAGGTAAGTTTTTGGTCTTGAGCTCCTGGAATGGTCTTCAAGAAAGCCAATTTCATCATGGTGCTTGATGGGTTTTGCAAATTCACTGAACAATACAGTTTTTGCAAGAACTATTCCAGAACAGCTGAACTTTTGTCTTAAAATAACAGCTGACTGTTATAGTTGATACTTAATTACCATTACCTAAGGCCATGAGTGTTAATTCATAATTTAGAGAAAAAGATCAATAAATCCAAGCCAGGTTCAATTCCCACCTCTGTGTGCATGGAGTTTGTATGTTCTTCCCATGCTTGGTGGGTTTCCTCCGGGTGCTCTGGTTTTTTCCAACAGTCCAATATGCAGATTATTTGACTAATTGGCGTTCCAAAAGTTGCCCGTAGTGTGTGTGTGTGTGTGTGTGTGTGTGTGTGTGTGCCCTGTGATGGATTGGTACCCTGTTCAAGGTGTACCCTGCCTTGTGCCCTATGTTTCCCGGGATTGGCTCCAGGCCCTTCGTGACCCTTGTGAGTGAGTGTACAAAAGAGTGAGAGTCCCAGTATTAGGCTGTAGTTTCCTGAGTTTAAGGGGTTAACATCCAAGATATTAGCTTACCCTAGACATTAATAGTCAGTAAGGAGCCATCTGTTAAAGCATATGCTTTCTGTCTCACACACAGCGATGTGTTAAATGGATCGGCAGTGTGCGTCTACCGCATGCAAGACATCATCCGGGCCTTCAAAGGAAACTTCTACCACAGGGAGGGGCCACAGTATAAGTGGACGGAGTTTACAGGCAGAGTGCCCTATCCCAGACCTGGAACAGTGAGTTCTCCTTTTTTCTTTCTTTGAAGATTAGAATAGTAAGACATAATGTGACCATAATGTGCCTTTATTGACCTTGTGGTTTATTCTTGATTTGTCATGTGTGACATTTGACTGCACCTAATTAAAAGAGACTCAGAGTCTGCTACTTTTCTTAACGCTCGTCATTCTTCTCTCTGAGAAACTGTGAAATGTTGTAAAGTTAGATTTTTAGGTTATAAGAACAAATACTGCATTTGAACTTCTCCATGCTCACAGTATTTACATATGCCAATAAATAACACTTGAGCCCTGGAGCCACCAAGCTGCCACTGTTGGGCCCTTAACCATCTCTGCTTCCGAATCACTGTATTATAGCTAACCATAGCACATTATTCATGTCCCCATCTAGTGTCCAAGCAGCACGTACGGAAGTTTCCGTTCCACACGGGAGTATCCTGATGACGTCATCTTCTTTAGTCGCACCCATCCACTGCTGCAGGAAGTTGTGCGTCCTGTGGATAGTCAACCGTTGCTAATTAGAGTTGGTGTTGACTACAAGTTGACACACATCGTTGTGGATAGAGTGGAGGCTGTGGACGGACAATATGATGTTCTGTTCATTGGGACAGGTGCGTGTGTGTTTGTATGTGTGTCTGTGAATGAGTGAAGACTCCGTATGTTATTATATCGGGAAAAAAAATCATTTGTTGTGTCTGTGCACGCATGTATTATGTAGATTCGGGCCTGGTGCTGAAATCCATTCACGTCCCGAAAGATCAAGGACAAAGTCGAGAGGTCACTCTGGAACAGCTGCAGGTGTTTAAGGTGCGGTGTGTGTTTGCATTCGTAATGTGATTGGATGACCTCAGTAATTTAAAACTCTTAACCTTTTCATGCGTTTCTCCTCATGCAGCACAAGTCACCAGTCACCGCCTTGACGCTGTCCAAGAAGAAGGTACGGTTACTGTGGATTGTGGACAAATAGAAGCAAATACAATACCCTATTTCAACTAGCTTTTAAACAGTGTTTCTATGGCAACGTGAGACTAGGCAGATGAGAGTCAATTCCAGAAGTGTGAGTTTTCACACATTTAAGTAAGGAAACACACACGGCAAGGCACTTGAGACAACACAAAGAGGCAGTGCATTTTCACTGGGTTAAGGTTAAACATGGAGAAAATGCTTCAGTGAGTCTGCCATTTGCAGCATATAATCCTTGTCTTATATTCTCTGAAATATTCCCCTAAAATTGTGCATTGCAAAGCGAGGGTTAAGATTTGGCTGAGATGATAGCATGGAGATGTTGTGTGTGTGTGTGTGTGTGTGTGTGTGTGTGCATGATATAATAACTGGGCACAGCATGAAAGCAGATAGCTTGAGTGACAGTATATATATATATATATATATATATATATATATATATATATATGTGCGGAGCATTAGCAGATGTACATATTTTGTCCATTTATGTGCACATTTTCATGTGTGTTCTCTTGAGCAGTGGCTCTTCGTGGGATCTGCAGAGGGCGTGTCTCAGTTGGCTCTCTATCAATGTGACCTATATGGTCAGGTGTGTGCAGAGTGCTGTTTAGCCAGAGACCCATACTGCAACTGGGATGGCCATGCATGCAGCCCTTATATACCAGTTGCACGCAGGTAAGCACGTAACCACATGCATACTGTATATAGTGCATGTATATCCTTTTTTTTTCTTTATAACTCTAGTTTATATATCTGTTTATCTATCTATAGGAGGAATACTCGTCATGTTGGTGATTTCAGAAATCCTTTAACTGAGTGCGTCAGACAGGGAGGTAAGAGACAGAAAGTTCTACAAGTCAAAAAAGCTGTTTTTGTGCCAATGGCTACTGTTACAAATACAATTCAAGTCAAACTGAATTGAGTTGTTTTATTTTAAGTTCCCAGCTGTTGATGATGTTCATTTGTTAATCCTAACCCCCTGTATCTAAATATGTGCGATGTAAATCAGACAGTTGGTTTGTGCAAAAGAAAGCATAGCAATAAGCAAAATGATGAAGTCAGATTCATAATTCACAAATGTATTTTATGATTGCATTTAGGTTATGTTCACATTACAAGACACATTGCTCGATTACGATTTTTTGGTCAGATCTGATTTGCAACAAACAATGGATGCAATTTTAGAAAAATATGCATGGGATTATTCTTTGGAGAACGGCAAGCAGTACGAATCACCATATGAATGAGCCTACAGTTCAATCAAATGCATTAATATATAAATTAATTCTAGCCACCATAGCATTTTAGCTAAGTGCTTGTGGGTGGTAACTGAATTAGGTTGGGGGTTGCAAGCAACATCCAGTTTCAGTTTATAGATTGACCCATATTTAGGCGGAGTCAGATCCTGCCAGGTTGAGGTTCAAAACAGCTCTTTAGAAAAGCCTATGGATGATGTCACAGAGGGTTTGTCCAGTTCTTTCTATACAGTCTATGACCACAACACACAAAGACATTCCATTTAGGAGCAAATAACAAAAAACTAAGTGGACAAAATAGTACTTGAAAAAAGTCATGTTGTTGTTGCATCATGATGATGGAAGCATTCAAATTTAGTATGAGGGGCATTTGTGCTATGGTGAATGTTTTCCAGGCAGACAGGCTGCCATTAAACAGATTTTTTTATAAAGCACAGGCAATCAGAAAAAAATGTTACATGGCTAGTGTTTATCATCTCTAACATCGACATTTTAACAGTCTGTTAACTTGTGCAGACCCGGCATCTTTGGAATGAGATGGACAGAGCTATTATCAGAAACACATTGTGACTGTGCAAAGTGATCATTTCCACATGTTAAAATATTCCTGAACTAAACATCCATCTATTATAAGGAGAATCCATGCCTAGTAATATCCATGCTGCGAAAACCAAAGCTGGCACAACATGTTATTAGACTGTAGTACAGTATGTAATAAACTGTCTATATGATCGATAATATAAGAATAAAAAAAATCTTACAGCCTACATCTAGTATAGTATAATTATGATATTATTCCAATATTGTTGTAAGAGTCATATATTATAATATAATGCTGTGTATGATTATATGATTATATAATTATATTAAATGATATTAATTTCATTTTTATGTTTGTTTGCATAGCTGGCCTGGAGGTGCAATCAGAGGAAAAGGAAATAGTGGTGGCTGTGGGGAACAGTACCTACCTGGAGTGTCTGCCTAATTCACACCATGCTACAATTACCTGGTTTAAACAGATCGGAGAGAACAGTCTGGAACAATACGAGGTACAATCACACCTCATAAATGTGCTTGCATTATAATGAGGCCAAATGTTTCCATGCAAACCAGACTCAAGACGTTCAAACTCCAATTTTCCATTCTTCACACTTTCTTCTTACCATACACACAAATGGGCCATCTATTTCCTCTCACTAACAGGTACCTTCCAAGTAATAGCTAAGCAACAGATTTGTTTTCATTTACTACAGCAGTGGTTCACAATATTACATACGTTTTTTTATTAGTAATTTATGGCATTGCCTTTTAACTGCTTGAACATGTATCAAGTGCTTGATGTAATTTTCCACAACCTTCTCAGAACACTTTACTCATTCCTTTTGATAGAACTTGTGTGAAATCCCATCAGGTTCATGGTTTTTCATGCTCATACATGCTTTTTTTAAGTTCAGTCCAAACTCCAACTTTTAACTTGGCTGATTCTTTGAGATCTTGCTTCACTGTTTTAAGATAATCTTCCTTATTCACGATGACATGATGTGGAATGGATACCTTTCCAGTCAACCGTCTCCATAACACAATGCTGCCTACACAGTTTTAGTTTAATCTGCCCAGCATACACTCGTCCAAAAGGCTGGTGATGACCTGCAAATCTCAGGATGTGTTTTATGCTGGTCTTAAAGTCTTGCGCAACAGTCTTCCAGACATTGGACATGTACTGTAGAACTTTCTTAATGAATTTATATAATATAATACTTGGCTACCTGATGCCTTCTTCACCTGTTGTTGTTGTTGTTGTTGTTTGGGGTTCAGTCAAAACTTTCAGACCAGAGTTCATTCATTCCTGGGATGTTTTATTATTTTCTGTGTGTTTCCATGATATTAATATTGGAATGCAATTGTTTTTACAGATGGTCATGGAACTTTCAGTGAATGCAATCTGAAATAAATCTATCTTTAATTGTGTGTTTTAAAGTTCTCTCTGATTGCCTGTTTGACCTTCCAAAATGGTAGCACGAATGGTACCATTAAATGCAGTACCAGATGTAATCTAAATATATATAAATTATATAAATCATCTGTAAATGTGGAAAAACTGAAACTGAATATTTTTCACATCAGTGCATGTAAAATTTTGGTCTCAAATATATACACCTAACCAGATATAATACATGTGCATAAATACAAACAATATCTCCTTCTCTTATCTAGGTGACCTCAAGGGATCATCTGGTAGTGATTGACAGGGGCATTCTGATTCCGAGGGCGGAGCTTAACCATGGGGGGATTTATCACTGTCAGCTGGAGGAGCATGGGTTTCGTTGGATGGCCGTAACAATTCGATTGAGTGTGTGGAGTCCCAGCCAGCATTCCATCGCAGGCTCCTCCCAGCCCTGGCACCAGGATGGAATGACTCTGATTCGCCACAAAGACTTGGAGCACTACTGCAAGGAACTCGGCAAACAGCGGCATGATCACAAAAGGTCCAGGGAAAAGGAGCAGGCGAAGGAGAAAAAGAAAGCAGACAGACAGAAACATGGAGGAGAACGAGGAGACAAGGAACGGGGAAAAGGCAGGAAGAACAGAAGCAAAATGGGGAGCTCTGCCCCAAGGTCTCCGAGAAGCGCCTAGAGACATTTGTACTATACACAAGACATTCTATCAACAATACAATCAATACAATAAGAAAATGAACTGAACACATCTTCACAAAATCAAGCATGAACTTGCATATACATGAACATAAACTGCTGACGATATTGTTTGTTAAGGCTAAATATGAGGACTGTTGCCAAGCAGCTGTGTATGAATGACAGGGGGCGTGGCTTTTATGATGGATGATCTCAAAGCCAAGGGACATATCCTGAATATACTAAATGGTGACTGGGCCCTGCCAAGCTGAAACTCAAAATACAAAATGTCTCAGACATTCTTTAGTTTGTGTAAATAGGGGGAAAAAAAGACTCCATTGTTTTTGGAGCACCTGTAAAGGCTCTTTGTTTTAAAAAGACTGTTGGCTTTAAAGCACAGATGTTACAGTTATTGCATATAAGCTGCATCTAAATGTATTGTTCTGAATGTTTTTTCTCCCTTTTTTTCTTATTTATCTTTGTATTTATTTTCACTTCTTTTGAGTGAAGCAAAAGCTGTATATTTGCAGTGATCATCTTCTTCAGTCATTACAAATGGACAAAATATATTCCTGAAAAGGCCCTTCTAAAGGGTTACGTTTTTAGATAAAGCTTGTTGTTGAAGAGCATCACCTTTAAATACTAAGTCACATGTACATGAAAACTCTTGCTTGATGTTTTGCGTAATGTTTCCTGTCATTGAGGCTTCTGTAAAATGGAGAAAACGTATAATTCATTTTCTACTTAACTGTGCATGAACTGTTTGGTGTAAGAGCATGTCATGCAAAACAAAACATCTCATTGCAACCATGCATAATAGACATGATAACATCTAGCTGCATGATGACAGCAGGGCCAGCAACCGAACCATTTCACTAACAAAGGTTAAGCAGGGTCACCTCACACAGGTGCAGGCTGCTTTTATGAATCTTATTAATTTATAAATAATAGGTTCCTGCTTTTCAAATTTATCAGTTAACTGTTTCACTGCAAAACAACTGTGCATTTACATGCTTATAAAACAGGATTCATTTTTATTCTTTTTTTACAGCTTAAAATAACACTGAAGACATTTAAAGATAAATTTTATATTTTTTACACCATAAACGCATAAAGGAACCATGATTAAACAGCTTTATGAAGGATCCATCATTCTGACAGTCTTAACAAACTTCTCACGTATGCATTCATCCATCTTTGTAAAGCACTTGATTCTGGTCAAGTTCAATCTGGAGTCTGTCAAGTGAGTGGGTGGGATGCCAAGCCATTGCAGAATAGAGTTACCAATCCACCTACTGGCATGTTTTTGGAAAGAAGAAGTAGGACGGGGAGGAGGTGTTTATTTAGCAACACAGTGATATTTTTTTCTATCCCCTGCCTTAATAGGAAGCTGAGGTCACAAAACAAGGTACCATGCTCAGAGGTCCAACAGTGGCAGCCTGGCAGTGCTAGGGCTTGAATTCCCATCTTCTGTTCAGTAACCAGGAGCCTTAACCACTGAGCCACTACTGCCCCTACCTGCTATTTAGGTTTTTTTTCCCCTTTCAAGCTACAGGTACAAACTCACTTGATTGGAAGGATGGAAGAATGAGGGATAGCCTACACTTTCCTCTGAGACAGTCACTGTATCACAGAAAGACTAAACACATTTGGAGGACAGCACAAACCTTGCTAAAATGAATGAATGAATGAATTATTATTATTATTATTATTATTATTATTATTATTCATCCAACTTCTATACCACTTATCCTGTAAAGGATTACTGGGGGCCTGGAACCTATCCCAGGAGACCTAGGGCACAAGGTGGGGTGCGACACACACACACATAAAAATTAATCGTATCTCGACAATGGAGTTGCAAGTACACACTGCTAACTACTAAGCCACCATGCCGCCATTATTATTATTATTATTATCAAAATTAATTAATAACAAAATAAACAAACAAATAAATAAAAACATATTGACATATTTACATACATACATACATACATACATACATACTGTACATACATACATACATACATACATACTGTACATACATACATACATACATACTGTACATACATACATACATACATACATACATATGTTAAAACTAAACACCTAATCTGTTCTTTATCGAATCTATTCTTTAAACCCGTAAAGGCTTTAGTTAGATCCCTCCTAAAGAGACTTCTTCAAGTACCCCATCTGTAGAGAAATGTTTATACAGTACTTGAGCTTGAAAACATTTTAAATTGACTATCTGTTCCATCAAATTTAGTCAAACATTTCATCCTGTAATTATATCAAAATGTGTAAACACCATACAGATCCACTGTAACTGTGGAAGTTTTGCTGTCTGTAATTTATATTAAACGTATTAACAAAATTGCACATTCAGCTTTGATTAAACCACATCACTGCTTGGTTAAAAAATAACCTTTTACTTCTTCCAAGTTTAAATAATTTGAGAAAAGTCGGTCAGGCTGCAGCTCAGCCTCTCCCCAGCACTGGAATTCTCAGGCGTCATTGAGGTAGAACTGCTTTGTACAATAAACTGTTTTGTCGATTCATGAGTAGATTTGGTTGAACCTCCTTGTACATTTGGGCTGGGTGGCGTGTATCAAGTGTCTGAGTCAGAATACCAATGTTCGGCTCAGTTTTCACAAAGGTTATGGAAAAAGACATAAACTGGGCTTACATTCATGCTTTTAATGCAAAAGCCAGGACAGACAAACAGTCATTTATTCATTCTCAGAGTCTTTCACTCTATCATGCATGTGATTTAAATTTGTTAGGAATTGTGAAGTGTGTATAAAGATGCCAGCCAAAAGAAACGTTCACGCCCTTAAACACACACACGAATCGCAAGATATTAGGAATCATAGCGAGAAAAAAACGAGTTATGAATTTTGATGTGTATAAACACACAGTGGGCCAGAGGAAATGAAAATGTGGTCAGAGGCACAAAGACAGATTTAAAGATAATGTATGATAGATGGATGGTGGAGATCTTGTCCTTAAGCAAACTCTAAAGACAAATCATGCCAGTAATGGTGCATCATGATGTTATTATGTGTGGTTAGCACTGTCGCCTTGCACCCCCAGGGTCTGGGTTGAATTCCCGCCTCACGGTCTGTGCGCGTGGAGTTTGCATCTTCTCCCTGTGCTTGGTGGGTTTCCTCCAGGTACTCCGGTTTCCTCCCAGAGTCCAAAGACATGCAGATTATTCTAACTGGCGTTCCCAAATTGCCCGTAGCATGTGAATGTTGGAAAAATGGGAATAAATACAATGGTCACCATTGGCCTGCACTGTCCCTAGTTGGACTACAGATGTTCCTAGATGGTTGGGAAGTAGAAATTAAGATGTATTGTTTTCCCACATGATATATAATAACAAGAAAATTGACAACAATATGTTACCTGAATTTTGTGTAATATTTTGGAGCACAAACAAAAAGGAAATGAAAAATCCATTTTTGATTATCTGCAAGATAAGAAAGATTAAGGTGCCCAGGATTCAAATAAAAAATAAAAATAAAAAAAAGCAAAATAACAATTACTGCATACCAATTTCTAAATAGACCAATTTAAGGCAGCTTCCCTTAATCTTTGGTTTGCTTCCTTGTAGGATGTTCAGTATGATGTACTTATTATGTGAGCCATCCTACTCAAACTCTTTTGTTCAAATAAACACAATCATTTTAAGCCTTTTTTAAACACACACACAAACAGTTTGATCAGCCTAGATCACTGTGCGTCACCCACAGGATCCGCAGTGAGTGGTTATTTAAATGACCGGGTTGCGCCTGAGGAGGCAGACTTCCTTGAACTTTGTGTGACCTACCGGAATATGATGTGGGCTCAGCTTGCTGCAGTGAGATTATATTCTCCCGCCCTCAAAAGACAAGACTGTGAAATGAACTAGGCGTGTTGCCTTGGATACATAAGAACTCTATAGGAGCATGCGGACGGATGAATATTAACTGTAGTGCCAGCAAAAGAGAGAGAGGGAGGTTATTACATCCAAACATACATAATACAGCATTATGTCCAACCATCAACAACAATACAGTTTTAGAATAAATATATATGGAAATAGGTTTTTTGAAATTGTAGATCCCTGTCTTTTCTATTCTATCTATAATCATATGTTAATTTTCAACTCTATCGCACTTGCCCACACCATATATCGTTGATGAAGTACTGCTGACACTTGTTAGCAGCTGAAACACATGGACACAGTGCAGAAAGATGAAAAAGACTTACAGATCAAAAGGAGCCTAAAGACGTGATGCCTCCTTTCATCTTCCAGTTTATTAAGTACATTGTGTGTGTGTGTGTGTGTGTGTGCATGCCTGTGTGTACAGCAATCAGCTGTAATGTCTAATCATGGGCATTCGAGGCTCACCCATGCCAGCAGGGACCAAAGGCCATCCCATCCAGTCTGATCCCACAGAAATGCAGCACAAATTGCTGTAAGAAAAAGTCAAGGCTGGCCACAATAGAAAGGCACTAAACCACCCAGAGCACCACAGCCCACCATGCACTGGGCTCAGCAGGCAAAGGCACAAGGCCACTGCCGGATGCGCCGGACAAACAAGCCTGATCCGCAGAGGCCCCTCCCGATAACCCACATTACCCAAAGGATCTGATGCCAATGTCCTGGTGCCAGACACCACAGCACACCCCCAGAGACCCCGTGAGCCACGCCAGAGCAGAAGGAACCTAAAACCTACAGTAGGTAGGTTTAATGTTAACAGTTTAATGTTAGTGTTATGACTAATGTGTGTGTGTTGCTCTTGGCAGAATCTTGTGAGTGTGTGTGTGTGACGACCACAATTTATGAAGTTTTTCAAGGAAGTTTTACTAAACATCCTGCCGAACCAGACCTAGTCCTTCTGAGGACTTTTGTCACACCTGCTTATAAATAAACATATGTAACAAAGTTGCATAGACTTGCACAACTTATGCAAGACTTTTTTGTATATATGTATACAGTACATCTTGGCGGACCAATATGGTGACATTATCTCTGACTCTTTTGAACCTATGACCTATGAGGATCCCCACTAAAAAGCCACCACCTTTTGGTTATTGAGTTTAATATTAGGCTTAGAATTAATTATTTTGATTAACAATTATACTGAATCAATTAAAAGCTCTCACAAGGATTGAAAGGCAAACATAGTTGTGTGGTCTATGGGTTACAGTCACCTTCTGTCTTCTACAGGAAGGATTAATGGTAATAGACTGTTTCCTTTCAAAGTTTGTGGTCAGGTACAAGGCTCTAGACTAAATACAAAATGGACCTATGGCTTGGAAAGACTGGGTAATGGGTCTAAAAATATCTAAAATGTTTTGTTTTGGGTTTTTCCTTTTTTTGGCTATCAATTCTTGCCAGGAACTGTAAAACCAACCAAAACACTCTCATTTTAGTGCCTACACTATAGGTGTACACTGAGAATACTGAGTTTTAGCACTGAGAACTAGGATAATGCAAGTGGTTGCCGCCATCTGTGGCCAAATTATGATACTACAAGTCGAATATTAAAAAATGTATTAGGAAATTATCTCTCTGTAGTGATCGGTTTCTGCATAGAGTGTAATAAATAAATTCATTTGTGTGTGTGTGTGTGTGTGTGTGTGTGTGTGTGTGTGTGTGTGTGTGTGTTGGCGGATATGTTGATAAGTGCCCAACATCCAGATGGCCACCCAGCAACCTGATTGGGATGAAAAACAACTAAATTCAATTTTGATTTTTCTTTTTTTAATTGACCAGGTTTGATTAAATGTGGAGCATGCTGATGCGGCTGGTAACGTTGCTGCCTCACAGCTCCAGACTCCACAGGTTTTGTTCCTCAGCTAAGCTTTCTGACTGCGAGGTTTCTCTGGCTTTCTAACACTGTTCAAAACATTCCAGTAGGCAGACGTGCTAATCTCAATTGTCCTTAGCCAAGAGGGACAGTTGTCCCTAGACACAAGTGTGCGTGTGTGCATGGTGCCTGGCATTTCTGGCATCCCTTTCGGGATGTATTTCTGACTTTTATCCCATGTTCCCAGAATAGGCTCCAGATCCTCTATAGCCCTGAGCAGGATAGAGCAGTTACAGAGAATGAATGAATAATACATTAACTTTGTTAATTTAAATGGTTAGAATCAGAAAAATGCACACACAGTCATGTACAATATAGTGAGAATTTTACTTTAAAATTTACTCCTTTTTTTACTATTAACGAGAGTTGGCCATTTGGTGTAAATTTGAACTAAATATGTGTTTTGTCTTGTTTACATGTGTATTTTGTACTGTTACGGAAGATTAATATTTGACATGTAGCAGATGTTTAAGCCACTCTGTCAAAAAAAAAAAAAGAGAATAAATAAACAAGTACAAACGTTTGCATACATACAGAATATATTAATTAATTCATCATTTATTTTACTCAGCAATAATTACATTATCCTGGTTCGAGTCGTGGTGGATCTGGAGGCAATCCTGAGAAAACTTAGCGCAAGAAAAACAGGCTATCAGGAGAATATATAACAAATGTGGTTTTCAGTCCATGGCAGGGTACCTGGACACCTTCATACCGTACATATACTATTTATTGTAACCAAATGGCCTGTAGGCATTTTTGGCAGTAGGAGAACCTGTGAGTCTTTACAAAGAAAGTAACAGGAGCTGGTTAGCTAGACAGTCAGACAGACAGACATAACCATAACAGTCATAATTTGCTTGTTAAATCCCATTTCAGGTTTAGTCCGACTTTGCTTGCATGACATCCTCCAGTCTTCTGTGAAGGCTTTCCACTTGATTTTGGAACATGGCTGTGGGATATTTTTTGCCCATTCAGGGACAATAGCATTAGTGATGCATGCTAAATCTTCTCAAAGTTGTTCAGTGGGGTTGAAGTCAGGGCAGAGGTACCAGAAGCCATAAAAACATTAACTTTTTAAAATATTTTTTTGTTAGTTTTAACATCAGTGGTGTCTGGCGGTCATTGCACTTTTTCGGGGTTTTTTTACATTTAGCTGATCTTGTGTGTTAGCAGACAAAGAAGTCTGGAAAAAAGAGAAAAAAGAAAAGCAAAACTAAACATTTTCAAGCTTTTGAAAATAAAAAGCAACCTGTTGTACGCAGTGAAGATTCTGCCAAGAGCAACAGTCGCACAGGGTCTGGCCTTTGAACCTTTAAAATGTACAGTATGCGGTAGGGTAAGCAGTTTTACATTGGTGTTGTATTGTTACCTCTTGCTAGATCACTGACTCCCTGAGTAGTTGTATGTTCATGTGTTGGCCCTAAAGGAATGTAATAAAGGCAGGTCTTGTCTGTACTATGAAATATAATCCTGTCAGCACTCCTGGATCAGGGCTCTGTACAGGCCACATGAAATCTTCCAGTCTTCCTTGGTGCATCATGTCTTCATGGAGCTTGCTTTGTGCACAAGCGCATTGTTATTCTGGAACAGGTTTAGAGCCTCTTAGTTCCAGTGAAGGGAAACTGTAGTGCTACAGAATACAAAGACATTCTAGACTGTTGTGTGCTTCCAGGTTTTGGTAAAAGTTGGGAAGAACCACACACAGACAGACAGACGGACATATTTTATTATTTCCTAAGTTACCCATGGCTCTGCCCGCAGGTAAATCCTGGCACCTGCTCGCTACCCTTATCCAGGAATGGAGCATGTGGTCAACTCCTCACGCTGCTCCATCATTTCAGAAGATACATTATTACCTCACTGTAGGATATAAAATGTGATGAGGACGGTGTGCACGGTTACATTTGATGACACTGCATATTGTTACACGGTGAGGGACGCCCACTACACCGGCCACGCAAACACTGCCTGCATGCAGTTCCTGACACACTCGTGCTACACTTATCTGGGAAAGGAGTGTGCGGGCAACTCGCTACCACTCGCTGCTCCAATGTTTCAGCCTCCAGTGTTTCAGCCTCCAGTGTTTGGGTGGCCGGTGTAGTGGGCATCCCTCATCATGTAACAGTATGCAGTATCATCGAATGTAATAGTAGACAGCATCCTCATCACCTTTTATGTAGTGTTTTATGCGCCATCGCTGTAGACGCTCTCCAGTCTGATCCGGGGTTTCAGTAGCTAACAGTTGCAGACTTACCCGTTTTCGGCATAGACGACACTGGCTGCTGTTACAGTCGGTTATGAATGCCTGTGACACACTTACATATGACTTAAAAGTTGATGTTGACCCTGCCTACTGCAACCTGTACCACTACTGCAACACAGTTTGTCATTTATACAAACAACCAGAATTTAGTTTCTTCACTATTGATAGACTAGAGAGTACCCGTGACTCCACATGCTACCATTACCTGTCGTATACGCCATTACTGTAGACACTCTGCAGTCTGATCCCGGGATTCAGTAGCCCTGAACCCGTCCTGACGTACCTGTTTTTCGCCACAGACAACGCTAGTGAGTAACGCCTGTGACGAAACTACCTGCGCAAACACACAAAGACACAAACAGAATTTCTGAACAGAGTTGCAATGAGTCAAGAGTATGGGCAAGATATGGAAAAGGAAAGACATCAGCCTCACCACGAAGTCCATATTTGTCCATGCCATTATGTTTCACATACGGTTGCAAAAGCTGGAAAGTAAAAATCACTGACAGAAGACAAATAGACACGCTCGGTTTTGGAGAAGGCTGTTTGTGAATTCCCTGGACGGCGGGTAGAACCAATGGGTGTTTCTTTAAAAATAAATGATTAACTTGTATATGTTTGTATTTGAGGTGTTACAATGTTGCTGTTCCTCTATAATCCTACAAGTGGTGCCCTCTAAAATACTAGGGTGAGTCAAAAATTGTCCACATTCCAGTTATATTAAAATTTCTCAGCGCTTTCGATTCAAGGCTACTGTCTCCCCAGTTACTGCCATGCAAGTGTGATCGTGCTACATCACTTCATTTGTAACTGCAGTGCAAGCAATAATGGACACCCCACTTGTGATTTGCACAAAGGAAGAGCAGCGGGCAGTTATTTGTTTTTGTCGTCTGAGGGTGTACCTATTGGCGAAACAACTCGTGTAAAAACATGAACAAAAGTGTTTGTATATCTGCAAACAAAAATTATACAGATATTTTAAGGCAGTATATATTTTAAGACACAATAAACACACAAAGAAAAACAATTTCTGTTTTAGATAGATAGATTTCTTTATGACCCAATTCACATAATATATGTAATATTCATTACATATATAGATATCTTTTTTAAGAAAAACTAAATATTGTATATACCAGACTACACAAACCTCTTCACAAAAAAAATAAAATAAAAAAATGTCACTACTTGTCGGTACTTCCATTAACATGACCAAGGCGGAACCAACGTTTCACACGGCGGGTTTTTACACGACGGATATTTATAACGGACTTAGTTTCCTGGCAACCTTCATCCTCCGGAAAGAACTGAAGAGGTAAATATTTATCTGGTTTGTCTGTCACAACCCTGCGTATATGTCACGTTTTCCTGGCAAGTAGGGTTTAAATATTTTATCTGGCAAAAGACAAACAGCCGCCGAGTCTCTCATGAAGTTAAAGAGAAAAGAAGTTGCAGGCCCGTTTAGCGCGCTAGCTACCCGGAGCTAATCCTTCTGTACTCCCTCAGTCAGGAAGCGTTACTCAGCGTCAGGATGCAACACTCACATAATTCTCCTAACTCTACGTGAGGAAGTGAGTTCATGAAAACAAATATTTGTTTTGTTTGCTATTATTATCCAGCTTGTGTGTTTAAGACAGTTCTGTTAGCTCATGCTAGCTGGCTAATGTCGTCATGTCGATTTCAGTTCCTCAATCTGGCTAACTGTAACCTTAGCTGATTAAGAAAACCTCAGTCACGTGAAATACTCTAAAATAAGCCCTGTCGTTGGGACTTGTTAAACATTTTTATCACAAATGTAGCTCTGATTTAGAGATATCCCCATGGTGGATGATGTTAGCTGGCTGTGGTTGTGTGGATTTATGTGTCATAATGATTCAGAATTCATGTGATTCATCTCATTACACATCAGCTGTAGCAGGAATAGTGCAGTGTCATTCATACCACGTATCTTTTGCCATTTTATCTGTATATACTAATTATACAGGACAAAAAAATTTTGGGTCAGCAATGTGTCAACACCCCTCCTCTCTTTTTATCGATCAATATGGACAGATATAATTTGGGTGGATTGCAGTGATCATATGTCATTCACATGTACGTCCCTTCTATTCAACTTGGAAACGCGGAAACCATCATGAGAGAGCTCGATCTGGACAAGAAAATTATTTGATTTTAATATCAACAAACTGAGATACGCAGATGACACTCTGCTGTCAGAAATTGCCCACGATCTGGAAAAAATTATCCACAGATAAGGAGGATAGTAGGAGGAAAATAAACAGATGAACAAGTATTTGAAGATTATGACAACAGCCAGCGATGGTTAAGTCCGTATTCAGATCACCGGCGAGGAAATTGAATCAGTCCAAGATTAAATTTTCCTTAGATCAAGGATCGATCAGGACAATGACTGCACACCCGAAATCAAGTGGATAGTTGCACTGAGTCAAGAGTATGGGCAAGATATGGAAAAGGAAAGACATCTGCCTCGCCATTAAGTCCATATTTGTCCATGCCATTATGTTTCGCATACGGTTGCAAAAGCTGGAAAGTAAAAATTCTGGAATTCTCAAGGGCCAGTATTGGAACATTATCAGGAAAAAAGGTTCAACAGTGATCATTACAGTGAGATGCTTATTGAAGAGCTGAAGCTAAAACTTCGGATTAAATGCAGAGGACTGCTATCCAAGAGCCTTGTGATCTTGCATGACTATGCACTTCTGCTGACACTGTCCACACTCTGCAAAAACTTGGTTTCTGGTGTTAAAGCATTTTCATCTATTTGTCCCCTGAAAGGAGCCTTACAAGGACAAAGATTCACTTCTGATGGCTCACCGCTCAGCCTAAAACATTCTAATGATGGAATACAAAAGCTTGTTGATTGAGGACAAACTGTATTAAAAAGTAAGATTATGTTGAAAAATCTTGAATTTGTCTTTTCCAATGGTTTATTAAAATAAATTGTACAGCCAGAGTGCGGATCATTTTTGACTCACCCTAGTATTTACACAGCATATCCCTGAAGACTTAGGATACGAACACAGGGTTACATTCACACATTACGGGGCGATTAGGGAATGCCAGTTAGTTTAATCTGCATGTTTGCACCCAGACATGCCTGGCACCCTGAGGAAACCCACAGGTAGAACAAGCAAACTCAATGGACACAGATCCGAGGCGGGAATCGAACCCGGACCTTGGAGGTGCAATGCGACAGTGATAACCACCATGCCACTATGTAAAAATGTAGCTCTTAAAAATTTCAGGATATTTATATAATTGTAATGGTTACCGAATTGCGATACAAAATGAATTTGCACCTAGGTATTGTGATTATATCGTATAATCGTATATACCCATTTTACTGTCAACACTGTCCACTATCCGTATGGTATTTGGTTTTCCTGCTGATGTTTTTTTTTGTTTTGTTTTTTTTAGTAAAAGTATATAAATTCTGATACATTGTGCAGAATATTTGTCTTTAGTCAATGCTTGTACATATGGTGAGAGTATCTATTTTAAAAACATTCCAGAAGGATGTTTCTTCTAAACTGGCAACTCTGTTTTGACAAAACATTTGCTTGTTTCACATTTCTTGTGGTGTACATAAGCGAGATAAGGATTGTTTTTCGTACATTTGTTCCGAACATCCTAGTAAGGAGAATAATGCGGACGTGCAAAAGTAAACTGATAGAGGAGATAGAGAGACGGAGATTACGTTGATAGTCCACTGGTGATTTTATTTAATTTTTTCTGTAGCAGGTTAAGGGATGAGCCACTCCTCTGGGATTGGCCATGATGTGCTACAGGAGGCGACCGACGGGATGGACACCCCTGACTCTCCTGAGGCCCGTAGTTGGACAGCCGCTAATGGATCCGCCTCTCAGGTGCAGAAGTGTCAGGATGGAGTAGTTTGCCTGGAGCAAGGCAAACAAAAAGGAACTCACACACACCTTCATCAGAACATGGACCCCGCGTACAGACAAATACACACAAACTCAGCGCCTCACACCAACGCTCGTGGCTATGGAGATGGCCCCACACACACAGATGAACACTCACAAGCTGTAACCAAAGACAGTCCGTACATGGAAACTACTAACATGCCACACACACGCCCGAGCGATGGGTGGGGAGGAGCAGAGGACAAGGAAGTCAGAAATGAGAATGATGAAAGAGATGTTGCGGAAGTGGAAAACAGTGAGGAGAATGAGCAGACGGCTGTGCAGGTGAGAATTTACCAAACTGTGTCTACTGAGGCTGATCTGATTTAAAAAGCCATATATATTCCACATCTTTATTACCTAATGCACCTTCTGTTTACTATAGCACATTCGCTGCACAATATTGCGTATAAGTATAT
>JAQMYJ010000040.1:9079363-9098365 GCA_030014305.1 Clarias laeviceps | reverse complement strand
CACACACACACACACACACACACACTACGGGCAGTTTAGAAATGTCAATTAGCCTACCATGCATGTTTTTGGACAGTGGAAGGAAAGATCCACCCAGAAGAAACCCACAAAGCCCAGGGAGAACATGCAGACTGTACATGTTTCTATAAAGAAAGGGCATCCATTTTCCACCCATGTCAACTTTTAAAAGCCTCATCCACCATGCAGTGACTGGAGGAATAGTTTTTATCCTCTTAGCACAGGCCATA
This sequence comes from Clarias laeviceps, assembly GCA_030014305.1. NCBI lineage: Eukaryota > Metazoa > Chordata > Actinopteri > Siluriformes > Clariidae > Clarias > Clarias laeviceps. The sequence goes on along the minus strand of JAQMYJ010000040.1, from coordinate 9,098,117 downwards.
CTGATGTAGTGAGCACCCAGCTCTGCCATAAAGCGAAGTTGGTACAGGAGTACTGAAACTCCTTGAGTGCCTGTTGTGTATTAGCTATGGATAAAAATGTATTATAGTAATTGTATTATTTGTTAATTATTTTTACTGTAGCATGATAGCATTTTAATCAAAGACAGGACATCAGTATGCTATCAAATGTACTCTGTTTTCGACTCTGCTTCCCTCATGCTTTTTTGTGACCCTATGGTAATTGCATGTGTTTAACCCTTCTTTCTTTCTCCTTATATAGATGACAGCACTGAGTGTAGGTTATATTCAGACATACAGAGACTCTGTGGACAGTTTGGGGGAGTCAGTAGATATGAGCATAAAGGTATTCATAATAGGAATTCTTTTTAAATTATCTATTACTCAACTCATTAGCTATGGTTTGTTTTTGTTGATGACCTATGTTGTTGTGCTTGTGTATTTAGGGAATGTACACACTGATGGCACGTTGTGAGGAACTGGATCGCTCCATGCAGCCCATCCAAACGCTCGCGGCTCAGATCAGAGACATCAAGCGCACGCTGGACGCTCTGGAAGCCATCTGCAAGTAATGTCCTTGAGCATGACTACGCCCTGTAGCCCCAAGAGACAGTCTGTGACAGCTCCGCCCTCTGCTAGTCATCAAGCGACCGAATCACTTTGCTAACGATCATTTTTCCTAGAAACGCTCCGTGAGCGCTGCGCTCCCACCCTCTGATCCCTCTTAGTAGCAGTGATCCTCTTGTTGTGGCTCTGCACCTTTTAATATTATTATTGAAAAAGAAACAGACTCCAGATTGTGAGCTCACACCGTCCAGCAGATTGACGTCACAACTATAGGAGGGCTCTCTCTGTATTTCTGTTTCTCTCTTTCTCTTTCTCTCCCTGAATGCATGGTACTGGAATTATTTATAGTGCGTGCGTGCGTGCGTGTGTGCGTATGTATGTGTGTTCGTGTGTGTGCGCGCGTGTGTGTTAACAGATGAGTTGGTGATTGGTGGCATTTGAAATCCTTAAATTAGTCCAAATGCGTCACATCTGTATTTGCCACTCTGGAAACGTGTTCTAGAAGCCATTCTCTGTTTCTATTCTTCTCCCTTTGGGTGTTTGTGTGTTTACAGATTGGATGCTATGTATCCCCTGTTTCTACCGCTGATCAATTCTAACACGTGTGACCTATTAATCGTCCTGAGAGCTTTGGACCTTCTGTTGCCATGGTAACAGTCATGAGGGATATAGCACAGAGACTAAGCATACCGTCGTTTGGAAACGAGCTGTCGGACTGAAGAAGGGCGTGAGAGTATAATGAGATTTTTAAAAAATTAAGAGGAGTGCTGGACAGTCCCTGATCTCCAGCCCTGTTCGTTTCTTTTCTTGTCTGCTTCCAATGCACCCGATTTATTAAACTGTCTGGCAAATGTGTCTGTTTTAAAGAATGCAATATAACAATAAATTTACTAGAATTATCCAGTGTAATTGTAGGCTCATTGTATTTAAAGGCTCATACAAGTGCACCAGCTGTTTGTTTTTAAAGTTTTTAAATAATTAATGCTTGTAACTAAATGTGTAAACAGGATTGGAGAATATAAAGCAAAGAATATTTATTGTAAGATGAAGTTTTCTACTTTCAACAGGGAACCGTGCTGTGAATGATGTTCTGCTTCCCCAATGCCATCCAGGTTGTACTTGTTTTTAAGAATGCTAAGTTTTTGCACATCTATTTGGTTCCAAACCGAGGCAAAATAAGTGTACTTGGAAATAAACATGTTAAAGTAAAATTAGATATACAAAGTGAGTTTAAGTCAAAGCAAGACATTTGATTGTGCACAATAACAGCAGTCATGAGAGTAAAACCTACCTTTATTTCTCTATATAATCCCCTGCTACACTAATGCACTTATCGCAGCGTTTCACTAGTGCTTGAGTGCCATCAAGGTAGAAAGTTTTCAAAGTATGTTAGAGCCATGATCAGACTGTCTGGTTCACATGTGAAACACTGGCCTCCCAGGAACTCATTCAATGGCCCAAACGTGGAAATTGCTTGAAGCAACTTTCAGCCGAGTTCCAGTCATGTGCAAGTATGGGGTAATGCGCAGGTCATTTTTTTCAGATAAAGGAAAGGGTTGTTAATGGAGTTCCTTGAAGTCCAGCATTTTAGCTGTGATGAGCTGAAGCACTAGAGGGAATAAGTGCATAAGTGTAGCAGGGGATTATGTAGAGAAATTAAAGTAGTTCTCCTCATAACCATGTTCTACAAAAAAAACAAAGTCCTGGTTTTGACTTGAACACCCCTCATATTTTTCCTAAAGCCATTTCTTTTATTTTCATTTGTTCACTCGTCTTCAGTAACCACTTGGTCCTGGTTAGGCTCATGGTGCATCTGGAGTCTATTCTGGGAACACTTGGATGTGAGGATGGAAAACACCCTGGATGGGATCCAAGTCCATCACAAAACATAAGGGGTGTTTTTTGGGGGGTTGTTGTTTCTGTTGTTGTTTTATAATGTTTAATATCATCATCGCAAAAATAATTGAAGTTGTATGCTTACTATATTACACCTGTAAAGTCATTCATAGTTACAGGAATCTGACACATGAGCACGCATTCCAGATGCACAATAAGGATGATGGTGTGTTATGAACACTATATATAGTTGATCATTTGGGTTTGCCTCGTTTTAATTTTAGCTACAAAACACCATGTGCATAGCAACAAGCTGTTCATAAGATTTGCAAGCGAGAACAAGTATCATGGGAACTGCAGTTGGAATTATATGATGTGGTCAGATGAGAACACAATTGGACCCTTTGGCCATGCAGCTGGCTCAACCAAACCATCTTAGCTAACCTTAAATAAATAATAATAATAAAAAAAATTTGAAGGTCTTATAAAACCGTAGCCCTGCAATGGACCGTCTTCTGCATGGTGGATTTCTTCTTTGTGCCAGTGATCTTGAGGAAAGGCTCTAAATAGAGCCATATATAGTGCCCTCATAAGTTTAAGTCAAACATTACAAACTATTGCACAAGGCATGTTGTATATAGTAATGGGAGTTGGTAACCATTCCATAATCAATCATCCGTTTGAGTAAACCAATTGAGGATCTAGTAATAGTTGGTACATTGCTTCCTACACCTCTTGTGTTTCCTGAAAATCAGTCCCACCACCACCCTTCACTATTACTCTACCCAGAGTACATTACACACATACACCAAGTAGGATTACTCACATAAGACTCTTGTAATCAATATATTAACATTACAAACATGACACAGCTGTCATAGCAGAAGGACATTGTCAGTATTTCCCACTGTATGCATACTCCTTCATCTTGTTGTTTTTGTTGATGGTTTACTTGTATCGATTTTCTTAAAAACAAAGTACACACATACTTGGAAGGTTTTTTATTTATTTATTTATTTATTTTAAGAAAGATAAAAGATCACCTTGAGATCACCCTGATACCTGACAGGATACCTGTCGCTGCTGCTGTGAATATTTCACACTACGGACATTAAATATTGAATATTTATTGAAACAAAAATTATAACATAAAACATATTCCATTGAAACATGTAGAAGATAAATAAATCATTGATTAATAATAATAATAATCTGTCCTATTAATATAATGTCGTCCTCGATAATAATGATAATAAATAATATATAAATCCTTTTTCGAGCTTTACTTTTTTCATGCTTTAGCGGACACAAGGATTCATGGGAAACTTTTCATTCTCTTTTTCGGTGAAGTGAAGACCTGTTGTTGAGTTGTTCTGTACACCGTTTGCAGTTCCCTTTGTTGAACTGAACAATTTCGCTCTCTGCACTTTGCAATCACACACTTAACATAGCTAAACACCCTGTGAAGTATACTCGCACAGTACTTCAGACCGATCAGAACGCTCCCATAATGTGTATATACAATAAAAGAGAAGTAACTCAAACCAGTTATACTCCAAACAGTCACATTTGGAAGCCTTCTAATGTATTCATAGTCAGGAATCTCAGGAGTTCTTGTAGGATATGAAGCTGGATTTCCATAAATATTATATTTTAATACTGTCGCAAATGAGAAGATTTGTATCCGGTTTGATGAATGAGGCCAGCTCTGTGTCTGGTCTTGATCAGGTGGCATAAAGCGCTACAGCTCAAATGACTCTACGGGCTGAAGTGAGACAACACAGACAGAACGCTCGTGGTGAATTTCAACTGAGCGCACATTCCTATCAGCTGACTACTGCTTCTGCCTCATGCTGCTCTGCATTATAATGTCTTAATTAGAGATGACCGTGCGTGTGTGACTGAGCGAGTGTGTGTTCTCACTTGGCCTCTGGATTTAAGGCAGGTGGAAGGCCACAAACTCCCAGTGAGAGCACAGACCTATGATTGAGAGTTTATATTTGAAAGCATCATTGTGTTGCCTCCATATTGAAGCTGACAGCACTGTTAATCATCCACTTACTTTAACCCAGTTCACTTGCCGAGTGCTCGTAATTTAACGTGACGTTTTATAATAAGGCACATATTTTGCCTTTGAGAAAGTGAGAGACTCGGCTGTATTTCTTTTCTGATTTTAACCCTCTGTTTATTGTTTACTATTGCTCAGTATCGTTTCCTGTTGTTTTGTGATGGTGTAGCAGATGGTTCAGATTTGCTGTAAACATGGCTGTCCCAGATTAGCGATAAGACGAAGACTAAACATGAGATTAGAGGTTAGTTTGGACAGCTTGGACGGATGAACTGATAGAGGTGATGGGACCAGCTGACCGGCCCTGCAGCATTCTGTAAATCTGATGATGCACTTATCGTCCACCATATCCGGGTTTTACACTAGATCATGCACGTTTACATGCATCAAAGAGGTTTTTCATACGCACAAACGTATACTTGCGCTTACTTTCCGATCGTCAGAACAATCGTGCATGAGCAATTGGACATACAATACATTATAAGGAATAACTATTCAGTCGTTAAAAAAAAAAAAAAACACTAAAATGGTCAATCTGAAAGTAAAAAAGTGTATTTTTTCCCTCTGTTTAATAAACTCCTTTAGTGAAATTCTTCAACAGAGGTGCAGAGATGTGTGAATGTACTGTATGGATGTATGAATGACATATGAATGAGTATACTGTATGAAACATATGGATGTATAAGTTATGCAATATTTGTTTACTCAAACACCTTTTAATATATTTTTGTTCCCAAACTTTTAGAAATCTTGTCGTAACCTGCATTCCTTCGCAGAACAGTTCCTTTGCAGTTCCTACTGTAACTCTGTGTATCTTTTGCACAGATGGGATTTTATGACCCATGACCGTTATCACGTGATCACATGACTTTCATCTAGCTGAAATCAGCATTGCAGACATACACTAAGTAAAGCAAGGTCATAATATAGATTTCCACTATGCAGATAGTACAAAACCTAGTGCAGCAATTGTTTATTATGCAAGCCAGTGCAGTTCTGCTGTTTATTGCTCCCAAACCTAGCCATAGATTAAACTGCTCTTTTAACATAAAACTCAACAGGAAATCACAATGCAGTTCAATCTAGACTGTGCGCTTTAAACTAAAGGTTTAATTTCAGTCTAAGGTAAGAAGTGGGTAATTTGGACTATGCTGATAAATCTGAATAGACAACAGTTACAAAAATGAAGGTTTACAGGCTATATATATATATATAAAATGGTTTTATCTTTGCAAATCATGAACTCTCAATCATTAATGTCAGTCAATGGCATGGTAAGACATTTGTCTTTTTCCAAAGCAACTTCAATTTTTATCTCATTATACATCTGAGAAGTTGAAGCTGCTCAAGGTTCCAACAGCAGCAACTTCGTGGTGGTGGGGTTTTGAACCTAGGCCCTTCCAAACCATAGGCAAGCGCCTTAACCACTGAACTACTCTTTTAACTTGCCTTTTTCTGGGTATGAATGATTACACAACATCCATCTTAAATAGACGAAAACACCAAGAATTTGGATCACAAAGTTTTATTTATTTGGGGTTTTCTAAAATCCACACAGGGTTAAAATTATACATATACCCACCCCAATTCAGTGGTGCTGAAATGTCATTTAGTTTGCCAAGCCCAAATGCTCTCAAATTCCTGTTAGTGATCATGACTGACTATAGCTAATAGTGTCTCTGTGCTAATGAGAAAGACAGCACTCATTTGATTGAAAACCATACAGTATAATGGAAAAGTCTAAAAAGCTCTATGGAGATCTGAGAAAGTTGAACAAGTCAGGAATGTCTCTTGGATTCATTTCTATACAACATTAGTTCGAATAAGACAAGTTCAGTTTTACATTTGTGCATGCTAATGGGGAGGTGTAGCCACTTTGCCAAGGTCTGGATAAAGACCCAAACTGTCACCTCAACTGGGAGGAAATTGGTTCTGATTGTCAGAACCAATCCAGGAACTACCAGGCCACAGATCTGACATGAACTGGAAGTTACTGAAACACCAGTGTCACTGTCTACAGTACAGTCAAACAAGACATGGACTGAAAGGCTTCTGCTCCAAAATCAACACAGTCAAGCTTGATTAAAGTATGCGTCTGAGCACATCGACAAGGGGGAAAAAAACTTATAGAGGAAAGTGGAAAGTTTTGACAAGGGATATGTGTGTGGAGGATTAAAGTTGAAGGATTCAAACCCAGGAACACTGTACCAACTGTTAATTATGGCGGGGGTTGTTTTGCTGACACTGGAAAAGGGACTGGAATCATGAAGAAGGAAAAATGGCTCATAATTTTTTAGCAAAACCTTAAATCAGTTGAAACTATGAAAGAAATTGTGTTCCGACAGGACAACAACCCCAAATATACTTTTTTTTTAAATAGCTGCTTGTTGAAAGCATAAAATACACTAACTTTAAGTTTTGGAGCTTCAACCTGAAAATTTGTGGACCATAGTCAATTTTAATATATATTTAATAATATTATTACTCTCACAATTCCACCAAATATAGCAGGCAAATATTTAACAGATGAGATTTGCCAAGGGACATTCAACCAAATATTTGGTGTGCTTTATGTATATTTTTGATCCTGTACTTACAGTATAATTTTGATAGGACTTATATAAGAAACCCCAAATATATTAAAACTTGAACACCAAATTCTTGGGGTTTTCTTCTGTTGAAGACATATGTTGAAGAATCATTCTGCCCTAGAAAAAGAGCAATATTGTCATGACATTCATCTTCATGATCACATTCGAGTCTAGTTAAACCTCTAGCTGCAGCTGTAAATTTAAAGCAGTAATTTTGTTACTTTTAGTGCTGTGAGCCAAAGATAATAATTCTAATAGCTTGTTTTTTGTCTGTGGCATCTTTCATCATGGAGTAGTAAATTATGTAAAGTGGCTCAAAAAATTCTGGCTCCCTCAAGCACCATCACATCCTACAAATGTCTATGAATATTAAAATTCCCCATAATAAACAGACTGTTTACATGGATTCCTTATTTCATATCCCCATATGTCTTCATGTACCAGATTTTCCAATGAGGTTAGCAGTGGGGCCTCCATGGATCATAGATATTTGTCCATTGCATCTTATGGATGCTTAATTAGATTAGGATATGCGGAGTTTGGAGGTCACATCAGCAGCCTTGTGCTCTTCCCTACTGGTCCCTGTGTGCAGTGGGCTGTGGTATACTGGGTGTTCTGGTGCCGTGCCCAGCAGTGACTTTTTTTTGGCAATTTGTGTTGCATTGTCTTTTCATAGATGAGGCATAGATGAGCCTTGGGTGCTCATGATCCTGTCACCAGTTTACTGGTATATAATCGATAATCAATGTGTTAAAGTTATGGCTGATTGGTGTTTTATTATCTGAATAAATTACTGTATCTTAGACATGGGGTATGAATCTACTATAATGAAACATTATTTTCTATTCTCATATTCATGAGCCTACAGAAGATGAATGTTACTGTAATTATTTCTTAATTTGCATACATTTCCAAGAATAACTCTACAAACCTACCATTATCAAGACTCTATACTGGTGGTACTGTGTATGCCATCACAGGCTTTACAACCTGTTCATCTCCCAATGCTGATGGCTGACATGATCAGGATAGAGCAATTGCTGGAAAATTCATAATCACCATCCTAATTGTTCCTCTCCTTATTGAAAGTATTCTCTAAGTGATCACTGTTCTAAGTTACTGCTCACTGAACATAACATTTTTTTCTTCTTCGATTTTTAGGGTATACCTGCATTTTTGTCTGGGTTTTGTCTATGTCTTGGTCAAACTTTGTGATACTCTGAATCCTGATTATGTCATAGGGGGTCTGGGGGTCTTAGACAGAATAATTGGCCTTGCTCTCTGAGTTGAAAGGATGGCTTTTTTCAAAACATACAGAAAAGGGCTGCCGGTGTAGTCCTTTAAGTGCTGTCACGTTTTTTGTGGCATTGCATAGTGAGCTTTCTGTTTTCCTGCAATGTAATGTAAGGAATCACATGTTAGCCCTCACGTTCCTAGAATAGTAGTTGACATGTAGTGGGGAGATCTTGCTAAAGATGGGTAGGTGTAAAAGCTAAGTAAGAATACAATGGCAAAAACAAACAAGCTGATGAATCTCGAGGTAAATGGACTCGTTCACAACATGAGCCACAATGTTCAATCCCTATTTTTTTGTTCTGATCAGATTGCATTCATAATTACAAGTAACTTTATGTGACTCTAATTTTGGATGCATCTGTCCTCTGAAATAACACAAATGTGCACATTTGTACATCTTTGCTCGTGCCATCCAGGGTGATGTCAATGCCATAAGCATGCACAGATTTGAAAAATCGTATGAATTCTGATCTGACCATCTTCAATTCAAGTCCATGAACGTGCATGTACATGGTTCCATTAGACAATAAGATTTTTATGTCGCAGCTATTGTTAGTTTTGATAGACAATTCAAGTAAAACAAACACAATTAAGGCAAAATGGTTCCTCTTGTATGCCCCATCTGACAGGAAGACCAATTTAGAAGTTTGTGGAGCTAAGGAATGACAGAACCCAGAAAAGCATGATGGTCACGAAGTGGGCAGGGCAGCCACTTTTTGACGGTTCTTGTCCATCTGGCATCATAGGAGCCTCGATCCCTTTAATTTTCTCCAGTGTTTTCTCCGTCCCTTCATTTTGACCATGTGTTCCCACAGTATGAACAACAATACTGGGTGGCCTTTCAGTGGGCACGGACCACTGACCACCACTCTCGGTGCCAGTTGACTCCTGATCAGCAGCTGCTCCTTCCAAAGCCTCAAACCAATGGCACTGAAAGTCTCTTCTCCACCCATCCAGGTAGTTTGGGGGGAGTTGCCCTGTTGCTCGGATGCTGTCTCCACCCTGGCGCTGCAGCAAAAAGTGAGCAGGAGGAAGGTGAAGGTATTTAGGGTCTTCTGATTTCTTGCGTACACAGCGCCCGAGGCCCTTGCAAAGTGACATGCTGCAAAGACGTGTCGCCGTGGTTACGTTGACAGCATAGGGGCCAAGAACCTCTCGCACATACGAGGTAAGATCAGAGCACAACTTCTAGTGGACAAAAGACATGCATAGATGATACATAGAATTAGAATATGCTTTAGGAAGACTCCTAAAGATCAGTTTAAACATCTACTTTGCACAAGGATAGAAAGGGGAGGACTTATAAGCATATTATCTAAAACTTCAATGAGCTATACTACTGTAGATGTGTGGGGGTGCATCAATATATATATATATATATATAGATATATATATATATCTATATACACACACACACACACACACACACACACACACAAGTATGCCACACAATCTAACTTACATAGATCAAGTGTCACAACTTTGTGTCCAACACTTCAGTTTTGTATTTCGCAATAAAAAAATTGCATACTATAAATATAACAACTCCATCAAAAAAACATAAAGAACTCATGAACGTAGACATATTGGATGAAAAAAAAATGGATAAACCAACTTTATAATGGTTTGATTATTGCTAAAGTAAAGTGCAGTTTAAAAAGGAAAAATAGTAAAACTTTGTAAGGCACGTCCTGTCTATGACTGGAGTTGAAACCCCATGGTATAATAATGGATGGATGAATGGATGGATGGATGGCCTGAACTAATGCATGGATTGTGAGCTAACGGATAGATGGATTATAGACTGGTGGACAGTGTTGGGTGTAACATGTACTTGGACTACTTTTTTGATGTAACGAGTAATCTAACGCGTTAGGTCCGCCATGTAAGTACTCAGTTATTTAGTTATATTTTTAAAAATGTAATCCATTATTCAGACAATTTATGTAATCTGTGAGTCAGACAGCAGTCATTCCATTATTGTGTGTGTGAAAGTCGTCCTACAAGCCCCGCCCCCGATAACCTGCCCCCCTCTGTTATTCCTGCTGTTATACCCCAATCTCACCTATGCGGTTTGACTCGTGATGAGAAGCCCTGTTAGGCACTGTGAGCCGCCGCAAGTGACCGCCTGACGTTCCGCGAAGTTCTGCAAGGTCTGCGAGGACTGACGCGCGGAAAGATGGAAAAGTATGGAAAAGTACTCTAACTAGTTACTTTTATCAGAAAGTAACATTGTAATGTAACTGATTACTTTTTAATGACAGTACAGTAATTTAATTACTTTAATGTAATTTTTAATGTAATTAGTTACTTCTACTTAACGTCCCCCTACACTGCTGGTGGATGCATCGACTATTGACTAATGGGGCCAAAGGATGGATGAATACCTGTGTTTTAGTTGTATGGAATCTGTCCCAGATAATGACTCCTGCTGCACCCATAGCAGCACTATCTCCTACAGTATTCACCAAACAAGCCTGACACATATACAAACACACATTGTGACAACAGTGCTATATTGCATGTTCACAGTTACACCAAAGAATAACAAAGTGACCCATTAGCTTTGAAACATAAATCATATTAATTTACTCTCACTTATTACCTCAGAGAGAAAGTTACTGGAGAAGGTGTACGTACTCTTGACCAGTGGAAAAACAGGAAGCTCAAATGTTGTTCCTGCAAGAGCAGCCACTCTTAATGCTTCCCTGATCTGATTGGATGCATACAGCCATGCACCCTTGGTTCCTTCCGGCAGTTTCTCCAGTGCAAGGATGGGGTAAAGTGCATTGCTTTGCTTCCATAACCACATTAGTTCATCGTTTAGTGCCATCTCTGCAGCAGGGCAATGGCCTGTGTAATTAGCTAGCAGCATCTGAACAGGATCAGAGTTGTAGCAGCTTGGGTACGAAGCCATGCCCCACAATCTCTGTGGGCGGAGTCTCTTTAGCTCTATCAGGGTCTCCATAAGAATAAATTGGGCTGCTGCTTGAAAGTCCACCTATTAGGAAAGTACATCAATGTGTCAACTTTCTGCTAAAGACAAAATGTGTACACCATTTCAGTGAGAAATACTGGCGTAAGATATAGAACTTTGTGTTTTTATTTATAGTAGCAGTTTCACCTGAGCCCAGTTCTCCACCTCGTCTGAGTTCCAGTCTGGGAAAAAACCCCGAAGCAACGCTCGCGATGTCTCCAAATACCTCAGCTGATTACCCCGGTTTCTGCTCCACTGCGGCTCCCACTCGTTCCACCTCAGCACCCCAAGGCCAGGCGCCCCAGCCTGCGGCAAAGTTGCTGTAAGGTCCCATTCCAATTTTTGAAGGTGGCGCTCCAGGCTGGTATGCTGGGGCAGCCCACCATTCATAGGCACTCCCTCTGCACTGAAATATGGGTATAGTCCCAATGAGTCTTCATTAAATTCAGCCACGCGGTCCTCCAACTCCATCCCGAAAGCTGCTGGATCAGGGCGACCAAGACAGTCCTTGTTTGGTACAGCCCAAAGAATCAGGAAGGGCTGACCAGGCAGGAGAGGAGAGCGGGCTGGCCCATTAAGACACAAACAGGGGGCAAAGAGGAGCAGAATAAGAAGGATGAGGGGGTTGAAGGATCCTCTGTGATCCATTGGGATGAATGTGAAGTATCTGTAAACTCCTCATCCACACACCCCCTTCAACTCCACCTGAGACAGAGAGAAAAGGTTCAGGTATTTTTCAAATCTTTTGATTTTTAGAAGAAAAAAAACTCTTTATATTTACCAGATGACCTATCCAGAAGGACTGATAATTGGTTTGCAGTCTCCAGCCAAAACATATCCTAATGTTCATGGTTATTCTAAGAATACCATTAAGCCAAAATTGTTACAACAAAGGACCCCAGAAGCAAAAACACATTTTATTATAGCTCATTTGTACTTGGTGAAGAGGTTAATCTTCAGTCTTTATTCAAAGACTGACAGCTGTTTGGGCAAACAGAGGAAGTTCCACGTAAGAAAGAATATTGAGTTTTGATGCATGTCTTCATTGAGGACTGGTGGTTCAAGTCAAGCCTGGATTGTCTTTTGCAGGGAACATTGTGTTGTGTGGGGTCTTCAAGTAGGTGAGGGCTAGTCTGTTTTTGGCTTTGTATGCAAGCATCAATGGTTTAAATCTGATCTGGGCAGCTACAGGATTATTATATTTTTAGCAGCCACTATAATTTTTCTTTTTTTTTAAAGCACCAAATGTTCTCCCTTGAAGCTTGTATCAAGCTAGGAAACAAACCTTTAATTTTAGGGACTTGATTGTTAAGACAAATTTAAGATGGTTCAATACTGTATTTACCCCTGAGATGATGTGAAATATACATATTTTGAAGGTTTGCCTGGCATGTGCTTGGTGGGTTTCCTTCAAGTATTCCAGTTTCCTTCCCCAATCCAAAGACATGCAGATTAGGAGAATTCTCAAATTGCCTCAAGTGTGTGAATGAGCATGTGTGTATGTGTGTGCTTCAATTAAATTGGTACTCTGTCCATGGTGTATTTAGCCTTGTGCCCTAAGTCTCTTTGGATAGGCTGCAGCCCCTGTAAACAGGATAAAGCAGTATACACAATGAGTGAGTGGAGTGAGTGAGTGAGTAAGTGCTTGTCATGTTTGTCCAGCCTGTATGTGGAGAAAGTTATCCGCTTATTTTGACTGAAAGAGGTGAGAATCTTCAGGTGGGTGGAACAGCGCTTCTTGGAGCTTAATTTTTTTTTAGTCTACAAATGAATTTTGATCTTAGAATTCTAAATAATGTCCTGTGGAAATGTTTACAGCACAGCACTCTCAAAAGCACAGGAAAAGGAGCAAGACTCAGACTTCTTGAGGATATTTTGCAGAACCTTGATGAGATTAATCAGAGGTAATGACTCTGCAGTACAAAGATGTCCCTATGCTTTGGTGTTTGTTCACAGCTAGCTGTAGAGGGCAGCAATGTGCCACACAGCATTGTATTATACACTACGTGTTGTACTTTTACATATACTGTACTGCAGGTGAAACATTTTGTTTAAACTGTATGTAATAGGGGTCATTAAAACTGGAGCATTCATAAAATTAGTCATTTTAATCCTCTGAAATATTAACCTCAATCGTATTCATCTAAATGTTGCATTCTTAATATAATTGTTTGAAACCATAGTATAATGCTAAATTAACACCAAAAATGGTTGAAAATCTAGGTTTTCCCTCTGAAATGACTTCCCTACTGTAAAAACAACCTCACTCATTCTTAATATTTATGTTCAGTAACCAGTCTGTCCTGGTCAAGGTCATAATAGAGCCAGAGCCTGTCCAGGGAACACTTGGTGCAAGATGGGAATGTACCTTAGATGAGATTTCTAATGTTTTCCAGAGCACCATGTTCATTCAGGGCAAACTACCTACTGGCTGTTTATAAAAAGGGAAAGAAAACCAGGTGGATCTTTCTAGAACATGCAAATCTCTGAACAGACAGTAACTTGAGATCAGGGTCAATCTAGTGATCCGGCAGCTGTGATGCAAGCAGTGTCACCGTGACACTATAAAAATATACAACAAATGAACAAGAATTTGAGCAAATTCATTTTAGAAGGGGGAATTTCCTATGTTGTGCAGACAGTGTAAATGATACAACTCATAGTGGTAAAACATCTTCATTCATTCCTGAATGGAACGCGATTTTATTGTCGACTTCCATGAACATAACAGCACATACTCATTCACATCTGGGGCACCGACTGTACCTGCATGTTTTTGTGAGAACCCAGAGGAAATCCTATTGTAAGATTTAATTCATTATTCCATTAATGGCATATTTCTAGGTCGTATCAGATGCCTTTGAGTAAAGTAGAATTCACTGATCTGGATAATTCCAGTGTACATAATCCGTGCATATTTACTCTGCTTTTCTAATGAAAAAACTATTTCACAGACCTGTGTGAAATGATCATATTCAGAAACGTAAGGTCATAAATCAGCATTGACTTCCAAACACTTGCTGGATGTTGTCACTAAATCTCACTCTGAGCCTCTCTTTCACGCTAACTTAAACCCCTGAGTTTAGAGCAGGAGAACTAAATCTAAAAACCGTAAAATATTGCTAAATTTGGCGCACAAGGCCCGATCCTCGAATCTTTTATGCTGAAGTAAGTTTTTTTTTTTTTTTTTATGTATGCCTAGAGGGTTAAGTCCTATGAGGAAAGAGTAATAGAGCCAGCGCCTTTTGGTGCCAGCAAACCTAATGAACCAACTACAGACGCTGAATGAGGAAGATATGTGCATTGGGAACAGGATTTGATCTCTGTGGGCCAAACATCGTCTCTGTGAGCTGTCATGCCTTTTTTTCTGGCATGCCCATTTTAAACTTGGCAGGCAGACTCGCTTTTGTTGATGCTAGTGATAGTTTTAGGTCACTTCCCTCGTCTGCTAGCAGAAATCCAAAAAAAAAATAAAACTATTATTAGCTTTGATCTATAATGACATTAGTTTATTGCACAGCGCAAAGTATAGACTTTTATTACAAAAGTCACTTTTCTGTTGCAATGTTTCAACACCAAATCCAGTCTCACTACATAAGCACTATTGTTAGTAAAGATCCTGTGAGGAAGAGGACGGTGAGGAACATTGCAAAGTTTGTAGGTCAAACTTACCTCCATGTCAGTACTTGGCTCTGGACCAAATCACACAATCTGTAGAAAGGATGATGATGATGATGATGATGATTGTAAAAGGTTCCTGTAGTTGAGTAGATATCAAAAGAGAATGTTTGAAGTACGCATATGGATGGGTGGATGGAAGAGGTTGCCTCATTTGCTCCTGCATAATCTGGTTAATAAGCAGGGTCACTGCATGTCACATGACCAGTCTGATTGTAATCCCATAATCCAGGAAATAACCAAATGCTCAGATGAACTCTTTCGAATCTCTTTCTAAAAAACAGACACAATACACACACACACACACACACACACACAATGTTTGAGAATTGGGTTCCTTGTCCTCAGCAGCAGCAGTTCATGACTATAGATTTTGGTATGTCAGAATGACATTAATGATGATTTAGCTTCAAATACAATTAAGTCGAGAGGCGATCTCAGTTGATGGAGGTCTAGCTATTACAGGCAGTTGTGAGTCGATGACATACAGTCATCCATCATACAGTCTCTAAGTGTGTTTTATATGGTTTTATACTGGTGCCCCATACAGCAGCTGAATATCCTGTCACCAAGGAAGCACACACAGAAGAGCTAATAGCATTAACCCTTTTTTTTTTTCAGAATTCAGCTAAATTTCCAGCCCAACTCCATCTCAAAAACCACATAAAATACAGTACAGTACATACAATCTACATTGTCCATTCCTTAACATTAAAAAGCTAAAAACATCATTTATTCTGGCATGGTGGCTTAGTATTTAGCACTGCTTTCCTGAACATCCAAAGTTGGAGCTTCTCTGGTTTTGGTGAGAGGAGGTTGCATGTTTTCCTTGTGCTTTGTAGGTTTTCTCCCACAGTCCTGTTTTGTGCTGTAGGCCAGCTGGTGTAGTAGTGTGTGTGATGCATCTGTGACCTGAAATGGGTTGGCACCACCATCCAGTGTGTGACCTGCTTTATGCCCTGAGCTCCCCTCATCCATCTTCCTCCACCCCATTACCTCATGAATGAACACATGATATGGAAGAATGTATTATAAAATAGCCCCGTGATGGATTGGCCCCACATCCCTTGTGCTAATAGAAAGGTTAGTTACATTTAACCCCAATAAGAAATTACACTTTTTTGATAGTAAACTGTCGTTGTTTTTTATTTTTCAGTAAAATCAAATTATTAAACACCACTTTAACTGGTAATGCCGGAAATCCTAGGACCGTTTTGGTCTTTGTGTGTCACCGTTAAGATTGGAAAATTCTGATATTGTGGCTGGTCCCAGTGATCCCCGAGAATAATGTTAGGCTCATTCCCAGAAGTTTGAGTTTGATTCCTGCACAGCATTATTTATCTACACTAATGCACACGTTAATGAAAATGCCCCACAGTGATTGTGTGTGTGTGTGTGTGTGTGTGTGAATTGATTTGAGATTATCTGCTTGAGGTATCTGAGGTGATGCCTGCTCCTCATGTCCTGTCGTCATAGAAACGGCTCAGATAAGCCTGACCGACACAGCAGTAAGGTCCACGGTATGGTGAGCGAGTGAGTGTGGTAGGGCAAGTCATAACTGATTTTATGTCCATGGACAGTGTGTGCAGTCATACCCAGTTATGTGGCCTCTGTGGTAAACTTAAGACACACATGGCGTGTGTATATCTTGCATTATCTTGGATTTGGGGTACGGGTGGGTGATGGACGTGCGGTTTGGCATCTCTGACTGATGCAAGCACAGATTGGCCCCGTACCTACAGACAGAGTAGATAAGATTTATAACTATATTGCAACAAAGGGTTCTATTTACCTTCATTGTATAAATCAAAGTCTGCTGAATTGAACCCTGTCACTGTAAATGGCCCATTTACTGATCATCAGATTATCAAAGAATGTTTCAAAGTCTTAGAATAAAAAACTCACACTCACATTCTTGGGTGACAATCATGTGTGTTTATGATTGTGTGCTATATTACTAATAGTCCTGGGTCAGTCTGGAGTGTTTCTGGTGGGATTTGGGTTTTATGGAGCTAAATGTCACCATGTTACTCTACCATCTCAGATCAAACAGATTAAACTCCAAGCAGAAAAAAAAATACAAGGGGACTTCAAGGCGCGCATGAAGGTGTAAAAACCGATTGACGTTTACAGAAGATTTCAAGCACAGAACGGTGATGAGACTCTTAGCTGCAGTAAAACATTTGAACGATGCAAACGAATCTGCAATCGTTCCTGCGACCATTCAGCGAGTGGAACGCCTGATCCTTGGAAATCGATTAATAACTTAATTTAATAACATAACTTGTCACCAATTTGTGACAGAGACACTACACAAGAATCCCCCATACAGTCCTGACCTTGACCAACATGTCTGGGCCATTAAAGGAATTCCTTGGAGGCCAGCATTTCAGACGTGAAGCAGACAGTCCGATCATGTCTCCAGCACACTGAGAAAACTTTCTACCTCGATGGTATCCAAGCACTAGTGAAACACTAAGTGCATTAGTGTAGCAGGGGCATTATATAGAGAAAAACAACTGTGGAAAGATAACTGTGTTCTCTTGTTCTGCACTATCAAAAGTCCTAAAAATAGTAGCGTTTTTGCCACACTCAGAAGAAATCTATGTAATTTATATAAATTGTGGAATCATTTTAATAAATTGTGGACTCGTTGATTACAGCCTAGTTTTAATACTTTCGTCCAATTCTAAAGTACAGATCTAGACCATTCAACCGTGAGCCTGGGAGCAATAAAAGGCACAGCACCTCCCTCTTGTGGAAACAACGCTCACACCTGGAGCTATGAAGCCACTTCCCTGCTGTATTAGTCTTATCTAAAGCTTATTATAAGTCTTATCTATGAAGACTAATGTTAATAACTAGGATTAAAGTGGCACGATGTCCAATTTATTTTTTTATCTCTTTATTTTGCAATCAGCACAAACACTAATCCATCATTCATTCATTCATTCATTCATTCATTCATCTTGAGTAGTCCTGCTCAGTGCAGAAGCGGATACGGAATCTGTGCTGGCTCTGAGACAAGAATACACCCTGGATAGGATCCCAGGACCATGCACACACATATACACACCTTCAGGGATTCATTCACACTTAGGTGAGAACATGGAAGAAAGCCACACGGACATGTAAAACTCTGCACAGCAACCAGAGCTCAGGATCAAATCGGGGATGCTAGGGATGTGTGGTGGTAACACTGTCACCATGCCAGAAAGCAATTTCTGTATTTGAAGAAAAAAGAATGAAAAAATATTTGCAATAAACCTACTTATAACTGATAAGTCTAGCAGTAGTTGTGACAGTTTTGGAACCAATAAAGTTTATGTCCTTTCTCAGACAGAAGTACTTTTTCAAAGGGAATAGCGCATGCATTTCTGTGCACACTCAGAGTCACACAGTCATATACAGTCATATTCATTCTAATAAGGTTATTGTATCTATGCTGTGCATCATTTTTTTTAAGTTAAAATTTGCACACATTACTATTTAATTCAACTGCCTTTAGCTTTGATTATGTGTTGGCCAATTTTTTTTTCTTTCACAGGGTCGCCAGAACAGATCACCCATTCACTCCATCATCTTCTATACCACTTTATCCGGTATACAGGGAACACCAATTAACCTAACCTGTATGTCTTTGGATTGTGGGAGGAAACCAGAGTACCCGGAGGAAACCCACCAAGCACGGGGAGAACATGCAAACTCCATGCACACAGAGAC
>JAQMYJ010000040.1:9048460-9059122 GCA_030014305.1 Clarias laeviceps | reverse complement strand
ATATATATATATATATATATATATATTTTTTTTTTTTTTTTTTTTTTTTTTCACACTCTACATATTGGTCTTTTTAATATAATAATTTATTTGCAATTGATTACAAATTGATTATGATTAATTTCGATTTATTTCTGTTGTTGCCTTTAAATAGATCGATATTCTCAAATTGTTAAATTTTTTTGAAATTTGATTTTTCCTTTAAATATAATTCCTTTCAGTGTGCCTCTGTTTGCTCACATAAGCTGGTTTTCATCCAGGACTGTGTGTGTGAGAGAGAGATTCATTAAATTGGCAGACATTTTCCTCAGCATTCTGCAGTAGTTCCTTTTCATGGTCAGGAAGAGCAGGTGACATCATTTCCAATGCAATGAATGGTCAGCTCAGAGCTGCCAGAGGCCTCCAGAGACCTCCTTAGTGTGTGTGTGTGTGTGTGTGTGTGTGTGTGTGTGTGTGTGTGTGTGTGTGTGAGAGAGAAAGAGAGAAATCCTGTTATATTTACATACACATACTCACTCCGGCTCAGTCTTCCAGCCTCAGGGCAGCCCACCGGCCCTAACCGAGCCCTAATGATGCCCCTCACCTGAAGCGTTCGCAGATCTCTGTACAGAATGCCAGACGTTTTCCTCCTCGTCAACAGGATGTGAAATTACGAAATGAGCAACCCCTACTTCAAAGACAACACACAACCCAGCCTTGTGAAACATTGAGAAAATCCTTGTACAGTCTCATTGAGAATTTTTTTATTTCATCTGTAAAAAATGACTAATAAAGCCAACATGGCCTCCTCCACGGCTCCCTTTATGAGTCCAAACAATTACTTTGAGCTGGCACGAGACCAGAACCACCAGACAGAGGGAGGCAGATAGAAGGGTGACATCATTTGACATTTGCTTCAAATGTCTGGAGAAAATAATTAAACCTCTGCATATGGACCTGCACCACCTCCTTTTTCCCATATCTTCTTTCTGCTAGACTGTAGGGCTATTAATATCCATAATTTAATGAACACAATTACACAATGGAAATTAACCTATGAAAAAACATTGCATGTGTTGTGATTCACACATGTGAGCATTTTGTATGTAAGGGCACGTGTGTTTCAGTTTCCACATTTTTATTTTTCACATCGAATCACATATTAGTCATTTCCTTGAATTCACCTTCACCTATAATGACTTATTAAAAACAGAATAAGATCATCTGATCACAGTGGGTCTTAAAATTAAGCAAATACAATCTCACATGAACAACAACATATAATGTTTTTCGCTGTGCCATTATTTATTTAACAAAAATGAAAGAAAAAAAATTTGGACAACACCAAGTACCTCTTACTGCTTCCACAGTATTTAAGATTTAAGTTGCAGCCTGGTGCTGCTAATCATCTGCCCTTGATTAATTGATCACCTAGTTTGTAGACTTTTATAAAAGCAGAAGTTTTGGCAGTTTGCTGGTTTTGAGCATTCAGGTGTGTGTTAATACAATGACAAGAGGGGACGACATAAGCAATGGTCTTAGAGAAGAAATTGTTGCTGCACAACAATCTGGAAAGAATTATGAAATAATTTCCAAACTCCAAAAAAAATTGGAGTCCAATGTTCTAAATTGTGAAAGAATATTCTTCTAAGAAAATTTTTTCTAAGATCTGGGTGTCTCAGCACATTCAACTGTGCACTGCTCACTGAACAATTGCAGGAGCTACATCTCAGACCCTACAGGTCTGACTGAGCATATTAAATGTTAAAGTCCATGACATCACAATTAGTAGAAGACTGAACAAATATGGTTTGTTTGGAAGTGTTGCTAGGAGGAAGCCTCTTCTGTCTAAAAAGAACATGAAAGCATAAAGCACAAGGTTTATGTCCTATAGACAGATAATACCATAGTTGAGCTGTTTGGCCTTAATGCCTAGAGTCTGAGTCTGAGCTTGAATTTGCCCAAGACTAAGACCCGCTATAACCAGATGATTTTTACGCAAAAAATACACATAATTAAAAGCGGGGGCACTAACTTTTGAACGTAAGAGTAGATCATTGATTTTAGTGTGGTACTCATTTAGCCTTGTCCGTCATCCTCACTAAAGTCGAAGATAGATATTAGATGTAAGGGAGCTTGAGCTGAACTTTTCAGCACCTAGCAACTCCGGGCACAGAGGGACACGGGGCGCAAGGAAACATTGTGGAATGTGTCAAGGCGGGGGCTGGGGGGGGGCTTATTCTGCCCTGCAGTGTTTTTTTTGTCCTCGTTCTCACTGTAGATAGCTGTCTTTCTCTCAACCACTCTAGTATATACTGGCTCCTACATACATATTGATTTCCTATACTCACTCGGATCCTACTTAATTAGGCACATCTGCTTTATACCACCATTAACTGCCCCTTTTATCACCTAGACGTCTCATATTCCTGCATGACTCTAGACCATCTGATGTTTTTTTATAAGCATTTCTTTATCGTGACTATCAGTTAAAAGAGACTGCCACTAACCTGATAATTAAATATTGGCGCTGGTGTGGATTGTTACATGCTTTCCCTGTGCTCATGTTGGTTTCTCCAGGCATAGGAACATACTGGTAGGTGGACTGATGACTCTAAGGGTGTATCAGTGTGTCCATATAGATGTGTACGGTGACCTGCAATGGACTGACTTCCCATCTATAGTTGTATTACTACCTTATATGCAGTGTTCTTGAGATGCACCATGACTCTGACTGGGATAAAGCAGATACAAATGAATGAATTCATCTTAGTGCATTTTTAAACACCTCTGTGTCACTACTGGGTTGAAAATAGTCCACCAGCCAAAAATATCCAGCCAACAGTAGTAATGTAGCCAGACACTGATTTACACATATTCTGAAAGGGAATGAAGACACAAACATGTAGTAAAGACCTGAACTTTATCATTTTCGAGAGAGGGTTGAGTGTACGCTACGTGGTGTTTCATCATCTTCAGAACCGCACAAGCTTGTATACTCCTTGCGGGTTTGTCTTGGAGTTGGCTGTTGGGGTTGAATGCTCCCATCATTTGCTGGCTGAATGTCCTCCCAAGTGTTCACGGTGTTAAAATAAAGCCTACCTCTGCACCCGCTACCCTCACACAAGCACAGCATGCACTACTATGAAAATAGGCCTGGATCACTGATTAAGAACGATCCAGCACCCGGATGATAATCTCAGCTCTATTTCCATTGAAGGTGGGGTAGAAAGTGGCTGAAAATCTACCCAGATGAGATGAGTATATACCTGCAAATGTATTTATAAAGTACTAAAGTGGCTAAAAGAAATAATGAGCTGAACGTGGAACGGTGTAGCACTTGATCTCCCTCTGTGTGTGTGTGTGTGTTTGCACTTCACTGTGCAGAATGAAAGTGCTTTCAGTGAGGATTTTCAGCGGTGGGTGTGTGTGTGATACAAAAGCGCACTTTCAGCGGTCTTTTATTATTAACACGTGCGTTTCGGGACCGAGTCCAAAATGAACGTTGTGCCACAATGCCGAACAAAATAATATACGCCACACACATGACACGACTTTTTGTACGCTTTTGGACCATGGCCCGATGCCTGCCTGCGATTGGCTGTCCAGAAGAGGGGCGGGGAGCCTTGCTTTCCCCTCAGCCGTCGTCCTCTCTACCCCCTTTCTCTGTCTGCGAGAGCGAACGGACCGGAGGCGCGCGCATACACACACACACACACACACACAGAGACGACTCCATCTCCGCTTCACCGTGCCTGACCCTGTTCACTCGAGGACAAGAGACGCGTCCACCCGCGGTAATCCTTCTGTCCTATCCGGTTCGGACGGACCGTGCACTGCAAGGACACTCGAGCCGGTTTGGACAGCAGGAATCTTGCTGCTTGGCTAAACTTTCAACTTGGTGCGCTTTTCCCACTTCTGCGGGTCCGGACCCGGTGACTCATCCGTCACTTTCCGTAATCAGTCCATCACTGGCTGCTCGGCTGCGCCATGTCTCCTATCCGCCGGTCACTGTTGTACCCGGGACCGGGACATCCCCTTTGACCATCCTGTCCTCTTTCGCATTCAGACTCGAGCCGAGTTAAACCAGTCGAGGACATGCAGAACGCGCGGTTTGGCGGGGTTTTTCCCCTCGTGGTTGTCCCGTTACCTGATGTTACGCAGCAGGTCCTCAACCAGCCGTGGAGCCCCCCAGACTAGACTAGACTAGACTAGATCACCGGGCTGTTGTTGGTTTTTTTTTTTGTTGTTTTGTTTTGTTCTATTCAGGTAGCTTGATTCACCTGCATAAAATTCCAGGTGCAGAAACACTTTTCTAAATTTTATCAGGCGTTCACCCTTTTGCGCATGGACTGCGAGACGCACAATACCGGCAGACAGACAGACAGACAGACAACAGGTGCTCACTCACTCTGCATGCGCATGAATGAATGGATGAATGAATGAATGGATGAATGAATGAATGGATGGATGGATGGAGGAATGAGGACGCTCCATCACCTGTCTTTATTACAGGAATGTCACCTCACGACTGCGCATTACGCACACACTTTATAATCGGCTGTATGCATGGTCTGCTCGTTGTATTTATCCCTTGATATTCGAGCCTTTACTACGAGGACGTTTGTCATTTAAGGTGAGTAGGTCAAAGAAAATGAAGTGAGGATGCTGATGTTTAAACCCGCACTGCTACACTATATGCCGTGCATTATTATGCTCTGGACATCTTGTTCAGTGTGATGGTGTGCTTTTTCGGACATGGCCCATTTGTGTGTGTGTGTATGTGATCAGTCTCGTTCTCTGTCCATGTGGATTATAACGAGGCGTTGTAATAGCACGAATCCACCGCTAGGGGTGTTACAGACCCCTGTATGTTCAGGTAACTTAACATCATCAGTATCAGGTTTGGGACAAGATCACGTTATGAAGTGGCACCAAATAATAATCTAGCCATAGCTCAAAGTTGCATTGGTAAGTTATAATTCTCTAGGGAAAAAACACAGCAAAATAGACATTTTTCTTGTACCAGTAGTTAAAGTGTTATTCAGCGTTTATTCGTCACATATACATTACTGTACAGTACAATTCTTTATTCTTCGCATATTCCGGCTTTGTTAGTAGGCTGGGGTCAGAGCGCAAGGTCAGGTTTTTAAAAACACCACTGGAGCAAACAAGGTTAAGGCCCCAACAGCAGGAAACTGGCGGAAGTGGGGCTCGAACCATCAACCTTCCGATGAATAATGCAGAGCCCTAACACACCACCACTCTCGGTCTGTGGTCACATCTGGTCTATGGTCATACATAGCTCTGAAGGCTGTGCGTTTCAATTCCAGCACCACCATATGCCACTGTTGGTTGCTTAGACAAGAACTTTAAAAATCTGATTTTTTTATTCTTTCTCTTGTAAAATGACGTAAAATGTAAAATTGTAAATGTAAAATTACTATAAAACTATTTACAGATCATTTGAATAATTAAAATATACAGCAAAACATGTGACATCATCATCATCTTCTTATTAAGAAAAAGTATAATTTAGTGTCATTTTTTTATTGTGGTGAAATAAATGACTACTGTATTGGCTCTATAATATTACAATACTGTATGTTACACTTTTCTGCATGAATGGTATAGGAGATTTGGGTCATTGTGTATCAATGCTTATTGCAGAGGTGACAGCTGCTACCGTGTGCCACCAGTGGGACCAACTTCCTGAGAGGATAAAACCACTGCAGGGTAGCGTCCTCTAGTTTCCCATGTCTCTGATGTCTCTTATGGTAATACACACTCTTTTAGGGCCTGTTGCGACATTCAGACATCTTTGCGGAAGCCAAAACAGGTTTATGAAGGCTAGACCAATAAAACATGTGGATAAGTTATGTGTGTGAGTAAATCTCTCTCTCTCTCTCTCTCTTTCTCTCTGCCTCTCAGTTTTGCTCTCTGTCCTGTATGGCTTTTTATTCCTATCTGATAGTTTCAAGTTTCATATAGGGATGGAAGCCATGCAGGGCTGGGAGCCTACGTCGTCATGGAGACTGGCCAGAGTTGAGTCTAGTGGCTCTTGTGCCAAACAACTGTCTTCACCTGTCAACTAAAATACACACACACACACACACACATACGCTAGTGCTGGCACGAGTCCGGGTCCAGATGCCCACCGGGCGCTTCTTGCTGCAGGGAGACTGTGTGAAACTGTGCTGCCAGTCGAGTTTACAGACAGCTCTCTGAAGTAATCCTAACACACGCACACACTCTCAGGAGCCGGACATCTGCTGCAGAGCTGCACAAAGACAGATGTTCATTTGCATCAAGTGGCATCAGGTACACACACACACACACGCACTAATAGACCTCACTGGCTGTTGCTGAGCTTTTAATGAGTAAAGGTGCAGCCTCAGGCTCAGTGAAGCAGACCTGCAGGGAGCTGATTCGTGTCAGTAAGAGTTAGCTTAACAGACAGAGACATTGCTTTTTGCACCAAAGCCTCAACTGGGGATTTCAGTTTATCTGCACATAATTTATGACATTCACCCACTCATCTGTTCAGGTGAATTATTTCAGAGCGACTGCTTCATGGTACAATGTCAGGGTTCTTGACTCTTCTGTTTACAATTTATGACATTTAACCAATACTGAAGTAACTTTCAAAGAACATGAATGTGGAAAATTTTCATTTATGCAATAGACTGGAAACGTGCTTTCAAATCTGTCCAGCTATGGAACAATTCACCGCCACTCTATTTCTGATACACTAAACCGTAGGTTTATACATTGACTGGCCAAAAAGAAGTCACACACCCTAAGCTTTCACTCAATCACCTTTAGCTTTAATTACAGAACTCAATATGATAGGCAGTTTGTGTGTGAAAATGATTCCTCATGCTCTCAGAACGTCTCCACCACTGGAGTACACGTGGGCCATCGGGGAAGAGAAGCTCCATAGATGTGATAACCTGGTCGTTCAGTACATTCAGGTCATCATCTGATTTCATTTTATTGCCGCATAACCTTGCTTAGTCTAGACCTGACCAACTGAAGCGACCCCACATCATAACACTGTCTCTATATCATCATACATAGTACAGTGGCCACTGTGTATGATGGGTTCATGCGCTTGCCTTCTTACCCTGATACACACATCACTCTGGAATAGGGCCAATCTGAATTCATCAAACCACATGACCTTTCATAAAGTCCGATCTTTATGCTCCCCAGGTAATTCAAGCATTTTTGTCTGATAAGTCTCACTAACATGAGGTTTTCTTATGGCATGCTCAACACATTCTGTGTATGGAAATGCTCTTATTTTCACTATTAAACACAGCAATCATTTTAAAATAAAATGCAACTTCACTTCACTTATGGAGTTCACTTAGGCGAAAAAGTATTTGCAGGTTTTGATAATGTCTTCAGCCAGTTCTAGTAATTTAAAATCTGCTTAGTTGTTTTCTTTGCTTGATACATTCCAATAATTTGACCTTTCTGAAATCTTGGCTTTTTTTTTTTTTGTCCAGGCAGTGTATTAATACACTTTTTGTAATTTGTTACCATTTTTGTTGGAAGAGCATATTTATGGGGACCTATATAGCACAGTTTTCAAATAAATATTTTTTTAAGTGTGTGTTTTAAATTGTGTCTTTTTAAGCCAATTTGTAAGAAGCGTTCACTGTCAGAGTCTTGTAACTGCCCCAGGTAAAGCTTAACCTTTCACTCACTCACTCACTCACTCTCTCTATGATGATTATCCTGGACAAAGCAGTGGGAGGCCTGAAGCCTACCCCAGGGGACTTGGACATGGGGTGGGGAACACCCTAGATGGTGGGCCATTTAATCTCATTTTACCCTCATCTGTGCATCATAATGCTTTGCTTATTTGGGTACTGGTCTCGTTTAACTTTGTTTTCAATGTAGTCTGTGTTCAGGGAATAAAAATCTAAAGCCTTTGTGATCGCTTCATCATTGGTATATTATTCCAAGTGACAATTGCAGGTAAACGGACTTTGACAACATTAGGTGAAATAACAAGGCGATGCAGCTCAAATACAACTGAAGCTAGGGATTAATGCATGCAAGATCGTGCTTGTTCTTCCGTGACTCATTTTATGCCTAGCAACTTCACAATGTCGCAACAAAGACTAAGATTTCAGTTGATTCTCTGAACTGGATTCCAATATGGAGCGTTTAATGAATATTAAATGCTATTCGCATCTATTTATGCTCCAAAGGTCTGCAACTTCTCGGCATCATGCTCATTAATTTGACAAATAACAAGTGTGAGTGCGAACACTTTCTTCTGGGCTTGTCTTATATGCAGATAGGAACATTGTGCTTTATAAACAGTTCATCCATTTTTTACGGTCACATAAATTTTGTGGCAACATGTACTAAAAAGAAAAGTGTGTTAAAAGGTAGTCAATCAATTTAATTATGTATTCATTAATAAGGAAATGGAAGCAGCATAGCTTGTAAGACAGCATAATTTTGGTGTAATACTGTAGTGTAGAGAACTGATTAATCTAAAATGAAAGAGTAAAAGCAAGGGTAGGTCAGCGGGTCAGGTTCTCTAACAAAGTCATATTGGAACAAGTAGAAATTGATGCATCGACACAGATGTGTGCTTGAAATACTGTTAAATTATGCTCCTAACAGAAAGGAAGCCCTTAAATAAATTTCAGACATTTGTACCTGCTCTATCTTTGAGCCTGTTTGGATTAATTCCAAAATTTCATCAGTTTGTCAGTTGGATACAGTGATAATTGCTTGTCCTTGAGACATTAAGTTATTATTGAGTTATTACTTTTTTTTTGCTAATTTGTCCCTCTTAAATGATTCAATTTCAAACAATTTTTTTTATTATACAAAGATAACCCGAGTAAATACAAAATGCTTTTTTTTAAATGAAGCTTTTAAAATTTCCTTTATTAAGTTAAAAAGCTGCTTAACATACCTGGCCCTATGTAAAAAAGTAATTGCATCCCTTGCTGAAACATGAATGAACTGTGATTTTTACCAGTCCTGTTGAATGAAGAAATCACTTAAATAGAACCTGTCTGACAAAGTGAAGCATGCTGAAGATCCAAGTGAAGATCAAAAAAGGCAACGTGTTCTAAATAAATTCAAAAACAGATGGGAAACAAGGTAATTGATATGTATCAGTCTGAAAAAGGGTTACCAAGCCATCTCTAAGGCTTTGGACAGGTCTGCTTTGAGAGCCATTATTTACAAATGGAGAAAAACGTGAAAACCTGCACACTGAACCTTCCCAGTAGTGGCCAACCAACAAAAATGACTCCAAGAGCACAACAACGGCTCATCCAGGAGCTCATAAAAGAATCACATCTTGCCTCACTTGGCACAGTTAAGGTAAGTGTTCATGATTCAACAATAAGAAAGAGACCGGGGAAAAAAATGGCATCCATAGGAGAGTTTCAAGGCGAAAGCCACTGCTGACCAAAAAGAACACAAAGGCTCATCTCACATTTGCCAAAAAATATCTTGATTATCCCTAAGACTTTTTTGGTCGAATATTCTGTGGATTGACGACACAAAGATTTATCGTTTTGGAAGGTGTGTATCCCATTACATGTGGCGTAAAACACAGCATTTCATAAAAAGAACATCTGTGATGGTTTGCAGCTGCTTTGCAGCTTTAGGACCTGGACGATGTGCCATAATTGAAGCATATGTAGCAGGGCAATTATCCAAAACACACCAGCAAGTATATATAAAACAAATTATTGATTAAAATATATGTCTTACAAACTATAAGTAACAGTAATATTATATCATCTTTGTTAATAATGAACTGTGCATGAAATTAATGTCAAGGCACAGAGACTGATGGGTAATTGTGCTTGTCCACTAACAGCAAAGTTATGAACCATTGTTTACTTATTCCCTACAACATTTGCAGTTTAATTTGAACTGAGCAGTTTCGCTCACTACAGTTTGGAATCTTGCTTAAGATGGGCAAATATAGGGCCTCCGAGTGGCGCAGTGGTAAAGTGCCTGCCCTATCATCTGGAGATCGCTGGTTTGATTCCTGGGTGATGCTGTAACCTCTCGCAGCCGGAGGTCTTGAGAGAGCTGATTGGCTGAACTCTCTCAGAGGGGAGGGATGAGAGGTACTTAGTGCTTATGAGTTAATCATGGCTCTACTGCCAATAAGGGCGTCTGTGAGCTCACACAAGTGGAAGGAGTGGATAGCGCTGTCCTCCGAGTGTGTTACACTAGGCCTTGTTCACACAGGCGTTAAAATCGTGCATTTTTCTGGCGTTCGTAGCGTCCGGTGAGCATGGATCAAGCGCTGAGGTTTTTCTACACATAGGAGTCAATGAGTGTTCGCACAGGCTTTGGTGACGTGCGTTTGTCTGGCTGCGCGTTTATACGGCGTCAAAAAAAACGTTGCATGCAGCTTTTTCTTTGCATTCAAATCCCAACGAACGCAAGGAAAATGCTTCTAGTGCGTTTTCTTTTTACGCTTCGGAGGACCGGATATATCCCATGATCCTACAGTACATGCTATACATAGGGAAATGCGGGGATAAAGCTAAATAAAAGTTACAAGTAGTCTCTCTTCGGGGCCAAATCGCATATTGGTTGATGTGGCATTGCACCAGCTGCAGCAGACAATCAAAAGTGGAAACTGACATCCGACAGTAATTGAAAAACTTGCGCGGAAAT
>JAQMYJ010000040.1:9035132-9048360 GCA_030014305.1 Clarias laeviceps | reverse complement strand
GACATGAAGTTAGTTGGTGTGAGAGAAGAGGATGCAGAGGATAGGGTTAGATGGAGGCAGATGATTCGCTGTGGCGATCCCTGAAAGGGAACAGCTGAAAGACAAAGAAGAAGGCTAATTCTTATGTAGGCCCAAGTTTATCTGGGAGTAGTACGCCTATCCGTTTTCTTAGCTGGAACATCAGAGGTATGGGTAACCCAATAAAAAAATCTAGAGTACTTAATCACCTGAAACATTTACATGCTGATATAGTGTTTTTACAAGAAACACATCTTCAAGTTAAGGATCATCATAGGTTCCTCTATCCCTGGGTAGGTAAAATTTTTCATTCTAAGGCCTTGTTCACACGGGCATTAAAATCGTGTTTTTCTGGCGTTCGTAGCATCCGGTGAGCGCGGATCAAGCGCAGAGGGTTTTCTACACATAGGAGTCAATGAGAGTGTTCACACGGGCTTTGGTGACATGCGTTTGTCTTGCTGTGCATTTATACGGCGTCAAAAACACGTTGCATGCAACTTTTTCTTGGCGTTCAAATCCCAATGAACGCAAGGAAAACGCTTCTAGATATAGCCCATGATCCTACATGCTATACAAAGGGAAATGCGAGAAAAAAAGCAAAATAAAAAAAAAAAATTTTAAACTTCCTTTAATCCGACGTTGTGCAGTCAGAGGGTGAACCCAGTAGCGGCGGCGATTTTTTTCTCTCCCTACGTCGCCGTATTACGAGAATTTTTAAAACAAGAAGATTAATGTCTAATATAGCAAAATGGTCCATATTAAAAGGAGGCACCTTAAATAAAACAACAAGGGCTTTCATATCCAGTTCCCGACACTGCCTCCACAGTTTAACACACAAACTACAATTTGGGCTGCAGGCTGGCGTTAGACAGATCCAAACGAACGCCAGTGTAGAAGTCAATCGAGCGCCACTACAGAACGCAACATAAAGTCTAGGACGTTCAGAGCGCGTTCGTTTATCCAAAAATTTAACGCCCGTGTGAATAAGGCCGTTAAATAGTGTGCAGTGTGGGAGCCCCCTAGTGACGGGGAGGAATTGGACATGACTAAATTAGGGAGTAAATCGGGAAAAAATACCCCCCCCCCCATAAAAAAAAAGATGGGCAAATATCTTGTGCAGATGCTAATTTCTTGTTATTTTGTTATTCGTTATTATGATTGTTTTGACAGTGTAACCGCATGTTCAGCACACACACTCACTTACATACTAAGGGCAATTTAGAAACGCCAATTAGCGGACTCTGCATGTCTTTGGACTATGGGAGGAGACCGGAGCATTTATAGGAAACCCACCAAGTACAGGCAGTACATGCAAACTCCACACACTCAAATTGGAGGCAGAAATCTAACCCTCGACCCTGCAGGTGTCTCAGGGACACTTTTTTATTTTTAGGAACGTGTTGGCCATCGTTTTAACATTAACCTTATTACAGTGCATTGCGGGAAATCTGTATTGCTTGCAATGTATTTTCAACATATTAAGATATGGTTATAAAAATCTTTCTTTTTTTCTTTTTTTTCTGATCCAACTAGTTAAAAAATAATGAAAAGTTAATAATACTAATAATGCTAATATATGTTCAGCCTTTATTCGTCACATATACATTATTGCAAAGTAGAATTCTTTATTCTTTGCATATTCCAGTTTTGTTAGCTGGCATGGGTCAGAGCACATGGTCAGCCATTTAACCCTGGAGCAGACAGGGTTAAGGGCCTTGCTCAAAGGCCCAACAATGGTAACCTAGCAGAAATGGGTCTCAAACCACCGACTTTCCAATCAGTACCTGAGAGCCTTAACAAACTGAGCAGGCACAGCCATACCATATAAAGTAGGCCACTTTTAATAGCCTACTGTATATGGCAGCACGGTGGCTTAAAGGTTAGCGCTGTCGGCTTGCATCTTCAGGATCTGGATTCGATTCCCGCCTCTGCGTCTGTGTGCATGGAGTTTGCATGTTCTCCCTGTGCTTGGTGGGTTGCCTCTGGGTACTCCGGTTTCCTCCCACAGTCCAAAGATATGCAAATTAGCCTAATTGGCGTTCCCAAAATTGCCTGTAGTGTGTGAATGAGCGTGTATGCGTGCACTGGGATGGACTGACACCCTGTCCAGGGTGATTCCCGCCTCATGCCCTTAGTGGGATAGGCTCCAGGCTCCCACGCGCATGAATCTATATAAATAAATAGTTTACATAAATTAAGGTTTTGTCTGAAATTGGTCAGAACTCGCTTTTTCCATGGTATTTTTATGTTTCATACATTGGAGGACGCGAAACAGTGTCAGAAAGATTTCTGTCTATCTGTCCAGTCAGATTATGACACAGCATTATGCAAAAGAAACTAATGGAACTTTGGCAGTACTGTACTTAGATATCTGCCTTTAACCTGCACCATGAGTAAAATGTTGAGTAAAAGTGATGTTATTAACAGTTAATAACCTACTTTAAAATAAGCTACTCAATGTAAACAAACACCTGCAGCCAAAGATATTAATTAAAAAAGCTAAACTGAATATTTTAAGGGAATTAGTTAAAGCTGAAATAATAGCTGATTGGTATAAGTGAATTTTTGCTTATCAGCTTATTTTTAACTTTAACCTTTTAACAATTTCTCCAAAATCTTTGCTCGTCAACGACGAGCACTTTAGCTAATACAAAATAAAGCAATGCGTATGTGAGTGAAAAATAAGATAGTGTACAACACCGCACTCTAGTGGTCAAAATTTCAGATTTTGGTTGTATTTTAAACACATCAGTCCTTATATACAAGGGCACTACGCTGTGTGCGCTTCTAGTCGCGCATGCGTACTTTGCAGTGCACTAAACCTCCGACAGAATACTGGATGAGATACAGCGCACCGGATGTGACGTTTAGCGGCATGTTTCAGTGTTACACAAGCACCGAGGACGTTTAATAACCGTGGCCTGTGAATGAAGTTACACAAGTAGCCATACACAAACACACAGAGTGTCTGCACTCGGGCTGTTTTATTCTATAGCCTAGTTTCTGTGGAGCTAGCTTGCAGAACTACCCAAGAGCTAACATGGCTAAACGTAAACACCGGCAGGATGTTGTTGCGTCTGAGAAGGACAAGACAAAGAGTCAGGATGTGAAGAAGAAGAAGAATAAAGCTGCTCCCAAAACTCCGAGCATCAAAGGTAGGGTCACTTTAAATCAGAGTTTAAAACTGGTTCAAAGTTTAGTCAAGTTGGCCCAATGCAAGTCTCTAAAGAGTACAGTTGAACCACTGCATGCATAATACAAGGTGTGTTTACAGATGAATGGAAGTCATTTGTAAATACTGTACAAGTTTCAGTCTGCTGAAAAGTTTATATTTCCCCTCTTGGATGACTGGGGAGTTTGCTTGCAGGGTTGCACTGAACTTTGCATGCCTTGCACTTGTTTATTTACTGAGTCAGTTCAGCAGCTGCAGATGTGCACTTTTGCATGGCTGCTCTTGTGGATCTGACTAGTGTAACTGGTGCACCACGTGTGCAAATAAATAATGAATTTCCTCTTTCTCTCTTAGAAGTAAAACGCGCTCCGAGCATGCACGTGAGGTGATTAAATAACAGGGCTCTCCTAACCCCCTCTTTACGTTGTGTAAGATCTGTTCAGGCCACGCCCACTGCAGGACAGTGGGAGTGGGCGTGTCTTAATGAACTCTTACTTAACATGAGGAAAAGGCAGGAGAATTCCTGCATGCCCTTACAGAAGTCCTGGAATGCTCAGGTTGAATTTTATACTATGGCTGTTCACACGAACACAAAACCTAATCAGGTACATGTTTCTGAGTAGCAAATCATTCTGTAAGTGTTATACTTCCTGTCGCATCAAATTCATTAAAAACCTAGTAACCCAGTGTAGGGATAGATCTAATGATGGAAACTTCAAAGCACTTTTGTAAGTCGCTTTGGATAAGAGTGTCTGCCAAATGTGTAAATGATCTGAAATGTACGTTGCTTCTATGTTACTCACAATGCTCATAGAAAAAAAAAACAGATTGCGATGCTATTTATTGTTATGATATTCATCAGTATCACTAACCTGAAGTTAAGGGCAATCTAACATTTTGTATTATTATTTTTTATTATTGTGCTGATGCATGCATTTCTCAGACAAGGTTACCAGAGCCAAAAATGTTGCCAGGGCCAACAAGCCCACAGGCCAAACATCGACAAAGACACAAAAGCCATCAGAGGCAAAGAAGAGCAAATATTTCAGCAAGGCATTAAAAGAAGAGCCCGAGGACGTCTCTGAGGATTCGAGCATGTCGCTTCACGAGAGCGCTGTGCCGAAGATCAACGACTACGAGATGAAAGAAGAGAAAAAAGAAAATGATCATGGGAGTGAGGAGAGTGATGAAGATGAGGAGTGGGAGGAAGTAGAAGGTGAGTTTGTGTATTTCTGTAAAAGTTTGATCAAGAATGAATGTCAATGTTTTTTTTTTGTATGTGTATTTAAGTTCATTAATGTTAATATGCGTATGTGTGCTCATAAATGTGCTTTTTTCCAGAACTGGCAGCCCCATTAGGACCAGTGGGGCCAGAGCAAGAACCTGTAGTCCCCTCTCAGCCTGTGGAGATTGAGATCGAGACGGCTGAGGAAAGGCACAAAAGACAGAAAAAGTGTGTACGAAGAGAAGGGGGGGTGAATAAAGCCTCTCATAATGTGGTTTTCTGAACACAACGATTTTATGTATTGTATAATAAATTACTTGATGCCACATTAAAAAAATCATTATAGAATAGGGAAA
Source organism: Clarias laeviceps (assembly GCA_030014305.1). Classification (NCBI taxonomy): domain Eukaryota; kingdom Metazoa; phylum Chordata; class Actinopteri; order Siluriformes; family Clariidae; genus Clarias; species Clarias laeviceps. The sequence goes on along the minus strand of JAQMYJ010000040.1, from coordinate 9,043,589 downwards.
AAAGCGAAGAAGTACTGTAGGTCTACCTTCATCATTAAATCCATATTACATAAATATGCCAATTTAAACGGTTCTTTTTATGGCCTTTATTTGTTTTTTTATGGCTTTATCTTATTTCTTGCAGGACTTTATTTGATCACTCAAAATAACTATAAATAAATTTAATAGTAAGATATTTTTTGCTAATACATTTTAAACTACCTTTTTTGGTATGGTACAAAAAGAAAACGTTGCACTGAAAATCTAAGCGAGACATTTTAGACATTATCAATTTATTACCCGTCACACTGTCAGCCAACTGATTGAGTAGACGTTGGTGATTGACAGCTAGCTCTAAGACACGTTTCTATGGTGATCATTTCCAGAGAGAAAGATGAAGCCGAGTATATGATGTACCTGCGCAGAATGGTGAATCGTTTCCACAAGACGGTACAGGAGGATACACACAAGGTGTGTCTGTGTGTGTGCATATTTGTGCATGAACTCTTTGTTTACAATTTCAAGAAAGTTACCGTGATTTTTCGTCACATCGCTGTCGTTTATGTGTCATTCAGGTTCATCTGTTATGTTTGCTGGCGAGCGGACAGTTCCAGAACCGCCTGTGCTGCGAGCCTGACTTACTGGCCATCACCTTGTCTTTAGTTCCAGCTCACTTTGCCACCCTGGTTAAAAAACCTATCAATTCTGTCTATCTGGAGAGTCTTCTCAAGTGGTGAGAACAGTGTGGAATTAATTGTGGAGAAATTAAAGGAGCAGTTTGTAATTTTCCTCTGTTAGATACAGTAATACCTCAGCATACGAATGGCCCGCCTTAAGAACTTTTATTAAGAAATGTTAAGAATTCAAAAACTGAAATTTACGAAGCATTTTTGGCATACAAGCGACCGAGCCGAGCGTGCATGGTAGGAAGCCGTGCATTTTGAGCAAGATTTAGTGAAGACATAGCACCATGGTACCTAAGAATGTTATCAAGAACTGCAGCAAGAAAAAAAGGGAGCCACTTTCAGTTTCGCTTTTTAAATCAGCCTGAAGTCTAAATATTTTTATTGTTTTATATGCAAAAATATGATTATAGTCTTGGAAATTGGTAATATTTGGGATATTTTTGGGTGGAATGGATTATCTGCATTTACATTATTTCCTATGGGAATATGCGTTTCGCAATACAAATTTTCACCTTAAGAACTCGGTTTATTAAGGTGGATTAAATTCATATGCCGATGTACCAAAGTTTCTCTGTCGAATGGCAACAACAGTGAGTATATGTAAGCTCATGTATGTGGAAGAGAGCAGATGGTGCCTTCCTTGACTTTACTTGCTAGTCTTCACCCTCCCTGGTTGGTAGCTGCTGTGGTAGAGCTGTCCACTGGGTGGGAACTGGCAAATGACCAAATTGCGAGAAAATGGAGTAAAAAGAACCACCTTTACTACCTAACAAGCGCCACACTTTTACAAACGTTCATCAAAAATAAGTGTGATTTGCCTTGTCTGGGGATGTGGCTAATTTCCGGGCAAAAAAACAAACTAGAAGTAAAGTTTGTTTGAAATTATATTATTATTATCAGAGGTATAAAAGCAATTTAAACATTTACAAACTGCATCTTTAAGCACTGCCTTCTTCTTCTTCTTCTTTTGTTTTTCTTCTTCCCATAATCCTGAGCGTTTTCAAGTCAAACCAGGACTTATGATGAAATTTCTTGTGAGTGAATGTGTAAAATCAATTTTAAATAAACATTTACAGAATACTTCAAGCGCAGTACAATGAAGAGGCTCTTAGCCGCAATAAAACATTCATACTGCCCACTGCACCTCTTGTACAATACGTGTCACAACCCCTGTACAGTCCCAGCCTCTACTGTAGGCCATTTTCACATGTCATAAAAAGTGTTCCCGGTAGGCCGGTGTTTCAGACATGAAGTAGGCTTACTGGGAAAACTTTCTACCTTGATGGTATCCAAGCACTAGTTAAACGCTGGGATAAGGGCATTCGTGTAGCAGGGGATTGTATAGAGAAATAACGTGAGAGGTTGTTGCTTAGAGCTTATTTGTTTGCTGCTGGCAGGTTTAAGGAGACGTTCACACTAAACCCTGCCCTCCCTGAAGAGAAGGACGTGCGGATGCGTGACCTGCTGGAGAGACGTTTGGGAAGTCTGTCAGTGCGTAATCATCAGGAGATGACCTATGTGAGAGATATTTCACGTCACATACTTGACCCTGCCAAAAATATTTCATTACCATCATATTATTTACCGAAAGAACTTTTTTCCTAGCTGTTCCTGCTGGTGCTGAGGTCACTGCACATCTACTGTAGATTGGTGCTCTCACTACAGCCAGTATCTTTCAAGCCAACAACAAAGGTAGATTTGTTTGTGTGCATAGACACACAAAGATGTTCTGTATGATGGAAAGGAATTTGTGCACTTGATAAACAAAATTGTATTTTTTTTCTTTAGTTTACAGCACACACCTCCAGCTGTCCTTTTTCTAAAGACAAATCTAATGAAGCTGATCGAAAGCCACCAGAACCCAAAATTTCCCCAGGGTCCAAACGTGCATTAACTTCCAGTACTGAGGGGCAAGCAAAGAGGGGAGGAAAGAGACAGAAAATAAATGTTAAGGATGAAGGGGACAAAAGGAAAGAAGCAATCGGGGAACAAAGACCAAAAAACACCAGGAGAAGGAGTACTGCATCTAAAGTGTCCTATAAAGAAGACAGCAGTGATGGGGAAGAGCTTAGTGATGGGGAGGAGTTTAAGCTGAACATTGAGGATGAGAGTGAGGTTGACAGTGAGGGAGTGAATGAGAATGAGAGTGAGGATGAGAGTGAGAATGAGAGCGATGACCCAGAGCGTGGTGCAAAAAGATCAAACAGGAATTCAAAGGCTAAGGGAAAGGGCAAAAGTCAGGCTCCACGACGTTCCAATAAGACCAAGAAGAAGAAAAAGGAGGACAAGGGTGAAGAAGAAGACCTATGCTGGAAGAAGCAGCGAGGAAAAAGAAAGCAGGGAAAAGGAAATGATGAATGGATAGAGGTGTACCTGAAAGCAGCAAAGCGCTGGATATGTGTTGATGTTGATGGAGGGGTGGGGCGGCCGGATCTCTGCTTCAATCAAGCCACACAGCCTGTTACGTATGTAGTGGGTGTTGATAAAGCTGGTTATCTGAAGGACGTGAGCAGCAGATACGACCCTAACTGGCTCACGTCATCACGGAAACGCCGTATCGACTCAGAGTGGTGGGAGGAGACGTTACTCTACTATGAGGGTCCGGATTCTGAACAAAAGCGGGAGGAAGACAAAGAGGTACAAGAAGACAACAACAATGTGCACGCATTCAGATATTAATTGCCTGAATGATTAAGATCAAATAATATACAAATCCACAGAAGGTGAAATCGTTGTTACTTTAACAAAGAAATAATTTTATTGCAAGCTCTCTAACCCAGAGTTAGGTACCAAATCGATCCTCATAACTCAGAAATGGTGCAGTTTGCACCAAGATTGGGAGCATTCCGTTGTGCAAATGTTCCGAACATTACAAAAAAGTTTTGATATGAGTTTTGTGGGTGCGCGTGAAAAATTCAGTCGGTCAGACTCTTTAGAAAAGTACTAGCACATCATCCCCACAGATACTTTGGAAATAACGATGACAATAGTAGGGGCACCCAAGGGATGATCACAAACCATTTACAACTCAATAGGGTGTTAGTTTTTATCGGATTCGATGATCATCTGCAGAAAAAAAACAAGTGTCCTGGTAAGTCATTGGCTCTTCATGAGCCAAATCCCGCATCATTTTACAGATTCTCGATGTCTGATTGTCTGAGATACATTCACTCAGTTAGTGCTTTTATCATATAGTGGAGGGATTTGCATCAAAATCACCCATGTGTCCAACTGGGTTGTGATCTCATGGACAAGAAGGCCACAGGATATGGTTTAAACCATTTTCTTCCTCATCAAAGCATTCGTGGAGGGGTGTGGAATCATCCTACAAGAAATTTATATTTATTGTATTTGGCGGATGTCCTTATTCAGAGCTATTTACATTTTATTTCAGTGGCAGCTTTGTCCTGGGGTTTGACCATTGAGAACTTCTGATCAGGAGTCCAACGTCTTAACCACTGAGCTACTCTTGGGAAGAAATCAATCCTATAAGGATATAAATGCTTAATTATAGGATATTCGGAATAACTGCATTTAGTCTGTACATTCCCAACACATGAACCCAAGTCACAGCTATAAAATTCGTTCTATACATTCCGTAGCAAACATTTTTTTCTTTCAATTCACTGGCCAGTGTATTATAATAGATAATTTATATGTGATGGTGTAAAATATGGACAATATGGATATTAAAAAAGTTTTTCCGTAGATGATAAGCATTATTCTGAGCTCTTTACCTGTTTCGAAGCAGCACAAGGGTCATTTGGCCAAAATGTTAATATATATTTACTATATAGTAGATGTGAAAAAGAAATATACAGTATATAGACCAAAGTCTATAAAATGAGGATTTACTGTGCTTGTTTCGCCAACATAGCTAAAGGAGAAGGTGATGGAGAAGCCCATGCCCACATCAATAGCGGAGTACAAAAATCACCCTTTGTATGCACTGGATAGGCACCTGCTGAAGTTCCAGGCGCTGTACCCCTCCACTGCCACCATTTTGGGCTACTGTCGAGGAGAAGCTGTATATTCACGGTAAAGTGTGTGTGTAAGAGACAGTGAGAGAGAATGTGCAAAGGCTGCTGGCCTTGTAGAATAGGACATGGGGACTGCATGATCCAGCCCTTCAGACCAAAACAGTCAAGGTTATAGCACAGATCCTGTCACCTTGACTTGGTTCTTGTATACAGTTCATGGACCTGGATAACAAAAAACGTTCATAACCATTTGTGTCTCTAATTTGCAACAGTTCAATGTGTGTGTTAGTGCTGCACATGGATAATAATAGTCCATTCATAATGCATGAGCAGATGACAGGATATGTATTTGAATGTATTAGTCAGCTCTAATTATATGTTTGTGTTACATTTTCAGGGATTGTGTCCACACACTGCATTCTAGAGACATCTGGTTGAAGCAAGCGCGCACCGTCCGACTCGGGGAGGAACCTTACAAGGTGAGAAAACAAGCAAAAAAAAAACACTTTATTGTCAAAAAAAGTGAATTTATAAATACATCTCAGTTCCCTTTACAAATTTAATTTAAGTGTCAGGCCATATAATTGGAATCTGTTGTTTAATTAACTGCAATTAAATTTAATGCAATTAAATTTAACTTAATAAGAACACATTGAGTGCTATGGTAAAATGTTGTTTGTGCCCCCTGCTGGTTAAGATGGTAAAAGGCTGCTCGAACCGCTCACGGAAAGCCAGGAAAATGCCCGAGAACAAGGATAACAAGGACCTGCCTCTGTTTGGCTCCTGGCAGACCGAGGAGTACCAGCCTCCTGTTGCTGTTGATGGCAAGGTGAGCATGTCGAAATGAGAGTGGAGTTGATTGTCCAGGTAAGATTTCAGACTATGCAGTTTCTCCTTTAACCTTTTAATATAGAGAGTAGAATTTCTGCTTCAGTGCGTCTGGGTTCCCTGAGTTTGGATTACTGTCTATATAGCGTTTTATTAATTTTCCCCACATCTGTGAGGGTTCAGCGTAATTTCCCCGAGGTTTGCATGTGTATGAATGAGAATGTTCACCTGATTCATAAACTGAGGTCTTACACAGGCTCTAAATCCAATAGAATAATGATTGAAGAATGAATAAATGAATGAGGAGCTCTTTAAGATAAAAAAAAGGATGTTAAAAGATTTACTTTCATATGTACAGGGAAAAAACTTACTTACTTGAAATAAAAATGGATATACTGTACCTTTTTTAACGTTAAATATTCAAAGATAGATACAGATTTGTAAACATATTGGACCATAAGTAGAATAAAACACTTTCAGCCCATTCTGTATATGAAAGTACAGTGATAACTCAGCATTAGAATGTGCTGCCTTTAGAATTTTCACCTTACGAGCTAAAATTTAGCAGGAAATCTTGCACATGCAAAGCATTTTCGGCATACGAGCGAACGAACCGAGCCAAACTGAACACTGGCTAAGTAGCGGTGCATCCAGAAGCCGTTCAAAACTTGTTAGCATCAGTGGAAAGCCACGTGAAGCGAGCTTCCGTATTTTTTTGTGCGTTTGTTTGCATTTTGTGTAAGATTTAGTGACATCATAGCACCATGGGTCCCAAAAATGTTAGCAAGAAGAAAACAGAACCACGTTTCTAAATGTTTTAATTGGTTTTCTATGCAAAAATATGATTATAGTGTTTGAAATAAATAATATTCAAATTAGTTTTGGGAAACGGATTATTATCATTTACATTATTTTCTATTGGAAAATGTGTTTTGCAATATGTAATTTTGTCTTTAAAACTTTCCTTAATACAAGTTAAATGATGAGATGAGAGTCTTAGCTGCAGTAAAACATTCGAATGGTTCAGAAAGTTTAAAGAAGGCTGTACATCCATGGATGACGGTTCCGGCACGAGGTGGCTTGGAGCCCATTGCAGTTGTTCCTGTGAACATTCAGCTCGTTGAACGCCTGATCCTTGAAAATCGATGAATAACTTGTTCACACACACACACAAGTTGGTGACTCTATACACAATCATTTATTAACACCACTCGCTTCATCCCCCGTACAGTCCTGATCTCACTTTGAGTGATTTCCAGATGATTTTCCTTTAAAGGAGTTCCTGGGAGGCCGGCGTTTCAGATGTGAAGCATGCAGTCCTATCATGGCATCATTGTACTGAGAAACTTTCTACCTTGATGTTATCCAAGCACTAGTGAAATATTTGCATAAGTGCTTTAGTGTATCAGGGGATTATATAGAGAAATAAATGTAATTTTTACTCTCATAACTGTGTCCTGTTATTCTGCACAGTCAAAACTCCCGGTTTGACTTGAACTCCCATCGTGCGTGTAAATGCATGTACATGATTTATGAATATCGCGTCATATACTGTGAGAGAGAGAATATTAGTTTGTTACACAGTGTGGTAATTCAGCAGTGTGTGGGTTGGTGTTAATGAAGTATTTCCAGTCTGTTATTGAATTTGGGGGAAGAAACTGTCTCTGTGTCGGGATGTTTTGTTTCTGTAGCTTGACGCTGAAGGACATGCAGTACATGTCAGGGCTGCTGGTTTGTAGTCATTAAGATTTGTGATTATTGGCTTTTTGGGGGGTGGGAAAATTATGGCACTTTTAAATCAAGTTGGAACAATGCAAAGGCCTGAAGGTTGGTTTTGTGTGTTTGTGTGTGTTTATTGCAGGTTCCACGTAATGAATTTGGAAACGTGTACCTGTTTAAACCGTGCATGTTGCCTGTAGGGTGTGTGCACCTGCATCTGCCGAATCTGAACAGAGTGGCTCGAAAACTCAACGTGGACTGTGCTGGTGCTGTAACAGGCTTCGATTTCCATGGAGGACACTCGCATCCTGTGTAAGTGTGTTTTGTATAGTGGCAATTCGCATAAAGAAGACGACTTGAAATAACAATGTACACGCTTGCAAGCATATGGAAATAGCAGAAATGCTTAGAGCAAGGAGAGATGCTTAGGAGAGGTGATGACAAAACAGAAACCTATTCATGACTTTTTTTGTTTTTGTTGTTTGAGGTGCACCTTCACCTTAAAAAGAAAATCGACTACAGAGTTTCCATAACAGGGTTCTGATGTTTTATCATGTCCAGCACTTTTTCTTTTTTTTTTCTCTTTCTTTTTTTTGGACAATGTGTGCTGCATTGGCTTTTTTGTGGGATCGTATTTTGTGCATTGGCTTTATTTGTGGCCTTTGGAGTGAGCCTGGGGTGCCCATACTCGTGTCACCTGTTTACCGTTGTACAGTATAGTTGCTGATAAATGTTGTTCACGTCACCTGTCCGTGGTTTACCTGATCACTGTATACCTATGTGAAACAAATTATTCGTAAGGCATGTTTTAAAGGTTACAGGCATTATTAGTATTCGGTTAAGTAAAACGTAAACCTTTATTTGTCACAAATACATTACTGTACAGTGAAATTATTTCATGCATATCCAAGCATATCGGGGATCAAAGCGCAGAATGGGTTAAGTGCCTTGCTTAAGGGCCCAGCAAAGGCAACCTAGTGGAGCTGGGGCTTGAACCGCAGATCTTCTGATCAGTAACTCAGTGTCTTAATCCTCTGAGCTGCCACTGCTAATATAAAGCAACGTTTCCATACCACGAGTTGAACCCGGGCTGCCTGGGTGAAAACGCTAGACCATATGTATATACATATACTGTATATACATACATACAAATACATTCACATTTTATATATATAATGTGAATGTATTTGTATACAGTGGGGGAAATAAGTATTTGATCCCCTACAGATTTTCTAAGTTTGCCCACTTACAAAGAAATGAATGGT
>JAQMYJ010000040.1:9022513-9035032 GCA_030014305.1 Clarias laeviceps | reverse complement strand
TTTACCATAAACCTATGATAAAAATTATAGACCCTTCATTTCTTTGTAAGTGGGCAAACTTAGAAAATCTGTGGGGGATCAAAAACTTATTTCCCCCACTGTGTGTGTATACACATACATACCCATATACACACAAGTATACCTACATATACCAGTATTACACTACACATACACACAAATACTGTACACTTATCCATACACATACTGTATATATGCATACATATTAAGTACTAATAATTGAAGACATTGAATAATGTTCGATTCCCATGTGCATGGAGTTTACATGTTCTCCCCGTGCTTGGTGGGTTTCCTCCAGGTACTCCGGCTTCCTCCCACAGTCCAAAGCCCTGCAGATTAGGCTAATTGTTGTTCCCAAATTGCCTGTAGTGTGTGAGTGAGTGTGTGTGCCCTGTGATGGATTGGCACCCTGTCCAGGGTGTACCCCGTCTCGTGCTCTAAGCCCCCGCGACCCTGAATACAGGAAAAAGCGGTATAGATGATGATGAGTGAGTGAGTTTTTCATTGCATTTGATCGCTTTCCAAGAGGGTTTCCTGTAAATGTTAATGTAAATGCTACACTTCGAGTTTCTGCCATTGCATTTGTATTGGTGCACATTTGTTGAAGTGTTTTGATTTTGTAGTTGAATGATTTCTAATCGGTTTCATCGTTCTGCAGGACTGACGGCTACATCGTATGTGAGGAACATGAAGAGATTCTGAAAGACGCCTGGGGAAACGAGCAAGAGATTCAACGGAAAAAGGAACTAGAGGTGTGTGTGTGTGTGTGTGTGTGTGTGTGTGTGTGTGTGTGTGTGTGGCTGAGTTTGTATCTTTGTGTGTGTTTGTGTGGTTTAAATTGTGATATAGGAGCAGCTTTGCTTCAGTCTGTAATATATGAGTGTCTGTAAAGAGTTTGACTAACTCATCCTTTATGAAAGTTCATTATTAAAATGAGAACTTATGGATTGTTTCAGCACATGCAGTAATACACACAGTAATATGGATTGCTTTGAGACAGCCTCCTTTACCCGTCTGGCTTTGATGAATGTAATTTGGCCCACCACAGGCTTGTGATGTATTATAATGTCTACACAATGGAATCTATAAGCAGTATACTGTTTAAGAGATTAATGGTGTTTAACTAAAGAATGGGAGCAATAATTTAATCTTTTATTTAATGCTTACAGTGAATATGTATGAGGTGTTTTTTGTTTTTTTATATAGTATAGCCAGACCACTCAATAATTTTAAAACGACTTTTGAAACTTTCGAGTGTCTATGAGTGTCTACAGGTTGTATATTCTACTGTTGCTTTTTTTTTTTCTTCCTTTTTTCTTTTTCTTCCTCTTTTCTGCTGAAACAGAAGCGTGAGAAGCGAGTACTAGGTAACTGGACACTGCTGGTCAAAGGGCTGCTGATTAAGGAGAGGCTGCAGCGGCGTTACAAACAACAGGGCATGGCCAAGGACACAGGCATAGCGCAGGGGGGAAAAGAAGAAGAGGAGGGATTTTCATCTGAAGAAGAGGATAACAGTGGTGCTCATACGGCTCCACCATCTCTGGCTGTTTCATGGCCGCAGAACAGGGAGGAGAAACAGGAAGAAGGAGGAGCTAAAAAGTCCATCAGTAAAAGGGAGAAGCGTGGCCGAGAGAAACATCTCTTCCCTTTTGAAAAAAGTGTGTGATCTGATTATTTTCACATGCCATCTCTTTCTGTCTGTATTTCAATCGCAGATTTCGTTGTCATCTCGGTGAAAGCGACTAGAGGTACGTGACATGAACGCCTTTCTGTAGCAATTTGTGTAGCAAGTTTTGTCTTGCAACTTAGCCTGCTTAATTGAGGGGAAACAAACCATTATCACACACAACTTCCATGAATGGAAAATCTGTTTTTCCAAAACTCGATTACAACAGAAATTAAAAGATTCTAAACAACAATCTATATATATATTCTAGCAATAAAGGTGTTTGTATCATGATATGTGAATCTTTAAACCTGTTGTACCAAACATTGCCTTTAGACTTCCAAAACAAGTGAGTGACTTTTTCTTATTATGTGGAAGACTTGGAGTGTAAATACGCGGGGACGTTCAGGTCAAACAGGGACAGAGAAATGATTACATTTCTGTTAAACAAAGGTGAAAAACTGACATTTACAGACGTTTTACGTTTTTAAGAACGCCGTACATCCCTGAATGACGATCCCAGCTCATAGAACCCTGCGGTCATTCCTGCAAACATTCATCGAGTGGAGTGCGTGACTACTGAAAATCAACAGATAACATAAGAGACACATTTGTCCGGGGGAACTGTACACACAATCATTCAAAACGTCCACTGGCATATGACAGGAACTCAGCTGACCTCGCTCCAAGCCATTTCCACATGTTGGGGTCAATAAAAGAGTTCCTGGGAGGCCAGCATTTCAAAAGTGAAGCAGGCAGTGCAATCATGACCATGGCGCACTGAGAAAACTTTCTGCCTAGATGGCATACAAGCACTAGTGAAACGCTGGGATAAGTGCATTAGTGTATCAGGGATTATATTGGAAACTCTCATAACCGTGCTGTGTTATTCTGCACATCAAAAGTCCCGGTTTGACTCGAACGCCTAGACTAGTTTTGCCTGTTTTTGATAGCACATGCAAATGTGGTAGATTAATATTTTAAGGTTAAAAATGCAAAGAGATTTCTGTAAAGATAAGCTAAGAACCTCTTAATTGCATGCTGCTAGTGTTTTAAGAACTCGAGAGCTCTTGCATTATGTTGTGTGTCTCAATAATTTCGTTGCTTCGGGTCGGTATTTTCAGTGAGTACAGGATATCTGATTGGCTGTGTGCACAACATTCAACTTCCTCTTCCTTTACCAAATTCCTGCACTGTGCCAGTGCCTGGAAGCCAGTAATGTTTTTCTACTGTAGTTCTCATAAGCCCATTATATTCAATAGCTGCTGTGATTAAGAGTATTTCCTTTGTTTACTTTTCATCGCTTTCTCTGCATATTCCCATGTTGTTTTCTGTATTTCCTCAAAATTCTGTCTTCCATGAAGCCTGATGTATCATAAATCTCCATAAATTTTCCACCATAAATGTTTAGTCTTATCTCAGGGTTAACGTACAGTTGAATATTAACTACAGATTTCATCTTCAGCCTATACCTGAAAACAACTGCTTTACAACTCAATTCATTAAGCGTTTACTGTAATAATCTTATTTTTGACTGATGTTGATTTTTCACTCTTATAGATTTTTTTTTTGTATTGAGAAATATTTTTTTCTGGAAATAGTTTATAAAAAAATTTAATCTCAATAAAAATAAAATAAACAAGCTGGTTTGAAAGTGGCCTGTTAGTCCTAATCATTGACCTTTTCTGCATCTATCCTCAGTTTGATTGATGAATTAAAAGTGTAAATGCATCAGAGATCCTGAATTTAATTAGTGTAACCTATGATAATCAAACTACATACAACAGCCGCAGGAATATTGACACCCTTAATTACATCTAAAAGTCAAATCGTTCTCATAACTACTTGATTTTTTTCTTGGATAGCAGTTGTTCAATATCTTATGCTCAAAAATAAATGTGTCAGAGTTATTGACACTGAGAATGGGAAACTGCACACATGCAATGCTTTGTAGATAAGTTAGGTACACGGTTACTGACCCCCTTAAATCAGATCGTGATATAAAACACATATTAGCCTTTAAATATACTATTTGACACAGTTGTTGCCTTATAATTTTTTTTTTTATATTTACGAATGAACTGACCACCAAGTCCATAGTTAAGATTAGAGTGTTATGATCATCAGTATGTTTGGACAATGACTGGAAATTACACTGTTCGCAGAACTACTCTTTCAAAATTTGATTCCTGTGCCATCAGGGAAGAAAAACAATATGCTTGTACAGTGGCCATTATGAGAGGGGCAATCGCCCGATGCACTTCCCTTCTTACTCTGACGCACCCGTCACTCTGGAATAGGGTCAATCTGGACTCATCAGACCACATGACCTTTTTCCATTGATCCAACCTTTATGCTCCCTAGCAAATTGCATCCTTTTGTCAGATTAAGTTTACTAATAAGTGGTTTCCCTATGGCTACACATCTGTTCAGTCCAAATCCTGCAAGTTCCTATTCACAATGTGTGCAAATGGAAATGCTCTTACTTTTACTATTAAACATAGCTATGGTTTTTACTGTTGATTTTTACCATGCAACTTCACTAAGAGTTTAAGTCATCTCCAATTTTTCCGACAATATTTCTTACACAAAGTTGACAGTTAAGCATTACTATTCCAGGTTTTGATAATGTGTTGAAGACTTCTGAACCCAGTTCCAACAATTTAAAATCTCCTTAGTTGTTTTCTTTGCTTGATGCAGCCCAATTATTTGACCCTTCTGAAATGGGGACTTTTATGTAGGCCAGTGATGGCTCAGTTTGTTAAGGCCCTGAGTTACTGTTCAGAAGGTCAGCCATTTGACCCCTAGAAGGTTGCTGCTGTTGGTCCCTTAAACCTAACTTAAAATAAGTAAATATTCCTGACACATTCTCTAAAATGTGGAGTGAGATATTTTATTAGTATATCGCTTCAAACAATGGTCATTGTCGCAAAGCAGCTTTACAGAATCGAAAGAAAATTATGGAAATGTGTATGAAATATGAGAAAAAATGTATGAATAAAAGTGATCAGATTGTGCCCAGTAAAAGGGAATCTTAATGCTTCATCAGACCAATGCTATGCTTCTAACTTTGCGGCAACAGTTTAAGGAAGGCCCTTTTCTATTCCAACATGACTGAGCCCCAGTGCACAAAGCAAGGACTATAAAGCCATGGTTTGATGAGTTCGGTGTGGAAGAACTTGACTGGCCCGCACAGAGCATCGAGTACCATTGGGATCAACTGGAACGGAAACTGCGAGCCAGGCCTTCTCGTTCAACATCACTACCTGACCTCATAAATGCTCTACAGAATTAATGGGCATTAATTCCCACAGAAACCACCCAAAAAATTGTGGACAGCCCTCCTAGAAGAGTGGAAGCTGTTATAGATGCGAAAGGGGGACCGACTCCATACTGAAGGATATGTATTTGGATACAATGACATTGCAAGTTTGGCCAAACACTTACTCACTCACTCATCATCTATACCGCTTCATCCTATATACAGGGTCACAGGGAACCTATCTCGGGAGACTTGGCACGAGGCTGCCAATCCATCATAGGACACACACACCCACATGCAATTTAAGAACACCAGTTATCGTAATCTCACCAGTTATATAAATCTCTGGTTTATGGGAGGAAACCAGAGAACCCAAAGGAAACCCACCAATTATAGGGAGAACATGCAAACTACAAACACACAGCCCCAAGACAGGAATCAAACCCAGAACATTGAGGTGCAAGGCAACTGTGCTAACCACTAAGCTACTGTGCTTCCGGTGAGGACAAATACTTTTGTCCATATAGTGTAACAACCAGACACGTTATGATATCATCATTGACATGGCTTTTAAAAAACAAAAGCAATGCTTTGCATTGGTGATTAAATATTGTAATATGTACCTGTATCTCTATGTGAATGTAATTAATTACATGCACTGTGGATTATGAGTAAATATTTTCTCTTTTTAATCTAAGAGTTCAAGGGAAGGTAGTGTTTTAGACAGAGTTATACTTGTTTTCTTGTAAAAACAGAGCAGACAAAAGTCGTGCAGTTATAAAGAAGTATGTTATGCCTTTTGCAGCCAAAACCCGATATACTATATAGTAAAGTACAGTATGCAAGTTCGGTGCCCTTGGTTGCATCCTAAATCGCTGTCTATGGAAAACCTAGTGGACTACAAAAATCCCTATTATTATGAGATCATCAACAATGCACCCTTTAGTCACGGATTTGAGACCTGGCCGTTGGCTCCGCGGGACCCGGAAGTGACGCCACGCACTAAGCCCCCGCTTGTGTGTTCCGCTGTGCAGCGGCTCGGCTAGCTTTTACAGGAGCACTCCTAACGTCTGGAGAATTCCAGAAAGCAGAAAGACGGGCGCGTTCCCTTATCACTCTGGTAGGTGAAATAAACTCGGCGTGTTTGTTAAGAAAGCGGGATTTCATCTATTTGACACGTGACTACACGTAGAGTTGTAAACGCGGCCTTGTTTACATGCAGACCCCCGGGCTGGAGTGCGAGCTCGCGGCTGGGCTCGGGTTCATCCACGCTGGGAAGCTTCTTTAATTTTACTCCGAACGTTCAAATTATTGCAGTGTGGAGAGAGAGAGAGAGAAAAAAAAAACGAATATATGTGTGTATGTTTTATTGTTCTGAAACTGGTTTAAAAACACAAGTCGTTTACGGGTTTAACTAGTTTTTATCCTCCTGCGTATCTGCTGCTTTAGCTAACACTGGCTAAGCTAGCTTTTCGGTTAGCTGACAAAAGCAGCGTCCGCGAGTGTAAACAAACCCGACTAACGAGTTCAGGTCAGCGGTTTCGAGCCTCTTGTCGCTCGCTCCCCGCCCAAACGGACTGGAAGTGTAATCTCTAACCGGGCACTTTGTGTTATTCTGCGTATAGAGTTATTAATAGCATTGAGAGGAATGCACAGCGAGTTGTTTTTCGGATCTGGATAAGCACCAGTCTGAAGCTGGATGAGGTTCTAGTCTGCGTTTCAGACAGATCTCTTACTCCATCTATGGAGCTTTTGGCTCTTATTCAACAGCATTCCGTGACCAGAGTCACAGTGTACATCGAGACATGGCAGCTGGTACATCAACTAACTCGAGCTAATCTTTCTTGTGATCTCTTGCCCTGTCTCGGGTCTCGTTTAATCCGTTAAACCCTTTTCACTTCAGCACAGCTTTGTCTTTCTGCTTTCCGAGCATCTGCGACCTGAGAGAGAAAACGATCTGACATGGCCAAATGACTCTAAAATAATTCACCAGTAACTCCACACACTTTAACCTCAAAGGGCCAAGTACCCAAGGTCTGTGGTTCTGTAGATAAGACAAGCCACCTTGACCAAAAGCTGTTACTGAGTTAGTAAAGGTGCTCCAGAGAGAAAGAGAGGGAGAGATATGACTGTGCACCAAATGAGTCCTGGTTGTTTATTAAAAGTTTCTTTTTTTTTTCCAGTTCAGATTCTGTGCATGCTTATTTTACACAGCACAACTACACCGTTGTGTGTACACTTACTTTAACTAGTCGGTCAGTTAGACTTGTCGGACCTTCAACCCACTGTGCTGAAATGCAAGCAGTGCCAATATTTTTAATCATCTCCTCATTGTGTGTTCGTGTTTTTGCCCTTCAGGTGCATTCGAGAACACCGCAAACGCATCCAAGTGCAGACCAAAATAACCAGGCGGAGACCCCTGTCCAAGACAGGTGGTCTCAGTCCATGTCCAAGTGCCCCCTCGGACAATTTGCTTATAGCAATAAAGAGAAAACCAGACTGCAGGAATGAACTGATTGCGCCAGGTGGTTTTAGTTGCAACATTATTTTGCAGGCATGAACAGCTAAAAGGAGCAAAAGGACAAAATTGTGGAGTGTTTCCTGAACAGTTTAGACAGACAAAATTAAAAACTGCATGTAAAACACAAACCTAGCTATTAATATAATGTTCTAATAAATTATTTAGGGGCCGGCTCCTCATGCTCAGGGTAGTTCTTATTTATTTTTTTAAAAAGCTTTGTCTACTTTTCTCATGACGATTCTTCTGACAAGTGTGTAATTTTATTTATGTGCTATGTATAGAGGGCACTGGTGGCTCAGTGGTAGGTGTTTCGCCTGCCATGCGGAAGGCCCGGGTTCGATTCCCAGCCAGTGCCCAAACCCCCCAGCCACTGGATGCAGTGCCGGTCCCAAGCCCGGATAAAATGGGAGGGTTGCGTCAGGTAGGGCATCCGGCGTAAAACCTGTGCCAAGTTGTTGTGCGGACTGGGTATTCCGCTGTGGCGAACCCTTGCCGGGAGCAGCCGAAAGACTAACAACATATTAGTATATGTATATATAATAATGTATTTTCACCTTGATTCACCCTTATCAATGCATTTTTTTTTTTTTAGAAAAGGCCACTAAACCAAAAACCGCAGCCAAAAGTAGACCTGTGGTTAGGAGCTCTGACTGATGAGCAACACAAATCAGCTATAGTGTTTAACTGTTCATTTTCAGGACATGTCTACAATTCTCATGAAGTCTTCCTTCCCTCATCTCAGTGCCATGTTGAATACACCTGCTTTAGCTGATGTTTTATGAAACCGTTTTAACAAATAACACAATTTCTGCATTGTATCTTTGCAGTGTTCTTCCTTTCTCTCTGCTTGTTCCGGTTTCTGGTTTCCTCATGAGTGACGGGGAGTGTGACTTTTTCTGCTTCTTTCGCTGCTGCTGAGTTTGGCACGGCCCCACCACACCCCCACACCCATCCCAGGGTCCGCAGTCCAGTCTGGGGCAGGCGGCGGCAGCACCGAGGGCCGCTTGCTGGTGGAAAGCGGCGTTTGAGTCGGTGCACGGATAAGCCCCGAGGGCTATGTCTGTGGACATGAGCAGCCAAGCGTCCGACAGCAACGAGGAAGATTTTGAGGAGAATGAGGGCGCGGAGGAGGAAGATCAGGGCGATATGACTTATTATTACGAAGGCGTGGCTGGCGACGTGGAGCAAGCGGAACCTGACGCCTTCGATCCGGAAGAATACCAATTCACGTGTCTGACCTATAGAGAAAGCCAGAGACTGCTGACTGAGGAGGTCAACCATGTGTCCACCTCCCTTAAGGTTGGTATTTGTGTCTATGTGTAAGTGTGTGAAAGATGCTATGGTTGTCATCTCCTTTAGGTACCTGACACATCGATGCTTGGGTCAACACTTAATGATCATGTCCTGATCAGTATTCAAATAATTTGCAATGTTTGCATAGGTTTAAATGAAAAATTGAGACTCGATACGCTGACTAAAAGCAGCTCCTTTACTACCAGTTAAACAGTAGTCTATCTGCCTAGGCCAGCAGGAGAACATTTATATATTTCTATATATTCAATATACTCTCCACTTGTATCGCTGTTGAAAAAGAAAGCAACAGATTCCGTTGCAATCCATTTAAGTATCATTTATTTATTTACCCCCCACACACTTCAGCACAGCGTGTGGCCAGAATTGACTCACTGAACTGTCTGATGTAAAACACACTGGGAGGAAAGCCTGCTGTGTGTGTGTGTGTGTGTGTGTGTGTGTGTGTGTGTGTGTGAGAGAGAGAGTACAGGGAGAATAGGCTGTGTGTTGTTCTGCATATTTTAATGTGACCTGGCAATGGTGTGACTGTGTGGGCTGCAGTGTTACAGCTGCTTCTGTTCAACCCAGAGAAGCTTTATCAGGTTTACATCTTTTACTGGCAGCGCAAAACGAGATGCTTCCTGAAGTCAGCAGTCAGGCTTTTACTGAGGCTACATTAGTGCAAGCTTTTCTTCTTTGTGTCTGTCTAAGAAGTTACACACTAATGCTTGGAAAGAGTAGGTTTTAAAGAGCAACTGGCAGACTTCATGAAACTGTAACGACATCACGATGCAGTGGTAATGTTGCATTACAAGAAGTTGGGAATTGGCCTTTGGGACTATGAGGTATATCCGAGGCATGATTATTGCTAGTTAAAACTTTTAAGGGTACTGAGGAAAGAGATTATTTGATTGACACTCTTTTTAAAACACATAAACTCAAGTCTATTAAGGCAAACACACTCCTCCACACAGCACTAGTGAGAATGAGGCCTTGTAAATGTGCAGATTTAGATATCTTCTTGTTGCAGGCTCAATGGGTGAGGAGTTTTAAAATCTCATGTTTATCACCTTAATTAAAACTACACAGTGAACAGTTGGACGAGGGGAGTTCAGGTCAAACCTGGACTTTTGATCGTGCAAGATTACAGAACAGTTATCAGCGTAAAATCTACTTTTATTACTCTATATAATCCTCTTTGCACCCATCCCAGTGTTTTCATAAACATGTTGACCGACGTTACTATTTCACTGACAAACACTAAATGTTGCCCTGACCTTAAGACATGCAATCAGCATGTGCAATCTCACAGACTAGTAGAGATTGCACATGCTAAAAAAACTAGTCAGTTTTTCAGCCTCATTTTTACTTTCATTGTGTGTAATTAGATTAGATACGTCACGCTGGAATTTCACACTTTTCTGTACTGTACTCGTCATTTCGGGATGTACGTCTTCTTTAAAATGTTTGTACCATTCAAATGATTTACTGTAGCTGAAAGTTTTCTGTAAATGTTTGTATAGATTTTTGTAGGTTTGATCTTAAAAGCAGCAGCACCTAGAACTCTTAATTAATTAGGAAAAGGCCAGTTGCTTTTCATGTTTTTCAGGACGACATGTCACTAGAATTATAATAACGAAACCAGGCTCACTCAGTGTTGCGCGTTAAACCAGCTGGCCAAAAGTGGTGGTAAACATGCTGACTGACTTTCTTACTGTTTCACTCTCAAACACTGAATGTTGCCTTGACCTTAAGACTTCAGTGCAGTCAACATGTGCAATCTCACTGACTAGTAGTGGAACATTCCTGAGTTTTTAGCCTCATTTTTACCTTCATCTGTAGCTGTGTGTGATTAGATCAGATACTGCACACTGGAAATTTTGTCATGCTTTTCTGCACTAATGCAAGTACATGTAAGTTATAGGTTTTTATTATAATTTTTATTATAATTATTCTTTTTGTGTAATGCATGAATTAGATGTTTAGTCAAAGATTAATCAGTGTTGTGTTTTTTTTTTTTTCTTCTTCTTCTTCTTCTCCCCCTCCCTCTTTATTTCTGTAGGTGTCACCAGCCGTAGCCAAACTGGTCCTTGTACATTTCCACTGGCAAGTGTCGCAGATATTAGACAGGTAAGTTAACACACATTAAACTTCACTAAATGAATACAATACAAAAACAAGCAGAGCAGTGAAAGAGCTGGTTGTATTTTTTTGTGTTCTAGGTACAAGGCCAACTCGTCTCAGTTGCTTTGTGAGGCCCAGGTTCAGCCCATAACCACCTGCCGATCTCTCACTGTAAGTATCTTTTCGCTGACATTGATGGATGTTTTCTGGCTTACACTGATTAGCCATAACTTTAACTTCAAAGACGCAAGAATGAATTCTATTGATTATCTCATCGCTGTGGCACCTGTCAAGCGTAGGAATATTTTAGGGACAAAGTGAACAGCCAGTTATAGAATGTGTTGTAAGGAGGAAAATGTAGTGGCTGGATGACTGGGTCATAGATGTACATCGATGGGTCAATAGTAATGCTTCAAGCCCCTGAAGAGTGACTGTAGCAAAAATTTCAGTTCAGGTTGGCTGTGATAGAAATGTTTCGGAACACATGGTGCATCACAACTTGCTGTGTATGGGGCCCGTGCAGCTTCATATTCAGATTCATATTGCTCTCTCATGGCTGAACTCTTTCTTACTCTTTAGGCCGTGGCTTCATTGCCGTGCGGTGTGTGTCTGCAGTTTGTACGGAGAGATGCGCTGCTCTCTCTACCGTGTCAGCACTCCTTCTGCAAATCCTGCTGGGAGCAGCACTGTACCGTGCTGGTCAAAGATGGCATAGGAGTGGGTAAGTAATCACACACAAACTCGCAGATCAATATGTGTTTTTCTGATAGACTCTTTAACATTTAATCAACATGTGTGTTATATTGTATAAGTGGCAAACATGTAATTTTTTAATAATAGACATGTAATTTTTTGTCTATTTCTTGATGCTGATCTGCCTTTAATAAAGTCAAACTCATTTCTTTAAATCACTCGGCACAATATTTCACTGCCCGAGCTTGACAAGTCTGTTTAAATCCACCTACGCTTGTGCCCACTTTCAGGAATCTCGTGCATGGCTCAGGACTGTTCTCTTCAGATGCCAGAGGACTTTGTCCTGCCACTGCTGCCCAGTGAAGAACTAAAGGACAAATACAGACGCTACCTCTTCAGGGACTATGTGGAGGTACTGTTTAATTGTTTGTGTCAACAAACTGAACAAAATACACATAGAATTACATGTGGATGGAATGGGGTTGTCAGTGTGGACACCATGGTGTTTTAATCGCCTTATCCGCCGGAGATCGCGAGTTTGATTCCCGGGTCATGCTGTAACCTCTCGCAGCCGGTGGTCTAGAGAGAGCTGATTGGCCGAGCTCTCTCAGAGGGATACTTCGTGCTTCCACGTTAATCAGGGCCCTACAGCCAACCAGGGGCGTCTGTGAGCTCACACAAGCGGTGAGAGCGGATATAGCTGTCCTCCGAGTGTGCTACACCGCCCCCAACGGTGCATGAGCGAGCAGTTCGAAAAGATGCTGATAGTCTTCGGCCCTCCCAACTGAGTGGTTGTAGTAGCCTTAACCTCTTAAGGCCCTAACTGTTTTTTTACATGCATTTTTTTTTTTCTTTGCTATTTGGACTTATTGGAACCTAATTAGAATAAAACCTAAGTATCATCTTTTTATATTATGTACTTTTAGAGAAAAATTATGTCCA
>JAQMYJ010000040.1:8975881-9003564 GCA_030014305.1 Clarias laeviceps | reverse complement strand
TATGCAAATAAATATTTATATATAATAAAAATAAATATTTTTTATAATGAAAAATTGGACGAAACTAATTTTATTATGAAATAATATAAAAGTATACATGTATTTGATTTTTTTTTTTAATTTTTTCATATACAACATGTATATTTTCATATTGCTTATTTTATTTTATTGTCGCATGTAATTTCATTTGTAAACCATTAACCTACGAATTTATGTTCTAATATAATATTTGATAGCGTTTATGTAGTGGGGGCAATCCATGGCAGGCGGGCATTTCAGCACATAACGTGTTACAAAAACAATTGAGCCGTTCTTTTGCCATTTTGTCAGCCAATCGAAGGGGTTGTGATCAGTGTTTCTACTGTCGATGGGTATCGCCTTTTAAACCAATGCACGAATGCGCAGTAATCCTAGACAACTCAATCCATCCATACTAATCATCAACAACAGGTGTGCTCGAAGAACCAACTTAGCACGATGATCTCAACTTAGATGTGTCAATTCAACTCGGATGTGTCAAGCGACGTACGAAGAACTGACCCCTGCACTTTGAAAAGAATCGCGACAGAGCAGTGTTTCTGTGTAGAGCAGAGAGAGAGAGAGAGAGAGAGAGAGAGAGAGAGAGAGTGTGTGTGTGTGAAGCCGAGAGGGGGTAGGCGTGTGAGAGAGAGAGAGAGAAGGGGCATGGTGTCAAATTGCACACGCACACACATAATGAGCGAGGGAGAAAATGGGTCTTTGACTTCTCTAATGAGACTTACTTTTGCTTTACATGCTCGCACACATATATGTTGTAAGAAACAGTACACGCACATTGTACACACCTGCTTACAAACCCAAATTATGTTTTATACACACACACACACACACGTGGTCACAGTGTTGTAGTAAACAGTACACGCGTGCACAGATGTTTATTATACCAGTAAGCGATGAGCACTAAGACACAGCAGGGGAGACGATTACCCACAATTCCGCAGCGCGAGAGAGGGGGAAAACCATTGGCTCAGTTGTGATCACATGACGCTCGGCGTCAAAACAAGAAGCGCATGCAACATACTCGGTACTTGTAAACCAAGACTTGCTCGTTTTCCAAGTCAAAATTTATAAAAATCTTTGCTCGTCTTGTGGAACACTCGCAAACCGTGTTACTCGCAACCCGAGGTTCCACTTGTACCTCTTTTCTACCAAGGCGGTTCCAGAGCTAGTTCGGAGCAGGTGCCCTATATCGAATCAGTTTTTTGTTTTCAGACAGCCAAAGCACCGGCCCTCAGGCAGAAAAAAACAGTTCCTTAGAAGCAGCATTTTGCTGGGCTGGAACAAAGAACTGTTTGTCAGGGGCTGGGGGGCAGGATTATCACGACCAGCTAAAGGTTTGTGACCACCATGTTTAAACTTGATTAGTGTAGTCACGTATATTGAATATTGTATCTGCCACAAAAGGTAATGGAAATGGACACAAAATTCAATGGGCAGCACAAATATTTTCTAGTAATGGTGTATCATTATACATTATTTAAAGCTTTGCTGGGGAAGTAAAGACATACACTATATAGTGACACAATGTCGTGACTCTCTAGCATGTAAAAAAAAAAAAACTACCTAGACATTTCTTGGCAGATTTGCTATTGAACTGCTTTGAACCAGCAGTAGCACCAGGCATGAACTACCACCTAGTTTACTTTGATGGGAAAAGGATAGCGGAGCATTCCGTGTCACTACTGGACACTAGATCTTTCCAGGTGGCCTCAAGGTAAGAAAGGAGACTGTGCTTAGAGACAGCCAGGCTGGGGTGCTTTCTGTGGAAGCTTCTGCCAAGGGTTCTGGTTTGTCTTACTCGGCAGCATAGTTACTGAACTTGGGCGTCTTGTTGTTTGAATGGCCAAACAGCAAATTGAGGGGTTTGGGGAAATGACTGCACATCATGGTTTTAAAAACATGTCGGAGGTATTCAGAGATTCCAGGAACAAAGGGTAACGTAACCATGCTGAGTTTGAGCGGTTAGTATCGGAGACAGGATTTGACTTGTTTTCTTTCTTCTTTTTTTTCTTGGGGAGATCGAAGATCCATTTTTGGTACTTACTCACCCCAAGAACGTGCTTTAGTCAGTATGAGTACAATTACTGTTATAAGTTATAAGGTTCCATTTTGATCCTGTACTAATGTTAAATCCAGTCCCACAACCTTCATAGATATTAAAGGTAAAATGGTAGAACTGTAGAATACCATTGTAGTGTGAACTTGGATACGGAATGTAGACCGACTTGCTTGTTTGCTTATTTCACACCAATTCTTTCTTTTTCTTCGCCAGTGACTTCCTGATTCTTCCAGGCTATATTGACTTCACATCTGACCAAGTTGTAAGTAAAGCTTGTGTGTTGGGAACAGAATAATGAGTGCCATTTAAAATTATTCAGGAAAGCATAAACATGGATTTGCTGCATGGTAATCCGAGGAGTGCTGCTACACCTCTGCACAAAGTGCACTATGTCTGATCAGCAGGCTATATATTCCTTAGGCTTCAGTACATTGAAATTTGATTCGTAAAGTCATGCATAAAACACTTCAAATAGATACCGCCCCCCCCCCCCCCCCAGTCTTTTTAGTTTCTGCTATATACATATTCATTAATAAAAACAGAAACTTGCTGCTTTTTTTTTTTTATATTAAAGATCAAGCTGTGTTTGCATGTCTCTGCATATTTCATCCAAATCAACACACATCTGCAGATACATGCAGATGAATTATTATATGAGGGGGTGTCAAAAATTATCTGCACTCTGGCTGTAGAATTTATTTGAAATAACTTTATTTTTTGACATGATCTCCTTGCTTTCCAAAACACTTGGTCCATCTGTGAACAAGCTTTCACATTCCTTCATTAAAAATGTTTTAGGCTGAGCAGTGAGCCACGAATGCACCGCTGTCTTCACTCCTTCATCAGAAGGACTGGCCTCAAAGAGCATCGTCATCCAATATACCAACGCCATTGGATAGCAGTCCTTTGCCATTAATGAAGCCGAAGTTTAGGTTTTAGCTCTTCAATAAGCTTCACACTGTAACAAGCACTGTTGATTGGTGAACCGTTTTCCCTGATAATGTTCCTATACTGGCTCTTAAGAATCTCACAAAACTGTAAGCATAATTTTTCCAACTGATGGTTGACTTTTGTACTTTTTCTTGGTCAGCGATTGAGGATGTTTCCGTTACATATTCTGCCGTTTACTCTAAGGCTCGTAGTGATGAATCCAAGTCTCACCACCAGATTCACCATGATTCTCTTTAAGAAACTTACATTTTATTCTAAACACTTTCTCTATACTACGCAAGTCTTTGATAAATAACGGCACCCTCAGACCGCAAAAAACAAATCACTGCACGCTGCTCTTCTTTCATGCAAATCATAAGTGAGTTATCCATCGCACCACGGTTCCAAATGAACTGATGTAACACCTTACATCAAAAAAAGACAGTAGCCTTGAACGTTAATCGCTGATAAAAACAGTGCAGCCAACAGACGTTTTAACATGACCAGAGTGCGGATAATTTTTGACTAACCTTCCTACATATCTTAATGTATGATTTTTGTTCCTTGTAGGACTTGACATCAGCCCTGACCAAACAGATCACCCTGAAGGCGCCGCTGGTATCCTCTCCCATGGACACTGTCTCCGAGTCCGGGATGGCCATCGCTATGGCTGTAAGTGAATCAGACGAAGATGTGTTTATAGCAGAAAGGACTTTGTGATAAAGACCCGCGGTGAAATTAAGACAAGTCTGGAGAGTTCATTTAATTACCCGTTTGCATTATTAATCAGTTATTAATTGTGAAATCTTTATTCTGTGATCTTCAGCTCACCGGTGGGATCGGCTTCATCCACCACAACTGCACGCCAGAATTCCAGGCCAACGAAGTGAGGAAGGTTAAGGTACGTCTGTCTTCTCCTGTTACCTGTTCTTTCATCGCCAGCTCTTTGTGCTTCCTATATCTTTCTTAAAGGACAAAGGCTGATTCTGAGCAATGATCTCTTATTTTGGGAAAGAAATCAGACAAACAATCATTTTTATAAAGGCATATACAGTATGTTTGAGGCAGCTAGCTATTCCAAGATGCACTTTAAAAAGCATATAGAATCAAATGAGCCTAGTTTTCATTTTGTAATTTTTCGAGCTGTATTCAGTAGGGATGGGAATCACCAGTCAGCGCCTGATACGATCATCTTACGATACCTCGGTGTAGATTCGATTAAAATTGCGATTCTAAAAGTATCAGATTTTATAAATATCCCGATCCGATGTAAATTTTTTTTTTCCAGATTTAAACCATTAAAAAAGTTTCATGAGTAATTAAATGTAGCGCATTTCTTATAACATTAGTTTTCTCATTTAAAAACCAAACACACCATTTAAACAATACAACTAACTTCAAATACAAGAGTTTAACAATTCATTTAAAATTAAATCAAACAAAATCTACGTTTTTACTGAGTAGCACACATCTCTGTTATAATTATTTATAGCATAATTATTATTTCTAAACAACCTTGGGAAATTAAGTAATATGTTTGTGGGGCTCTTGAAAAACATAGACCATTACAAGCCCAAAATATTTAGGAGCCAAATCAAAAAAAAATTTGAATGTGCTCATGTAATCATGCTGGTTTAAACTGGAGCTGTGTGAGCAAAAATGTGTAAGAAAATGTGGGGATGAAACTGTGTAACTAGTTCAGAGTGCGCCACCTGTAGGATTATAAAGAAATAGCAACGTTTTACCTCCTCAAAAGCCATCAAAGTCTCAAAACTCAACTTGACGTTGACGTGCTGGTTGAGTGGCCGCGAGAATAGACTTTGCACAAATTTTTTAAAAATAAAAAAGAGGTATAGAGAATTTTTTTATTTATTCTGCTCTTGTACTACCTTGTATTCTGTTTTGAGACAGGATGTAATGAATGGGTCTGAAACTAATTCAGGAATTTGAGGAAAAGGGCAGATCGGAGGCTTTTAACATGTGCGACTTTTGATAATGTAACACAATAAAAATGTGTTTTTGTTGCACCACTCGGAAGCTTCTGCGCTCAGTATAGAATTGATTATATTTGCGGCTGATTGCACGATCACCGGTCAACCTGAAAACACCAAACCCAACCTCCAACACACACACACACGTCCAAGCCAGTGTGAAGCAAAATAGTTGTCATAACAACCCTGTTATGACGGAGGAAAGGACTTTAGTCTTCTTTAGCGCTTTCTCGCTTCTTTTAATCTTTATCTCGCTCCGATGGACTGTTTTGTTCCTCAGGATTAATTCCCTGTATTAGTGTGTTCCCGCTTTTCCTACATCCTGCACACTTTTCCCCGTTCCACGTTCTTCCCTTCCGCCCCGCCGCGTCTCTCAGAGATACGAGCAGGGTTTTATTACAGATCCCGTGGTGATGAGCCCCAACGAGCACGTGAGCGACGTCTTTCAGGCAAAAGCGCGTCACGGCTTCTGCGGCATCCCCATCACGGATAACGGACAGATGGGCGGCTGCCTTGTAGGCATCATCTCCTCTCGAGACATCGACTTCCTGAAAGAGGAGGAGCATGACCTTCCACTCAGTCAGGTAGGAGGAGCTTATAATAATAAATGTTAATGTTAATAAATGTTAAATACATGTGTATGTTTTTTTTGTTTGTTTTGTACACCAAGTTTTTATTGTATGAGGATTTGCACAGATTTACATTTATGTATTTAGGTGATGACGAAGTTGGAGGATCTTGTAGTGGCTCCTGCTGGCGTGACGCTGAAGGAAGCTAACGAGATCCTTCAGAGGAGTAAGAAAGGTAAAACCACTTAAATTTGCAT
The DNA here is from genome assembly GCA_030014305.1 of Clarias laeviceps. Taxonomy (NCBI): domain Eukaryota; kingdom Metazoa; phylum Chordata; class Actinopteri; order Siluriformes; family Clariidae; genus Clarias; species Clarias laeviceps. Next base: position 8,997,719 of record JAQMYJ010000040.1, on the reverse strand, counting down.
CTCTCTCTCTTTTTTTTTTTTTTTTTTATTGTTTATTTTTTGGAGAAAACGAATGAACGCATTACTTCTAGAAAATTATTATTACACGCTCAAATTACATCCTTTATTACGTTACATGCTGAAATTACATCCTTTTTCATGGAAAAGTTATTACACAATGATGTTCAATTTGGAAAGTTTATTTATTTTATAATTAGATTTCACAGATCGTTACTAATTTTACTGAAATGTTATCAAATAAAATGACAATATTAATGACATAATGTTTATCGTAGGCTTTGTGATGATGATGGTTTTATGAGGGATTGAAAAGCATGCAAATAATTGAAAACCCAAACTCCAGAAACACAGCTTTTATCCTAAAGAGAGTTCATAAACTGTACTAGCACAGGGTATTACTGAAATATCAGTCTAACTTAATATAAAATAAAAAAGAAATGGATTCGAGTTCCAAAATATCTAATAATAATAATAATGGTTTCCTGTTGAAAGGATTTTGCACAATAATGCAGTGTGTATTCTCTGCGACTTTAAACCTGTCATTAGCTACATAAACTGTAACAAAAAAAATGAAAGTCGTTGTGGATAAGGGCTTCTGCCAAATGCCATAAATGTAAACATATGAGTGGACGGGAGCACTCACGGTACAGCAGGGCTGTGTTCAATAACTATTCAACTGCCAGGAGTTCTGCAATGTTTTGCTCTTGTTATTGAACACAGCCTTTTGTACACGTGTGTTCTTTCCACAGTGAACGTACTGTGTTTGTATTCGTGCACCAACAAGCTGCTGAAATAGACATTTAATCTGGTAGTTTTTTCTGATTGGTCTTAAATTTATTTTAATGACATTTCTTTCCTCTTTTTTAAATGTTTTTTTTTTTTACATTTTTATTAAAAAAAAAATTTAGTTTCAAAACTTGTCCAGTATGAGACCCTGTCAGTATTCAGTATTTATCAGATTACGCTAGTAAACTTTATTGTTCCTACAGCTCCAGTTTAAATCCGCGTGATTACATGAGTTCATCTGGTTAAGTTATGAAAAATTAATTTGATTTGGCTCCTAAATATTTTGGGCTTAAAAAAAAAAAAAAGTCTGTTTTTCACTGTCCTTTCCTTTACAGTCAGGAAAATCTGCCAGGCGTTTATTCACATGAAGTTGAAGTCTGTTCAGTGTAGTTTTCTCCTCGTAACATTTACTTTAGCGGTTCTGTGTTTAACGTCCCCTCAGGTAAACTGCCCATCGTCAACGAGGAGGGCTGTTTGCTGGCCATCATCGCTCGTACAGACCTGAAGAAGAACCGAGATTTTCCTCTGGCCTCCAAAGACTCGCGCAAGCAGCTGCTTTGTGGCGCTGCCATAGGAACACACAACGACGACAAATATCGACTCGACCTGCTCGTGCAAGCTGGCGTGGACGCGGTCATACTGGTCAGTGTGCTTGTCTGCTTGTGCACTTTCATGTCTATTTTATTTTTATTCCCCCTAATGCTTATTATTCTGTCTCTAACAGGACTCTTCCCAAGGAAATTCCATTTTCCAGATCAACATGATCAAGTACATCAAGGAGAAATACCCGAGCCTGCAGGTTATAGGAGGCAACGGTAGGTGTCGCTTAACACACACACTTTCACTAGCGTCAGACATGGTGTGATGCTCTAAAGGGATGAATCTTAAATAAGTGACTGTAAAGTTGACTGTTTTATTATTATTAGTTTTTATAATATTATTACTTACTATATTATCACACATTCAAATAATTGTTGCTTTAGGACTTTTATTTTTTATTTTTTATATGCTAATGCTTAAGAAACTAGAAGTGCTGTTAATATTCTGCAAAATGGATTCATTTGTTTGGGTTCCAAAGGTTAAAAATGCTCATGAGACCAGAAAATAAGCATTCTTGCATATTTCCTTAACATGCAGATAGTGTTCAATATGTGAATTATATTCATAAGTTTTGTGAGCATAAGTGCTTCACGAGAAACTGAAGTGTGCAAATAAATGAAAACCCAAACTCCAGACGCGCAGCTTTTATCTTCGAGGTCATAAACTGCATTAGCACAGGGTAACCACTAGAGGGCACATTTTCCATGTTTGATGCATTTCATTCTTTAATTAAAATAGGATCAAAATAAAGGTTGTATTGATAAATCAGGAATATAGCTCAAAAGAAAATAGATTTTTTTTTTCTTAGAAACATCTCTCTCTCTCTCTTTCTCTCTCTCTCAGTGGTAACAGCAGCTCAGGCGAAGAATCTGATCGATGCTGGCGTGGATGCTCTGAGAGTAGGCATGGGCAGTGGGTCCATCTGCATCACACAAGAAGGTGAGCGCTGCAATCATACACATCACTGCTTTCCTTTCAGCCCGTCCCAAATCCTGAATCTGCCACCATCAATTAATTAACCATCTCAAACCCAAACGCCTGTTTGTCATTAGTCCCGTCATTGTTTTAACCAGGGATCTAAAAATTGAACGTTTAGAACGGAACAAGTTACATTGTAGTTTTTTGCAGTGTGACAAAGCACACTTCCTTGGGGGTAAAGAAAGCCCATTGGGTGTATTTTTGGGGAAAATGTGCATCTGAGTTCAAGCAGTGACCGGGTACACATATCATAAATCTATTGGCTAGCTAGTCGGTAAAGTAAAGGTTGAAGTGTGTGGCCCAGTCCCATGTCTTAGTTGCCCAGAAACCCCATGCTAGGCTTAAAAGTGGTAGTCTAATTATGTATAGTGGGCTAAAGTGCATTCATTAGGTATGTAATTCTCCAGGAATTATCCGATACCATATTATCATGATACCGAGGTGCCATTCTGTACATATCGCAATATAAATTTCCTGATTTGATTGTTTTTCCAAAGTTCTTCAAATCATAACTTGAACTTAAGCTTCACAACTGAACTGAACCTGAGTAATTACATTTTGTCCTTTTTAAAAACAAGGGCAGTGTTTAAAGATTACAAACTAACTTTTAAAATACAGGAGTTTAATATTTAACCTAAATGTAATGTAAGAAAAAGCTAAATTTTTACTCTGTTAAACACCATAAATATTATCTGCACAAACTTGGCGAATAATTCACTCCTACCACACAGGGTGGCGATGTGCAAGTAGTTTGCAGTGCGCCATCTGTAGGATTATATAAAAATGACTGAAAAACTTGATCGTTAGTGCGGAATTGGACCTGGTGTAAGCTTTCGTAGTAAGTGGGTTTGGAAGGAAAATGCCGGCCACACGGAAAGAACCGTGATTCATAACTGAATCGATTATTTCCTCCCATCTCTAGCATTCTTACAGAAGCATAAAGTATATAATCAGCAAGGACATTATGTTGTCTACACCTGAAAATGTCCTTCTAATCTACAGTCAGACAGAATCGCCCTCGCGCTGATGTGTATTATGGCGAAACATACTTTCAGAAACCTACAAAAGCTGTGCTGTATTTACAGCGTCTAGTTACATCACAGCACTGGAGCACGTTTATCTGCTTCATCACAAGAATGTTTATCGTTACTAAATTCTAAATAGCAAATAACCTTTTGAATGCACCTACTAGGAATAATAATCCATCCATCTAGGAATCTCTGTAGTCCAACCTGGGACCGTGAAGGCCAATGGTGATCATTGTATTCATTCCCATTTTATACTGACCACTACGCCACTGTGCCGCCAGGAATAAATATATAATTTATTCTGCTAAAGCAGAAGTTCTGCTTCTCACTCCTCTATAAATTCCCCAGAACTGCTGCTAGCGGGTTAATGCAGCGTTGTTGAGAGGAATGGGAACACGTACGACTGTCCTCACTTTCTAGGGCAGCTTCATTTGTTCCTGTTTTTGTGTCTTCCTCTTATCACCACCCTGTGTGTTTGTGTGTGTTTCACTCTGCTTTTTTTATTGATTTTTTTTTTTTCCCCATCACCACATTTTTTTTCTGACTTCACCAGTCATCCACCTGTCCTTCATTTATTTTTCCCTGCCTTGATCTTTACTCTCTATTCGCGGTTCTTTTATTTCCATGACTTTGACTTTCGCTCTTTGTGCTCAATATGTTCGATCTCTCTCTAGCTCCTCTTACTATTCCTCCTGATATAAAGCTCCACAGCCCCAAAGCCCCAGCCACTGTAACGGGATACTGCAGTAAGTCCATCCCCTTCTGACCCAGGGCTCTCATTGGCTCAGTGCTACCCTTCCTGCCCGCCTACTTTCACAGCCCGCTGCTCCGATTGGCTAACGGCTCTGCATCAGTAGTGGTAGTAGTAGTAGTAGTGTTTGGCGGTTTTGGGGTTTTGGATGCTTGTTATACTGCAGAGGTATCAGGCTCCAGTCCCGTCCATATTCCTACAGAGATTTGATCTAATAACACGTCTGATTCGGCGCATCAAGGTTCCGGTGATGTGTGTCGATGCTGCAGGACTGGAATGTGAAACCCCTGCTGTAATCTGACTAACCTGTCAGTCACCTCTGACTCACTAAATCTTCAGGAGAAGTATATTTTGGATTAGGACAAAGTTGTTTGAAATTCAGAAAAAAAAAATAATTGTGGTTTTAAAAAAAAACAACAACCAGAGTTTTGTAGATTCTTGTGATCAGAGCCTCATCAGCACATCTAACACACTGATCTAACATAGACTTGTTCAGATTATAACTCCTTGTATAACTGGGCACTTCACTGTCCCTTTCCTTTTTTTAAAACCCAGACTGATGCTTTTTGTGTTACACAGACACTGATTTTTACTGCATGGTGTGCATCTCTGCAATGCTCATCTCAGTCTGTGTAGCATTCAAAGCTGACCACAATTGAATAAGATCAAAGTTAGAGACTTTTCAGAGCAGCGTAATGAGGAACGGCTTGATTTTAGGTTCAGGTAGACAAGATTTTTATTTTTCATTCTGATTTTGCAGCATGACTCCAACTCCAGTGAAAACCACTATTGCAAAAATAGTGAACTAAATTAGAAAACTTTATATACAAGATAAAAATGTACTGTATCTTGTATTCGTCCCACAGTGGGGAAAAAGAAAGAAATTGTAATTATTTTGTATTTCTTTCTTTACTTAAATCTTTCCTTTTTCTTTGAATTTAATTTACTTGTTTATTGGAAGACCAGAAATTTGATTAAAAGGGAAATTATTATACATGGTAATGTTTTAGCTATTTTTGTAATTGAATCCGAATTGTCTCCTCTATCCACAAGGGGGCGCTCAAGGTTATTGATCGTCCAGAAACTGTTTATAAAATGTATTGCAAAATCAAGCTTGTAAAACAGCATTCGTGACTGGAGGCATTTAAGACATTCTTTCAACCGACTGTGCATATTGAGTGCAAATTTTTGCTTATAAATTAAGTTAGGATTTTGGTCTTGCCGTTTTTACTGTGACACGCCAAGAAAATTTAAAATTTATTGACCATTATGAAGGAACTTATTCGATCATACAATATCATATATCTAGTTTATACAGGGTGTCTGAAAAGTCAGGATCCATTAAGAGTAAAGCTACATAAGGGGGCGTTCAAGTCAAACCGGGACTTGTGTCAACATCTGATTCTTGAAAATCGACTGAGAACCTTTCTCCAACTTGTGGAAGAAACATTACAGGGAGTTATTGCCACATCCCTCGTACAGTCCTGACAGTCCTTACTTCAAGCTATTTCCTCATGTTTGGGCCATTAACGGAGTTCCTAGGAGGCCAGCATTTCGGACATGAAGCAGAAAGTTTGATCGCGGTTCTGACATGCTGAGAGAATTTCTTACCATAATGGTGTTTAATGCACTAGTGAAACTCTGGGATAAGTATATTAGTGTAGCATGGGATTCTAGAGAGTTTTTACTGTTCTGTTCTGTGCAATCAAAAGTCCCGGTTTGAATTGAACGCCCCTCTGAGTTTTATATAACGCGATGATTTGTATCCACTGTCCTCAAAGCACTCCACCCAGATCCATGCAGACTCATCGAATTAATCATTAATGAGTGATTAATTAAAAGCAGAGCATGTCATCACCGCGTTTATCCTTGGAGCATGTAGATCTGATGTGGTTCTGTATCTGTAATACTGAATGCCAGTCGATTTTTCTTCTTGCCAGTGCTGGCGTGTGGCAGGCCGCAGGCGACAGCCGTGTATAAGGTGTCGGAGTACGCGCGGCGCTTCGGCGTGCCGGTCATCGCAGACGGGGGCATACAGAACGTCGGGCACATCGCCAAGGCCCTGGCACTAGGGGCATCCACAGGTGAGGAAGTGTGCGTGTGTGCGGGGCAGAAAGAGCTCAATATCGAAGGATTAGAAGGTTTTACTCAGCATATAGACGTGTACATTGCTCAGCTACAATTTTCTCTTAAATTGTTTTACCTTCAAAATAGAAAGGCAAACAACTACATTAGAACTGAAGATATTTTAGTGTGATGCTTTACGTACAGTACACTGCCTGGCCAAAAAAGTGTCACCACTTGGATTTAATCGAACAAATAGTTAAGAGCCTTCCACTGGATAATAACGACAGTGATTAAAATGTTTCAGCTGACAAGAAGGTATTTAACACTAACTGATGCATTGAGTAGCTTCTCATTTTTATAACAACCATGTCAGAAGACACATCCAAATTATTGACCTGCATCAAGCAAGGAAAACAACTCTGGGCGTTGCTGAAACTACTGAAAGTGGGTTACGAAGTGTAAAAAGCATAATTGAAACCTTTTGAGAAAGAAATGTGGTCGAAAAACATTCTGAATGAGTGCGATTAGAGATTACTTAAACGCTTAGTAAGATTAAATCATTCAAAAATAAAAAATAAATGATTGGGACTAAACAGCTGTGCAGCCTTAAGAAAACCTCTAATCAGTGATGCTAATCAAGTCGGGGAAAAGGCTTCAGTTTGCTAGGTAGTCGATGAATGGATCGGCACGAGCATGTTCCAAGATGGCAATGCTATAATCCATCCGGTTCAAACTGTGAACCACACAGAGTCCATCACCACAGAGACCTTAACACCACTGAAACTCTTTGGAGAAGGCTTTACACAGCGGCCTTACTCTCTCATCATCAGTACAAGATCGAATGCGACTCTGGATAGAAATAAATGTTGCCACCGCAGAAGGTTATGCCACGGTTTAATATCAAAACAAAAGGCCGTCCAATGAAACGTTACACATCATCCCAGAAGTGGTTTTAGTTCCAGCAATTACAGAGACGTTCTTTACCATTGTGTTGCTCCAGATTTGTGGCTATTGTCCACAAACTTTTGGCCATATGGTGTGCGTGTTGGTGTGTATCATTTTGGCATGAATGATGTGCTAATTCATGACCAGACTTTATTTAGGGCCCTTCCCCCCCCCCGAGACCCCAAACCCCAACTGCTGACCGCTACACTTGCCCTACGTTGTTTTACAAAAATAATTTGTATAAAATAATTATTAAAATCTTTTTGCCCACTTGTTTTTATTGGTTTTTTTGACTGTTATTTCTTTAGATATTTCATTGTTGTGTTTTATTTTTCCTCTCTCAGTGATGATGGGCTCGTTGCTGGCGGCAACCAGCGAAGCTCCAGGAGAGTATTTCTTCTCAGATGGCATCAGGCTGAAGAAGTACAGAGGAATGGGTTCACTCGATGCCATGGACAAGAACCTGGGCTCCCAGACCCGATATTTCAGGTAACACACACACACATACACGGTCACTTCTGTGTGCACAGAAAGACTGTCATAAATATACACTGTCACATTAGCATAATGTTATTCAATTCCTTTTTGCCGGGCTTTGTACCAAGTCTAGCATGTGCATGCATGCTAGCATCAAGCTAACTCATGGTCATGTGACTGACTGCTTTGATTTAATCTTCAAGTTTTTTTCTCCTTATTCACTAAACGGCATGTGATCAAATTCTAACGCATGTCTATGACGCATGTTTTTTCTGATGCTCATCCTCACTGTGTGTCCTTCTCTTTTTCAGCGAGTGTGATAAGATCAAAGTAGCTCAGGGTGTGTCAGGCGCCGTACAGGACAAAGGCTCCGTGCATAAGTTTGTCCCCTACCTCCATGCTGGGATCCAGCACTCCTGCCAGGACATAGGAGCGAAGAGCCTCACGCAACTTAGGTACACACAGACCCCGATTACATAATGGAACACTGTTTCGCACAGGCACACACACACGTACAAGCAGAGACTCACAGGAAGTGTGTGTACATGCAGGTCGACAAGTCTGGACAATCAGTGTTTACTGGATCTTTTTTGTCTGTCTTGTGTTCGAAGGGCGATGATGTATTCTGGAGATCTGAAATTTGAGAAAAGAACCGTGTCTGCTCAGATGGAGGGAGGAGTGCATAGTCTGCACAGGTACACACACACACACACACACACACACAGCACCAGGTCTTATAAAATGACAAAGCACAACTTATTTATTTATAATCATAAGATGATTTCGGAATATAAAGCATTGAAATGTGCATTTGAACTCGGATTGCGTCTTTTTTTTTTTTTTTTTGTTCTTCCTCTGGTTAAAACAATCATGTATTTCGAGATTAAGTATCCTATAGGAATATTGTGTAATAATGTAAGCTATGCAATTAGGATCTGTTTGCTGTCAGTGGTGATCATGGTATCTCAGCAGTCAGGGATTTTTATGTGATTCTGCTGTAATCTGGAGTAAAAAGGGGAAAAGATTTTCAGTATAATATGAGGAGCGTTCAAGTCAAATTGGGACTTGTGATGAAATGTCTAGTGAATAAAGGTGTAAAACCAATTGGCATTTATGGAAGATTTCAAGCAGAGTATAGTGATGAGACAGTAAAGCATGTGAACGGTGGAGACGTTTTATAGAAGGCCGTACGCCCGTGAATGACCATCCCATCTGAGGTAAACTAAAAAAACCTTCTACATTGATGGTATCCAAGCGCTAGTGAACCACTGGGATAAGTGTAGGAGGGGGTTATACAGAGAAAGAGACAATCAAAAGTCCCAGTTTGATTTGAACGCGTCTTGAACATTTACAAGTCAGTTTTCTGACTGACACTTTTCTAGCTATAGAAATCTCTTGCACACGTCTTAACTCTGACCTGCACAGGAGGAGACGAACATATTTAATTAATTACAATTACATAGTAGTAACAAATTAAATAAATAAAATTAAATCATGTAATAAAAATACTTAACTTCGCATAACCTCAGCATGCTTAATATATAAATAATAAAAATTAAATGATGCACAGGTAAAGTGATTTATATTTTGTTGTATGTAATTATTTTTATGGTCACTATCTTCATTCTATTTTCTGTATTGGTTTTCATTAAGAAAAAATTTTGTTCCAACGTTAGGGGAGTCGACCATAGTGATGAATTTTATTTCATTTTAATTATGGTCTTCATTTGATCAGTGTGTGAGTTTGAGATAGGAGGCGGGGTCTCCAGGTTGTGGCAGTTAATCTGGGAGATTTCAAAACATAATCATGGGTTCATATATCGAGTGTCTCGTCTGCTGCTTCATTATTGAGAAAACGGCTGCTCTTTTTTTAAATTATTTTTTTTATAATAATAATTTAAATAAGTACCGTTTCAAATGTGTTAAATTAAAAATGACGCTCAGGCAGGAAATCTGTAAATATTAACAGTAGGAACATAAAATTAGAGTACACATGACTGGATATCCTGGCAGTCTAGAGATGATCAAAACCCAGGGCAGGAAGATTCACTAGATTAGAACAAACAAGAAGTAAGAAGAGAAGATTAGCCAAGTATATCCTTTTATCATTTATTTAGTTCTCTTTCTCAGAATCACATCACACAAATCATTCAGTCTGTATTGTAAAAAATAAATTCAAAGCTTTTTTTGGTTTCTCATCGAATGTTTTTGACCATCGAAGCTCTTCATGCTTGCATGAAATAAGACATGGAATGCTTTTTTTTTTTTTTAGCATTGAAAAGGTACAGAAAACCACCAATATATAATTATAATATATAATATATACTGGTGTAAAAAAACCTTTTTTTTTTTTTTTTTTTTTAAATGTACACATCTTGACAATTGCATAAAACCAGACGTATTGTCAAATAAGTTCTTGCATATCACATGATCGCCATCTTCAAACCGTTTCCGTGTCTTAACAAATTATACTCAGCAGTATAATTGTACATTTAATTTCATGACACATTTATTACTTAATGGATTATAATAATTGTTTAACCATTCAAACATTCAAATGATAAAAAAAAAATGATTGAGGTAAAATACATTTTAAACAATATTACAACTTTGGAATTTGTATTTAAATATTCAAGTATATTAAATGTATAATATGATATATTTATATATTCAATTATAATATTGTCTAAGTATCTTTGTTTGTTGTGATGGCTCTTAAGGAAATAGAGTATTAGTATATTATTAATATTTTCATATTACATTTGGCAGTCGTCCTTATCCAGAGCAACTCAATTTTTAGCTCATTATACATCTGAGCAGTTGAGGGTTTTGCTCATGGACCCAACAGGGACCCACTTGGTGGTCGTGGGGTTTGAACCTGGAACCTTCTGAATCATAGTCCAAAGCCTTAACCACTGCGCTACCACTTTTTTTTTTTTTTATTGGTTTTATCGTCCATATAGGTGACCTTTTTAAACATGTCAGAATATTATTATTTTAAATGATGTCAGGAACAAAATGCACAGTTTTAAATGTATAACTGTGTTGAACACTGGTGACCTCTACTGGCTGACCTGCTGTTATTGCAGTTATTTTCTAAAGCACCACTACCTCTTTAGTGATCTTATTGTGTTTGTATTATTTACATTTTTTTTTTTTTTTTTTTTCTTCCTGTCTTTCAGCTACGAGAAGCGGCTGTTCTAATGAAGACAACTAACGCCAAGAACACGAACACACACACACACACACACACACACACAAAGAGTACATTAACACACATGCAATCATACACCGCCATTGGATTGTATGAAGACACTACTAAATCAGATGAGCGCACAGATGAACCACCTTGCATACGCGCATGTGCACAGAGCGGCGATGCATCCATGCCCATTTCAAAACCCACACTTCCCTTTTCTTTGTCTTCCAGACCTTTGTTGAGCAAACCCACTGTGCATGTGTGTGTGTTTAATTTTAAGGACATAGTTTTCAGCTAATGGTACGGAAGATAATAAGTATTGTAATGTACTAATGTTCGGAGGCATTCATTAATTTCAAATACATTTTTTACAGAAAAACATTCTTTGTTTAAATTTTTGTTGTTCTGAATTCCACCTCAAACAGCACACACATGAAACTCGATCTGAGAAAATTTATTGGAGTCGTTCTCCAGGCTCAAAAAAGAGGAAGCAGTGCTGTGGTTGTGGTTTTTTTTTTTTCCTCACACTGCAGTAATAGATTTAAAACAAGATTCAAAACTGCAAAAGATTTACTCTTTGCGGAGTCAATTCATTCCCTGAAAATAAAGTCACTATAGAATTAAACTTGGTATCTGGGAAGTAAAGTTTGTATACTTTATATGACAAATATCGATATGTATGAACAGTGTCAGATTTCCGCACCAGTGCGTTCTTCCTCATTTAGCCTGCGGGTCTCGAGGGAAGCAGTCTGCACCTCCAAAACCACCGGACTTTCCAGACATGGGCTCCATATATATATATACACACACACACACACACGCACACGCACATACACAGGACAACACAGACAAGGGCGAACACACACCTGGACAGGTTTGGTTCAGGACTCCAGGTGTCTGATTAAATGAAACTTAATATTTAACTGATATTTTTCAACTGTCTATTCACACAACCTATTCATATTTAGATAGATGAAATGGCTCATTATGATAGACGTTCTCTTAACAGGATGAGATGTAACCAAAAAAGAAAAATTAGACCGCAAGATGACTGATAAATGCCAAGTCAGCCAAAAAAATGTATAAAGAATAAAATATGTATATATTATATTATCACATATTATCATATATAACATTTTATATAAGATTTTCTTTTCCTGCATACTGTATACATTTTTTGGACTGATTCTGTATGTTGAGCACATTGCAATTGTTACAAATCACAGTGCTATTAGATGAATGAGGTAGACTTCATGATGTGCTGTTAGAGGAAACTCCACACTTGCTGTAAGATTTTATTCCTTGTTTGTGCCACACTTCTGGTAAAATCTCAACACTTTGGTCAGAAGGTCAAGGTAAAAATAAGTTCATAGTAAAAATAAAAAAAAAATTATAAATCACGGCAAATGCTCATATTGACAGCCTCTGACTTCACGGCACTCATGAATACACTGAATACAAGAACGCTGAACGTTACTTAATGCATCAGAATCGGTGTTGCATGCGGATACGATTTCCTCCTCTAGTGAAACAACTTGTTGCGCCAATTCTGATATACAGTACTCAGATGACCCCAAAGAAGAAAGTCGAGTGGTGGTAGATTTGGCTTTATTAAATTTTTTGTTTAGTTTCGAAGCCATCTTGGAGCTGACATAAAAAGACAAGCATCAAACTGCTTATAAGGAAAAAGTTTATAAATCCAGACTTTTGAGTCACACTGTTAGACACTCTAACACTCTTGCCTTGTTCTATAATACGTTACACTTATGTTATACGACACACTTAGACACTCTTGCCTTGTTCTATAATACGTTACTATTTCTATAGTAACATCTCACTCTCACTCACAGGGACTTGTATGATGGGTGATCTACATGATCTAAGCCTAATAAAGAATTAAGAATGTTAATTAGCAAAAATCATTAAACCTTTATATTGCTGTATGCATTTTTTGTATGGAGATGTTTGATAATATTTATGGAAGGAGTCTCCAGTTTCAGTGCTTTGTCATGTTTTTCCATCACACTAAAGGGCCAACAGTGGCATTCACAAAATTATCAGTGAACCTTCATTAAAAAAAAAAGTGTATTCACACATTCACACAATTTTCCACTTGCCCTAAATTCAGCTGATCAGATAAGACGTGGTTATGTTTTTGTTTTGTAGGCATTAGAATAATGTACATTATTGTGCAAAAGTCTTGGCTATAAAAAAAAAAGATGCCTGTAAAAATAATACAATTAAATATTTTTTAATAAAAAAAAGGTACCACATTTTTTAAGGGACTCTGTCATACATGTTTCTGTTTTTGCAGACAAAACTAGGTTATGAGATCATTACTTCAGTATGATCTTTTTTGTGTGAAACATGGTGCATCATGTAATATGTTGCCTCCTATAATGCCATATTTAATGTCATTCAAATACATTATTTATTTATTTATATATATTCTTGTTGGATTTTTTTTTTATTAACACAATAATGCAGATATCATAAAATGAACATTTAAGACCAAATTGTATTTAAAAAAAAAAAAACAGGGTGTCTAAGACTTAGACACTCCAAGTACTAAGGGTCTAAGACAGTACTAAGTACTGTAGCCTAAAAATAATGCATGTCTATATTGCACATACCATTCCCATAAACACATGTCCAAATGTTCTTATACCTGTTTCAAACCACAGTCAGAGTGCCTGTGTAGTTCTGTATATACTTATATACAGTAATTAAAGAAAAAAAGCAAAACAAGTATAAAATTAATGAATCCATATGCAACAATTGTAAATGTCTGCAAATGCAATTGCGAAAACAACAGAAATGTCTAATGCTTATTTGATTATTTCTAAGATCAGCAATTAACTACATTGTTTTCATTGATGTGTCGTATGTACAAGGTCTGGATACACATGGATACCATCAAGGTAGAGTATATAATTAATTTTTTTTAGAACATCAGAGCGATGATTGGACATCCTGATTCATGTCTAAAATGCTGCCTCCCAGGAACTATATTAGTGGCCCAAACATGTGGAAATGTCTTGGACTGTATGGATGATGTGGCAATAACTCCCAGCTGAGATTCCTGTAATGTGGAAGTTATGTTCATAAACAATTGTGTGTACAATTCCCACAGACAGATGCATCTATTCCACAGGTTGGTGACAAGTTATCCATCAATTTTCAAGGATCATTTGTTCCACTCTCTGAATGTTCACCAGCAGTGGGCTCCAAACCTCCCTATTCACAGACATACGGCTTTCTTTAAAATGTTTGCACCGTTCAAATGTTTAACTCCGGCGAAGAGTCTCATCACTGTACTGTGCTTAAGGTCTTCTTTAAATGTGAATCAATTTCACCCCTTCATTCACAAGAAATGTCATCATGATGTTTCTTTCATTACATTCCATGCTTTTCCACATTTTCATATAGAGTCTTTACTAACTCCCATCAGACGATCACACAATTTGACTGTTTGACTGATTAGTCAGAAGGTGTTGATTAATGTTCCATAAGAGTGACTCTGACAGTAAACCCAGCTCTAATACAAAGCACAGGTTTATTAATATTAATACCTGATTTCTAACACATTTTTGTTTCCGGAGTAACAGCGCATACACAGAGAGGTGAACGGCAGATGCTTCACGTTATCACAGTGGATAAATTGTTTGTTATTGAAAATAGAAACCTGTTAAAATTTTTGCCTGTAATACTTCTAAAACTGTATATAATTCCTAAATCCTGCTTTTTGGAACAAATCAATGTTTTAATTAGTAAATATTGAATATGTTTAACATTTAAGCTACAGTGTATCCTGGATTGATTAAGGAGTAAGGTTATTATTATTATTATTATTATTATTATTATTATTATTTTGCACAACTTTTTGCAGGTCTTAACATATTCAAAAAACACAGTTTGTGTGGTGTGCCTGGGTGGCAATGGCACAGGTGCTTGGGCCCGCTCATCGTTGCTTGCAACTATTATTACTATTATTATTATTATTATACACAAATAAAAATAATATAGAAAGATAATCATTCAAAATCAGCCTAAAATCACTGTTTTATAAATGTCTTGAGGTGCATCTATGCCTCAATGCACAGACTCCCAAACCCGAGCCTGGAAAATCCCCTCTGTACATTTCAGTTTTTTCCCCAGCTCCCAATATACCGGTTTCACTGTACCAACTACTAAACAGCCATTTTTTTGTTTGTTTTTTAAGTGCGTATGTGTGTGTTTTTGAGCTGGGAAAATACTAAAATGTGCAGTTTTATTCAGTTTTATATATTTTTAATTATACGGTTTATTCTGTGAAGTCACTTCCTCAATGGCACTCCTGGTGTGTAAATCACAATCTTTTGGGAAAGTACTGTACAGGGCTTAGGGTCATCCATGACATGTACATGTGATCAAGTTTAAAGTGAAACATTAATATCCAGCTTTCTTGCACAATTTAGCCCATAAACATCAGGAGAATGAGGGCCTAGAGTGTGTTTGTGGTGTGTATTTAAACACCTTAAGGTCCTTGACATGCGTGGGAATAATTAAAAATTGTGCTTAGTTAAAAATGAAGTTTAAACGTGTGTAAGCTTGTATTTAAACTGTCTGTTCCTGGATACAGAGAAAGGGGGTCACTGAGCAGCCACCGCCACCACCACCAGAAAACTGTATACTCGATATTGGTTTCCCAACCTAGAACTAGCTCAGAAAGGCAAAATGGAGCTGTTTGTAGAACAGAATCAACAAAATAGGCTGCAGTCATATGTCACCTTTTCTAATACTGTCTAAAATTCAAAACAGCTTGCAGTATTGAGTGTTGCTTGCTCCTGTTGTGGCAGCACGGTGACTCTTGCACGTCCATGGTCCAGGTTCAATTCCCACCACAGGTCTGTGTGCAAAGATATGCAGATTAGGCTAATTGGAGTTTGCAAATTGCCAAAATGTGTGTGATCTGTGATGGATTGGCACCCCGTCCAGGGCGTACCCTGCCTTGTGCCCTAAGTGTCCTGAGATAGGCTCCAGCCCCCCTGTGACACTGAATACAGGATAAACCGGTATAGACGATGAGATGATGAACCAGCAATGGCAATTTATTAATAAACAACAAATAATACTTCTAAGTAGTAACAATTCAATGTTGTGAAAAATCCGAAAAACGAGTTCCTGTTATCACATACTGTAAGTTATAGCAGCTGTAAATTGTCATTACCTCACCAGATTTAAAAAAAAATCTTTTTAAAAATGTAATTAACTGAATTAACTGAATTAACGGAATATAACTGAAAAATCTGAATACACAAAATTATCTTTCCCCGCAGGCATTAATATAAAGCCGTGACTTGGATTACGGTTAGATCTGCTGTCAGTGTTGCTGTTATGGAACATTAATCAACCCCGTCTGATTAATCAGGTTTCAGAATTTAGTAGAGATTATGTATTATGAATGCACTTGTACAGCCAGTCAAACCGGGAGTTGTGAGGAAATTTCTCATGAATGAAGGCGTCTGTTGGTGATGAGACTCTTTTATATATATATATATATATATATATATATATATATATTCCATATATCCACGTTTTCTAGATGGTTATGTGAATGTTTTTTTTTTGCTACATTACTTGCTATAAGTTGCAAAAGTTTAATATCAAACATAAACTGCAGTTGATTTGTTAGACAAATTGCCAGATTATTCCTTTAACCACTGAGCTGTCTTTGTTTCAAAGGCAATGATTGAAATTAAGCACAAACCTTCTCCACATGGTAACTCAGCGAACAATAAAAGGAAGGAAATTGCTTTGAAAAACATAGTGTCTGAAAAGTTTTAAGGATATGAAGGGCATTATGGATGAGAAAGAGGAGAAGGCCAGAGGAAGAGAAGGATGGTGGGAGTGTCTGTGGGCAGCCCAGTGAAGAAGTGAAAGTGAAAATGTTTCTCAGATTTCTGAAGAGGAAGTGTGCACTTATAAATACTCACACATATTCACATGAACAGACAGAACTGAGCAGCACAGCCGAGAGGGAGAAGTGAGAATGGCCAGGACGGGTAGGACTTGGCGGTGCTTCAAGGTAACACTCAAATCAGGTTCATTTTATATTTCTATGCTACATGCTTTTTCGCTTAGTTTGTCACTTTTGCCATGTTTTCTTTTTTTCTTTCTTTCTTTTGTTGTTTTAAAGTCACTCTTTAGTTGTTTTCCTTTTACTTGCCAGTATGATTATTTCCCTTTCGTTTCTTCACACCCGTACGCACTATTATAAAATTTCACAAGCTTCTGCTTTTATTCGCTTCCCTACAGGAACACAGAGAGAACCGTTAAAGGAAAAGTAAGAAAGAGTCATCAAATCAAAAAGGGCACTATCGAATACCAAGAGGTGTTTCATCCCTGCTGTTTGTCCTTTTGTCCCTTCTTGTCTTCTGCTTTATAAAGTCAAAGTGCAGGAAGTCTATGTACACAGACATTGTCTAGAAATAATGTGACATTTTTAATACACTGCACATTCCTTAGTGCGTCCTTTCGTAACCTTATCACGTATCCTTTCTCATTGTGTCCAGTAAACTGTCAGCCTATGCTTGAGACACTTCTCTTGTTATATTGGTGTGTTTTTTCGAATGGTAAACAGGTTTTTCAGGCCCCCTGACTTTAGATAGAGGAAGATAAATAGACAGGATTGGCTTCAGCCAAGAAGACACTGACGACAACCGTGATAAAACAGTCTAAAGAATGTATGAGCCGTAATCAGATTTTCCAACGCGCGTAACTTTGTGTTTTTCTTATGACCTACACGCGTAAAGCGACCATAATGTGTACGTCATAAATGTACTTTTTAAAAGCTATGAGACAGGACATTAATCATGATGAATTGTAATTGTAAAATATTAAAGAACACTGATCTGAATTCCACCTTTTGTATGTTTCATGACCCTCGAACTTCGAGACCCTCAGCGGCTGGGTGGTTAACGGAACCCATAATGCAGCTGATTGGTTCGTTAACAGCTGGATGTGGATTCCGTTTCCCGCCTTTCCTGCAAAAAGGTGACATTTCTCCTGACAGTCTCCATTTTATATCTGGTGTGTTTGAAAGCAGCTAACTTGGTTGAAAAGGCTATCAATACGTATTATGTGAGTAAACATATTAGTATGTTTGATATAGATTATAATCGACTTAAAATGATGGCGAATTTTAATTTAGCTTAGTTTTGGAAGTACTGTACCTTTAAGTTGATTTAGTGCCGTCCATTAGTTTCACACTTTCGACAGGAGAAATTGTACTGATGTTGCTGCGGAATGACACGTTTTCTCCCGGATTGCCAGATATCCTAACCGCCACCGGGAACTTCGTGTCAGCCAGCAGTGATATCCAAATCTATCAATCAAATATCACCAGCTTGATTATCCATCCAATGTATTAATTACATTCCGGGGCTCTTTCAAAATACATTGAGGAAAAAAAATGTAATATTTATGTTCTTCAATAAATATATTTTTTTAACAATTGAGGTATCTCTCTTTGTTCTTTTTATGTCGCACACATCTCTGGTTTGTACATTTGAGGTTGCGATTTATTTACACCTATTAATTGTTACAGATTTTAAAAGTAAAAACTACATTTCTATTAATTACATTTTCCAACATTACACATCCTCACATCAGACATTACTTATAGTGCTTCACTACATTAATCCATAATTTTATATATATATAGACTTTAGAGCATCAGACAAAGACACTGCTTAAATATTATAATACATTACACCATCAACAACATCCAACAGCCATCATTGTAGCTAATGGGCTCATGGTGATATGATAGGCGGAACCGCCATCAGGTCGATTTAGCCTGTATGTGGCTCAAAACAAACCAATGCTATCGGATGCGTGCAAATCATAAAATAATTATCTGTTCAATTCAGCAATAATATCATGTCTCATGAATCTGTCATATAAAATGTACATGTAGTAAATTATTTGCTATATATTTTTTTCCTCCTAAATATTGGAGAATCACTATAAATAATATTAGGCAGTTTACAATGAAATGCTTACACACACGTACTATACATACTGCTGCGGGTGTGCATGCTCCCATACACACCCTCAATCACAAACACACGTCATTAACTTTAATGAATAAAAAAAATCAATAACTTTAACTATTTCAATGTACAAATGATCCCAGCAATTAAATATACTTGTTTCTATTAGCAAATTATTAATATTACAGAACATGGCACGGTGGCTCAGTGGTTAGCACTGTCGCCTTGCACCTCCAGGGTCCGGGTTCGATTCCGGCCTCGGGTCTGTGTGCATGGAGTTTGCGTGTTCTCCCCGTGCTTGGCACCCCGTTCACAAAGTGTGTGTATGTGTGTGTGCCCTGAGATGGACTGGCACCCCGTTCAGGGTGTACCCCGCCTCGTGCCCTAAGTCTCCTGAGATAGGCTCCAGGCCCCCTGCGACCCTCTATGCAGGATAAAGTGGTATAGACGATGAGTGAGTGAGTGAGTGAGTGAGTGAGTAATATTACAGACTCTGAACCTTTTGCCGAACATTGTGAAATAACCACAGCGTAGAAATCAGGGCCATCAATATTTCATGTCAAATAGAGTAACGCCCCTAACTGAAATGGCTTCAGTGAAATGACGTCATGCTGGCTCCATGAATTGCACCACTTTTGTATAACCAGATCTTATTATCACGCTAGCTATTATTGGAGTGTTTAGCAATAAAGCTAATTTGCTAATGCTAATTCTTTTGTGAAAAGGATAATAAGTTCCCATGACCAACTTTTATTTTTTCTTTACTGAATGTTTTTATGTTTTACTTTTAATTTTTAAGTGAATACAAAAATAAAAATTTTATGCACTTATAATAACTATTTGATAGGTTTAAAAAGATTTTTAAGAAATAAGAAATTATAAGAATAATTACAAGAATAATTATTTCCACCTTGATGTTTATTATCTGCATAGAGAGTATATTGAAGCTTTTGGCCTTGTGCCCTGTGTCACGTACTGTACATCAAAAGAACCAGTCATTAACATTTAAGTCATAGAGCGACCTGAAGACCGGCAGACTATAGGAAATACATTCACATTTTCCGGTTAAACAAAAGTGTTCAAGCAGACGACTGGTTTGGATATATATTCATCTGGATATATTTATTTTTTTATCCTTAAGCCCATGCAGACTTAGCAAACCTCTCTGAGGCTAAAAAAATATTGTTTCATTCTCTAATGGGAATTGGCGAAATGGGTTCCATCAAGCATCCCATCAGGTCCTTATGTTTTATAATGGTTTCTAAGAGACCACTTATTCTTGATATAGAATTGTTTAGTGTGTTAAATCCCTTAGAAGTCCATTAGGTCCATTAAATCTCCATTAAACCACCGTTTATTACCATCACTGGACTCCTGTGGGAACTTTGAACCTTTTTTTTTTAAATTAACCCCAGTGTTTTGCTAAACCACCAGGGTGATCTAGCTTGTCATTTTAACACTATGTAGCAAGAAATGAAGATAAATTACAAATCATTGTAAAATCTGTGAAGTTCTGCTTAGGACATGTTTAGGATGCCTGCTGTAACTGCAGTATAATTGTACTTTACATTATGCACTGATCAGCCATATAATTTAAACTACCTGCTTAATATTGTGTAGGTTTTTCGTTATGCTGCCAAAACAACTCTGACCCTACAAAACACGAACTCCAAAAGTCCATGCTGTTATATCTGACACCAAAATGTAAGCAGCAGAACCTTAAAGTCTAGACATTAAAAGCTAGTCTTTGCTTCCCATGTGCATCGGTGAGACTTGCATCCCTAGCTACAGTTAACCGGTTTTACTTCCTTACCCCACTTTTGGTTTAGCCATCAAAATTTGGCATGTGTAAGTCTTTCAGACACTTGTCTGTTTTCCTGCTTTCAACACATCAACTTCAAGAACTGATTGTTTACTTGCTGCATAATGTAGCCACCCCTTGACAAGGTGGCATTGTAATGAGATAATCAGTGTTGTTCATGTCTCTTCTTAGTGTTTTGTCTGATTGGTGTATGATTGAAATCTGTTAACTGTTAACTGCAGCACAACTCAACTTCTGGTTTAAACATTAGACAGTAAAAGTTCAAAAGTTAGGGAGTAAAAGTGTAAAACTGCCAGGTGAACAATCCTAAATGAGGCCTAAACATTTCTGCTGACTAAATCAAAATCACTTGAGAAAAAAAAAAAATTTGATCTTTACAATTTCACATTTTAGTGCTAAGCTTGCTTTCTCATTTTGGTCTTATTCTTTATATGTGGCTATATAAGTTCCAAACGACACTTTTAGACATATAGTGCCCTATGTAGGCTATGCAACAGTTATTTCATATGCTATGGCCATCAGGGAGGAAGTATGGAAACTTTGTGGGATTCAGCCAACCACTGTGAGCACTGATATGAACGTCTTTGCCTGAACAATGAGATATTGCCTAGATAATAATTCACACTCAAGCTTACTGTACGATTCATTATGAGACCTCATGTAGTTGTTTGAACTGTGCAAATAACAAATCATTTGAATCAAACCATTACTCCACAAAATTTCCCAATAGGTACACTATTTAAATCACCACCATGCTGACTAGAATAAAACTGTTTCTAAACATTAATGACTGAAACAAACAGACTTATTACACTGATCAGCCATAACAAATCACTTGACTAATATTGTGTAGGTCCCTTTTGTATCATCAAAACAACCCCAATCCATCATTGCATAGATGCCGCAAGACCTCTGAAGGTGTTTAAGTCCTTCCTATCACAAACAGAAATACATTTATCAGCAAATTGTGCTGTGGGATAGCCTTTGCTTCCCATACAGATTAATAAGCCCTGGACGCCCATTACTTTGTCACCAGTTCACCGGTTGTGCTTCTTTGGACTAGTTTTAGTAGGTACAGGGTGACACAGAATAACGGGAATTTTTGAAATGCGTATTGGTAGCCATTAGCAGGTGGTAGCACTGCGGGTT
>JAQMYJ010000040.1:8932362-8966504 GCA_030014305.1 Clarias laeviceps | reverse complement strand
GTGTATGTGTTTTTTTGGGTGTGTGTGTGTGTGTGTGTGTGTGTGTGTGTGTGTGTGTGTGTATTGTGCATAAGACATACATGTACGTTATGTGATCAATTTGTTCTGGTGACCTTGTAGGACAGACTTGGGATGACATCATCAGATTGATGACTTGTGCCACAGTGCGGTTTGAGCTGCTCTCCACAGCACACACTAGCCCAGTGAGTGTGTGTGTGTGCACCTATGCATGTATGTCTGAACACATATTAGAGTGTGCAGTAGTGCATTGTTACATGCTACTTAAGAGAATGTGTGTGAATGGTTAAAGTTGTTTTTGTGTATTATAATATGTTTATATTTAGCGTATTATAGCAGAGACAGTGACTAAAATCTCTTTTCTGTGATATTAGGTGACTCTCGATGTACAGCGTGAGGTGGGTGTGTCCACAAAGGGTCCTAGGGGAGGAGTCTTTGTGATGTATAACTGTGCGAGACTACACACGCTGTTCAGCAGCTACGAAAAAGGCGTGGAGCAAGGTCAGGCGCACGCGGTAGTCCTGTCAGAGCACATTTTACTGTACTGTTTGAAAATGTAATATTTACATATTTAAATGCAAAATGTGCCATTTAAGTGTTTTATATCCAGAACAAACTTTTTTCTGTTTTTTTTTTTTTTTTTTTGGTAAATGACTTATTATTATTGCATTATTATTACACTTATTGTTATTGTAATAATTATTATTATTATAGTGGTACCTTGGCATAAGGACTCCCTGCCTTACAAATCTTTACCTTAAGAACTGAAATGTTGTAATAAATTTGCCTCGGCATATGTAGCATTTTTGGCATACGAGCGAGCGAGCCGAATCAAGCGCAAGCTACGTTGTGTGTACTGTACGTCCCTGAGCCGCTCAAAACTTGGCACGGACAGTAGCAAGAAAAAAACAAGGGAGCCTCCCTTAGTTTTGTTTTTAAAGTAGCGGGTGCCAAGAGGAATCCTAAGTTAAGAATGAATTAAATGTGTATGTTGAGGACCACTGTATCAGGAGCAAACTCAATTTTAATTAAAAAAATAATAATAATTCTTTATTAGGACTAAAGCTAGTGAATGAATATGCAGCCTGTGGCTTTTTAAAATGATACACTCGTTTTAATTCATGTGTAATGACTCTCCTGCAGGCGTCTATCCCGAAATCCCTGCCGGCACAGAGTTGGATTTTTCCTCTCTAAAGGAGGAGGTAATTGAGCACGGCATTGATTTTATACAAAGTTCTAAAAAAAATCATTGCAGAAATCGTTCAAATTCTCTGCAGTAAAATCATGTCTCCACTAGGGGGAGTGGCTTCTTCTGTTCAATTACCTCATTCCATTCTCGGAGCTTCTGGACCAATCAGGACAGACACTGGAGCTGGAAGGAGCAGGAGCCAGAGTTAATTTAAGAACAGAGCAGGTTTGTCGTTCGGTCAGTTTTCTGAAGCACCACTAGATGTATGTTTTGTGACATGAACACTTCTGCTAATCTACATGTAAATGCATTTATTTTATTGTCTTATATTTATATGTTAAATAGAATTACAATAATATTAAAGTCAGTATTGAATTGTGTTGTCAGGATGTCTCTGTTTTGTCAGCTTTGTCTATTGTATTGTGCAGGTCTGCAGATTCCTGGTGTCCCTCAGTAAAGACTTCAGTTCCTATTATAACAGGGTCCATGTACTTGGGGTAAGACTCCTATAGCAGCATGGAAACATTGATTTAATGTAATTTAAACAGTTCACATGGAGTTCAGTGACATTAACCTCCAACCCTTTCTGGCATCGTCACACTTTTTTCCTCTCATCTTCTTATCTTTTTTTTTAAACTATCCATCTGGCTACCCTCCATCTGCTTTTTCTTCTCTTTTTTTCTCCATCATCTCTTCTCTCTTTCTTCCTCTGTCCCTCTGTTTCACTATGTAGGAGCCGTTACCTCATCTTTTTAATCAGATGTTTTGCCGGCTGTTGTTGCTGAAGGCTTTGAGGGAACTTTACCACAGCGCCTTGGCTTCATTAAATCTGCCCCCGATTCCACAGCTATAGCCCCGGGCCATTTGACACCCCAGTACGTCTAAACGAACACTCCGTATTACATAAAAATGTGCCTGGAATGTTTAAACATAAATAACTAAGAATATACCTGAGAATTGCTCCAAATCTTCTATGATCATCCAGAAACACACCAAGAAGTATTAAACAACTTGTCCGGAATTAAGGTAATACACTGCCTGGGCAAAAAAAAAAAAAAAGTCACCATTTCAAAACGGTCAAATTATTGGTTTGCATTAAGCAATTTATTTTTTGCATTAAGCAAATTTCAGCAGAATTACTGCCTGATACTTTATTAAAACCTGGAAGAATGATGCTGAACCATAATTTGATCACTTAAATGCTTGCATAGTAAAAAATAACCAGTAGAAATCACAGCCATGTTTTAATAATGAAAGTAAAAGCATTTTTCACACATGGTGCAATTTGAACTCCGCTTAATAAAAACTAAGAAAACCACTTAGTGAGTCTCCGTGAAAAAAAAGGTTTGAATTTATTAGAAAGCAATGCAAAAAAGTCATGGTGTCTGATGTGTTCTGATTGACCCATTTCCAGAGTTATGGGCACTTCAGGGTAAGAAGGGAGGTATATGAAGCGATGCATCCATCGTGCATACCGCTCAATGTACAAACGTCTGAATGTAGTGTTATGACTTGGGGTTGTTTCAGTTGGTCAGGTCTGGAGTCAGTAATGTTATGTGGCAATAAAATGAAGTCAGACGATGACCTGAATGACCAGGTTATCACATCTATGGATTTTTTTCTTCCATTATGGCACGGGTATACACCGGGACTCAAGAGTGGTTCTGGGAGCCTGAGGAATCATTTTCCAGCACATGGCATGCCATAATCCAAGCTAAAGGAGATTGAATGAAATATTAGTGTTGACAGTGTGCTTGCTCTGGTTCCTTTATCCTTTATTTCCTTTATCCAAACTATAATATTTAATTTAATACAACTAAAAAGTCTGAATTTCTATCAGCAATTGTCTGCAGAAACCACATAACAACCACAACACAATTTTACACGGTAATAAATACTGCACCCTAACTGTCCTTTGTTATTGTTATATGTTTCCCTTTAAACCACTGTCTCTGTTGTGCTCGTTTTACTAGTTCCTTGTTTCTATAGTAACGGCTCATTAACAGGGAGTTGTGTAGTGGAAGTTCCACATGCAAAGTTTAACAATAAACAGGTTTCGAAATGTGTTGTATATCAAAAAAAATTGTCAATTCATTGATATGATGCAGTTTGCTGTAAATGGAGGTTCATTTTGCAAAAAAAATATTGAGAGTATTAGAGCATTATGACCAGCTGCTTACTTTTGGTCTTAATTACTTTATGATAAAGTGAGGAAAAAAACGGGCTATTGATGGAATGCACGATCACATCTTTTAAAATTTCTTCTTGCACAGCTTTTATTTCACCTCAGAGGCGCTGCTACTGTTTCAGGACTCTTGGTGCGGTTTTTGTAATTCTTGGTGCTTTTTATCTCACTTATCCTTTTATTGTGTGTGAGAACTTAACACACAAACACATACACTGATTAACACTCACAGTTGTGCATTAAAGAATAGGGTTTCAATAATGTGTAATAGACTGTATTTAATACATTTAATGTATGTAAGTTAAATACACATAAAATAATTAGAATTTCAAATTATTAAAATGTTATTTTATATGTAAATTAAAATGTCAATTATATAAGTAATATATTTAATACTTTTTTTTTTTTAAATAATATAATAACTTACTTCCACAGTACACGACTTATCGTATGTATTCATTGATGTTTAAATGTTAAATATACACTCCTGCATTGGTTGATGTTTATTCAAAACATAAAATTTTTTATCCACATGCAGAAGTGTGACGGGATAGTGATTAGCGCTGTTGCCTTGCACCAACGGGGTCAAGGATTCCATTCCTGCCTCGGGTCGGTGTGTGTGTGTGTGTGTGTGTGTGTGTGTGTGTAGAGTTTGTATGTTCGCCCCATGCTTCGTGGCTTTCCTCCTCACAGTCCCAAAGACATGCAGATTCGACTAATTGGTGTTCCACGGTGTGTGCATCTGTTCCCCACCTTATGCCTGGTATGGGCTCCAGGCATCAGCAATAGGAGTATAAACTGGGATAGACAGGCTAAGCAGAATAAAAGATAAATGAATGAATGGATACAAAAAGTGCAAAAGTCTTTAGCCACCCCTCATTTCTTCATATTTAATTAAATTAAGTGATGTGGATTCAAGAAGTTTTTAAGTTTTACTCCGACAGGCTCCAATATGCCTCAACACACAATTTTTTAATTTATTGTTTATGTAACAACCTCAGCAGCAACCTCATTTCCCCTCTCGTCTGTTCCAACCATTCAGCCTTCAGCATCACCAGTATACTAATCAACGGCCTGATCACCTTTCATCATCTGTACCTGTTTCTCAGTAGTTCATGCCTTAAGTTAGATGGGTTTTTATGCTTGAATGATTCATAGTACACACACACATACACACTAGAAAAACATTCCTCTGAAACTGCTCAGGTAAAGAGACTGGAGAGCTATTCCTCAAGGCTACATTAAAAATACAAGAACGTCTGGCTCTTTGGAAGCAAAATGGGAAGAAATGAGGGACAGCTCAAGACTATTGCACAAACTCTCTCACTCCACCATTGTCTATACAGTACCACTTTATCGTGTATACAGGGTCTTGGGGGCCTTGCGCCTGGGCCAACAGAACTACTGTAGCACACAAGGTGCAGTACACCCTGGATGGGGTGCCCATCCATCACAGGGCACACGCACGCACACACACACACACACACACTATTAACACACACTATGTGCAATTTGGGAATGCTGTCTTTGGACTGTGAGAGGAAACCGGAGTACCTGGAGGAAAGCCACCAGGCACTCAGACCCGAGGCGGGAATTGAACCCGGCCCCTGAAGGTGCTAACCACTAAGCCACCGTCCCGCCTGACTGTTGCCCAGTATTGTATAAATTATCAGTACATAAATTTTAACATGCACCTAAACATTTGAATTTTTGTCACTTAATGTGTCCACAACCTTCTTACTTAAGTCATTATTGTGTGGACTTAATTTTATTAATTGACTTGAATGTACAGTTGGAACATTCGATGATGTACTGTAGATGACTATGTCAGTACAGAATTTGTTCCAGTCCACCATACAGTAAGCCACCATGAGAGCCCTGATACAGACTGACTCCTGTAATAATAACTGGAATATTAATTACTTCCTGTGACCTTTATTAGTCTGGTGTTATCATTAATCCACACTTGTCACTTAGACACATGCCACAGCAAGCCAATGCAGTTCTTTCTATAGTCTGGATCTGTATATCCATCCACTACGTTTCACCCGTTTTTAACTCAGTGTGTATGAAAAGAGGTAAGGTCACTCCTTGTCCATGATAAGTGTTTGCTCACGTTTCTTGGAGGACGTGTGATTTACTGTATATTGTGTGCTCGAGGTGAAGTTGCAGCTTGTAATTCCCTGCCTACAACTGGTAAAAGCTACTGAAAATGCCAGAGTTCCCAACCTGAGGAATCCTTTTCCACTACCAGTTCTTCCCCATTTACAGAATCAACATGGCCGCTCACACTCTGACCTGTTTACTGTCCTGCTTAGCTGCTTTTAATTTAGTTTGTGTCAGTATTGCATGTAGATGCGTTAAAATACAGACCCAGTGAATGTTTAAGTCTATACCAACATCCTAATCGCTGTTCTCACTAGCTAGCTCCTAGCTACTAATGCTACATGCTATTGTCTGTTGATGTTGCTGTGCTGCTATTTTTACAGCTATAGTAAAAGAGAACCAATATACACTCAGGCCTGTAGCTCTTAAAATGCAGATAAACTAGATTTGTGTGTGTTACATGTTTCAAAAGAGCAAACGGAGGACGTTTTAGTTAAGTGTGTCAAGGTGGGAAATGACATTACAACATAAAAATTTTCACAAACGCAGCATAATGTTGGAAATATAATTGCTTTTATCTTCCGTATCCTGTGTTTATTTTGTGTGTAGCTTCTGCTGGTCCTCAGAAATTATCGCAAGATGCACTACGGATATAAACGCTAGGGGAAGTGTAGCCAGCAGAGATGTCACAAAATGGCGGAAGGTTTTGAGGAGAAGTTGTATATGATCTATCTTTATCACTGCACAGTGACAAATATACATATCAAAACAGTACTGTATGTACAGTACTGTAGCTCCTGGTGTGTGACCATGTTTGTCTCTAGTGTGCCCCCTACAGGAATCCTTAAGTAACACACCTTGTATATATTGCATGCAAGTACAGTTTGTGAACAAACATGTTCATGATGTTGCCGGTTGACTATGGGAATGCATAGTTTAACAGCAAATATATCTCAGGCTTTAGGTTACCTGAACCCAATTTCGGTATCTAAAATAACTTTCGTATGAAGACTGGGTGGATGGGTTCATGCTAAATTAGCAAAATAATTTTTAAAAAGTGGCATGATGTCTTTTTTTTTTCTTTAAAGGGTAATAGGTGGAGTTAAAATATATTTGATATTGTGATAATTTGGATTATTTTTTCTGTACCTTGAGACAGCCAAGTTCTCCAAGCCCTCCCTGCTGATGTATTCAATGCACAATGCTCCTGCTCCAGAATCTACAAGTTCAAATAGAGTTGGCATTTTAACTCCAGTTATCATTAGCGAAACTGTCATGACGTCACAATGGCCAAATCCCCCCATACATAGTTGTAAGTTTTCCAGAAGATTGGAGCAATGTGTAGACTATCACATCAGAAAGTTCAACAAGCACATGTTCATATACAGTAGCATACAATGATGATTCAAATTATTTGTTACATATACCTTAAAGCACAGTGAAATTATTTTTTTCAGCAGATAGGGTTAAGAACCTCGCTCAAGGGCTTAACAGTGGCAACTGGCGGTCCTGGGGTTCAAACATCTGACCTTCTGATCAATAACCCAGTAACTCACAGCCTTAACCGATTGAGCCACTACTGCCCTGTGGGCAGACATTTTCATGTAAAATGACCTATGCACCTTTAAAGTTGGAATAAATAATGAATCCTAGGCACAAATACACTTTGCATCGTATGTACCAGTTTGGGTGTACAGAATAATCTAAGAAAAAAAATGTGTCCACATGATCTCAGGAACTCTGGAGTGGCATGAGTTGGTTAGTAATTGATTTTCTTTCTGCAGTCAATACACAACATTTTTAATCTGCACTATCTGTGCACACAGCTTATAGGTTATCGATAAAATTTGTATTGTAAAATTCACTTCAGCTGAGCCAAACTGCACGTTTTTACTAGATAATCTTCGTACCTGATAATGGCTTTAATTGGATTTGAGATGTTGTCATCTTTTATTTTACGGACAATTGAGCAATCTGCTAAATTCAGACACCAGATAATGATCGTGTTATTAGTGTACCCTCATTATATGTTAGCATTGTTGTATATTATTGATTAGGCTGGAACTAATGATCTTCTGGATGATGACTTAAATGTGTTCTATTGGGTATGTTTCTGGCTTCACCTGTAATAACGGTGCTCACTTCTCATTTCATTGCTCAGCAGTCCATCAACTTTTCAAAAAACAAGACAGAGCAGAAGAAATTCCTAACTGCTCCAAATCATTTCTTGCTATATGAGGTTTCTGGTATTGGAATATATATTTTTTTGAAACCTTGTTATAAAACTGCCAATTTCCCCAACTTGACTCTTTCAGCCTTCAATCTAGTAGGAAGCTGTTTGTGACTCTGCATGATAGCAAACTATAAATAAGCCTCCAAAATAAGGTGAGAGATTAGCAGACTGGAGCTGGAGGAAATATCTCACAGTGATAAGTGCAGGAGGTCACAGAAACGAGAGTCAGAGGAGTGCCGACTTATTTCATGCCTCTCATCTTCAGAGACACCGAGCAGCTCAGGTGACCGTGATAAAGAGAACAAAACCTGGCACGCAGAGCCGACAGGTCCCTCTCTGTGTACTGACTCTATGCCAGTTTGCATTGGCAAAGTTCCTCGGCTCTGTGGTTCATTCTGATCACGTTGTGTGGTTGGTTTTTAAAATCTTCTTTCTTTAGGTGCTAATGGGAGATAAACAGCTATTGTGTAAAGGAAGAGTATCAGAGAGTGTGATCAAGCAGGTAGACGTACAGTATAAAAAAAATCACCTTGTTTACTATTTAATTGATTTTATTTCATTTAGTGCCTTTGACCCCTTATGGTTTTACAATGTGTCACTCTACAATGTTATTATTAAATTATTACTGAGTAAATCTCAACAATAAATATGATTACAATTACCGTGGTACCTTGGTGTATGAATGCCCCGCCTCACGAATTTTTGACCGAAATTTAGCAAGAAATTTGCCTCGACTTACAGCGCGTTTTCAGCATACAAGCGAACGACCCAAGGCGAATCGAATGCCGGCTAAGTGTGTGTTCGACCCTACATACATACAAGTTTTGCTTTGTTTTAGAAATGTGAAAGACATGAAAATTCTCAGGCAGTACAGTGGCTTAGTGGTTAATACTGTCGCCTTGCACCTCCATGGTCTGGGTAAGTCAGAGTTAATCTGGAAAGTCCTGACTTGTCCTTTAATTTACTAAGCCAAGTGCCCACCTTCCTGTTGATATCACTGTATCAGCAGCTAAACATGGTGGCAGTGACATTGTGCTTTGGGGTTGTTTTGCTGCCAGTGGAACTGGTGCATTGGATGGAATAATGAAGGATGAATACCTCAGCATGCTTCAGCATAGCTTCAAATGATCAGCTAGTGTTCCAACAGGACAAGGATCAAAGCTTGCTGTGGAATGGATAAAGCAGGATAAAGTTGTAAAGCCAGGACTTCATGGACATTTGTGGATCATTCTAAAAAATTGGGTCTGTGCCAAGTAACAAAAGTAAATAAATAAATCCACCAAGAAAAATGGTTAATTAACCCTCCTGTTATCTTTGGGGTCATTTTGACCACATTCAATGTTTAAAGTCTCAAAAATAATGATTGAAATATTTTTTTCTTCATATTCAGTGACTTTTATACATAAACTTGGGTAACAATTTTAATTATGATAATTTTCTGGAGGTTGAAATTGCTGGGGTCAAATTGACCCCAAGGATAAAAGATATTCAACCAACATTTTACTGGAAAATTGTTGGTGACCAGCAAAAGTGCTTGCTAAAGATACATTAAAACAACTTTAAAGAACATACAACCAAATATTAAGTGTGCTGTATAAGTGTGACTTGGTGTTGATTTCAGAAATCCTAAATAAATTCAAACCCGACTGGGGTTTTCATCTGTTAAAGTTATATGTTGTATAATGATTCTGCCTTGGAAAAAGACCAGTTCAAAATATTCATTGACACCCCTACGCAGCTATATCATTTCTGTTTGTGAGGGATAAACATACTGTACAAAAGTACTGAATTCAGGTGTTTCAATCCCCAGTGAAGGACAACACTTAAAAATCTTGTAGACAGCCTTTAATGAAGAGTGGAAGCTGTTATAGTTGCAGAAGGGGGACCAAGTATATGTATTGGGATACAACGTCATTGAAGGTTTGGTGAAATACTTTTGTCCATATACTGTAGTGTAAGTGAATTTACAAACTATATCACCATTTAATGTGTTTCAAATTGGACTTTCCATTTAATCATTTACAATCCTCATGTTTTCAGAAAGTACATGCATCCTGAAGACCCAAAATCAATTTGGCCTGTTGTATTTTATTTCAGATCCAGCAGTTTTGCCTAATAGAAAAATTCCTAAGTTTTATTAGCTATAAAACCCCCCACAAAATGATCCAAATAGTCCTCTGAGTACATCATTGCTGTGTTTAATATTGTGTAATATTTCACCTTAAACACCAGAGTGCAATCTCTCTCTCTCTCTCTCTCTCTCTCTCTCACTGTTGTGCTTTGGGGACTGTTAACCTGTCAATCATTCCCGGAAGGCCTCCTTTGCACCGAGACAAAAGAAAAGAGAGCGAGAGACAAATCAAATGTAACATGAAAGCGCAGAGCAGGAGACAGAGTATGCAGTGTAATCGCTACAAGCAAAACTGGCATCTTTTGAAAAGTGAAGAGGAATGGATGGAGGCAGATGAATGGGGTCACGCTATGCCCAGGAGAATGATCTGAGTGTTTTTGGTTGCCAGTGAAGGGTAGAGCTGCCGAAACAGGGTTGTAGGGGGAAGTGTAAGCTGTATTGATGTGGTTTTAAGTGTTGTGGACAGCACAGACAGCGAAGGCAGAAGGAGGACGGGGCAAAGCGGGAGGTGGAGAAAGGCGGGGCGACTACATGTAATGGCCACATAGTGATTGTGTGTGTGTGTGGCTCTCCAGGAAAGCTATTTTTCATTGCTATATTGTTCCACTGAGCTATTTACAGCACTGTGTGAGCTTGTAGAAAGATGCAGTGATGTATGTGTGTGTGTGTGAGTGTGTGTATGTGTGTATGTGCATGGTGTACGGTTGTTCACCGGAGAAGCCGATTATAAACTGGGATGCTTTCATGTGGAATGCTTTCAGCATTCGAAGGTGAGCCATGCGTGAGTTGCCTTGTAACCGAAAAAAAAGAATCACTTGAAGACTTTTGGCCTTTCATTTCCAAACTGTTGTTTCTGAGACAGCTGAGCTGAACTTGAATCATTTATTCCAGATGATTCTCCTCCACACGAGTAGGAAACATTACCTGTCTATTTCCCAGAAGCTTTTTTTCCCCTCCATTCTTTTTGTTTCTTTTCACTCAGCTCTTTATTCAAGCCAGAAGTTCACGAGGTGTGAGATTGGAATCCATCCAGGATGGCATCCCAGTTAATAGTAGGGCTTGATAGACCCAAACACACACTCATTTCTTTTATTTTCGTACAATAATAATGTCATTTGGAAAAAGAAAAGAAGTAGGATACATGTTCATTTTGCAGGGAATGACATATAAAGTTGTGAATATACATTTACTTTTGTCATTCCTGTAAATATTCGACATCTATAAGAAAGGTCCCATTGGGACACTTCATTGTCCTTCTTTATTTTTCTTTATTTATTTATTTTACTTTGTTCAAATACTTTTTCAATGGACACCAATTGTTGGTAACTGTTTTGTTTTGTAACTCGACTTTGTTTTCTGAAGTTTGGATTTAGTTAAACATGTACTATGTGGCGGCACAATGGTTCAGTGGTTAGCAATGTCGCCTTGCACCTCCAGGTCCTGGGTTTGATTCCCATGTCGGGTCTGTGTTCATGGAAATTGTATGTTCTCCCCATGCTTGGTGGGTTTCCTCTGAGTTCTCTGGTTCCCTCCCACAGTCCAAAAACTTTCAGATTAGGCAAATTGGTTCCAAAATTGCCCAGTGAATGTTGACTGGAGGTCTTACCATGGTTGTACAAAATAAGAATAAAAGCAATAGTCACCATTGGCCTCCATAGTCCCTAATTGGACTACAGAGGTTCCTAGATGGATGGATGTACAGTACCATATAAGATCATGTTTACTCACTCATTCTCTATAGTGCTTATTCTGTTCAGGGTGATGCCGGGGCAGTAGGTGGGGTATTCCCTGGCTGGGGTGCCAATCTATTGCGGAGCACACAAGCACACACTGACTATGGGAAATTTTGGAAACGTCAGTTAGCCTATTCTGCATGTCTTTGGAACCCAGAGAAAACCCACCAAACACACAGGCCAGAGGCGGGAATCGAACCCGGACCCTAGAGGTTTGAGATATTACATTAAAAATGAATATAATATTTGAATGTAACATTTTTATTAATTTTAAAGCCTGCTTCCTTTATTTTTCCTACACTTTCTTGGAGCAGTAACATTCAAGCAGAAAATGTTTAAGGATTTCAACCGTTTGTCATTATGAATATTATTTATTAACAGACTTGCGCAAGTAGATAGAGGGTGCCTCTCAAGTTTCATTTTTATTTAACAAATCTTATTATTCAAAAAGGCATGGGCAATCCACTTGGCCTGCTTATGGAGGAACCCAAAGAACCCTGGTAAGGCATATGAGACTATATAAGACTTAATTTTGGGGCAGTAGTGGCTTAAATGGTTAAGGCTCTGGGTTACTGACTGGAAAGTTAAAGGTTCAAGCCCCTCACCAAGCTGCCACTTTTGAGCCCTTGAGCAAGGCCCTTAACCCTATCTGCTCCAGCATGGGGCTGTATCTGAGTGCAGGATTGAACCACTGACCCTGGATCTGTGCACTTCATTGCTGACCAGGTATAGTGGAAATTAGTATATTTGCCAAACAAGACAGAGCGGTTTAATCATAGAGATTTGCATAACCAAATGTATGTTCTGTATGATGAATATTCCTTATATTTCTCATTGTTTTCATCTTTTAATTCCCCAAATAATTCTTATATTTGTTTGGTCGGGTGTTCTGATTTGACTACCCAGTGAAGATGACCTGGTGGGTTTACGCTACAGGAAAACTTTCCCTCATAAAACAAGCAATCTGAGCTCTTTGCCTAGTTCTAGCTCAACACAGTTATTCCGAAAAGAAAATTTTCTAAAGGAAAATAGATCCTCTGTTGAGAAAACAAAATCATCAAAGTGCTAAATTGAAGCTTTTTTATATGGAGTATCAACAGAATAAAAAAAAAATCATGTTCCATGAAAGCAATTTGCATTTCATGAATTCAGTAAGCTTTTGTCACACAATCAGTGTGAAAAATCAACTTTCTAAAAAGAACAAAAGGCTTGAGTTGTCACGTACCCTTCAGGAACGCAATGTTATACTGAGCTCAGTGATCGACATATACAAGCCTGTGTAGTTTAATGCAGTCTCAGATATAATGGTGTGTATGTACGTGTCCAGAGAACATTTTACCAGTGAGCTCCCACACAAACAGATCCAAGACAAATATCCCTCAGCAGAAGGTGTGATTGAGGGAGTGAAAGGCGAGAACGAGGCTGTGGGGGTTGGTGGACAGTGCTGAACAGCGATGGACAGATTTAATCAGATCAGTGCTTCATTCAACAGCTGTTGCTTCCTCCACTGATCATGACTATGCCCTACTTCCTCTGGAGGATACACCCTTCCCAGGGAGAAGTGTCCTCATCGGAAGGGGTTGAGAGAGCGACAGCCGTTTGAAGAGAACTTGAATGTCATTTTTCAAAGCTGAAGCCAATGTCTCGGTGTTGCATATTTACAGAAATGCATGTAAGTATCTCAATTCCATACACAGTCACTAGTTATATTAATCAGTAGCTCAATCTGATTTTGTTCATTTCTAGAGGAAATTACACAACTTTTGGATGATACCTCTGAGGCAGAGGTGGGCTTAATCTTGGGGAAGTAGTGGCTTAAATGGTTAAGGCTCTGGGTTACTGACTGGAAAGTTGAAGGTTCAAGCCCCTCACCAAGCTGCCACTTTTGAGGCCTTGAGCAAGGCCCTTAACCCTATCTGCTCCAGCGTGTGGCTGTACTGTATCTGTATCTGGGCAGACCCTGTGCTCTGACCCAAGATTCCTAAATGGGATATGTGAAAAAAAATTTCACCATGCCATAATGTATGCGTAACAAATAATTTAATCTTATCTAAAATTTTATTTGCCACATCACTACATTAGGTAGATTTATCTACTTCATTTTAACCTTTTATCATTATGAATTTTATTTCTTAATGTACTTGCGTGAGTAGATAGAGGGTGCCACTCAGGGGCATCCATGTTTAACAAGTCTTAAAGGCATGGTTGGCCTGCTTCTGGAGGTAACCAAAGAACCCTGGTAAGACACATGGACATACAGTAGGGAGAATACGCCAAACTCCATATAGACCACAATCTGAGCACAGGAGTGAACCACTGACCCTGGATCTGTGCACTTCATTACTGACCAGGTGTAACTGAAATTTGCACATTTGCCATACAAGACAGAGCTGGTTCATAATAGAGACAGTTACCACCTGAACCTCTACAGTTTACTTCGAAAATGTTTTGAATCACTCTTTGAAGTTAAGTTTTTTTTAACACTTGAGTTTGAACTGATTCTACAAAGCTCTGCTGCCGGCTCTCCTCCTTCGTGCCCCTGTCTAAACTTCAGCATCAGAATGGACTGCAGGGTTTTTGCGCCCATGCCCCCCCCCCCCCCGCTTTCTTTCATTTAACTTTGAAAAAAAAAGGCAAGTAAAATGAAAATATCACAAGTTCATTTTAAGTGACATATCACAGGGTTAAAGGTCACAATGAAATTCACACTTCTAGAGAGACATCACTTGCTGTCGCCCACTCTCCCGCATGCCTAATCAGGCTTCATGCTTCTTTATGTTTAATTAATCTTTTTTATCTTCAGTTTTCATGTTAACTAATGGATGTATTTGGATGAAACTAGAACTTGATTTAAGGTATAATATAAACAATATAATAGTTATGTATTATTTACACAGTCATTAGCCTCATTTTAACACACCTGCTGGCTGGGTGAAAATCCCAAATATTATTAACATGTAAAGTATAATGTATGAAATCATCCAAAATATACAAGGATGAGTCAAAAATTATCCACACTCTGGCAGGAGAATTTATATAAGATTATATAAAATGTATTATTAATAAAGTTTTTTATTTACTAGTCTTTTAGAATTGACAAAGACTAATTTTTCAACATAATCTCCTTGCTTTTTAATACACTTTGTCCATCTGTCAACAAGGTTTTCTTACCCCATCTTTAATTTTAGACTGAACATCGAATCACCACACAAATGCACCGCTCTCTTCAGTTCTTCATCAGAAGTGAATCTGCTTTCAGGCGACTAAACAGGTGAAAGTCTGATGGAGCGAGATCAGGACTATAGAGAGGAGTCCTGATAGCATGAGTGTGATAGCATGGGAAGAATTGACACAATGACCTTGGATATCAGTCCTCTGTGTTAACCCGAAATTCAAGCTTCAGCTCTTCAATAAGCATCTCACTGTAATGTGCACTGTTGATCTTTGAACCTTTTGTCTGATAATTTGTCTGAAATTTTTCAGCTGGTGGTTGACTTTTAAACCTTCTCTTGGTGAGGATGTTTCCATTCCATACTCTGCAGTTTACTCTCAGGGTTGTAGTGATGAATCCATGTCTCGTCACCGGTAATGATTCTCTTAAAGAAACTTTTACCTTCCTTAGAATATTTGTGCAATTTTTGTTTGCAGATATCCAAACACTTTCTCCATAATGCACACAAAGTCAATCAATAAATAACAACACCATAACTTGTGTAAATCACAAGTGGGGTGTCCAGTGACTGAGGAGACAATAGCCTTGAACAAAGTGCTGATCATTTTTGACTCACCCTCCTACATAACTGGGTTGATTCTGATATATGATAATTAGTATTGTTTACACATAATAACAGATTATAACTGAGACAAAAAATTTTACTTGCTTTTTACAGTTAAATTACTACCAAGGAGAAGTAATTTATTTTAACTGATAATTTTTTTTTCCATTAGAATTTTAATGAACATCACTGAGGACATTGACAAATTCCTGTATGTAATATGATATTAAAATTCATTTTTATATAGTTAAGACTATACATTTTAATGGAACTATTTCAGTTAATGAGATTAATCCCATACCAATTCCCATATATTAGCTAATTGTATACAATTGTATACAATGTATAATAATTAGTCTGTTTGCTACCTTGTGCAAAACATGGTTACTAGTTTAGACATGGTTACTAGTATAGCATAATAACTGGGATAAAAGTGGTTTAAATTTAAATTTTTACTGTTACTGCATAACCAAAATAAGGAAAATAAACTATGGAGTTTATGGACTGTCCTGTAAATCTTGTGTGCTTCTCTTTATGTCTCCACTTTCTTTGCTTGTCAATTTACAGGAAAAAAAAGAAAATAAAAACAACAAATGAACTATTCCAGGGTTGAATCCCAAATGGAGTAAAATAAAACGTAGTGCACTATGTAGTATATGTATATGTCCTGTAGGGTAAAGTGTATGTATATGTAGGCTATATGTACTGTATATGTACATGTACATATGTACTAAGCAGAGTATAGGTTATATGAAGGTTCCTTTGTTCCACAATCCAAGTAGTGCCGTTATTCAGGGGTTTTGGGATGTAGCCTTGTATTAGAAACTAGTTAGCTTCTAACTTAATAGCAGTAAGCAAAGTGGTGAGTTTTGCATTAAACACAGACAGTTCAAAGGCTATTTGGAACGAGATGGAAACAATTACTAAGGAGACAAAGTGTTGTTTAAGATGACATGAAGTTAGCGGATGCGCTTTCTTGCTGAAATTGCTTCTGTGACTAGTTTTGAATGCGGGTTTTGGCAGGCAGCTGCTCTCCCCTATTTTCAGCACTGCGTACCACCACTGGATTTTAAAGTGGTACACAGTACTAGACCATACGGCCTAACTTTCACCCATGCTTATAACTTAATGTTATCTAGCTTGCTAGTGCTTGGACATAATCAATTATATATATGTAATTCAATTTAGGTAAGTTAAGTACAGGCCAACCTGGAAGCAGCAAAAACGACAGTTGCACAGAAGATCATAAGCAATGAACTGCACAACAATCATCTCTTCCTAAAGTACGATATGTATTAAAAATTTAATATTAACACTTTTGCTTTTAGTGCATCAGAGCACCACAGGGACCTCAGTCTGATGCATCTTAGTTTACACAAATTATAATAATTAACAGACCCTGGGGGAAAAAAGAACCGTATTATTATTATGTCTGACAAGAAAATACTAGATTGTTTTCATTTTGTATAGGATTGGACCACAAATAATGTAATGCAGTGAACTGTGTTACATATTACAATGCATACTGAGATATCTAAGCTTTAAACAGGGCTGAGAATAAGAACAATTCTCTCTGTGTTTTCTTTCATTAAAAAATGTTTTTTATTGTTTTTGTGCTCTTTATTTTAGCAGCTGTTTTAGGTGAACCCAAACCCTTTTTGAGTTGCATTTTAAGAGCTTGTAAAAGCTTTTGTTTGGAAAAGTGCTGCAAATCTTCTTGTAGTGCGAATTTATTCACCCATAGAGGGGGGTTACTGGTAAGGCTTTGGGCTACAAATCAGAAAACCAGGAGTTCAAATCCCAGCACTGCCAAGCTGCCAGGATGGAGTCCTTGAGCAGGAGGTTTAACCTTCAGCCGTAAATTGTAAGTCACCTTGTATTAAAGCATCAGAACACCATGTGCGCATATGTAAAGCATTACATTTGAAGTCATAAATACAATGTAATTTAAATTTTAAACTTATTATATGTTATAAATGGAAACATACTGTGTAGTGATATATTGTTAAAAATACAGTAATTACTTGATATGATATTACAGTACATTACATACATTACAGTTCTCCCCGTGCTTGCTGGGTTTACTCCGGATACTCCGTTTTTTTCTTACAATCCAAAAACATGCAGATTAATACTAATTGGCATTCTCAAATTACCTGTTTTGTGCCCTGCGATGGATTGGCACCCTGTCCATGGTGTACCCCTCCTCATGTCCAAAGTCTCCTGGAATAGGCTCCAGGCCTCCAGCAGTAGGTTTCGTTTTTTTAGCCGTAAAAACAAACCTGACCCTAAATACTAATGAGTGTAAGTAGAAGTTACAAGTAAGTATCTAATCAACTAGTGAATCAGTTTGATCTGATTGAACAGGAACGTTCATATTCAAGGTGTGTTTATGTTTATGTACATTTATGTAAAACAAAACATAGGTTTATGTCTTGGTATAGGAGCAAATTTAGAATCCAAAATTGACAGATTGTTATTGGTAGATAACTTAGACAAAGAGTGTGTGTTTAAAAAGAACTAAGTGAAGCAGAGGAATAATAAGGCTGGATATTTACTCTAAATGTAGATCATTAATTCATTCCTTTCTCTCTTTAGAAAATGTCATCTCATACATGCACACTCCTTTCCTGTCTCTCGTCATTTTTTCCTCTCATTTTCTCTGTTTGTCGTTTTTCATATTCTCTGATTTGGGTCACTGGTTGACTAAGAGACAACACTGTTGTCCTATAAACAGCTTCCTCCTCCCATTCTGATAGACACAGAGAAATTATCAACAGAACTCTGATGCGTGCACACACTTGCACGCATGCACACACACACACACACACACACACACACACACACACAGGATATTCACTCTATAGGTATTTTCTCTGTAGCTTACCTATTTTCTTTAATTTGTTCTTACTCTGTCTCCTTTTTCAACTAACGAGGTAAGATTATATACAGTATAAAAATAAACACACATAAATGAGACCAAAAAATCTAGACTACCAATTTATGTGCTTAATTTAGTTGTATATCTGCTCCAATAAAAGCTTTTGGAATTGTTTTGTGTATTTTCTCTGAATGCACCTCTATAGGTTTAGCTGAAGATGATCTGTGGTAAGAGTATTACTGTATAAGACAATTTATAAATACAATATATAAGAACATTATAACATAATTCACTAATGAGATATGCTTTTTTTTTGTACAAACACAAATGAAAATCTGTTGCTTTTCTAAGCATATGTGTCATTATTATCCTTCACCACTTTGCTGAGTGTACCAGCTGTGTGCTATTGCCTAATTATTATCGTACATACACTAATACTGTATGTGTGGGTGGGATTATAGATTCATTTGCATTGGCATGTAGATATATTCATGTCTGCCTGTGCAAAATGTTCAGTATTTTAGTGTTAATCACATCTGACATTTAACCCTAGCTTATGCCTGTTGTTTAGGTGTCATTTTTTCTTGCAAATCTCCTAGCCTTTTTGTGAAACTGAATGTTATTCACAGACAAAATGTGAGTGTATGTGTGCGTGAGAGAGATCGGGATCGAGATAGAGAGAGTTTCCCGCTAAGAGGGACTCAGCAGTCACACTGTGTGAGCTCCATGTCACAATGCAATAATTGCATGCCAGATAACAACCACACAGACTTCATAATCTCATAATCCCCTAAAATAACTAATGACATCATCCTACTGTCAGCACATACACTAAGAAGATGAGACCCTAACCTACATAATCTCTTATCAAACATTATTTATTCCTAGAATTGATTTTGTTTTGTAACTATTATAGTGTGTTGTGTCAGAAGTAATTAAAGGAACCAGAGTTTATGCAAAATCCATCTTCATATGAGCGAGAGCAGCGCTGTTGCATAGCTTTTGCCCCGAATACTGTCGAGAATCATTAGCAATCCAATCAGCCAATAATATGGCAGCTGCACAGAGCATAAAATCAAGCAGATACAAGTGAAGAGCTTTAGTTAATGTTCATATGGAACCAAAGAATAGGGGAAATGTGATCTCAGTGACTTGGCATGACTCTTGGTGCCATATGGGGTGGTTTGAGTATTTCAGATACTGCTGACCTCCAGCAATTTTCACCCACAACGACAATTCCGAGTCTGGAATTTAAATACAATGGTGCAAAAAACACCCAGTGAGCAGCAGTTCTGGAAGTGGAAACAGTTTGTTGATGAGAGACGATCCGAGGCGAATGCCCAGACTGGATTGAGCAGACGGGAAGACTACGGTACTGTAGCTCATATAGGCACTCTCTACAAGCATGGTGAGCAGAAAATTCTATTAAATTTTATTTATTTTAACAATTGACATTGTCACAAAGCAGCTTTACACAATCAAAAGAATTATTTAAGTTTGTATGAAATGTGAATGTGTTTGAATCAAAATGATAAGATTGTCCCTGATGAGCGAGCCGAGGACGACGGCGACAGTGGCAAGGAAAAACTCCCCGAGATGGCAGTAGGAAGAAACCTTGAGAGGAACCAGACTCAACAGGGAACCCGTCCTCATTTGGAGCATCTCAGCATGCAGTGGGTTAGAACCTTGAGGAAGATGAGCTACAACAGCAGAAGACCACATCAGGGTTCACGTCTGAGGCTATCATGTGTACAGACGAAAACAATCATTTTCTTATCTATATAATATCTAAATAATTATTTTATCTATAATTAGAGAAACTGACCACATGATAAAGTGCAGTATATTTTTGGGGTCACTTTACCTCACATATATATAGGTCAGTTTCTCTAATTATAGATAAAATAATTATTTGACTGGTTTCTTTCCTACTTTCCTACTCAGTGTTTTGCTTCATGAATGTATTACTGAACAGTTTCTCAAATTGAACATTCAAGACATAAAAATGAAAGACAGCTCCTGAAATATTGTACTATTTCGCGAAAAATGGGACCATGTACAAAGGTATCCTTTTGTAATTTTTTTTTTTACTCCACTTTTCTGCAAAAGTTACAACCCTAAAGGAAGGGTCATGTTGAGAGTACTGAAGGACTAAAGTCTCTGCGGAATAGTTTTTTCTGATGCGCATGCCGCTCGCTCTAATTACTTCCCAGTGCACTGTTCACTGTGATAACAGTCGCTCACAGGTCCTGCGTGTGTGTCGGCCAGCTGCTTCCATATGCCGTGTGTAAAAGAGGGATGTCCTGAGGACAGAGGGGTGGGTGTAAGTGAGTGCAATCAGGTTGTGTGTGTAGTGAGTGTACTGTGTATAGTAATGGGCACTCTATTGGCAATGGACAAGATCATTCATCAGTCACGTCCCGCCTGGTCACACAGCCCGGTGAATATTCATTGCAGCCCAGTCACACCACACACATGCCAGCATACAGCCACCTGCTACCAATCAGTGGGGCGGAGTCCAAGGGGTGGGGTTTGATGAGTGGTGATGTGTGAAGTGCTGATCTGGCTGAGCTTCACCATGGGGAGTGTACTGCAAGAGCACAAAGCGGGTGATGATAATGAGCAACAGAGGAGGGCGTGCAACAAAAAAAGACCTGTGAGCCATGCTTCCCTCTGTCTCAACCCCCAAGCCAATTGCTTCCCCCTCCTCTCTCTCTTTCTCTCTCTCTCTCTCTCTCTCATACACACACACACACACATGCACACAGACTACATCATAAGAATAAGCTACTTTTGACTTTACCGTTCCCATGGTAACTTTAGCAGTGGAATGGAACTGAGGCCTTGTGGCCAGGTGTGTGTGTGTGTGTGTGTGTGTGTGTGTGTGTGTGTGTGTGCACTCGATGTGCACTTTGTGCTCCATGAGGCGTGATGTATAGGTTGGATTTTCCGGGGTTACTACTCAGCCCATTAGGTCAGCCCACACCCCAACAATTTTTGCCAAAGCAGTGAACAGTGTGAGTAACAGATGTGTAAATACCATCTAAACAACAATCATATATTGTTAATAAACATTAATAATATTTGCTCCAGTATAGAAATGTGATAACACAAAGCAAAAATAGCATGCAAAACATGAGATATGATTTGAGCCAAACATTTAGTGTAATTATGATGTAAAATATTTGAATCCAATAAAGTTTTTTTTTTATTATTTCACATAGTATGTATTTAATAAAAAATGCATTTAGTGTGCATGTATTTATTTTTTTCAGACAAACCACTCAAATGGCTTATAAATATCCTTATTTCTTGGATGCATAAAAAATGCCAGGATCTATGAATATGCATGAAAGTGGA
Source organism: Clarias laeviceps (assembly GCA_030014305.1). Taxonomy (NCBI): domain Eukaryota; kingdom Metazoa; phylum Chordata; class Actinopteri; order Siluriformes; family Clariidae; genus Clarias; species Clarias laeviceps. The sequence continues at coordinate 8,944,892 of JAQMYJ010000040.1, read as the reverse complement.
ATTTGGAAATGCCCTCCAAATAAGACATCCAAATCTCACTTTAATGTGGGAGGAACTGCAAGTGAAAGACCTGGATGAGATACAGGAGCTGTCCTCGGTCCTGAAACCAGTCAGACATGTATTAAGAGGATCTTTAATTCAAACCTGAGCTAGATCATTGGTGTAATTGATTATTGTTTGAGGTGCTGAACCGCCACTGTAATGTATGTGCGAGCATGTAAGGCTATAACAAACAAAAAAATTGAGTCAATAGAGCTGACTCAGTTCGGAGGATGAGGAATTTCCTGCCGATAGAAGTGATTGTCCATTTCACACTAGATCTGCAGTTTCATCGGCTTAACTGCAGATGCGCTTTTATAGGATTCCTTCCTCTTCTACGCTAATGTGATTTAGACAGCCAAGACTGTATGATATAATACCATTAAGGCGACAAGAGAGCAGTATACATACATACACATTCTGTCAGTAAGCTGATCGCTAGACATGAGGCCTACTTAATGGGAATTTTGTTTTTTAAATTTTTGCATAGACACCTAGAGTACACTGAGACTTGGAGCCCACACCAGCCGTCAGTTCATCTCAGCTCAGACGAGACAGCATGAGATCCGTGGGCGAGAGAGTGGCTTATCTTACTCTTCTGTTTGTGTGTGTGTGTGTGTGTGTGTGTCTGTTTGTCTGTATGCATGCCTGTGCTCGGTATAATTGAGCTATATGCATTTTTTCACCATCCATGGATTTGTTCCAGCTGTTGCACAGGCAGCCAAACTGCGCAACACACAGGCTGCTGATTTCTTCTTCTTTATTTATTTATTTTTTGGCATGCAGAAATTTTATATTTCAGATGCAGCTTCTCATTCTTAGCTAAAAAGATTATTTACAGTCATAAACGTTATTTTATAATAGGTTCCAAATGCAAATTGAAAAATAAAAGATAGCAACCATTTAGTAAAGCATTGCAAAATAGATTATTTTAGTAACAGCCTTTTGCTTTTTACAGTTATTAAGCATATCATATGTATTATATTATATGTATTATGTTTAACAGCTTCTAAAGTGTACAGTGTGATATACTTATTATTAATGGACCAAAAAAAATAAAAAGGGCGTGGCCATCTAGCAAATTGCACAGTATGTGGCTTAATGGGTTACAATAGGATAATCATCCTGAAAATGTCCTGTGGCCGAGGGATGACGTCACAGGTCACCGGCTGACAACAGAGCCACAAAGGAAGGGAACAACCTGCTATAGGGTTCATTTCTAAAACAAGGCACAAGTCTACTGATTATTATATATACTTCTAACTCATATTACAATGATGCAGCCTAGATACAGCATGCACATCAGCTGTACATTTCTGTTAATGATTAGTCCACCAATTAATCTCTCACTTTTATGACGTTAATCGCTACATTGCTACAATGTGAATGTTTGTTACATTTTTTTTTTTTTACATTTTTATTAAATCTGATGCATTTTCATTAACAAAATTCAATCCAGTGTAGGTTATGGCGGCAGGAGAAATGGTCCTGCGTACACTCCAATAGGCTATTCCCATCTGAGAGAGAGAGAGAGAGAGAGAGAGAGAGCATGATAGAGAAAGATATAGAGGAAAGGAGAAAGGAAGAGGAGGAGGAGGGGAGAACGAAGGGAGCGAGAGAGGGGGGGAGGAATGATAGTACCACCGGTTCCTCTGTGAGCCATGTTGGATGTGTGTAAGTAGGAAGGAAAGATGCTGCGCCCGTGCTGCTGTTAGCGCGACACCGAGAGTAGATGCGAGCTTCCCGGGGACACCGAGAGCGCAGACCGGCAGGGGGCACGGCGGAAGGAGTCGGGCGGAGGCAGAGGACCTGGAGTCGGAATCCAGAGAGAGACAGCGAGAGAGGGCGAGGGAGAGAGGCTGAGAAGGGAGAGAGGGAGAAAAGGGGGAGAAAAGGGATCTCGCCACACTAATGGCTGCACTGCTGCTGGGCTTTAGCTCGCCGCCGTCGCTCCTGCTGCACCTTCTGATCTGCTCTTTGTTCGCCGTTGTCCCGGGGAGGGCAGCCTCGCCGCGCCGCCACCACCCGGCCCCCGGAGACGCGCGGACTCAGGCTGAGAGCGACTCGGAGATCCGCCCTGCGTGGACAGGAGCGTGGCTCAGATCCAGACACGAATTTCCGATCTCGCGGCCCCGAGCAGCGGGAGTCACCGTGGCCTCATCGCTCCTGGCTTACAATGGTTCAGCTGCATCAGAACCAGCGCTTCGGACCGGACGCTGTCATCCGCGGCTACCCGGTGATGTACAGAAGGGCGTTGTTTCCCCTTTTATCGCTCCCTTCCTTCAGTTTGGAAAAAAGAGGTCTGTGCAAAGGACTAGAGCATGCTCGTGCGCGTGGCGACTCGAGTGCGGGCGCGTCTCTGTACAACGTGAGCGTCCGGATCAGGGTTGTATCGATGCCCGCTCCGGTTTGGATAAAAGCGCAGGTGGTTGGAGAACCGGGCCCGAGCGCGGCTCGTTGCCGGAGTTTCGCGCTGTCAGGAGGTGGACTCGGCCGCCATCAAAGGACAATTCAAATTCTGTTGGGGCTGGCTGTGATTTGGACGCCAATAAACTGGACAAAAGGAAAGCACGGATAACGCACAGTCCCTCCCCAGGCCTCCCCAATGTTATCGATCCCTGCACAGAGGGCTGGAATAGGTGTTTTCATGCAACCTCTGGGAGTAGCTCACAACACATTTTGGTTTCATCAAACACCTGTCTGAAGTCATGCCGGTTTACAGCAACCACTGTCGCGCCCACAGCTTGCTCTGAAAGATTCTTAAGTGGATACGGGCACCAAGCCAGTCACAACTGGACGCGCACAGATTGGAGTAGCAGAGCGCGCAACACCATCTCATTTACTGGTATTACTTTACCATTGTATTCATCATGCAAAAATATCACGCTAATGGACACCCCTGACCTGAATGCAAAGCTTAGAGATGAGAGAGGAAAATATAAGCAGAAGTATCCACAGCATCAAGGTAAGGCGCACAAAGCCGTTTCCATGCCTGATCGAAGATGCGTGTCACAAAGTGTCACCGACTTTACTGTAAACCCTTTTCATCCAGCTGAGAGAGAAACGAATTATAAATCGATGTCTAACCTCATCTCTTCTTACTCTGACTCGGAAAGCAAGAAAATCTCTGACTCACCAGTTAAACATAGAGATAGTATTACTCACATAGTGTCACACTGCCAGCTCTCTGCTCAGCTGAACTTATCTGAAACATCCTGTGACTTAAATCCTTACTCTGGTACTTGGAATAACGATAAGAATGGCATTCAGGGTGAGTCAGCTCCAGATCCGAAGTTAAACTTTGTTCAAAGTTTGTTCCTGTGGAATTATAACAGTAACAACAACAACAACCACAAACAGCAGAATGACGATCAGAACACCGGTGGCTCCGATGACAAAAGTGTTAATGCAACAAAAATTGTTCAAACCAATAGCAAAAAGGACAGCAATGTTTCAGCACGAGAGTTAACAGCGCATGTGCCATGTCCTCGAGCTCACCTGGATTCTGTCCCAATGGAGAGTCCACACCCGGCATGCACTGACAGCACCACCGACAACAGCTTAGCCACCAACAGGGGACCCACGCAAACGCAATTAAAATCTGTTAAAGGGCTGCCATTACAAGCTGAGGCTGTCAGTCAGCGTGGGGAGCACGTTGGGGTCTCAGGGGGGAGGAGGAAAAGAGAGATGGCAGGAGAGGTAGAGGTAACGGAGGAGGAGGATAGCAGGGGGAAGGGTAACAGGCAGCATGGAAAGGGAGGAATCGAGGAAAGAGGAGGGTGGGTGAATGCTGATAGCACAAAGCATGAGGTGTCTGAAAGAGATACAAATTTACTAGAAAAAGGAGGAAGAGGTCAGAGTAGCGATGTCTCACAGACAGCAAGAGAGACAGATAGAGGAGATGAGAACAAAGACTGGCAGCAGATCAAGGAAACCCAAGCAGAAAAAGATGAGTCAAAAACTAATATAGAGTTGGCAGAAAGCACTCCAATAGAGGTTAGCGCTGCTACAAAAGAAATAGAGAAAAAAATTGGCAAGAAAAACATCATGGACGATTATGAGTACTTCAGAGAAAAACTAGGCGAGCAAATGGGTGTCCCTGCTATTGGGCGCTCACGTAGAGCTGCTAACCGACACCCCCATTTTCCACAGTATAACTATCAGATTCAGGTGGCAGAAAACCAACCTCCTAGTACATCTGTTATATCTATGTCAGCAGAGGATCCAGATCCTGGAGATGCAGGACGGCTAAGCTACAGCATGGCACCTTTAATGAACAGCAGATCCATGGACTACTTTCAAATCGATCCTATGACTGGACTTATAACCACCACACATGTACTAGACAGAGAGCATATGGACTTGCATTACTTCAGAGTGACTGCTACAGATCATGGCTCGCCACGCTTGTCTGCAACAACAATGGTAGCTATAACCGTTTCTGATCGGAATGATCACTCTCCAATTTTTGAACAGACAGAGTACCGTGAAACAATTCGAGAGAATGTGGAGGAAGGGTATCCGATCTTGCAGCTACGTGCCACTGATCTTGATTCCCAAGCAAATGCCAACATTCGTTACCGGTTCATTGGTGAAAGTGCGGCCACTGCTCGTTCCGCGTTCGAAATTGATCCACGATCAGGTTTGATCACCACTCGTGGTATTGTTGACCGAGAGGCAAATGAACGCTATACTCTACAGGTGGAGGCAAACGATCAAGGTCGAGAGCCAGGTCCACGTTCTGCCACCGTTAACGTTCACATAACAGTATTGGATGAGAACGACAATGTTCCGCAGTTCAGTCAGAAACGCTACATAGTGGCAGTACGAGAAGATATGCGGCCCCATTCTGAGATCTTGCGAGTCAGCGCTTCTGATGATGATAAAGACGGAAATGCTGCTGTGCACTACAACATTATTAGTGGGAACAGTAGAGGGCAGTTTGCAATTGATAGTGTTACTGGAGAAATCCAGGTAGTGGCACCGCTCGACTTTGAGACCGAACGTGAGTACACCTTGCGACTACGCGCTCAAGATAATGGTCGCCCACCTCTTTCTAATAGCACAGGAATTGTTAGTGTGCAAGTGACTGATGTTAATGACAATCCACCAATTTTTGTATCTACACCATTCCAGGCTACAGTGCTCGAGAGCGCCCCAATTGGACACTCTGTACTGCACATACAAGCCATTGACACTGATAGTGGTGATAATGCACGGCTAGAATACAGGCTAACAGGCACTGGCTCGGACACTCCTTTTGTCATCAATGCTGCTACTGGCTGGGTCCTAGTGAGTTCAGAGCTTGACCGGGAATCGGTGGAGCACTACTTCTTTGGTGTTGAGGCTAGAGATTATGGTGCACCACCCCTTTCCGCGACAGCAAGTGTTACTATCACTGTGATGGATGTCAACGATAATCGTCCCGAGTTCCTCCAGAAAGAGTACTATGTCCGATTAAATGAGGATGCTGCAGTTGGAACGAGTGTTGTTAGTGTAACAGCAGTCGACCGTGATGTCAACAGTGCAGTCACCTACCAGATCACTGGTGGAAACACACGCAACCGTTTTGCTATCAGCACAGCTGGAGGAGCTGGCCTTGTTTCCCTGGCACTGCCGCTTGATTACAAACAAGAGAGGCGTTATGTGTTAATAGTCACTGCCTCTGACAGAACTCTTCATGATACCTGTCAGGTCCATGTGAACATCACAGATGCAAACACGCACCGCCCAGTGTTCCAGAGTGCTCACTACTCTGTGAGTGTGAATGAGGATAGACCTCCTGGTAGCACTGTGGTGGTAATTAGTGCTACAGATGACGATGTTGGTGAGAATGCACGAATTACATACTTCCTAGAAGACAACATTCCACAGTTTCGGATTGATCCTGCAACAGGAGCAATCACACTACAAGCTGAGTTGGACTATGAAGACCAGATGACATACACTCTTGCTATTACAGCTCGTGACAATGGAATACCACAGAAATCCGACACAACCTATGTAGAAGTCAACGTGAACGACGTGAATGACAATGCGCCACAATTCCTCAGCCCACACTACCAGGGTGGAGTCAGTGAAGACGCCCCACCTTTTACAAGTGTCCTACAGATCTCTGCTACTGACCGAGATGCTCATGCTAATGGCCGTGTGCAGTATACTTTCCAAAATGGAGAAGACGGTGATGGCGATTTCACCATTGAGCCCACTTCTGGAATAGTCCGCACTGTGCGTAGACTCGATCGTGAAAGCGTGCCATTCTATGAACTCACAGCTTTCGCAGTGGATCGTGGAGTTCCACCTCAACGCACACCTGTTCGTATCCAGGTCAGTGTCATGGATGTTAATGACAATGCTCCTGTGTTTCCTGCTGATGACTTTGAGGTGAGGGTGAAAGAAAACAGTGCAGTCGGGTCAGTCGTGGCTCAGATTACAGCCACAGATCCAGACGAAGGCCCTAATGCCCAGATCATGTACCAGATCGTTGAAGGTAACATTCCAGAAATTTTTCAAATGGACATCTTTTCAGGAGAGCTCACATCCTTGATTGACTTGGATTATGAGACACGGAATGAGTATGTCATTGTCGTCCAAGCTACATCTGCACCTCTGGTAAGCCGGGCCACGGTGCGGATCCGACTAATCGACCAAAATGACAACAGTCCAGAGCTGAAGAACTTTCAGATTATATTCAACAACTTTGTGTCAAACCGCTCAAACACTTTCCCAAATGGAGTTATAGGGCGTGTTCCGGCCCACGACCCAGATGTAACGGATCGCCTCTACTACACTATTGAACATGGCAACGAGCTTCACCTGCTGCTGCTCAACCATACAAGTGGAGAAATCCGTCTCAGCGGTGAACTGGACAACAATCGCCCACTGGTCGCCCACATGCTCATCACCGTCACTGGTAAGTCAGGAGCAGAGGGAAAGGGAAAGGGGGGATGGGAATAAGAGAAATCTTGAGCACAGGGGGTAGCGAAAATAGGAAGTAAAAAGGGAAAGGGCATGAGGACACATCAAAATGTTTGCATAACCCTTCATGTCTATGGAATTCTTGTAAGACTTTTATGAGATTAATGAAGGCAGCACTTGGCCAGTGTCAAACAAAATTGGTCGAATTATTGAGCAAGACACGGATGGGAAGGAAAGAAAGGAATCCTTTAAAGAAACCTGACTCTTGATTGACATCATACAAGCATTTTCAGATCATTGTGAATTGCATTATGGCCTAATTGTGGATTCCTGGTATAAGAAGGTAACAATAGACAATAATGGTGGTTAAGTGCTGTGAGCAGAGGCTGGAAGGACAACGTTGGTCTCGTTGTAGCATGGCCACATTGATTCTATAGGTCTCTATGGTTTTATTATGATGATGTTTGTACTTGTATTGGGGGAAAAACGAAACGTGAATGGAATAGCAACATATTCCACTGCAATGTTGTAAGCCGTTTTGAAACATCAAACATTTTAATGGCCTTCAGGATTAGCTACTTCTTCTTTAGGTTCTCCATATGAGGGAGATGACATAAAATGCATTGGTTTGTGTGTTTGTGTGTGCAAGAGGTGAGTTTCTAGCTCTGATTCCTGCTACAGTTAGTGACATTCCGGCAAGCATTCTGCCTTTACCTGTCATGCTGTCTTCTCCTACATGTGAAGCCCACTTTCACTCTGTCCTCCTTTCAGTTCTTTTTTTCCCCACTCTTTTACACCCATCTCACTCTGACAGTGTTGCTCACCTCTCTTCTTCCTGACTGAAGAGATGGATTAGCGTGTAATATTATTGCTGACCCAGTATCACCCGTCTTCACTCTGGGCTGATAGTGAGTGACAGGAAAACGAACATAAGAATAGATTCTGGTGTTTTTGAATAAATGGGTTAACATGTTAGCTCCATAGTATGTTTATGTGTGTGTGGGAAGAAGAAGTTGTGTTGTAAGCTTTTACACACTCATATTTAAATCTATAGTAGGGATAGTTATTAATAGAATCAGATTATAAGTATTGAATAGAATAGAATAAGTTTTTGAATTCTGAATAGTTTAACTTATATTATTTTCCCATTTAAGACATGGTTGCTTTAAAACCTTTTCACCTAATTATACTGAGAACACAAACTGGAAAGAACGGCAGACTTACTACAGTACTCATTACGTATTACTTACTACTTACTTATTTTTGCCATCCTTTGCATGAGGAAGCACAGAATAGTGCATGACTCATGATATGATATGGTTATCCACATGCTGCTTTGACACTTCCTGCTGTTCTATTGGATTTTCCAAATTAAAATCTGTACATATGTTAAATTTGTACAAGTAATACATTTCCTATAGCAGCTGCTTAGACAGTTTTAGTTGCAAGGTTTATTTTTTTATGCTCAATCAAAGATTTTTTCATGAGTAACAACTTACACAGTGACTTCATTGGTGGACACTCCACATGTACAGATCAGTGACATTTTACATGAGGAAATGTTTAGTTATTTGTCTCCAGTATCAGTGTTGGATAATAGTCAAAGCTGTAACTTTATGTTTTATAAGGGCTTTGTAATTTATTGGCAACATATATTTTTTTTTGTATAATAAATTCCAAGATTGCTGAATGAGCATTACAGCTGCTACAGTATAATATAAGTTTGATAGATAGATAGATAGATAAAAATAAAAATAGAAAACAAATTATGTAATGTATCGCAATTCTTTTTTGGGCAAATTAATATATTGCCATTCTGTCCATTCTCCAAAATCGTTTAAAAAATGTATTTGTAATGTATATATGTTTGGATTAGAGATGGCTGCAGTTCCTTTATAATCAAGCTCACACTTAAAGGCCGAACAACATCCTGTGTGGTAGGAGTGAATTATTTAAATTTTTTATAGAATTGTAACAAAATCTATAATAATTAATAAATAAATAAATATTTTATCAATTCAGCACCTGCGTATCGTGATAATATTGTATTGGGTGATCCCTGGTGATTTCCGTCCCTGATAGATAGATAGATCGATCCTTCATTGATCCCAAAGGAAATCTGAAACATTTAAACCTACATGAAATTATATGTAACTACAAATGGTTAGAAAATAATACATGTTGCTAGTCAGTACAGTAATAATCACTTTGGGACTGTAATGCATTTCTATAATACGTCTCCAAGGGCTGTGCTCATTACACCATCAATGACTATTTACCTACAACAGTACTGTATATCGTTCCATATGTAACATTTGACTATACGGAATTAAAAAATACATTCTAACCTATAGCAGAACTAAAGTAGTAAAGGAATGACTGAATAAATGTGTAGTTACATGGTGATGATACACTGTATGTTGCACTTAAATATATTTATAAATATACAGTATATTATAAGTCTTTCTAGCAACATACAGTAATATCGGTGTTGTGTGTTTGTCATTTGTACAGCCGTATAGGCAGGCAAAATATACTGCAGGTTCTCTCTCTCTCTCTCTCTCTCTCTCTCTCTCTCACTTTTTGTCTCTCCCTCTTCTCTCTCTGTTCTAGTTTACTGAGATTATAATGAGTTTTTAGATCTGAGTACACCTGAAATTGCAAACAAACAGAACACCTTAATTGTCTATCATTTTAGCAATCAAACTCTGTGCATCTATAGTACTGTGGAAAAAGTCTTGAGTTGATTTAATATGAAGAGTCTCATTTCTTCATATAAAATCAAATTACATTACTGTACATTAAATTAAATACGATTATGTAGATTAAATGAAACAAATGTTTACTGCTAGAGGCTAAAAAGTCCCCAAATATACTATTTATGTACCAACCTCAGCAGTAACCTTCAGCATCACCAGTATTCTAATCACTGGCCTGATCATCTGTCATCATCTGCACCTGTTTCTCACTGGTTCATGCCTTACATTAGATGTTTCATTTTATGCTTGAATGAATCATAGATCACTGAGTGGCTTAACAAACAAAAAGCATGACCCTGAAACAGGTCAGGTAGAGTTACTGGACTGGAAATGAGAGCCAAAAAAGTCTTTCAGGGAGCCTGGAGAACTATTCCACAAGAGTACATTAAAAATACAAAAAAACAAACAAAATCTAAACAAATGAGAGGTGTCTCAAGACATCTGCACATTACTATATATGAGTGTCTATCCATGCAGGAATTTACATTCATCCATGTTGTACTGTATCTGGAACTCCCAGCACATTAATAGGATGTGTGTATATATGTGTTTCATTTAATGTTGCTGTGTATTTGTTGTGACAAGAAAGCGGGGTTAAATTCATGTAGAGAAAAAAGAAACACATTTCCTCTGCCTGTCTCTCTGTCTCTCTCTCTCTCACTCAGAATAGACAATAGAATAAACGGGACATTTATCAGAGCTAGAAAGAGGACTGCAGGATCCTACTCAAGTAAAACTACATTAAAAAGAAGCTTATTGTAAAGTAACGTCTTGTCATTCGTCATCATATTATTCAAGTAATATTATCTCATTCTTGTTGTCTTTTTATTGAGATAAACAAGCTCTTGATCATTGTAGTCAAATAGGTACAATTTAATGGTTTAGCTCAGCATTCTAAAATAATCCTATTGCTGTTACACGCCAGTGTATGTGAATGTAGTATTGAATGCTGAGTTTATAGTTGGAATACGCTGGAGATGGGACTTTTGTACATATATATTCAATTCATTTCAATTGAGTTCAGAAATTTAGTTCATTATAAGTTTGTTTCTTGAATTGAATTTAAGTGCATTTGTGTAGTAATTTCCACTACAGACATTTTAATAAAGCAGCCTTAGAGAAATTACGGGTTTGTAGCCCTGATGATGAAGACAGAGGCAACAGTAGCAAGGAAATACATTTCCTTGAGACAGCATGAGTCACAATTATTGAACAGACCCGGACTCGAAAGAGAGACTCGTCCGCCTCTGGGCAATACTGGAGAGTACAGTTTTGATGTTAGGTTTGTGGTGAATTACAGTACAGTAAAACAGCATGCAGGTCAAAGCAAACACATGATGTGAAAATCCCGATAGGAGCAAAGCATAAAAACAGGTTTATGTGCATCAATTTATAATCTAAGGAGAACTTCTTGGGCAGTACGAGTCTATGGTGAGTTTGTTTCCTTGAACAGGAAGGTAGATTTTATATACAAATTAATCCCAAGCTTAGTATCAGGATCATGTATTAGTAACAAGGGATTAGTGTAACAAAGCACAATTATTATTATTATTATTATTATTATTATTATAATGTTGTACTTAATTCTGTTTTTAAGTATCTGAACTTTATTTGAGTTTTTTTTTTCACTGATATGTTTGACATTTACTTCTATACACTGAACAGGTGGATTTAAATGAAGGACCCCTTAAGTAAGACACAAACAAGCTAAACAAAAATAAATAGGTAAATATTAATAGGTTTATGTTTATCTTATCGTAATTATTGATAGTCTTTACATACATTTCATTAATTACATAATGTAATAACCGACACATTTTATTGATATGTAAAAGACACTTAAGGCCTTATGTACTATTTTAAACATGCTTTGTATAATCTACTACAATTCTCTATAAAGTCGAATGTGGTCCAAAAAAGAAATCTGTGACCGGAGATGACTTAAAGGCTTTGGCGAGATTTCCCAAAAAAAAAAATCGACAGTAGAAATCACAGCAATGTTTAATAGTGAAAGCAAGAGTAGAGAGTCTTTGGGGACCCTAGGCAAACATTTGCAGGGGGTCTTTCCAACCAGCTTTCATCACCATTATGATAAATAATAAATAAGTTTGTCAGCCCTCAGGACCCCCTACTGGCCTGGGGCCCCAATCAGTTCTCTGCTTTGCTTGTTGACAAGCAGCATCTCATTTCCACACACACATAGGACTTGTCTTACTGTATGTTAGAAAACTCAGATGAAAAAGCTTCATTTTGGGAGCATGTCTGATTTGACCCTATTCCAGAGCATCGGGATTGTCAGGATAAGAAGGGAAACGCATGAAGCGATGTACCCGTCATGCATAGTGTCCACTGTACAAGCCTCTGGAGGCAGTGTTATGATCGCCGGTTGCTTCAGTTGTTCAGGTCTGGGCTCAGCAATGTTATGTGGCAATAAAATGAAGTCAGCTGACGACTTGAATGTACAGAATGACCAGGTTATCACATCTATGGATTTTATCTTCTCTGATTTTTGCCATTAGGAAGCTTCACAAAGTCAGTCTAAATTTCTGAAAAAAAAAAATCTGAAACATCCCTTTTGTGCCAGCAAGATACATGAGATACACGGTACTGATATCATTGTAATCTATCTGTCGTTATGCACGTGTGTTTTACAATAGTTTGTTTTGTGAGAGCTAGCTATTAGCATTCAGTTTCTGTGGTCAGAGGTAGTATCATGTTAGCCTTTGAGACATTTGAGTGATTGGCAGTAAAGTTATTGTTTGTTAGCCTATAATAATATTTCTTTGTTGAAAGGGACACAAATTTACAGAAACT
>JAQMYJ010000040.1:8908882-8923724 GCA_030014305.1 Clarias laeviceps | reverse complement strand
GTAGAATGTAGAAAATAAATCACTAAACAAAAAAAAAAGAAATTTGCAAGTGATCTAAAACTTTTGAACGGTAGTGTGTGTCGAGGTTCCACTGTATGTTCATGTGAAGTTTTGCTAGCAAAGATGTCAGTAATTGACCAAAGTAAAAAAGCTGTTTCGGTGTTTGTTGTAACCTCGTTCTTTCTCTCGTCTCTTTACTACTTCTCACTGAGTAGTAAAGCTACTCTTATAATTTAAAGAGCTTTAAATACTAAATAAAGACTGTTTTATGCCCTGCAATGGATTGGCGCCGGTCCAGGGTATATCCCTGCCATAGTCTCCTGGGATAGGCTCCAGACCTAACCCTCTCAACCCTGTACGGATAAGTGGTATAAAAGATGAATGAATGAATAAATGAATGAATAAGAAGATTTTCCTATAAAATACAAATTGTACAATAATCACAATGATCACATAAATATCTAGACACATAATTCAAGAGAGAAAAATTTAGGGCTAAATCGTACAAAACATATTTTTATCTTACACAAAACACACACACACACACACACACACACACACACACACACACAGACTCTTTTCTAACTCCTGTGCTGCTATCTGCAGGTGCTGCCGTTTGATGATAACGTGTGTTTGCGTGAGCCGTGTCAGAACTACATGAAGTGCATCCGCGTCCTGCGCTTCAATAGCTCCGCCCCCTTTATCTCCTCACCCTCCATGCTGTTCCGACCCATCCACCCAATCGCAGGCCTGCGCTGCCGCTGTCCCTCCGGCTTCACCGGGGATTACTGTGAGATCGAGGTTAATATGTGCTACTCGAATCCTTGCCTGAACGGAGGAGTGTGTGCGCGCAGGGAGGGAGGATATACCTGCATCTGCAGAGAGAATTATACAGGTGAGTGTGTGTTTGTCTGGGGATTTTCACATTTTGGGTTTGTGTGAAGGCTTTAGGGGAAGACACCAGTGTTCATTAGTTAGAGCAGACAGAAGGAGCATAACAGTTCTAAATGAGATGCAGTAGATCACCGGCAGAGATACAGGATGAAGTGAGGGGATGATAATGAGGGAAGGAGGAAGCTTGAGGCAAGAGATGAGAAAGTTGTCCATGACAGCAGCAGAACACAACCAGGATCTTTTCTTGGAATGTTTTAATCTTATACCCGTTAACATATGTATTGTAAAGTATTTAATAAAAAATATGCACCAATTTGCAATAATTTGATGTGAACAACTTTAGCTCAGTTTTAAGAATTGTACTATTTATTTTCATGAAGGTGCTCTAAGCACCACCTCTTCGATGTTTTTATTTTTTTTTATTGGCTTATACTTTCTATTTAGTCTTTCCTGGATGAAGGCTAGAGATTGACGGCTTACTCTAATATTTAACACTGAATCTAATAATTTTACACTGCACACTTTGTACCTCAATATGTAGTGCTTGGGTTGCATACAGTTACTTTAGGAAGGTGCTGTGGCTTAGTTGTTAGCACTGCTTCCTCACACTTACAGGATTGGTGGTTCGAATCTGGCCTCTGCTGTGTGAGTGTGTGTGGGTGTGTGTGGAGTTTGCCTGTTCTCTCTGTGCGTTCTCTGGGTACTCTGGTTTCCTCCCACAGTCTAAAGACATGTGGTGTGTTGGCATTTCCAAGGAGCCTGTGTGAGTGGGTGTGTGAAAGCCTGTAATGGGTTGGCACTTCATCCAATAGCGTACCTTGCCTTGTTTGATGAATTCCCTGGGATAGACTGTAGGCCCTACGTTAACATACTGTATACATGATAAGATGTATAAAAAATGAATAGATAAATGAAAGAATAAGTAATTGAATGAATGATATTGCAAAACTAATATTGTATGCTAAATGGAAATCACCAAACTATGTCACTGAACTGTGTCAGAACAGCCTCCACAAGAAACCTTCACTCTCTCTATAGATTCAAACTGTAATGCTAGGGATCGTATGAAGGTATTAAATGGAACTGGGAGAATTATAAATACACAAGTTCAAAAATAGCAAAAAGGTTCGAAATTCAAATGGGAAGTCTAAACTCCAGCATGTGGTGTAAAGCTTAACAGTCTCTTTGGTCTGAGAGAGAAGCTGTGAGGCATGCTGTCTCACTTCTCTCTTCTAGGATTACAAGAATAAACAATCTGGCAATTCTGGCCTTCCTGCTCTGTGCTTGAAAATCAGTCACACAGCACTGAGCAAAAGTCTTGAGCCACGCCTCATTTCTTCATATTAAATGAAATTACATTCAATTTATTAGTTTAAGGTAAAGAAAAAGAAACAAATGTTTTCCTCTCGCAGACTGCAGTTTGTTCAAATTGGTTGTTTCTTTAACAAGCCTCAGCAGCAACCTCGTTTCCCCCCTCATCTGTTCCAACCACTCAGCATTCAGCTTCACCAGTATACTAATCACTGGCCTGTTCATCTGTCATCATCTCCACCTGTTTCTCACTGGTTCATGCCTTAAGTTAGATGTTAGTTTTGCGTTTGAATGATTCATGGGTCACTGTGTGGTTTAACAAACAAAATAAAACATTCATCTGAAACTGGTCCGGTACAGGGTTTGGACTATAAAGGGGAGCCAAAAAGTCCTTCAGGAAGCGTTGAGAACTATTCCTGAAGAATATATAAAAATGCATGAACGTGTGGCTCTTTGGAAGCAAAAAATTAAGGACAACTCAAGACCTTTGCACAGAATTTTATTTTTGGAGATTGACAATATTATTTACCATCCATTAAAAAATTTATAGGCAATTTACAGGCAGATTTATCGTCTCGGGGCTTGACATTAATCATGCCTGTGGCAGCTGACAAAAAGACTCTAAATTAAATCGTTGCTTCATAAAGTCTCAATAATTTCATGCGGATTCTCTTCATACAGGCCAAGAATAGAAGTTTATCTCAAATGCTAATTTTACATTACAGATAAAACAGGCATTTATCTCTCAGAAATTACAATAACCTGCACCACAGTTCTCTGAAATTTTCAGTATGATTGGAGAGAATGTGGTTTAGTAAGGTGTTAATAAGTTGTATTGTTTCTATAGTAATGACAAATTTACAGGTAGTTGTATGGCACACACTACACAGGATACAAGATAGGGAAAAAAAGAGATGCTGGTGAGGGAAAGACCTTTTATAACTGGTATTGCTGTGGTACAGTATAAAAGGAATAAAAGAAATAGGAGTGAATGTGTGTGTGTATTCCTAACTCACGGAAAAGCAGTTTTAGGATAGGAATTAATTGTTTTTGCAAGCCATAGTCTAAATTATTGTTTAAAATGTTTAAAAAGCAGTTTTAGCTATTTCAATTCCTTGAAAAAAAAAATCTTGAGAAAATAGGGAAGCCACACCTTGAAAAAAATGAAAGGCAAGATGAAACGGAGCTAGATATTGAGTAATGCACACAAGGAGGGAATGGAAAGGAGAAATTAATGGACAAGTAATAAAATAAAGAGGCAACTGTAGGAGGAAGGAATTAGAGCATGAGTGCAAAATCTGTGATTTGTGATTGAGTAAGAAGCAGAGAGAAACACACGAAGAAGAAAAGTAATAAAGTAGAATGACTGTGAAGAAGTGAAGCAGATATTTGAGATGGAAATGATATGCAGAGGACAGGAGAAAGTGTAGGAGAGACTGCGGGCGTGGAGACAGAGACAAGGAAAGATCAGAGAGAGGGGGACAGAGAGGATGGAGGGAAGATAGGGGCAGATGGGGTTCCCCTGAGGGTCATACATGTGTGAAAGGACGGGGTGGGGGGAGCTACTTTGCCTGTTGGGTGAGCTGGGGCTTTGATGAATAAAACATCATGCGAATAAAGGGGAGAGAATAAATAGCAAAGTACACACATACACACCACAGGGGAGAAGCGAGGGGAGGAACAATGTGAGGAAAGAGTGATGTATCGGAAGGATGAACAGAAAGAAAGACAGAGAGAGAGTGAAATAAGTTTTAGAGCAGTGGCCTGTGCCTTTGGTGCTTAAGTTTATTCATCCATCGGCCACTTTATTAGGTACAGATTCATTAGATATTGCTAGAACTGGGATGGAATCTCCCATTTAGAACTGCCTTAATTCTTTATAGCATGGATTCAACAAGGTGCCGGAAACATTCCTGAGAAATTGTGGTCCATGTTGAAATGATAGCATGACGCAGTTGCTGCACATTTCTTGGCTGCACGTCCACGAATTTCGAATCTCCTGCTCCACCACATCCCAAAGGTGCTCAATTAGACTGAGATCTGGTAACTGTGGAGGCTGTTTGAGTGCAGTGAACTTATGGTCATGCTCAAGAAACCAGCTTGAGATGATTTTCCTCAAAGGGATGGACATGTCAGCAACAATACTCAGGTAGGCTGTGGTATATAAAGGATGTTCAGTTGGTACTAAGGGACCCAAAGCGTGATGAGACAAAATCCTGAATTATTGATACAAGGCAAGATGTACCCCTGTTTCATGTTGTCTTACCCTAACATCTGAATGTTGCAGCAGAAACTTAGGCGAGGAATCACATTGAGTTAGACCAGGCCACATTTTCCAATCTTTTATTGTCCAATTTTGGTGAGCTCATGCAAATTGTAGCATCAGTTTCATGTTCTTAGCTGACAGGAGTGGCACCCGGTGTTAAGAATGCTCTCCGGCATCTGAAAACCCTGAATGGTTTCGTGTGAAAATCCCAGTGGGTCAGAAATAGTGTTTAATTTAGTCTTAATGTATGAGAATTATTAGAATGCGTATATTTTTGTAGCTATCAAATAATGATAAAATATACATATACGTATATATATATATATATATATATATATATATATATATATTTTTCATAACATTCAGGTTTTAGCAAGCATATAAAACATATCATGAATTGTAGAAATGGCTACAAGTATTTATTTATTTTTATTTTTTTGTCATATGCCCTTCTTCAAAACCGAAATGAGCTAGGAATAAATAAATTCATATGGTATACAAAGGTAAAGTATAAGTGCAGACAATGTGTCTATGATGTACAGAATAATATCTGTTGTAAGATTAATGTTATATACTGGATAATGGTTGTACCAGATGATGATAAACTGTATCTTGGCAATCTTGCAAATCAGAAATGTGTGCACACAGTCCCGAGTGGTGTAATGAAAGCACGTTTGGACTAACTCCAAGGACTCGTCGCGAGTTCGATTGCTGGATGATGCTACAGCCATCTGTAGCCAGGAGTCTAGAAAACACTTTGGCTATGCTGTCCTGGGTGTAGGGGGCATCCCCCCTCACTCTAACATCAATCTTACTGACACTAGCCCATCATGGATGTCTGTGAGTCTACACAAGCGGAGAGGCGGATAACGCTATCCTGCTTTCTATCATTGCGTGAGCAGCGGTTTGAAAAGATGCGGTCAGCTAGAATCACAGATCTTGGAAGATGAAGGTGGTAGTCCTCGTCCTCCGAAGTTGGTAGTTGTGAGCCTAACAGAGAGACAAGTGGGAATTGGGTATGACTAAAATATGAAGAAAATCACAAAATAAAAACACAGCGAGGCATTCCTATGCCAAGACTGAAAAAGAAGAAGATTTTTTCAATTAATTTTCCAATTTTAGACCTGAGAAGCTAAACTAAATAATAATAATAATAATAATAATTCTCACTCACTCACCATCTATACCACTTTATCCTGTATTCAGGGTCACGGGGACCTGGAGCCTATCCCAGGAGACTTAGGGAACAAGGCGGGGTACACCCTGGACAAGGTGCCAATCCATCGCAGGGCACACACATATACACACACTCACACCCTCATTCACACACTACAGGCAATTTGGGAATGCCAATTAACCTAACCTACATGTCTTTGGACTGTGGGAGGAAACCGGAGTACCCGGAGGAAACCCACCAAGCACGGGGAGAACATGCAAACTCCATGCACACAGAGACGGGAATCGAGCCTGGCTTGGAATCCAACCCGAACTCTGGAGGTGCAAGGTGACAGTGCTAACCACTACAGCACCGTGCCGCCTATAATAATAAACTTGGCTTGTCTCTTATACCTGTGTGAGAGAAAACATATATTCAATTAGATTTAGTGAAATAGTAAATGACAAAGTGCTCAGACATATTTATGGTTTTATATATAATACGTGTCCCACCACAGTCATAAAATGGGAATTAATACAGTGGTAATCCCCATTGGCTTCCATGGTCCCTAGTTGGACTACAGAGGTTCCTACTGAAGATGGATGAATATGTGATATGTAGCCTATAACAACACAGTCCTTTTTGGACATAGACATCTGTAGAGTTGCTGTTACTATAGTTACTAACTCAGAGACACAAGTGTTTTGTTCAACTGCTCCATCAAAAACTGGAATTTTTTAACTTTCATCTGTGAAGCAGAGGGAAGTAGAACAGAGATGGACTGACCACCTGCAGCGTCTAAAAGTTTTTTTTGCTATACTGTTTTCAATTTAAAAAATGTATGTAGTTAATCACAGTCATAGTCTGTGATTAATCAAATACTCAGATTTACTTGTATTATACAGTAAACGTGCAAATGGGACTGGCACTGCATGCAGTGGCTGGGTAGTATGGGATGTGGCAAATCCACCGACAGCAGGGCTCGAATCCAAATCCTTACATTCGGAAATTAACGGCCTAGAGCCTTAGCCGACTGAGCCACCACTCCCATATCTTATGATTAATGTATTCTATTCTGTATAAGGTAGCTTAAGCACACAACTTTGGTTTTATCCAACCTTCCATCTAGAAGCTTTTTATAATGAAACTTGCCATTCAGCACACCTGGTGATGTTTCCTCAAAGACTTTATTATCCGCATTTTTATTATCCCCATTATCACACACAGCCGGATAATAGCGCCACTATTATGGGACGCCATTAGGATCAAACTTGGTCATATGATAAATTTGCGTTTACAAATAGTAGTTGGTTAACATTTCTAGATTAATAACGTGTTAACGTGTTAATATTGACATCCCTAAAAAAAAACAACAACAACAACATACTTACATTGTATTTAAATAAACCATTTTGCTCCTGCTTTCCAATATAGTGCTGTCTTTCACTTTATAGGAAAACTAGCGTTAAAAATCGACATGGCTGCCGACATAATGTTAGGTGTCCAGCTTTATGGTGAAAGCTTGCTCATGTTTATAGATTAAAATCACACTGTGTAATCAGACACAGTACATCAGGACGTCTGTATGAGTGCTGCAACAGATATCGATTGAAAAGATTTCCGGTGACTTGTGGAAGATTTCTTTCTCTTTAACGTTATCGCTGTAAGCGAGCAGTTGGATGTGGTTCAGCTGAATTCTTAAGCGAAAAAGGAGTGCAAGTTTATATGTGTGTGTGGGTGTATGTACTGTATGTGAGTTTGATTCAAAGACTTTTGATTCTAAAAATACTGCTTTTTTTTACAAGATGGGTAGACTCTTTTTGATGGATGGATTATTTCCTTTAGAGACATGTTCTGGCACGAAAGTGTAGTCACATATTCTGTGCATTTTTCCCCATGCCTGCTTGCGTGTAAGTGCTTTGTGAATAGGGAGGTGTGTGTGTCTCTAAGTGCTTTGTGCTGGGTAGTCGTCAGAGTGAAATGTTTTATCGTAATTGCTTTGTGTCGCCGTCAGCGAGGCTTCACGCTTGGTCTTTGTTTGTCTCTTTCTTTCTGTCCTCCTATTTTTGTCCCACGTTCTGCTTCAGCACCTTTTTTTTCGGCAAGACTATCTAACCTTAGTGGTATATATGCATGTCTTTGTACTCATTCATGTGTTTTGTTTGCTTGCTACACTACGTTGTCAATAATGTAAGGATTTTCTGTGGTTTGGGCGTCTGCTTAAAGTGATAGCAAGATAGAGCTATCTGAGACCCGTGCGATTTGTACAACGTTCTGTATGGTAAAGTTCTGCCAAGAAATACAGAGATTATGTTGTTTGTGTTAGCAAAAATAATACTTGTTGCCATTGCCATGGAAACTAAAGTCACTAAGCATCAGCTCTAGCACTACAGCGGATTGGAGTGACAGTCTTTGTTGGCTAAAATTGAATTTAAAATGGCAAGAGAAGAATTGATTTATATAAGTGAGAAGATAAGCTTATCGTAAAAGGAAAGTTTGTCCTGTTAATGATGCTAACAGCTTCGTTCATTTAGATTTACCATATGAACATCTTTTAAACTTGATGGACAATAAGCGTCTAGACAAGTTACAAATTTCACACAATGTGTTTCAACTTTTGGGCGTGTCTGTGAAAAATAAATTAAATATGATATCATATTTGCTTTACTGTGATTGGTTTTATATACAGTATATTCAGAAAAAAATGTTTTGTGTGATTTAATTGATTATGCAATTAATTGATCTTTTGGTGGTCGAATTAAATAAATTTGATTTAAAAATGATTAACGCTTTTATTTTTTTAATCATTTGGGTAAACTTACAAGCCTTAAATGTCATAAAATCGACAAATGAATAAAAAATGTGCCACAGATTTTGTAGAAAATTGCTTACATCTTCCACAAGTCCTCACCTTTTGCAAGAGTATCTCTTCTTCTTTTGGGATTATGGGCGGTTGGCTGCAATACCACCACCTACTGGTTGGCTGGAAAAAAGATTAGAGTTTTGTACGACACAAATTACATGGAATTTCCCTGTTTATTAGATACATTTATTAGTTTTAAACAAACTATATAAACATTATTGAGCAAAACACACTGGGTCACAGAGGCAAAGAAATACCATAGTGGTGTAGAGGTTAGTGCTGTCGCCTTGCATCTCCAAGGTTGGGTTTGAGTTCCAGTTTGGGTCTGGGTGCATGAAGTTTGTATGTTTTCACTATGCTTGGTGGGTTTGCTCCGGGTTCTCTCACAGTCCAAAGACATGCAGATTAGGCTAGTTGGAGTTTCGCAATTTGTGGTATTTTTTTTTAAACCAGCATTTACTTCCTCCCTTAGAGGGAACCAATGCTAATTAATACACCTACAGTATGTATTATATGATGAAAAATGAAGAGTTTTCATCTGTAAATAACAGCTCCAGAGAGGTGTTAAATGTGTTCCAAGGCTTATCGAAGCTGTTCTGGTGGCTCGTGGTGCCCTAACTCCTTGATCTGCACTGCGTTTTAGTGCCTTTCCTGCTGATTTGCCTCACAGCAAGCTTGGTAGCTGTTTAGACGAATAAGCACTTTGACTAGATGGTGGCTGGATGATAGTACAGTCAGTTTGACTTATGGCTTCAGTAGATGGTGAATTGGATTATAGATGTAATGCTTTGCTCAACGGGGCTGTTGGGAAACTGGAGCACAGCCCGTACTGTCTGGGGTTTCATCCAGCTCTGCGTCATGTGCAGCACTGCGAGGGAAAAACTAACACACACACGTTGACCAGACACCCCTGCTTCTGCATCTGCTTCTGATTCTGCCTGCCTGATTCGAATCTGTGCCTGTACACCAGCTTTCAATTTGGGTAATAAGGGTCATTTTATTGGATTATTTTTGGGAGGCTCCAGTAGCCATGGTTTCCTGTGACCATGCACACACCCACACATACACTTTTTTTTTTTTTTCTAAATACATTTAGGAAAATCTTCCATTACTGTAACACTTCAATACAAGAGATGTAAAATTATTGTAGATTTGTTGTTGTGCAGGTGATTGTAGGGATCACATGATTTAAATGCATAGACACACAGAGCAGTAAAGCCTCTTTTAAATAACGATTTTTATTCATTTCCTTCAGCATTTATTTGTATTAGGAGCATTAAATCTGTCACAGTAGCTGAGCCGGTTCGAGTAGCTGAGCCGGTGATGAGTGATGGAAAGGGACGGAAAATGATTTATTCCTTTGTCCCCTGTGGATGTGTGTTTATGTGGGTGTGTGTTTGCTAAAACGTTGTGTATTTGCCATGGGCTGAGTTTAAATGGTGTTATGTTGTCTGTGTGTGCTAGGTGTTCGTCTTTGTTTTTCTGTCTGTATCCTGAAGCTGTACTGTACGTGTGTGTATGGAGTGGGTGGGGGGTTGTCTGTGTGTGGTGGGCGTATGTAGGACCAGGGCTCGGCTGGTGGGAGGAGCACAGAGCCACAGGGAGGATTTTGTGTCTGTGCTGGGGAATCAATCTAAATGTGCAGGGAGTTGGGGAGAGGTTGAAGCTCCGCATCATTACTGGGCATCACAATCATTGTGTATGTGTGCGCCTTTGTACGTGCATATAATTTAACGTGCATACTGTAGCTGTGTAATGCTGTACTTTATGTACCAGTAATGGGAGCGCTCGGCCAACTTCTGGCTCAAGATCATAACGCCTCCAGAAGCAAATCGGCATGTCTGCGAAAGTGAAATTCCCTTTTTCTATAAACACTAATCAGAAAGAGGGAGAACCAGACTCTAGGCGAATCAACAGGCTGGAGGAGAGGCAGAAAGCTCAAGATAAAGTGAAAAGACAAAGAGAATACTTCGATAAAAACACAGACAGACTGAGAGAGAGAGGGGATAAACTGGAGGAGGAAAAAAAGAGTGGCGATACAGAGACAGTCAGACAAAGACAGATGGAAGACAGAAGGATGGATTATTAGGGGGACAGAAAAGCAGAATAAATATTTGGAAGATAAATAGACATGCAGATATGTAGATTAACATGCTGTTTCAGCCCTTTTTCTCTCTGTATAAAGACCAGACAGACAGCTAGACAGACAGGCAGGCAGGCAGACAGACATAAAGATAAGCAGGCAGGGTGACAGGTAGACAGACTGACAGACAGGCAAGTACAAAGACAGGCAAACATACTGACAGGGAGACAGACAGTTAAGAAGCCAGACAGACAGGAAGGCAGACAGACAGACAGACAGACGGGAAGGCAGACAGACAGACAGACAAGCAGGTAGAGAGGCAGGCAAACAGACATAAAGGCAGGCAGGCAAGCAGGTGGTTTGGCAGACAGACAGACAAAGAGGACAAGTGTTTTATTTTGTTTAATTCAACAGTACTTATGGGTATTATATCTATACATATAATAAAACTCTAAAGTTGGTGTGTCTGTACATTAAAGATGTGATTTGCGAAAAAAAATAATTTGATTGAACGTAAGATGAGTTATAGAACAGATCAAGATGGTTTTTGGAATTTTTGTCTGTCTGCTTGTCTGTTTTTTGTGCACGGATCACATAAAAATTACTGAACGTATTTAAATGTCCTTTTCACTGCTGTATTTGGTCGAGCTTGAGGTAACATACAGGCTTTGTTTAATCGCAATCGGCCCACGGGAAGAGAAGATATGCTAATTTAAAATTTAAATCGAAAATGTCCTTATATCATAAAAAATCGACCTTGGAAAAATAATTAGTTATTGTCAAAATTCAACAGATGGCGCTGTACATTTTATAAATGCGATTATGAATGTGCTACTTAAAAAACATGATTTCACACCTTCATTCTGCGCGAAAATTTTAGTTCATTCCAAAATTCAACAGATGCCGTTGTACATTTTTGTAAATGTGCTTATGAGTGTGCAATTAAATTCCACACAAACGAAGTCGCTCGTCTAGTTAATGAATATAAACCTGTGGTTTGAATTACAGCTGGGACTCCAGTCAGAGCTTTTGTTATAGGAAAAGGAATAAAAATAATAATGTGAGAATATCAAATGTGCTCTTGTAGATGAATTTCAGCAGTTTTCAGCAGTATATCTGAGGTGTGTGTGTACTCCTACATCCTCACTGCTGTGTGTGTATACAGTACGTGTGTTAATTTTTTGTTAATGCAGGTGGTTAATGGTGTCGTCTCCTTGCAGGTGAACGCTGTGAATTTGACCGGCGCACGGGCCGCTGTGTAGCAGGTGTGTGTCGGAACGGTGGGACGTGCCATGAGCTTTCAGGCGGCGGTTTCCGCTGCGAGTGTCCAGCCGGCGGTTATGAGAAACCCTACTGCGCCATCACCACGCGGTCCTTCCCTCCCAAATCTTTCATCATGTTCAGTGGACTGCGACAGAGGTTCCACCTCTCCATCTCCCTCTCGTGAGTACAGACTCATATTAAAAAAATAAAAAAAAAGAAATCACACAAACACACACGCTTGTGCATCCCCATCCATGTGACAATAACGTTTGAGAATGAATGCTCAGGTTTTTTTAATTAAATGAAAAAAAATATATGAAAAGGGAGATTTTGGAGAGAATTCCTTAGAGAGATGAGACGAGATGAAGGCTGTCTTGTAGATAAAGGTGTAGAGATGTAATACCACCAAGCTAGGCTCTCTTTCCATCTCTTGTTTTTTTTTTTTCTTTCATCCCATCACACTGTGCTCATCTCTGTCCTTCAGTAAGTGCTCGATCCCAGCTGTTCTCTGTTCTCTGATTTAGTCGCTGTAGTGGCATGAACTTATACCATATAGAATATGTTTTTTTTTGGTTTTTTTGTAAATCCCCATGACACTTAAAGCATCGATATTTTATTTAGTAAAAGCCAACAGTAGCAGGAAAAGAGCAGCACTTCATCTCTCGTCCCTAGGTAGCCTAGAACATTCAGGTTTTTTCGTCTTCCCCTCTTTATTAACCTTTTTTCTATATTACCTGCTATATTACACACACATGCTCATTCTCACCCACACACACACACACACACATACACAAGGGCAAGTGGCTTTTCGGTCAATAAACTCCCCGTTCCATGACCCTCCAGAGGCAGATCCACAATAACACATAATCCGTTTCTTCAACACACATACACACACACACACAGAATTTTCATTATAATTGGTGTGTTCATTATCTGTGTGTGTGTGTGCCTGGTTTATATATTCATTTTTTTTTTTCAACAGGTTTGCCACTCTTAAGAATAGTGGGCTGTTGTTTTATAACGGCCGCTTTAACGAAAAGCACGACTTCCTGGCTCTAGAGATACTGGATGGACAAGTGGTGCTGAAGTACTCCACAGGTGTGTAGATGTGTGTGTGTGTGTCCCAGGGTTTAAAGGGGAATGTTTACTGGCTGGTGACTGTTTAGTTTAGGACCGAGAGGTTGTGGTTGTCCTGTGTTAGAGATATCTCTTTGTTCTCTCAAGCTGTTTTCATTCAAGCTGGACGTGTGAATAAATGTGTGTTAATATGTGTGTGTGTGATGTTCTGTGATGGACTAGGATCCCATCAAGGGTCCATTCCTTCTATAAGAGGATATTCCCAGCATGTGATCCCAGCAGTATCTTGAACCTGTCCTGGATAAATAAGATGAATAAATAATTATTATTATTATTATTAACGCGAGCTGTGTGTGATCTTTGGTTCAGGTGAATCGTCCACGCAGGTGAGCCCGTACCTGCCGGGAGGAGTGAGTGATGGGAACTGGCACACGGTCCATGTCCACTACTATAACAAGGTGTGTGTGTGTGTTTGTATAGAATAGCATAGTATTTATGACACACTTATTTCCAGTATAGCAATTAATGGTTTAGTAAGTATTGTCAGTATTTGTGTGTGTGTCTGTGTGTGTGTTGCAGCCCAAAAGGAGCATGAGCGGAGAGGTACAGGGTCCTTCGGATGAGAAAGTGGCTGTAGTGAGCGTGGATGACTGCGACACCGCTGTCTCACTCAGGTTCGGATTTCAGTTGGGAAACTACAGCTGTGCAGCGCAGGGCAAACAGAGCAGCAGTAAGAAGTAAGTACACGTGGATTTAGGATTAATTTTTTTGTAATAGAAAGATTTTATTTTTATAATAAATAAATAAAATAAATAAATAAATAAACAACCTGTTTGAAAAAATTTTAAGGGAACACTTAGTCCCGGTTTGACTCGAACGCTCCTCGTATTGATAGAAAAAAGATCTAGGTGTTTTAATTAGTGACCCCCGACTTTTGGATTCTCACCCATTACACGCCGTAACTCTTGCTTTCATACACACAAGCACAGTAAAACTAATACACACATTGAAAATTGCTGATACACATTTTGCTGCATGTGCAATCAATTCCTCCTCTTTCCTCTTCTCCGTCTTTGTGTTTTTCTGTCTGTCTGTCTCTTTTAGATCTTTGGATCTGACCGGGCCGTTGTTTCTGGGCGGAGTCCCGAATGTTCCGGATAATTTCCCTTTCGGAACGAGAGAGTTTACTGGCTGTATGAAGGATCTTCACATTGACAACAGACCCGTGGACATGGCAGGATATGTTGCTAATAACGGAACCCTGCCTGGTACGTGTGTGTGTGTGTGTGTGTGTGTCTGTGCACATGTGTATAGCTACCAGTAGCTTCCAATAGCTACCAAAGCCTGTATCCATGTCTGATTTTTTGATGTCTGGTCCCGACAGGCTGCAGTGCTAAGATGCCGTTCTGTAAGTCAAACCCGTGTCAGAATGGAGGCACGTGTAGAGTGAGCTGGGAGACTTTCTCCTGTGATTGCCCCCTAGGGTTCGGAGGAAAGGACTGCAGCCATGGTAAGGCGTTCATACGCACGCTTTTATATAATGAGCACACACATTTCATGATGTGTTTTTCTCTTTTCACCCCTAAGAAAATTATAGCTTCAAACCGCTTATTTGAGTCCTGATCAATTAGGCATCCTGAAAAAAAAAACTTGAAATAATGTGAGTGTTACTATGCAGCTATTACGCAACTATGAGATGCATTTCTTCACCTTGCTACTGTCTTAATTCAATAATTAAATGGTAATTGATAATTACATTAAATGTTAATTAATAATAAAAAAAAACAGTCATTTACGCTCACTTTAATAATAACAGCTACAGTCAGTATATCATGCTGTACAATATTGATATACAATATTATTTTGATGAATATATCCAATGATTTAATAATGTGGTTTGTGGAAGACGTGCTCATTTATAAAGGAGTA
>JAQMYJ010000040.1:8861172-8882335 GCA_030014305.1 Clarias laeviceps | reverse complement strand
TCTGCAGGTCATTCACTAGGTCCCCACGTGTGGTTCTGGGATTTTTGCTCACAGTTCTTGTGATCATTTTGACCCCATGTGGTGAGATCTTGCGTGGAACCCCAGATCGAGGGAGATTATCAGTGGTCTTGTATGTCTTCCATTTTCTAATAATTGCTCCCACAGTTGATATCTTCACACCAAGCTGTTTACCTATTGCAGATTCAGTCTTCCCAGCCTGTTGCAGGTCTACAATTTTGTTTCTGGTGTGCTTTGACAGCTCTTTGGTCTTGGCCATAGTGGAGTTTGGAGTTTGACTGTTTGAGGTTGTGAACGGGTGTCTTTTATACTGATACCAGATGCCATTAATACAGGTAAGGAGTGGAGGACAACGGAGCCTCTTAAAGAAGAAGTTACAGGTCTGTGAGAGCCAGAAATCTTGCTTGTGTGCAGGTGACCAAATACTTATTTTCCACCATAATTTGCAAATAAATTATTTGCTTTTCTGAATTTTTTTCTTATTTTGTTTCTCATAGTTGAGGTATACCTATGATGAAAATTACAGGCCTCTCTCATATTTTTACGTGGGAGAACTTGCACAATTGGTGGCCGACTAAATATATTTTTGCCCCACTGTATGTTGAAATATTGAATGATTTTGTACATATTTATGCAGACATTATAAACATATATAACAAAATTGGTACAGCATATAATATGGTACTTAAGACGTTTGCACAGTTCTGTGGTGTTCATTCATTTAATCATTAATCATATCATCACTCTCTCTCATTTTCTCTCTTTCTCTTTCTTTATCGGTGATCAGCAATTAGAGGGTGACCTGGAGACTCTCGCCATAGTAACGTACACATCTCTATCGGTTTCCATGGTGGCACTGTTGCTAACGGTTACGGTGCTCTCCTGTCTGAGGGAACTGAAGTCGAACACACGCAGCATCCACTCCAATATGGCTGCTGCTACATTCCTGTCTCAGCTCACCTACCTGCTGGGTATCAACCAAACCGAACAACAGGTGAGCGAGTGATGGAGCGAGGGAGGGACGACGGGATGGATACAGTAGGTAGGATGGAGAAATGGACTGAACGAGTGAGTAAGGGACAGGAAGTGTTAGAAAGTGTGAGGAAGGAAGTGGAAGAAGGTTGAAGGTTTGATTAAGTCGGGGGGGGGAGTTTGTACGTACTGTAAGTTTGAAGGACTGGACAAGTCAAGGATTAATGGATGAACAGATTAGATGAGAGGGATTGAGAGAATGAAGGAATGAGGATATACTATACTGTAGGTCATTAAGTGTCGAAGTAAAGAAGTAAGAGGAATATGGAGGAGTGGGAGGGAGTGAATAAAGAAGTAACCAAGTGACAGATTGAAAGAGTGAGGAACTGAAGAAGTGAGGGATGGAGTGACGGAGTGAATTGAGAAGTCATGTGAGGAAGTAACTGAGGAGCAGAGTGATACACTAGTGAGTGAGTGAATTAGTGAGTTACTAGGTGTTGGGGTAATGATCTGATTAACTGAATGGTGGAGTGACTGACAGACCGGCTGAGTTACTGAGTGATCGAGTGAGTGCCTGAGTGAATGACTGAATGATTACCCGAGTAGGAGGCTTTCTGTCTGTCTGAGGGACTGACTACACGATTGAGTGATGATAAGAATGTGTGATGCTCTTATGGCCGTATAAATCATTAAACCTCCGTCTAATGTTCTAGACATACACTAGTAAACATTCTACCCAGCTCATTATACAAATGTACCAACAGTTAGATATGCTGCAAGATATTGGAATTCATTTAAACGCTACTATCGCAGCCATCGGCGCAGAGAGCGGCATCAATCACATGAATATCACGCTCTGACTCAGACTTCAGTGAAATGCTTTTGTCTGAAGTACACACGCACATACACGCTTTTCCTCCGCGGTTTGTGTGGATGGTTGAGCGTGATATCATTGTCTATCGTTTCATTCATGATTAATAGTTTTTCAGAGCTTGAATTGCAGTTTTCGTGACATTTCAACATCAATAAACGATTGCACCAGTTCTGTGCACAGCTTGAATTTTCTCAAATGGAGTACAAGTACCATGGCAGCATATTAAAAGTAATTCAGACGTACAGTAGTATGTAGTGTCTGACAGACTCAGTAGTCCTGCTGTCAGCTTGATGGATGACAGGCTTTCGTATGTTCTGCCCTCTCCACCCATTTGGGTTAAAAAATGGAAGGTGCGCCTCCATTTATGTGGGGTAACATGCAACATGGCCACCTTTGGTTATCGTAGGCTTAGAGTTAATTATGCCTTAATCTAATATGAAGAAGAAATCATTGATGTAAAGCATTGAATCTGATGACATCCACATGCAGGGATACTGAACGGTAACCATGGCAACCAGCATGGATACCAGTTTAACCTACGTACTGTGTTACTATCTCTGATATCACACTGTTAAGAGATCGTGTATTTTTAACGTTAGTTTCGCTAGAAAACCTCTCTGACAGGCACTTTATCTTCCAGGGCTTTCAGGTCATCAATTTTCAATAAATTTGTGCATAAAGTGCACATTAGTGGACTTGAGTGCTTATACATAAATTTACACAAACTCAGAAGCTCTCATATGATATAATTTTTTTCCCCCTCTGAAGTAGATATTCAAGAATGCAACATTTCTTGTGTCAATGTTCCTTGGGAACGATGCACAAATAAATATTTTCTTATTCGGTTCATAATCCGGCTAATGCACTAAACGCTTTACACTCGGGATTATAAATATAGTTATCATAATTTGTGCAACACTTTCTGCTTAATGACTATATCTGTTTGAGCTGCACTGTTTGCACCATGCAATCAAAGTCCCACTGCACATACTGTATATTCCATTCTATATGCTCTTATATTTATATTTTAGTCTAATTATCATTTTTGTCTTAATCTTAGATTCTCTTTATTGCTGCTGGTCTCTGAGAGCTTCCTAAATAATTTTGTTGCATTGCAATTTGTATATGTATTGTAATAACAATAGAGACTATTTATCTCATTTTGATCCTTAGTACTTCTTACCTAATAAATTTCCAGTACTCCTATTAACTGTGTATTTAGAAAACACATTTTATTGGCTTTTTTTATTCTCACGTCATCCTTGCCATAATGGTATATCCTTATTTTCCACTTTCTCACTGTCAGCACAGATTCCGTTTTACGTTATTCAGTCACGCTCCTGCATTCTGACTGACATCCTATTTTCTCCACACTTGTGTTTTCTTTCTCAGTTTTTGTGCACGGTGGTAGCGATCCTGCTGCATTATTTCTTCATGTCAGCATTTGCCTGGATGTTTGTGGAGGCTCTGCACATTTACCGCATGCAGACTGAAGCCCGGAACATCAACTATGGAGCCATGAGGTTTTACTACGCCATTGGCTGGGGAGTGCCTGCTATCATTACTGGTAGATATACATTCACATGTACGGTAGTAGATACTGTAACTTGGGATGACTTGAGGATTGAAGAGGTCAATTACTTAAAAGAGTAAAATAATGCCAAATATTGTGAAGATATTAAGGTTTCATTAGTATTTGTCAAAGGTGCATGTGGTCTCTCCAGTAAACTTGCATAACATTAGCCTTTTAAAGTTTATATGCATGAGAGATAGTCAGCAGGCAGGGGGTTACTGAGGTCAAATCACTACTGGTGTACCCTTGAGCAAGACTCCTGATCCTCATAATCTCTGTGGGTACTGCACGAAGACTTCCTGACCCCAGTTCTGAATTAGCATTTACCCAAAGTCTTTTTCAGACCTTACTTACTTATATACCTAGTATTATAATATTTTATCATTTTTACTGAATATGCTTCTGCTTTTTTATTATTCTAAATACTTATGGAATAGGTATATTATTCCATATAAATATATATTCCATATATTATGGAATAGAACAATATGGGTAGAATGATATTCTACAGTATCTATCTATCTATCTATCTATCTATCTATCACAATTAGACTAAACAGAAATAATAGTATTATTATACTTGCATGTATTATATGTAGTGGTCAGCACTGTGGTTCGAGTCACTCCTCAAGGCTGTGTGCGTGGAGTTTGCATGTTCTCCCCGTGCTCCGTGGGTTTCTTTAGGGTGCTCTGGTTTCCGCCCACAGTCCCAAGTTGTGCAGATTAGGCTAATTGGAATTTCCAAATTACCCGTAAATGTATAACGTGAGTGTGTGTGCTTGTACCCAGAGATCCCGTCCAGGTCCCAAGCTCCCTTGGATAGGCTCCAGGCTTCCCTCAACCCTGTTCAGAGAATGCAATATAGAGAAAGAGGGAGAGAGAATGAGGATTATATATACCGTACCACAGTACTGCTCTTAAATCTGATTGGTCAGAAGATTTTCTCTCAATACAGAGCCCCTAAAATGCCAAAAGGTGTGATTAAAAAAAATGAATAAGATATTATCTCATGTGGACAAGTTATTATTTTGTTCACACACGTTAATTATCTTGTGTATGCACACAACTCACCTTCTAGCCATAAAACAAATTAGCTGTTCAATTTAAGCAATGAAATAAAACAATAATCAACAAACTTTCAATGCAAATGCAAATAACCCAACTGTTTTATGAAAACTTTTGTTTGTTGCGTCTAATCTGTTATATTTCCATAATAACAGCTCAGTTACAGGGACTATTAAGGCAGATGATCAAAAAAAATCTAAGCCCAATAATAAACTATTTTTAAGATTTAAAAATCATAAGCTGTGGTGAATATGGCTTTATAAGCACAAACAAGAAATGTAGTTTTCTCTTAATCTGTCTGTAGGTTTTTTTTTTATATGATATTCCACAAATTTATCTGCCACATTATTACTTAATTACATCACCGGCCATTTCATACGTCGTGACTTGTGCATGTTTTAACAAGAATAATAATCACTGATTCATTTAGTCTCCAGATCATCAGTGCATCAGTTATGCACCCAGCCTTAAAATTTTAAGTTTCAGAAAATTAGTTTAAAGCTGATATAATTAGGCTAAAATCCTATAGTGTTTATCCAACTTTATCCAAAAATTTCATTTATATAATTTCCTAAATGATCATCCAAGTTCATCATTCGAAAGAAATTAGTACATGTGTTTAAAAAGGGGGACTTCTTATATTTTGTACAAACTATTTATTAATTTATCTATTACGTATGTGGTATTTCTTAACATTGATGTATCTCTGTTCTAGGACTGGCTGTGGGTTTGGACCCAGAAGGTTATGGGAACCCTGATTTCTGCTGGATCTCCCTTTATGATAAACTTATCTGGAGTTTTGCTGGACCCATCGTCATTGTTATACTGGTACGGCAAACTCTACAGCAAACTAATCAGTATTGCATTTTATTCATGTCAGGGTCATCAAGATCTTCAATGTACAGTAGTCATGAATAAACAGTTAATACGAAACACAACAATATTTCTGTAGTGTGTATGGGGTGTATGCATAGACGTTGTAGAATACAGTATGACCTGTGAATAGATTTTTTCCTGCTGTCGATGAACACATGGGTTTCTCCACACCTAAAGGGATAGCTTTACTGAAAGGAAATAGGAAGCTTTTTTTTAAACACAGATTTTTATTTATTAGCACTATTTAATCAAATTGTTCCAGAGATAAGTAAACCAGATGTAATTAAAATTTTTGTCTTGTCTTTGCCAACATTGTCTTGCTCAGTACTGGTGTTGACCCAGATTTCTGTAATGACTATGTGACTGCTGAGAGCACTATACAGTACAAATGTATTGCAAATGAATTTAATTTAACGGAGATACATTTAAACTGGAAATAATGATGTGGAAATAATGATGCTTGACTTGGTCATATGTTACTCTGTGTGGTGCCAGTCTAGTGCTGTCTAGTATAAAGGATATTTATATAATTGTTCTATATATTATGTCAGTGTCGTATATATACAACATATCTATCTATCTGTAAAAACCATCCCTTCATCCAATCATTCATTAATCCATCCAAATCATACATCCAACCTTCCTTCCATCCATCCATCCTCCCATTCAATCAGCCATCCATCCACATATCCATCATCCACCCTTCCATCTAATCACACATCCATCTATCCATCCATCCATCTATCCTCCCATTTAATCAGCCATCCCTCCATAAATCCATCTTCCACCCTTTCATCTAATCACCTGTCCATCCATCCATCCATCCTGCTATCCATCTATCTATTCACCTATCCTCCCATACAATCACTCATCCATCCATCCGTTCATCCATCCATCCACCCTCCCATCCAGTTATCCAATAATCCATTCATCCACCTATTCATCTATCTACTCGCATTCGATCATTCATCCTCCCATCCAATCTATTTATCAATCCAATCATGCATCTACTCTCCCAACCAATCGTCCATCCATCCAATCATCCATCCATCCATCCATGCGATCATCTATCTATTCTTCCATCCAGTAAACTGTCCCCTATTATACAACATACAACTGGCAAAACATGTTACTCTTCCTGAGTAAATACATCATTAAATCTCTAATTTCTTTCTTCTTTTTTTTTATTGTTTCTTTCATTTACAGATGAATGCAGGGATGTTTATGATGGTTCTACGCATGACATGCAATCCGTCTCAAAAGGAGACAAAAAAGCTGCCTGTAATGTGAGTTTTCAAATAAACAAAGTCACACAAACGCACTCATACACACACAAACACAGAAATAGAGAGAGAGACTCAGGAGAAGCTTTATTCTGCATGACTGGATGTCTTGTTTTTGCTCCAGTTTTTCAGGTTACATAAGGGTCAGAGCTAACATTATTCAGCCAGACAGCTCGTCCCCTTTAGCTAAGATTCTCCTCCGCTGCCAAATGAGTGCCATCAGAAACTTTTAGTAATGAATTAATGTGGATCGTTTCCATTTTTCTTCACGCCCCAGTGCCACAATCCGCAGTGCCTTCCTCCTGCTGCTCTTGAGTGCATGCGTGTGGTTCTTTGGACTAATGGCAGTCAATAACAGCATCTTGGCCTTCCACTACCTCTTCATCATCCTCTGCTGTATACAGGTATTTGGGTGTGTGTGTGTGATGTGTGCATTAATGCTTATTGGAAGGGTTGTATTATAATTTCATTATATTATCAATCTTTTATTGTGTGGGAGTGGGTGGGTAAACCTGTGGATTGAACAATTAATGAAATATATCTGAGAGAGAGGGAGAGAGAGAGAGAGAGAGAGAATATTGAGCAGGTTATGGTATTGTGGCTCAGGGTTTGGCTGTGCTGCTGGTCTTCACTCTGCTGAACTCAGAAGTTCAGGAAGCCTGGAAAGCTGCTTGCTCTGGCAAGAAGAGTCCCACTGAAGACCCTCCTAGACCTCCTCAGATCACTGTGAGCATACACACATACACAAACACATCCCATACAATTACATATATCACATATAATGTTGATGTGCTTTAATAGGAAAATAATCAACAACAAAAACCCCTGTGTAATGCCAATATCAAGTTTATTATTTGATAAAAGGATTTTTTTATAACATTACATATAAGTATACGTATATGTATGTGTGCATTTATAATGAATTAAAGAAGAAATTGTATTAATTTAAAATTAGAAATTGGTTATTTTCTAAACAGCGACAAAACAGTCAATTTTTTTTTTTAACCAAGTAAACCAGACAGTACAAGAAACCAGTATGTACAAACCACACACTGTACTGAAGACGCTCCTGTTGGGGAAAACGCCCTGTCAGTTACTATGCACTAACACTGGAGACTCCTTCCATAAATGTTAAATGAACATCTTCTCATGAAGAATGTTCAGATATGATTAGTATGTTTCTGTTAAATAACATTTTAATCTGTTTACTGTAGATTACTTGGTAAGGCTATAAATAACAGTATCACTCGTTAGACAAATCTATTGTATGTGCTTTGTGCACATGCCTAATTCTAGAGAATAAGACCAACCCCGTATCCAATTAGATCCCAGTAAAATAAAAAGTCATCCTGATAGTATGCATTCATAAAGTGATTTTTTTTCCTTTTTGTGGTCTGTGTGCATATATATGTGCATGTAGGGCCAGAACCCATACAACAGTGCCTCCTTGCTGGAACAGAGTGGATTGCATCGCATCACGCTGGGAACCTCCACCATATCATCAGTCAGCAGCGCTCGGTAAAAATACAAACTAACATAAACACCCCAATGAACAGAGACAGCGTGGTCAGAAAGAGACAGCTTTTTAAAAGGTTTAGTTTTTCAGTGATTGAAGAAACCATTTTGTTATTATATTTCATGCATTAATTAAACTTTTTTTTAATAAATGCATAAAAATCCTGCAACTCCAAACCAAAAGAAGTGTTTGCTTCTTGCTCTATTGTTTCTTTCCTATTATGATTCTGAACAGACTTCAGAAATGAGGACAGAGTTCCCAAATGAGCAGGATGTGCTTAGGGAAGTGAAACTGCACAACTCTGCTGGACAAATCACTAACTCATGTGCCTATGAGTGAGATGAAGATTTTGTGTTCACATTCACCCAATAGACAAGCAGATACAAATCTTCATTTTGGTATTAGTGTTAATACTTAATGCACTTAAGCGCTGTTTGATGAACACAACATAGGCCAAGGTCTAATTTGGCTATTTGCAGAATATGTATTAGTTTTTACTAGGAGGGTAATTAGGATGGAGGTGAGTCATGAACATATGGTTATTTGAAATTCCTGATTATGCCAAGAAATATAAAGTCCAGGGTAAAGCTGCAACATAACTCTAATAACTGCTAATAAAATATGTTAGTTAACTCATGGAGAAACCTAAAGGTTCACCAGTGACAAAAACTCTGATTGTACGGTTGCCCTTCCACAGGAATTGCTGGAAGATACTTGTTTGTTTCACTTTGTCTGTATTAATGAATTTAACTAGATAACTAGCTTGCATTTGGTTGTATGCTTGGTTAACTTGCCTGATGGGTTAAGATGCTGATTTGTAAATATGGAAACACAACTCTTAATAATTTAATAACTCAGTTATTCTCAGCACACACGATTTCTGAGATCATCGCATCACGCTGGGATTAATGAAAACCATGATTCATAAAAATCATGATTTTTTCCAGATTTTTCAGATTTACTGAAATCCAGTACATTTGCTAAGATTATTAAATAATAATAATAATATTAGACGTAGGCAGCATGATGGCGTGGTGCTTAGCACTGTGGCCTCACACATCCAGACTTGAGGATTCGAGTTTTCATGTTCGCTCTGTGCTAGGTGTGTTTCCTCCCACAGTCCAAAGACATGCAGAGTAGGCTGATTGGTGTTTCCAAATTGTTTGTAGTGTGTGAGTGATTGTGTGAAGGTGTGCGTGATTGTGCCCTTTGTTGGATTGAAGGGTGTACCCTGGTTAGTTCCCCGAGTCCCCTGGGAAAGGCTCCAGGCCTCCTGTGACTGTGTACAGGATATGTGAAATAGGGAATGTGTGAGAGAGTCAAAGTAATAGTCGTTATTATATTTTGGTGTCAAATAGGCATAATTTTTTCATGCTGTAAAAATAAGTATTAACTAAATAGTTTATAAATTAATATAAAACAAATATTTTCTGAAGTACATAATCAACTTCTAATTTGAAGCAGCTGAGATTCATTATTTGATAAGGACAAGATCGTTTATGCTTGGTTTACTAACTTTCTGTTTTGTTTTGTTTTTTTTCTGTTTTGTTCATTTCTTGTTTCATTATTGAGTAGGGAAAATCTTCTAGCACGCCAGACTGCTGAGCACATGCTGGCTCACAAAGGAGCCACTGACCTTGATGTGGCCATGTTCCATCGTGACGGAGGTAAACTCACATAATAACCTCCACGGCACTCAAAACTACTTCAAATCTCACGTATTAGATTTTGTTCTTTGATCTTTCTTTCAGATTCTTTTGTTCTTTTGTGAATGCTTACAAAATATTCTCCATCTTCTATCTTTTACTTCCATCCACTAATAGTCTCACTCTTTTTTCTCTGCTTCAGGTGAGGACTCAGACTCAGACTCTGATCTCTCTCTGGAGGAGGAAAGGAGTTTGTCAATCCCATCTTCCGAAAGTGAGGACAACGTGCGTCTACGTGGACGCATCCAACGTCGCTTTAAACGCACCAATCACAGTGAGAGATTGCTCACTGACCCCACCCACAATGGCACCAAAGGTAATATTAGTATGTATTCTGGTAGGTGCTGTTTGTGTACACACCACCATTAGTTCTGTATAAGTCAATTCCACCATCCCTGCTGAGTCAAGCAGAACATATTGGCCTTAGAAAACATCTTGTTCTATCACTTTGCTTTGACAAACAGAAGATCAAGAGAAGTTAAACATCTTGTCTAAACATTGTTGCCCTTAAGTTAACATTGACTTGTTAATGAAAAGAAAATACTAAAGGAAAGAGAGCAGACCAGGGCTGTTCAATCCAGCATCCAGCACAGTTAATAATTCACCAACACTTAAACACACCCACTCAATCTCACACTTAACAGATTAATTGAATCGGCTGTGTTTGAGCAACTGTGAATCACCCGTAACAGTACTGGACACTGGCCCTGAACACCCCTGGGGAAGACCTTAGTGCAGCCGTGGAAAATATTTCATCCTACGAATTGTCTGCCGGCCAATAGCATGGTGTGTTGTTTCCGTGTCAGATCTGGATGGAAATGACCTGCTCTCCTATTGGCCTGCGTTGGAGGGCTGTGAGGTTCACTCCTTGCAAAAATGGGGTTCGGAGCGCCGTCTCGGGGCCGATTACAGCAAAGATGCAGCCAATAACAATCAGGCAGACGCTGCACTCACCAGCGGGGACGAGAACGGACCGACACACATGCACAGACACCGCAAAGGTGAAACTCACATGCACAGTTATAAACAAGGCTTTACCTGAACAGTGTTCCAAAAAGCCAAGAGGCAGCCAAGAGCCACTGTAACCCAGTTTAAGTGTTTGAGCAAATAAACATGACCGTTCAACCAAAGTTGAACCAAGGTTGAACATCCTTCGATCATACCTTAAGCTTTAAATTGAAGCTCTTCCCAGAGAAATGCTGGAAGTCATTATAACGGTTAGCAACACTGGCTAAGTAGCGATAGTACAGGGCAGGTACAGGGCATATTTGGTAATAGTTTCCCATAGTTTCCATGCTTAGAAACATTAGACGAAAACAGACTATAATGATTAAGCTCTTGAAGAACCCAAAGATCAGTTTGAACTGGAAAAAGTTGACCAAGACCATCATGTCACGGTTGTGAGATTAGGATAGAGAAGAAAAGGAAACAATCTAGGTGACTGTTAGAAGGTTCGTGTGGAACACACATATACCTAAAAAAAATATAGTCAAATGTTTTTGGACACATGACCATCAGATAGGGGACAACAGGACTCTAAAGTATTATGCATGTTCAACAAGTGCATATCGGTGTAATGGTCAATCATCACATAGTGTACATTCGGATTACGTTTGCAGGAGAGAGGAGATAACGTTGGCAAAAAAATCTTCCCAATTAGCAGATAATCTGGAGGCTACATTGTTACATCTTTTCATTTGTTTGTTCAACTGGATAAGCAAATACACCTTACTGACATTCTTTATCTGTCTCCTGTTCCTCCAGGTATCTTAAAGAACCGTCTTGGTTGTCCTCCAGCACTGCAGGGTTTGTCTTCCGTGGGTCGTGTGCCCAGCGAGCTCTCATGGTACCGCACGTCCACGCTGGGCCACCGGGGTGTTCCAGCCGCCTCTTACGGCCGCATGTGCTCGGGCACGGGTTCTCTGTCCCAGCCGGCCTCACGCTACTCTTCCCGTGAGCACTTAGACTCGCTTGCACGGCGCCAGCGGTCTCGTGACAACCTTGACCTCCTGCCACGGCGCCGTGAGCTTGGTTCCAGAGAGCATCTAGGGCCCGTCCACAGCATCCATGCCTCGAGAGAGGATCTTGGGGCGGGAATAGTTGGTCTAGGGGGAGCAGCAGGATTGGACGGAGGATCTTTAGGAGGAATGAGAGTGCCACTGAGCACATTAATGAGGCAGCAGGCATCCAGGGAGCACCTCAGCTGTTCCCGTGAGCAGCTAGATTCGAACGGTGGTATAGGAGCGGTGCCACAGCCATGCCGCGAGTGGCTTCGAACTCTGCCCCCACGTCAGCTCTCGCACCCAGAGTCTCACTCAACATCCTCTCCCCCTCCTCCAATTACAGAGGAAACTCAAGATGCCCTGAACTTACGGCATGGCAGATTAGACCCCGCCCCTCTATGTAGGTACCCTGCATCTGCAACGGCCCCTGGAGCTCCACCCAGTCGGCAACCTTCTAGCGAACACCTGGACATTCTTTCTTCTATTCTAGCCTCGTTCAGTTCCACGGGACTGACCCCGCCTCCTAATCCCCCCTCTGCCGCTGCTGGCCCTTCTCCATCTCCGC
Organism: Clarias laeviceps; assembly: GCA_030014305.1. Lineage (NCBI taxonomy): Eukaryota > Metazoa > Chordata > Actinopteri > Siluriformes > Clariidae > Clarias > Clarias laeviceps. The sequence continues at coordinate 8,869,884 of JAQMYJ010000040.1, read as the reverse complement.
CACCTCACTCCGCAACCTCACAAAGTATCTCTGAAGTGTCACCAGACTCAGAGTAAGTCCCCTTTCCCTCTTGTAAATTGGTCTTAATTTGTCTCATTGTTCTTGTCTTTTTGATCAACTTTGCACTATATTTTGTCTCCCTCCTGTAGAGCCCACAGAAGTGATGGACAGTCTTGATGACATCCTATCATTCCCATGATGGATTTCTAGTCATGGGTAAGGAGGAACAGCAGAAGGAAAAGTCCAGGTGCATTCTGGGATACTGGAAGGCATGACTGATTGAAAGACAGTGAGGTTGAATCTTCAATCTGATGGTTTACAGTCATATTTTATAACAGCCTCCCAAGGCCAAAGGGAGTTACAGGGTGAGCAAGAAGAAGACAATGAGGTGATTCCCACCATCAGTGAAGGACAAAAACTGAGATGGCCGGTCAGAGAAGGAAACTAGAACATGTATATAACTTTTTTATACAGTTTTGTAATTTTTTTTTCATTCAAGATGAAAGACCTGATGTTTTTACAGATTGTGTCTGGCGTATGGGGTCACTGAGTGAATGAATATGGGATACAGTCAAGAGGGATCTTAAACCATTCCCATACCCATCACGAACCATTCCCATTATTGTTACCTAAATATACAGGGATCAGAGACTTGGATCAGTTCACAGACGGAGTCAATGCTAACAATCCTGATTTGTGATTTAGTGTGAAACTCCAGCAGTAGAGATTGTAATAGTATTTTAAACCAAGAGGTGTGATTTGACCGATATGATTGTGAATTAAGAAGACGTTTTAAGGCGCCTGCTTTGACTGGGAGATGAAGGTAAAAATTCTGAGTTGATCTTAAAACGAAACAATAACCAGTTAACAAATGATGCATGGCCTTTTGAGCATCCTGGACGACTGGTTGAATTTCAATTCAGAACAGTAATACAGTACTAAATAAATTTCGGTACATAAGTTCAGACCAAACATATATTAGTTAGAATGTATTTGAAGATTTTACTTCACCCTTTAAAATGTACTTGTAAGCAGGCACACAACATTGTACTCAGCTCGCCCTGTCGCATTTTCCCAAGCAGGTTGCTTTCTGGAAACTGAATTAACAACATTTTTGTTTTTTATCAGAATTACTGATATTTATGTGTGCTTGTACAGATGCTGTCAGAATGTATACCTTTCAGTTTTGCTGAAACTGGTGAATCAGGTCTAAATTGGATGAAGCTGCCTCCACTAAGCGGAGCATAGGGAATCTTTACACAGCTATTTGTCAATGTCAGTCAAACAGAAAAGAATCCCACAGAACTAAACATACCCTGTGGCAAGAGAGGAGTGAGTCTTAAAGTATACATCACTAAAAAGAAAACATGCTTCAGTATCATCTCCTCAGTTATCCTATAGTATATTGTCAAATAGTTCTGCCAAATAAGGGAACCAAGATCATTCCTTTTATACCTCAAACCTATCAAAAAGTGCTCCAATTATTATTATTATTTATTATTTTTTTTACTTAGGGCATTTTTTATATTTTATTTATTATGGTGTACCTTTTTTATCTTGTACAGACATGTTTATTTATTATTATTTATTTATTTATTATGATTAATTTAACAGTCATATTAGTCCCTGATCTTTTTTAATTATTATTACTGTGTGAGTGAGTCAGATAGAGAGAGAAAGAGAGAGAGAGATTTTTTTTGGAAAGCTGATCAAGCGAGAGCGGAATTTACTTGTTAAAACGTACAATGTGTGACATTTTGATACATGTATTGTTTGATATGAATTCTTGCCGATGCATCATTCCATTCTGAGTAAGAGAAAGTGGAAAAAAACAGGACAGAATTGGAAGGGTTATCACCTGATAATGTGTTTATTATGGGAGATCTGCTATCCCGTTTAAATGGTGGAAGGTTCCAGTGGGGAAACAGCTGCCGAGGCTTGTTGGTTACCACAGAAACCGTACAAGAGATATGTTGGTCATTAAAAAAAATTATTGCTAGCAGTGTTCTGGTCTTGGATTTTTTTTTTTTTCCTTTTTTACCTGAAAGTATTTAAAAAATGGTATTGGTTGATGAGCTTGGTAGTGGTTGACAACTTCCTGTTGCCAGGGGTCCACTGTCCAGACAAACACACCCTGAGAATGAACAATTATACTGATATACACCCAAGTTACGACATTAAAACACTAAACCACTCCTCTCCGCATCTTGCCTTCTCAGTAAAAACTGTAAAGGCAAAATCGTCTGTTACATCTAACAGTTCACACTTTGTGCAACACTTTTTTTTTTTAGGTAATACCACAATACAAAATCAAACACAACTTCAGCCTCTCATCAGATATCAGCCCTTAAAGGTCTTACATCAACTAACCACAACATATTAAAACACTGAAACAACAAAGAAAACCTGAGAGATAATACCATTACATTTAAGTTCCACCATGGATTGGTTGCACCCACAGCTACTTTAAGTGGAAGATCTACTGATCGAAATGAGGACGCTTTCAATTTGGAACAGGTTGAGTAGCACGGATTCACAAAACTGACACAGATACTAAAATAAAAGAGACAATCAGACACATTCTGGGACTATAATACAAGATTGCTAAAAATAAAATCTGTTTTCATATCAAGATTTAAAAAAAAAACTAAATACATTGATAAAAAACACAAATACACATAAATGACTCTACAAAAGACACTTTAGGAAAGTCAGTGCTCATGCTCGGGGGTGCTCTTCCCCTTCATCATCGCTGTCGCTGCTGGAAAGCCGAACCTCAACCCCCAGTTTGTGCAGTTTGGCCTGGTAGTAGCGCTTCTTGGCCCTTGCCGCCTTCTCCTTCTGCCGTGCGGCTCTCCTTTTCTCTTCCCACACACACTGCTGAAGCAGAAGCAGGCTCATGGTCTGCTGGTGCTCGAGCTCCAGTGCTTCCTGTCTGCGAGTATCCCACCCAGAGTCTAGCCCCTGAGAGTCCCGAATCAAAAAGGCTTTCTCCGCTGGTGCTAAGGGAGCGACCTGAGGTACTGCTGATACTCTGCGTGGGGGGTCTGTGCTCGCAGATCTAGACCCTGAACCTGAGCCAGCTCTTGATTGGCTGGGGTAGAAGACTGTAGAGCGCTGCTGGGTTCCCCTTGAAGTGCTGGAATGAGAGAAGAAGATATGGGAAGGGGGAGAGGCTGCAGAGCCAGGAGGCGTCCCAGAATTCTGCGGGGGTTCAGCAGGTGAGACTAAGCCGAGGTCGATGGCTACAAGCTCTTTACTGTCAACCTCCTGTAAATAAAAAGACAAAATGAAAGGAACCTTCCGGATTTAAGTGTAATATTTACCAACTTCTATTTAATTCCCACAACTCTTACTTTATAAATCAATTTAGAGCAACCAGGATTTCTGCTTTTTGGGCTGGGAAACTATTAACTAATTTTTTGGCGAAAAATTAAAAATGTTTCATATAAATGAACAAGAGAAGTTTACAACACATTACATTGTTTTGGTCAGGATCCTCTTGCTCATTTCCATTAGAACCCCCAGTCACTGAGAGGTGAGGAGAAAGAGACAAAAAAAAAACAACAGCAAAACAAAAACCGCAAAATCAATTTTAATTTCCTTTCAACAGGGAGAACATAATACCTACTAGCAGTAACGTAAGCATACGTGAGTGTGTATCTTTATACCTGCCGTAGGTGAGCTGTTTGTGACCAAGGCACAGCTGGCATCTCCATCTATGTCCTCAACGTTGGAGATCAGGTTTGGCACCAGAGCCATCACCTCTCGCTGTACCTGAAAAAATTTAACATCAAAGCTAAAAACAAATCTCAGTACTGCAGCTCGCGTGAATCCACACTAACTACTTGGGGTATTTTACACAGCTTTCATTCGTGTGAAGTCCTAACCCTAAGTGTGTCATGTGAATTACAAGTAACACACAACATTTTTCCATCTTACAATGGAGAAGAAAATGTGGTTTTTTTTAGTCATAAATGGTAGGCAATTCTTTTTTTTCTATTTCTTATTTTTAACTGAAGTTGTATTTGTACAGCTGTAATTAATATTTTTAAGCAAAAGATACACATTCAAGTGGGAATATGAACAAAAGTTTTTCTCACAAACAGGTGATACTTTGGGAGGACCCTGTGTGTTAATTAACACATCTGTGCATTTTGTCCCATTATAGAAACTTTAACCCCAAAGTTCTGGAAACAAAGTGCCTTGTTTATAATTTGTCTGTGACATTAAAGTAGACCTATTATACACGATTTCTTTTTTTTTTTGTTATTAGATGCATACTAAAAAAAAACATGCTTTCTGTATATATTTCATTTTTTTGCATCATAAACAAGCCAATAAGCTTGCCACCCTAATGTGACCTCATATAAGATTATATAACTTTTCGCTTAGCTCTGTGTTTTGTGAAAAATTTTATTATAGTGGGGTATAGTGAGAGGTATTCTGATTCATGGTTGAATTCTGAGACCTATGAGACCTACATTACCTTTGTTAAAGAAACAGTACAATATGGGACATTTATTAAATCTTGAAGTCAGGGAGGGAGTGAGCAACATAAAAACTACTCAAGGTGAAGAACTGGAGATGATTTAAAAAAAAAAAAAAAAAAAAAAGTCTGTACTGTTGCAGAACACATCCTGTGCAAGTTCACAATTACAGTTCTGTGCGGAGATATTAATAAATGTTATTAATGCTACATAACACTAACTGTCTATAATACGGTATGATACTAGCTGTCACTTGCTTGGGAGAGCTGTGCAGGATTGGCTCAGTAACCTGAGTGAGGGCAGTGAGAGGCATGCCAGCTGCCTGCTGTTCCTGACGTCTCTGCAACGCCACGCGACACTCCACCTTCAGTCGCTTCCACAGGGTCTTGAGGGAGCCAACGCTGCTGGGCGGTCGGTTGGGAAAGGCCTCGTTGAAGGCCTGCGCTAGCTCGGCCCACACAGCATTGCGGTACACAGTGGTGTTGGTGTCCTTGCGGAAGTCCTGCACAGCGTCCACCACGCTGTGGATCTTCTGGAGCAGGTAGAGTTTCTGCTCCAGGGTGAAGTTGGGCATTCGATATGTCATGGTGGTGAGCATCTTCATTTGTTTACGTGTGGGTTTGTGTGCAGAGTTAAAAGTCAGGAACGTGGACAAGTAAGGCTGCTGGTCAGTCTCCCTCATTCACGGAGTGTTAAACATACAGTGTGTGCTTGAACCACTTTGTGTTATTTATTGCCCGTGTGTAACAGTGCTTCTGCCATGCTGTTACATAATGTCACAGTTTTTACAGTATACATTACAGCATTGTGGTCAGTCCTGAAGTTATTGCTTGAGGCTTTTCGATCTGCAATAATCCAGTGATGAACTTGCAGCAGGCGCAGACATCTGTGAACATAAAGAAAATGTATAGAAATATGACTCAGCACATGGTTTATATAGTCAGGGTGAAACAACCAACTCAAGTGTAGGACAAATTTTCACAAATGTAAACAATTTTGACTACTTCTAATCAGCTTTAACCTGTTCACAAAAGAGCACAACGCGAACAGTCATAATAACACATTCCAAACATCCATACTAAACAAATGTTTAACACAATTCAATACTATTTATTATAACAGTATAGAGTGTCGAGAGTAAAATGTAATCTGCATGATGCACTGTCTGTGTCTAAAGGCATCTAAATGTAGTGTAACATTCTTACATTATTATAATATATTATAATTGAACAACCATGTCAGAAGACAAATCCCTTGGTCATGGAAAACATGTTACTTTGTTTCAGAAGGCTTAAATTACTGGCCTGCATCAAGCAAAGAAAACAACTAAAGATATTGATGAAATGACTGGAATTGGGTTGAGTAAGTGAGAGAAAGAATGAATGAAGCAAGCTTTTTATAATCTCAGGATAATAAAAAAAAATTAAAAAGCATGCATGCATAACCGTAAGGAGTAATTTTATTTATATCCCTTTATATCTTTCATATTTTTTTGCATCCTGTAATGTTTTAAAAAGTAATGTTTTTATTTTTGTTGAATAAATAACTAAATACTTTCATGTTTAAACCTAAATTTTTGTTAACAAAGAAAAATACAAATAAATAGACGTTTTCATTATTAATTCTTTTAACTCCGTTTTATTACTGGGATGGAGTCCACATACAATCATATTTCTAAGATCTCTGAGAAGTTCATTTAGAGTTACCAGCCTCAAAATCACCAATTGAGAGCACCACGGATTAGAGCCGTTATGAAGGCTTCACAGAACGAGTAGCAGATACATCTCAACATTAACTGTTCAAAGGAGATTATTGCATATTTTGGACACCTTCAGCATTGCTTTATAATGTAGAAAGAAAGAAAAATCAGGAACGACCATGGAGTCATCAAAGTGATCCCAAACTTTTGAGCAGTAGTATATACACACAGCGATCAGGTATTACACAATGACCACCTAGTTAATGTTGAGCCACCTAACAGTGATGCACTGTGAGTTCTGACACCTTTCTATCACAAACAGCATTAACCTTTTCAGCAATGCTACAGCAGTTCTTATATTGGATCAGACTACAGTACACTGGCTAGGCTTTTCTCCCCATGTGCATCAATAAGCCTTGGCCACCCATTTGTTCACTTTTTCATGTGTCCTGACCACAGCAGCCTGGGAACATCCTACAAGACCTTTTGTACAGTTTTATAAGGAAAGTACCGTACATCCTGCAGAACCAGAGGACTTTATCGCACCTGCTTTCTTTAATTGACGGATGCAAAACCCAGAAGCTTTTTTTTTTTTTGTCTTAAAAATGGTCTTTTGCATAATGTGCTGCTTTCTTTTCTGGCTTACAGATATTTTCCTGTAAAAATATGATATTTATTTATTTAGCTGTAATACTAATGTTGGGAAAGCGTAAGATTTTTGATTAAAAAATGATAAAAAAATATGTAACGTGTGAAAAGTAAAAAAAACAAAAAAAAACAGAGAAATGCCTAAGAGTATGGCATTATTATAATAATAATAATAATTATATATGAATAATAAAGACATATGAATATAGCTACTTATTTTACATTCAACAAAAACACTGCGATTCCTGGAATATGCTGTTAATAATCTGCGGAAGGAATTATGACACAGGATTAAATGTTCAGGCCCTCGGGGTTTAGATCCAGCACAAAAACAGACGCAGTGTTTTTATTAAACACATCGCACATAGAGAAGTTGTAATCAAAGCGCCATGTTCTGACCTGCGGACTCAATTCACTGTGATTTTATTATGGATTATGTTTAAAATCCTCCAGTCAGGATCTAGACTTAATCCTCCTGTGTCTGGAGCAGAAGCACACTTGCTTTTACTATCTCTCCCATATTTATGCGCGCGCACAAATATAAATTATATTATATATTATAGTTAAAATCTTTTAGGTTTATTATCCCTGCACCTTCCTCAGCATTTGCTCGGACAGTTAGCGGGTTAGCCTTTTAGCCGTTAGCCACCTAGCTAAACCATTGCAGCGTATTAAATCAGCGGTTCGAGACTAGTATTAAGGCTAACTACGGTTTATTATTTTTAAGCGCATACAAATATACCCGCACGCCTCGTCATTATCCTATATGCTCTGTGCGTTAATGTGTTAAACTCACCTGTTTGGCTGGATTATTTTATTTCCATAACAAATAAATACTTTGTCCGCCGCCCCTTATATTTGAGCAGAAAATTAAACAAAACAGCGTCACGCTGTACGCTTCTTACGTAAACAACCAACGGAAGATGCGCGCGCGTTGGCGTAAGTCTTCGGATCGACAAATCATAAGTGTGCCAATTTCCCCGGAAGTGAGTAAGTAAGGATCGCATGTTCTGTGCGGCGCTGTTATTCAGACTCCCAAGCACGATGAAAGTGTTTATATATGTGATAAGTGTATACATGCATTATCTACGCAAAATACGTAAGGTTTGCGGATATGCACGGAATGCTGATGTTTTTGTTTTAGCGGATTACTGCACATTAAGTTTGAGTTATTGCTTATTGTAGAGTACAGTACAGGGGCGGGTTAGGGGCAGGGCAGTGCTCTAGCCTGGGGTTGGTTAGTGAGAAAGGAGAGAAAGCGGAAGAAGAACAAACACATGCTTACACTGAAACACGCAGGAGATCACCACCGGGTGTATCTGTCTATCTGTGGGCTTTTGTTTTAGAAATTATCCCAAAAACTGAGCATCAACTTCTCTGAAGAAACGAGTATCATGTAAGAGCATTTCTGTAACCTTCCTGTTAGTAAATGTGCTGTTTATTTGTTTGTTTCAGATGTAAACAATGTGCCTTATGAATCCTCCTAACCAAAAGCATGACTGTTTACATGGGATGTGGTGTTTTTACTCCACTGTTGAGTTCTCAAATCTGATTGGTTATCTGATTATTTTACTATCACAACAGCCTTGCGAATTGTGCCAGGGTGTTATTCCCCCCCCCCCCCCATCAAATATTATATTGCAACATAGTTACATCTCTGGTTTGAGCTAACAGATGAAAGAAATAATGACAATAGTTTGAAGATTCTGTACCAGAATCTCCCCATTCTTTACCCGCAAGACACCTCATGACATTTATCGCTTTTTTTCATTTATTAGTCACATATCTTACGTACATTCTCCCTCCATGTCAGTCTCTCATCAGTACGCCTAGAAATCAAAAAGTCCTTGAGTTTCTTTCTTGTAAAGTACATGA
>JAQMYJ010000040.1:8836969-8861072 GCA_030014305.1 Clarias laeviceps | reverse complement strand
CACATATCTTACGTACATTCTCTCTCCATGTCAGTCTCTCATCAGTACTCCTAGAAATCAAAAAGTCCTTGATTTTCTTTCTTGTAAAGTACATGATTTTTTTTTTTTAATAAAAAGTTAAATCCCTGTTTTATTCCCTATTTTTCAACTTAATTTATTCCACTTTGCAGTTTCCGAGTTATCTGTTCAACATTTCTTCCATAAAGCTCCATCGTCTGCAAAAAGCGTTTTCTCCATATCTCCTGAAATATTTTCAAAAATATAATTATCATAATAGAAAACAGAGTGGGACTTGACATGCTTCCCTGGGAGTCCCATTTTGTAACTTACACTGGCTTGATACCTTTGACCCATAGTTAGTTTGTGACGGAATTACCTGTTCAAACACCAGCCAAACAGAATTTATATAAAATTATGATCAAATATTGTATTCCTACTATAATAAATTGTAGTCACATGACAACCTTAGTAAGCATTAATGAAAAATCTCCTTATAAAAGGAATTTTTATCACATTTACTTTGATCTGATCTCTCTGAACTAAAATATTGACTAAATATGTATAATTTGTTTAAAACAAGTAAGTGTTTATACAATCGTTTTCATATACATGTATATTTGTATATTGTTTATTTTAGAGTAAAATCTGTTTTATGTAATTTTTTAAAAATCTTTTCATAGTTTACATATAAAGATATTAAAACAATAATTAACAGAACATATGAAACACTTTTTTCCAATGTTTTAAACTTGTTTTAAATGAAAACAACAGGCAAAATACATTTTTAATTAAATTTTTTTATAATAATTGGGTACTTTTTTACCACCCTGTACATAGAATGTGCCTAAATAATCGAGTGCTAAATTTACTATTTGGCCTATTTTTAACAAAAACATTTTTTATTAGAGTGGACAGGGTTTTAATGCTGCCTAGGCAGGATTATTGTATGTCTATGTGATCTGGCAACCCTGGCATGCGCAGAGCATGTGCGTAAGAGAGTGAAATTAAAAACTGTTTCTTGTGCCTGCAAGAAACAGTTTTTTTGTTCAGAAATAAAGCCCTGAGGAAATTAATCCATAGTTCACATGCATGCAGGAGGGATCTGTACGGATCACAGATCTACTAAGGTCCATTACATTGCTAGCTTTTATTGATGGGTGAAAGCACACCACTTTAAAGCAAAAGATTGTGCTGTACTTCTAACCCAATATAAGAACATCAATACAAATCAAATGCAGCACAATATGTATTTAATCTCTATTATCTTGATTTTATCATCATTGGAAAGTAAACCTTAATTGAAAGTAAAATTCAGTTAATCACACAGTCCTACCCAACAATGCTCTGTATAACTATTCATAAGTAATCTGTAATATTTGTTATTATCTGTAAACTTCTATGCCTTTACTTAGTGCCCCCATATTTCACCATAGCTCTGCCTCGGAGGCACGGCAAGCTACAAATTTGAAAGCATAGATATTCATAGCAAAAATTGTAAAAGTGGGAACTGGGTTTTTATTAACTTTAGGAAAGAGAGAGGGAGAGAAATTTGCGATTAAAGGGCTATTCATATCTGCTACTGTATAGTGTAAATGAAATATTGTGCAGAAAAAAAACGTTTCACAGACTTTCCACATCAAGAAAATTCTAATCGTTCAAGAGCATTGTGTGTCTTGAATTTATGTTAAAACTTCATTTTTATAACTGCATAACCTGTCATATTTTATTCCATCCTTTTCTTTTTGTTGGTCACAACAGACAAGATGTCGGCATCAGAAGATTTTATGGTGCTCCAGAGCTCTACGCTTGTGGCCCCTGTTACTGCTTTGGAGTTTCTTGGAGATGACTGCTTGTTGTCAGGTGAGTTACAGACTGGGTACAGTATGATATGAGGGCCATTCAAGTCAGACCCGGGGGTTTTGATTGCGCAGAACATCAGAACACAGTTATGAGAGTTGAAAACTACTGTTATTTTGTGACAAGTTATTTTGTGTTCAATTTTCATGGATGAGACGTTCCACTTCCTGAATAGGATTACTGCAGTGGACCCCGAGCCACCTCAGCCGAGATCATCATTCACAAACGTTTGCACCATTCAAATGTTTTTGTGGAGCTAAGAGTCTCATTACTGTACTGTGCTTGAAGTATTCTGTAAATGCCAGTCAGTTTTACGTTTTCATTCACATAAAATTTCATCAGAAGTCCCGTTTTGACTTGAATGGCCCTTGTACATAAATACGGAAAGTGGCTGATTTACAAGACTTGTGTCAGCATTACCATATGAGACATCAGGATTAAAATTAGAAAATCTGAACAAACCAAAAACTCTCCATTAATATCAACCTACATACAATACAGTACTTTTTGAAACACTTTTCTTTTTCTTAACACAGTATATCTGCCTTATTGTCAGGTGAAGGACCCATTCTCTCCATCTTCTGTCTTCAAGCTTCACCTACAAAATGTGCTTCACTTAGTGTTCTGCATAACTACCGTATCCATGGAATACGGCCCAAGCTACAAAATAATGACGGTCATGTCACTGTCCCTGAGTTGGAAGAATTAGTCATTTATGGCGGAAAAGCAGTGCGTCTCATAAACGTAAAGCCTTGTGGCCTTAGTTTGGAGGTGGCTGGCCCTCTGTTGGAGCTTCAGGATTGGGTGCTGGATGTTTCTTGGTTAAGAGGAGAGACTAAATTACTACTCGGCATATGTCTGGCTCACAACTCTGTGCTGTTTTTAGAGCCACAATCTGGAAACATCATGTCTCTCTGCTCCTGTGCAGAGGTGTGCCTTCTCTACTCTGCACTTCTGATTGGTCCAAGCTGGGAAACATCAGTGTTGGTTGGGGGGACCGTCTTCAACCAGCTGGTCCTGTGGCGACCTGAAGGGACCAAAAGAGACAGCAAGTCCCAAGTAGAGAGACGCCTGCTGGGGCATAGTGGTGTGATTTTCAGCCTGTGCTACCTCCAGAGCTCCAGATGGTTGGCTTCTGCCTCAGACGATCGTAGCGTTCGTGTGTGGGATGTTGGTGTACTCGGTGCAGATGGAGGGTGTGGAGTAGAATCACCCACGTGTCTGCGAGTTCTCTACGGGCATCAGGCCCGTGTGTTCTGCGTCAGACTTTCACCCGGCTGTGTGTTCAGTGCTGGGGAGGACGGTGCCTGCCTACTCTGGGAATGGGAAGGGAATGGTAGAGTGGGTCGAACTTTAAAAGGTCATAAATCTGGTGGCATCAGAGCACTAGCCGTGAGTCAAAAGGGTGGATGGGTGGCTACAGGAGGGGCTGATGGGGGGATACGGGCATGGAGAGGTTTAGAGGGAACCAGACAGATGGAGCAATGCAAACAGGTAGATGGGCAGATAGATTTGGGCTTCAGTGGACGAGGTTGTCCTAAAGTTGTGCATTCAATTGGAGGCCGTGGTGATGTGCTTGTTTGCACTGATCAAGGAGAAGTACTTCTGTATCAGGATGAATCATGGCAGACAGTCTGGAATGGAAGTCTAGAATTTCAGTCTTACTGTGTGATGGACGTATCACACGTGCAATTCCAGGATGCCTCTTTGTGGATTTGTGCAGTAGGTAATCTTTATGGAGGGGTTCAGGTGTTTGCTTTACACCATCCAAATTCAGGTGTATTACTGCAAGCAGGCCAGGGCAAGGTTCACGCTTTGCAGTGGGTGGAAGGAGATCGTTTGTGTTTGCTGGCTTCTGGTGCTGAAGGACTAGTATATAGATGGGAAGTAGAGTTGGAGGAGCATGAAACAGGCTTAAGTTTAAGACAGGAGAAGCTAGCGTCTTTCCTGTTGCCACCTTGTGCCAAGAGATGGCTCACTGCTGCAGTCAAACTGCCACATGGAAAGGAATCACTCTGGGTTTGTGGAGACCGCCGTGGTTCGCTTCTGCTCTACAAAGAGAGTGAGTTAAGTGGAGAGTGTGATAGAAAGAACAGAGAAGGAGGGAGTGAGGAAGGGCAGGGAGTTTGGAGGGATGAGAACAGATGGCCTGAGAGTGCTGTGAATGACACTGCTGCTCCCATTTCCCCTGTCAACACACTGTTTGGTGTCCATGGAAAGCAAGGCGTCACAAGTGTATGTGAGCATCAGGGTTTGTTTTATAGCACCGGTCGGGACGGCTGTGTGCGAGTTCTGACAATTTGCAGGAACGCTCTACAGGTGCGGCGTGTTCATCGTGCCAGCAAAGGAATGGAGTGGCTAGAAAAGGTCCTCTTTGTAGGTTCTGAGTTATCTGAGGTATATGAGGTTAGCAAAGACAGTGAGGAGAAACAGAGGAGTATGACAGAAAGCGTGCCAGAGAATGGAGGAGTAGGCAGAAAAAAGAGAGATGGCTTGAATGACAAAGCAGAATTAAAGAATTCCATGAGAAACCAATCCGAGGATGGTGGGAGCAAAAGTGTTGCCGAGGCCCATTTTGTAATGGTTGGCTTCCATTCCATTCAGTTTGTTTTGTGGGATCCATTAAGACGAGAGAAACTTTTCTCTTCGGCATGTGGAGGAGGACACAGGTCCTGGGCTTACATTTACCCTTCTCACACTCAAACACTCCCATCCTCACACAATCTTGGACAAGGTACATTGATCTTTATCAAGCATGGAGCTGTCATGGCTTCTCATTCCTTGACATCCACAGAAACCCATGTGAGAGGGCACACTCTGAAGGAAGGTCTTCATGGCCGAGGCCTGAGTTGCATTTGCCACCTCGGTAGTGTTTCCAGAGGTGGAGCATCATCTAAGGAATGGGATGTGCTAGTTACCGGTGGTGAGGACACCACAGTCACCGTGCTTGCAGTTGAACCTGAGCATGGTGCTGTAAAAGCGCTCACTGTTTTATCTGACCACATCTCAAACGTTCGGACACTGACTGTTGTCCAAAGAAAACCGAGACAAGAAGCAAATGCCGACAGCGGGACAAGTGCACCTTCCTCGTTCTCAACACTGCTCTTCTCTGCTGGGGGGAGGGCTCAACTGCAGTGCTACCGGCTCCTGATTTGCTGGGATGAGCAGGTTAACTGGCCAGTCTGTCAGGTGACTCAGGTTGCTGGTCACAGATTGGATGAGCATTGGGAGAGAAGACGAAATCGCCACAAGACTGTGAAAATGGACCCTGAAACAAGGTGTGTATGTTTTTTTTATCATATATAAGATATATATCATATATAATATAAGAAAATTATATTAAGTCCCAGTATAAGATATATATCGGGAGTTAATTAGAAACTTTGAATGCTTGATTTGCTAGTCAAAAATGTCAAAATTAAAAGTTTGATGTGTTGTCTGAAAGTAACCAATAGGGGGCATGTTAGCATCACAAGAAGATAGCAAGACTCACACACACTCTTTGGCTTTTTATTCATGGTGTTCACATGCAGCGATTTTGTTAACAGCATTTATGTATTGATTTTTAGGTACATGTCAATGGCTGTGGTGCATGAAAGCACAGAGGAAATTCTCCTAACACTTGCCTGCAGTGATGGAGCAGTCAGGTGTGTGTGTGTTTATGTGTGTGCGCTTGTCTACATTTGTGTAAAATCAATAAAATGGATAGATAATGGTGGCAACGTATAGCTAGTCACTGCCAGATTTCATTGTAGCAGTTAAGTGTGTCACTAAAAATACCAGACATTATCATTCTCTCTCAGGCTTTTCACTGTTGTGGAGGACAACAGGAAGGTTGAGCTGCTCTGGGAGACTTTTTATCATCAGCGGTGTGTGCTCAGTGTTGCTTCTCATAGCTTTGAGGACCCACAGGGCAAGCAGTGAGTAAACACTAAGTACCTTAATAAAAAGTACCTTAATAATGTTTTTTTTTTTCTTTATGACATTCTCTTGTCTCTCTCACTCCCACCCACCCCAGGCATGTGTTGTTGTTTAGTGGGGCTACAGATGGTGCTGTAGTTCTGTGGGATCTGACTACAGTGTTGGACAGTAAATCCAAGGACAGCTGGCACGGTGAGTCAGCAGGCTGTGAGAACTAGGTCCTCATGTATAAGCTAGACAAAGTAGGAGAGCTGGTCCAGGGTCAGATATTTACACACGTGTTTGCATAAATTTACATTTTAACAAACTGACCTTAGATCATCAGCATACAGTATATAGTATATAAAGTTTCACATAGAGCCAGGGAAGGAGGTTAAAAGCTATTATAACATATATATATATATACATAAAACATATATCAATATAAAAAAAATGTATAAGAGGTACACAGTAAATACATAAGTATTTGGACACAGATTTTCCCCTCTGTACACCACCACAATGGATTTAGAAAGAAGTTGTTTCTTCTAGATGTGATTGAAGTGTAGCCTTTCAGCTTTCTGCAGGTTTGACAAAATATTGTACTAACTAACATTTAGGATTTAAAGCCATTTTTAGTCCCTCTGTTTTCACAGGCTTAAAAGTAATTGGACTACAGACTGAAAATCAGTTTCATGGCCAGTTGTGTCCTGTTTCTTATTTATTTTCATGATATAGAGATAAAAGAGTCCGGGTTCGATTCTCGGCCAGACTCGATTCCCATCTCTGTGTGGATGGAGTTTTCATGTTCTCCCCATGCTTGGTGGGTTTCCTCTGGGTACTCTGGTTTTCTCCCAGGAAACAGAATTGAACGACTCAGACTAAAAGATATGAGAAGTTAGCTACTCATTCTGTTTATTATAATATAATATATGACAGTTTACAAAAACTTTCAAAAACTGACCTTAGATCATCAGCATACAGTATATAAAGTTTCACATAGAGCCAGGGAAGGAGGTTAAAAGCTATTATCCTGTATATAGTTAAGATATATCAAAAAATGTATAAGAGGTACACAGTAAAAAAATATATATATATATATATATATATATAGGTTTCCTCTGGGTACTCCGGTTTCCTCCCAGGAAACAGAATTGAACAGTTCTCAATGAGTCTTCAAGTCCAGAGTCTTCGTTCTTTTTTCACGTGACTCCCATAGACGCTATGCAGTGCAGTACACAGGAAACAGAATTGAGCGATTCTTTCTCAACGAGTCTTCAAGTCCTGAGTCGTTCAGTCCAAAGACCTGCAGATTAGGCTAATTGTCATTCCCAAATTGCCCATAGTGTATGTGTGAGTGACTGAATGTATGTGTGTGCCCTGCGATGGATTGGCACCCTGTCCAGGGTGTACCCCGCCTCGTGCTCTAAGCCTCTTGGGATAGACTCCAGGCCCCCACGACTCTGAATACAGGATAAAGTGGTATATACGATGAGTGAGTGAGTGAGAGATAAAAGGTGTAAACTTCATTCCAAGTATTAAAATTGCATTTGGTAGCTGTTCATGCAAACTCTCAATATGCATTCTCTCAATGTAGCAAGCTCAGCAACAAAACATCTGGAAGATGCATGAAGTCAATGAATTATTTTCTTTGTAAAGGAAAAGCCTTTCACAAGTCATGAACACTCTGGAGGAGATAGGAGTACCATTTGTTAAAGTCTGCAATAAAAACACTTTGAATGTAAATACGCACAGATTATCTCAGGATGTGAAAGACTGTTAACACTCAAGAACAGAAAGACCAAATAATCTAAAATTGTCTGCTCAGTTCTGATACAATATTAACTTAGCAGAATGATGGGAAGAGAAGAATATAGAGAAGTTAAAGAAGGACTTCATACTGCGGCATCATCATCAAACATTGTGGAGGAGCTGTTTATGACATGCTGATAGAACTATAGGGCTATATTTGCTATACTTAGATTCAGTCAAATGCTGCAAAACTGATAGGACACAGGCCAAATGGATAATGTCCCAAAACATATCACCAATGCAACAGAGTACAATGCAATAGAGCATGCTTTTCTCTTACTGAAGACAAAACTGAAGACAGAAAGACTCACAAACAAGCAGCAACAGAAAGCAGTTAAAGGGAGGAAACTAAATTCTGTGATCATCCACTTAAGCTTCCAATCCTGACGTTTCTTCTCTCTTTTTGATCAGTCTGTTATTTCTCATCTTTTTTTTATTTCTTTTTGCCTCCTTAACTTGCATCTACTGTATACGTCTTTGAAATACACATGGAACACTTGGAATGAGCTTCACACCATTTACATTCTTCACAAATTAAATTTGGCCATTCAACTGCTTTTCAGTCAGTAGTTCAATTACTTTTGAATCTGTAGAAATGAAGAGTTTGTGTAAAATGGCTGTAATTCATAAGGGTTAATAAAAAATAGTTAAATCTCTTGAATGAAGTTTTACACTTTAATCACATCTTGATTTTCAAAAAACTTGTGTCCAAATACTTACAAAACTGACTGTTGCATTGTTGCGACAAATATGGTTAACCTTTAAAGCCAAACTTAATGAAGGTATAATGAACTGTATAAACATTAGAATACGGATATATAAAGGTTGCATGGCAATATATATATATATATATATATATATATATATATATAAAATGTGTGTGTGTTTGTGTACATAGACATTTATTTTACATTTATAGTAAACATTTGCATTGTCAGCATTTTATAATGGTCAGTAAATTTTCAGCCATGGAAGAGTCCTCAAGACAGACAACTTTTCACTTCCTTTTTTTTTTTTTTCAGCCAGTAATTTTATTAGTGAACAGAAATATTTAATTCGCCTCTTGATATACTCATTATGTTAGCTGCACATTTCTGTAAGTGTTTTATATGTGTTTTAGGTCCATCTGCTCCCTGCTTCTCTCTCCCTGTTCATCAAAGTGGAGTAAACACCCTTGTAATATCTTCTGAAATGGGGCAAATGGACAAAGACATTATAACTGTGGCCAGTGGTGGTGACGACGGACAGTTGTCAGTATTTAGGATTCGAGTGCAATTCAATCAAAAGGTCATGTTTCCAGAGCTGCTCTCTCACTGGACAGTAGCGTTAGCACACTCAGCCCCACTAACAGCCCTGAGCGCTCTTAATTGTGCAACGCTGGTGTCCACATCTCCAGACCAGCGTGTGTGTGTGTGGCGCGTGTGTTGCGACGGACTTCGGCACCAAGCGACAGTGTTCTCACACACTGCAGACGCTGCCGGACTGTGGGCGTGGCACAGGAAAGGAACAGAATTACAGACTGAAGACTGCGTGGTGGTTTGTGGCCAGGGCTTGCAACTCATTAAGTTAACTATGGGGAAAAAGCCAGAGAAAACGAGAAAAGAAGAGGAACGTCAGAAAGTGATGTTTGCAGACTATTTTGCCAAAGTATAAGCCATTCAAATATTTATTACTTGATTCAGAGGACTGACCAAAGCAAGCTCCGACTGAATTTTACTGTACATTTTTAACATTGAAAATAAAATCTATTTTAATTTATTGTAACCTATTTTGTACATTTTATTTGCCCTGGGATTCTGTTAGTTAGTTAGTTTTTTTTGTTTGACAGGAAACTTTAATGGCACCTATACAGTAGATGTGTCAATGAAAATGCATACATGCGCACTGTTTATGTGGATTATTTAAGTGATCATGTAAAATTTATAGAAGGACAGTATTGTGAGCAATTTGAAACAAGTAAATAGGAAGTGTGTTCAAGTGCAGAATAACGGAACGCAATTATGAGAGTAAACCTTACCTTTATTTCTCTAAATAATCCCCTGCTACACGAATGCACGTAAAGTACATCAGCATTTCAATAGCGCTTGGATACCGCCTTGGCTGAAAGTTTTCCCAGTATGCCAGAGACAGAGACATGAGCAAACCGCCTGCTTCACTTCTGAAACACTGGCCTCCCAGGAACTCCTTTATTGGCCCAAACATGGCTTGAAGCAAGGTCAGTACTGTACAGGAAATGTGGCAATAACTTCCAACCAAGTTCCCAGGATGTGAAAAAGGAATTTATGAATGATTGTGTGTACAGTTCCCACAAACAGACGCATCAACGATCAGGTGTTCTACTTCTTTAAAATATTTGCACCATTCAAATGTTTCAGTGCAGCGAAAGTCAAAGTGCTCGAAGTCTTCTGTAAATGTCAATTGTTTTTTTTGCCTTCATTCATGAGAAATGTCTCGGTATAACTTAAACACCCCTTGTAAATTAAAATAAATGATAATCAGCCAGTAATACAAACCATAATAAACACTATTATGAAAATGTAAAATACGCAACTGTTTTGCTACTGGGTTGTGAATTATGGGTTAAAACGCTAGAAGGTGTGGCATTATATGAAAATGACCTGGTCAAATGATGTGACCAAACGTGAAGCGGAGGTACTGGATTCTTTGTCTAAAATGCCAAAAATATATACGCGGACAAAATTGTTGGTACCCTTCTGTTGAAGAAAGAAAAACCCACAATGGTCATTGAAATAATTTGAAATTGTTATAATTAATAGAAATTTACTGTAAATTAACTAATGAAAATCAGACATTGTTTTTGAATTTTAGTTCAATAGAAGCATTTTAAAAAACAAACTAATGAAACTGGCCTGGACAAAAATGATGCTACCCTTAAATTTATATTTTGTATTAATTACCTTTCGAGGCAATCCCTGCAATCAAGCGATTTCTGTAACTCTGATGTCTGGACCTGACGACAGGTATTTTGACCCATTCCTCATGAGCAAACTGCTCCAGCTGTCTCAGTGTTCAAAGGGTGCCTTCTTAATGTTGCATATTTCAGCTCTTTCCACAGATGACCGATAGGATTTAGATTAGGGCTCACAGAATGCCCCTTCAGAATTGTCCAGTGTTTTGTTCTTGGCAGTTCTTCTGTGTTTTCAGCTGTATTTTGGGTCTGTAATCTGTTAGAGGACCAATGGCCTGCGCCGGAGACCAAGTTGTCTAACACCAGGCAGCACATTTTGCTCCAGAATGACTTGATAGTCTTGAGATTTATTTGTACCCTGCACAGATTCAAGGCACCCTGTGCCAGATACAGCAAAGGAGCCCTAGGACATAACCAAGCCTCCTTCATGCACAGTATAGTGTTCTTTTATTTGTGAACATAGAGCTGATACGGCTTGTCAAAAAGTTGGCTCATCTGTCCAAAAGACATTCACACAAAAGCTTTTTGGCTTGTCAATTTTGGCAAATTCCAGTCTGTTTTTTTTCTTTCTTTTTTTTTTCTTCTTCTTCTTCTCCTTCTTTTTTTTATGATTTGCTTTTAACAGTGGAGTCCTCCTCTGTAGTCTTCCATTAAGACCACTTTGCCACAAAGTGCAACAGATGGTGCAATCCGACACTGAAGTACCTTGACCTTGGAGTTCACCTCTAATCTCTTTGGAAGTTGTTTTGGGCTCTTTGGTTACCGTTAGTATTATCTGTCTTTTCAACTTGTCATCATTTTTCATTTTGCAGCCAGGAAGGTTGGCTACAGTTCTGTGGCCTATATATATTTTGTTCCAATCTCCTGAGACAACTCTTTCCTTATGTTTCTGTGGTCCATGTTCAGTGTGGTACACACCATGATACCAAACAGCACAGTGACAATTTTTTACCATTTAAATAGGCAGACTGACTGAATACAAGTTTGAAGCCACACACCCGTGATGCTAATTACAGGACACACATGTCCCTATGGTCAAATAATTTCCAGTCTTTTCTAGGGGTACCATAATTTTTGCCCAGGCCAGTTTCATTATCATTTCATTGTTGAAAGCAATGTCTGATTTTCATTAGTTAATTTTCAGTGAATGTTTATTTGCTATTACTTTTGTCAGTTGCAAGTTATTTCAGTGACCACTGTTTGTTTTTAGTTCTTTAACAGAAGGGTACCAACAATTATATCCACCTACACGTAAATACAGTAAGTTATAAATTATTTTGCCAAAGTAAAGTAGTTCTGTACAATGAAGTACTAGAATTTGTACTTGGAACTGGAACGGCTGACAGAACTGATAAATCATCTTGGTGTAGGACATTTCACTCATTACAAGCTCCTGATGGAAAAAAGTAATGATTTACCCCTTGCTATAAATTAGTTAAAAGAAAATACTCACTCACTCATCGTCTATACTGCTTAATCCTGTATACAGGGTCCCGGGGGGGCGTGGAGTCTATTCCAGGAGACTTACAGCACGAGGTGGGATACACCATGGACACGGTGCCAATCCATCGCAGGGCACACACACACACACACACACACACACACACTCACCTGCTCATTTACACACTACAGGAACACACATATTTCCATACTGTATATAGGAAACTAGTGCTTAAATTTATTATTATATTGCAAAATATGAATGGATCATGCATGGATTTATACTGCAATGAAGACAAAAAACATTATATTTATACTTATAATTGTTTTATTGAAACATTATTGAAACTTTATGCATGTTTATTAATTATACACACACTTTTACTTTGTCGGTGTGCTCTGATTAATGCTTATAAAGTCGATTTAGTTTGAACTACATTAACATATAAACATATTGTAAAAAAATATAAAGAAATAGATATATTAAATCAAATTCCATATATTATCAAGTATATTGTTGAATATAAAATTACATACATTAAGATATACATTTTAATATATTTAAATATATTTCTCAGTGTATGAAAAGTGGCAATTCTTTATGTATTTTTCAATATATTGTAATATATGAATACAATATATTATTCCGTATATTGTGAATATAATTTTTGAATATGAATATCTATTTTTCTGTTAATTATTAGTATCAGTTAGTGTAGCAATGAGAAATATTATAAAATCTTTTCAATTAACCAGTAGATCAGAACACTAAATCATTTAATATATTGACAGTTAATATATAGAGAAATATATTTTCTGTGCGTAAGGGCAATTAACCTAATCCGTGTGTCTTTGGATTGTGGGAGGAAACCGGAGTACCCGGAGGAAACCCACCAAGCATGGGCAGAACATGCAAACTCCATGCACACAGAGACGGGAATCAAACCTTGCCCGGAATCGAAATTGGACGCCATAGGTACAAGGCAACAGTGCTAACCACTAAGCCACTGTGCTGCCTAAATGAACATACATAAATAAGTTATAAATTGTAGTTAAATGAACAGAGTCACTACTTGTATCAGATTACAGGCTCGGCAGAGTTCGTCTGTTATTGAGGTAATATGATTAAATCAAATTCACAATGTCATGTTGAGTAAATTATTCCCCAGAGGTGTTTTTTGTCTGTTTTTGCAAGTATGGCATGACTTTGCATACTCTGTGATTGCGTACAGGCCTATGGGACAGTGTGTGTGTTTGTGCACGTCTGTGTGCGGGTCATGAAACAAGGGTCAGTATCAGGGGGCTTGGTTGCATTGGTGAGCATAAATATTTTACTCTCTTCTCAGATGTCTCTTTGTTCATGAAGTAACCAGCTGCCAAGCACCCTAACCACTCTAACATGTGAAATAAAATATGAGGACAAAGCATTCAGTGCTTTAGAGGGGTTTGGTACAAAGACAGTGCTCGTTGCGCAAGTTAATAAGCATGCACAGAAAGAAAGTGCATGTTAGCAGCGCTGCATGTTAAGTAGGA
This sequence comes from Clarias laeviceps, assembly GCA_030014305.1. Lineage (NCBI taxonomy): Eukaryota > Metazoa > Chordata > Actinopteri > Siluriformes > Clariidae > Clarias > Clarias laeviceps. The sequence continues at coordinate 8,847,601 of JAQMYJ010000040.1, read as the reverse complement.
GTGGACAACTAAAGAAAACTTATTTATGGCAAAAAAATGAGCATGGGAAAGTATAAAGACAGCAGTGAGTGGAAAATATCAACCATCTGAAACAAAAGCATGAAGAAAGGCTGACAAAAGGTACTAGAACATTTGAAATATGTACTTTACAATGTTATTTTACTACAGATTTTACCCACTAATTACAGTATATTTTATTTATAGTCTTAATAATAGTCCTATTATGTCTCTAAGACTTACATTGTCCTGTGTGCCAGTGTGAGCTCTTTTTGGAAGGTAGGATGTCTCATTTCAACAGGACATCCAAGGACAAATCTGATGGAAAAGAAAGAAATGAAAGATCAGCGCAGAGACCAAAGAGAAAAGGGGCTAAAAGTTCTACAAACAAGGTAATTATTCACAATAAAAAAACTCACAATTCTACGTAATGACGTGCACTCACACAAATACAGTCATTTGTACAGGTTAACAGCATGGTGCATGTTCTCAACCCACAGGCTGGGGAAAGGCTTCCAAGTATTGGTTCTTTGCAGACTAGGGCAACGGGTATGTTTTATCATTATGTTTTGTGCATTAATTATGAAAGTTATGAAGTTTATTTTATTGCTAATAATCTATCTATCTATCTATTTATCTATCTATCTATCTATCTATCTATCTATCTATCTAACTATCTATCTAACTATCTATCAACATTTTAACACATGCGATGGCTTTTAAAATAACCGCCATGATGCTCGTCTGCACAAGTGACTCATTCCTTTAATTGTCCACTTGATAGCCTGTTATCAGGCTTATTATTGAGTACTTCACTTTCATGTTTGTCCAAGCTTTTAACACAAAGACATTCAAGCTCAGTAACTGATAACACATGCACGTGCTCGTGTAGTTTATGTTACTGCTAAGATGCACATGAGATAAGAGCCCAGAGCGAAAATACTCTGGAACATACTGCTAAGGGAGGTGCACTGATAAGCATTTATATGACTGTTCTTGAAACCGTTACATAATATTATAATGTTACATAAGGAATAAATGCCAACAGTGCAGAAGAGTATTCAGCGATGTGGTAACACACAGCGTTTGAATTCTCAAAGCTGTTAAATAATTCTCTGTAACAGCATATCTGACATTAGTTTTAGATGAAGGGTATCTGATCTGAGTTTCCGATCAACAGAGTTTCTATTTTGGGGTATTTTTGGTTATCATTTCGAAATGAACAGTTAATTCATAGGAATTTTATGGTGAACACTTTCTTTATTTTGTCTGAAGAATTCTCCAAAGTCAGCACTTTATACCTGCAGGAGGCAAAGCATTGAAAGTGTTTCCTGTTTTGCAGACCATGACATATTTTTCCAATTGTGTACTTTATCCATTTTAATATTTCTTAATACTATTTTTGTCTGTCTGTCAGAGAAATCAATCACACCCGCCCAGGCCGGGAAAAGAAAGCATGTTCAGCCTCCCATCACAACTGCCCTCCAGAACAGCTTCATGGCACCCTGGGAAGGCTCCTCCAATTCCGAGTCCTCATTTACCAGCATTCCCTCTGTTTCTTCTCATCCTTCTCCTCTTCCTCCTCCTCCCCCTCCCCCTCGACCCCCTGCACTGAACAAATCATCCGAGAATTCAAAATCTCCAAATCCACCGCCAGCAATCAGAGCCTCCAAGCCCAATAGTCAGCAAAGTGTTCGTGTGAAGCGACGACTCCTACCTTTGAGAGGACCCTCCAGACCCCCACACTTACCTCCACTGCGCAAAGTTACAAATCTCAGTTTTTCACGAAGCTTTACATTCTCGTTTTTCGAGCTGCCGTGGCATCAATCGGTGCAAAACCGAGCAGATCGACTCAAAGAGCTCGTTGTGATTCTGAGGAAGATGCACTACTGATTGAATTGCATTCAGTATACCTTTATTGTTTCCGTTATAAATATTGTTATAATTAGTGTAGTTATTAGTTAGGGCAGCACAGTGGTGTAGTGTTTAGCACTGTCGCCTTGCCCCTCCAGGTTCCCGGTTTGATTCCCGGCCAGGCTCGATTCCCGTGTTTGGTGGTTTTCCTCCGGTGGGGTTCCTTCCACAGTCCAAAGACATGCAGATTAGGCTAATTGGCGTTCCCAAATTGCCCGTAGTATGTGAGTGAGTGTATGTGTGTGTGTCCTGCAATGGATTGGCACCCTGTCCAGGGTGTACCCTGCCTTGTGCCCTAAGCCTCCTGGGATAGACTCCAGGCCCTCTGCAACCATGAATACAGGATAAAGCTGTATAGATGGTGAGTGAGTTATTATTTATGTAATGTGTCTAGCTGATCAGTTACTTGAATTGGTTTTATTGTATGAGATATTAAATGAAACAATTAAAAAACCTTTCAAATTCAAACCAATAGCAATTTCAATATGAATAAAGAAAGTCATGGTGATAAATGCATTATACATCACTTTGTAATGTAGTGCAGGTTGATTGTATTTTTTTTATTAGTATTATAATCATGGACAAAATAAACACTACACATAATTTTTTTCCCCAAAATTGATTTCTATCAAATAACTAAGGACATTTGATTTTATACAAAAGTCTGTGTCCATCAGCAGCAGAAATTCAATATTCAGACAGCACTGACAATGACATAGACTCAACATTGTCCCACGATTCGGTCTCCTTGTAGCTGTGTAACCCTGGAATTCCAACAGCAGTAGTGGTAGCATTTTCTCTACCATTTCTTGTCCAGTTAGTCTGTCTTGTCTGGACATTTTCTAGACGTAGGGCAATCAGCAGTGGAACCAGTGTTCAAGATCGCTTCCATAGCCTGGAAATGGTATTCATACACTGTCTCGCGACATCTGTTTGAGTGCCACCAAGTTGTAGCATTATTATTGTGATTTTCGTAAAAGTACATATCTTTGGATAATTTTTATAGTGCAGCATTTCTTTTGTCCATGTATATACATGAGTCCACCAATATTAAATGTATTTTTAACTGACATCATTATTATTACGTGCTTTAATAAAATAATTACGAGTTAATCAGTTATTGACACTGGTATGTCTCATGTTTTCTTATGTCTTGATGGACCACTCCAAAATCCAAAAGGTTAACCTACTGTTAATAATACCTGGATGACTAGGATATTTTTTGTTATATTGCCTTCAGTAATGATACACACAGTGGGTAATAATTAACCTTTGTGCGGTGGTTCACTAAAGCTTTCATCATTGGTGTTCTTGGTTAAAACTGACCAGGCCTGATGAAACGGTTTATAAAACATTTTTAAATAATTACCCCTTTTAGGCAACCCAATTTCTGGACATGTACACAAGATTTACTTTTTCTTGTGTATTTGCTTTTTTCCTTTGTGTAAACACATAATAAAAATCATCTAAGCAGGTTTCAGTATTAGCCAAATACGATCTCAGATGAAAAAAAAACATAAATGGAAAAAAATGGTTTTCATTGTGCCATTATTTATTTAACAAAAATGAAGCCAAAAAGAATAAAAACAGTACTAAGTCTCCCCACCTCCCACACAGCATTTAAGTGAGTTGCAGTCTGCCACTGATAATCATTAGCCCTTGATTAATTGATCATCAGCATGTTTGCAAACCTCTATAAAAGCAGAAATCTTGCCAGTTCAGGTGTGTTTTCACACAATGCAGAGAGGAAAAGAAATAAGCCGTGTTTTTAGAGAAGCAATTGTTGTTGCACATCACTCTGGAAAGGGTTATAAAACCATTTCCAAGCAATTTGGAGTACAGCATTCTACAGTGAAAAAGATTATTCACAAGTGCAAAGCAATCAAGACAGTTACCAATCATCCCAGGAGAGGACGTTCCACCACATTTATACCGAGGTCAGACGTAAAGAATGCATAAAGAAAACCCAAGAGCTACATCTCAGACCCTACAGGCCTCATTGAGCATGTTAAATGTTAAAAGTCCATGAAAGCACAATTAGAAGAAGACTGAAGTGTGGTTTTTTGAAAGGATTGCCAGGAGAAAGGCTCTCCTGTCTACAAAGAACATGGAAGCATGACTGAGGTTCGCAAAACTGCATCTGAACAAACTGATACCATTCTGGAACAATGTCCTATGGACAGATGCGGCCAAAGTGGATTTGTTTGGCATTAATTGGTGGAAATCAAATAGCATTTCAGCAGAAATACATCATATGCACTGGTGGAGGGGTGATGATTTGGGCTTGTTTTGCAGCCACAGGACCTGGGCACCTTGCAGTCAATGAGTCAACCATGAACTCCTCTGTATGCCAGAGTATTCTAGAGGCAAATGTGAGGCCATCTGTCTGACAGCTAAAGCTTGATCAAAATTACGTCATGCAACAGGACAATAATCAGAAGCACACCAGAATATCTACATCAGAATGGCAATCAAAAAGGGGGGGGGGAATAACTTTTGAACATGACTGTAGTACTCATTGTTGAGGAAAATTAGTACATTATATGCTATGTTTTATTTTAGATATAGATCAGAGACCAGAGGAAAACCTTACTGAGTTCTAAACTTGTCAAAGATTAGACAAGATTCTTGCATTTTAAGCATTACAATTTAATCAGTTTAAAGCGTAATCAAAAGTGCCGACCTGTGACGTAAAAATAACAAATGTTTACAGGTTTTGCAAACTGTTTGGATTCAGTCAAAGAGGATGTTGCAAAAAAAAATAAAAAATAGAACAGAAAACTAACAAATAGTAATAAGTACACATAAATACAGATGCATGCATGTAAAAAATACAATAAAAACACATGCACATACTTTAGGACATGATTACTGGGTGTGTTTAATGATTATGAAATTACTCAATGTAACCATATCTGCCTGATTACAAACACAAGCAAACAGTGATTGATTATTAGATGAACACATCTACTCATGAGTAAATTAATTTATTTCACTTTTATTTGTAGATTTTAAAATTCTTATTTTTTAGACATCCACTTTCATGGATATTTTCGTGATTTGAAAAGCAATAATTTTTTAGGATAAGATAATTGAGCAAAATATAATTCATGTTGCAATTTTTACAGCTAGGAGAGAAGAAAATCTAGAGTGCAAAAAGGTAGCAAAGGTCAAAGTGCATGTAGGCTCATTAATCGCGGCACTTAAAGAGTTACTCAAAAGAAGGACTCAATCACCATATCTTTAATTTCCAAAAGTTATTTAGTATCATCACCGTATTTAAAAACAGAAACAACATCACTGAAACAAACCTGACCAAAAACATAGGGTTTTGAACAACATAAGGTTTTTCTGCCTATTACAAAATAAAAAATGATAAATGTATATGACCAAAAGATTACAGAAATGTTTTTATTTAGGGCGAATTTAGGTCTACTGGAAGATCAGGTATACTCGGTACTGTAAGTTTAGCTTAGTAGCAGCAATATGAGAAAAAATTAAGAAAAAAAAACATTTTTACAAAGTGCAGGGTTTCCCAGGTTTGTTTGTTAAAGCTCTCCTTCCCTTGGAGGTCAGACCTTTCCCTTTAGCAAGAAAACTCTTGTTATGTGTGTGTATGTATGTGTGTGTGTGTGTGTGTGGGTGTGGGTGTGAGAGAGAAAGAGTGAAAGAGAGAGTGAGAGAGAGAGATAGAGAGGGCCCTTTTAATATTAGATAGGACAAGATACATATTAACAAGGGGATTATAAAAAACGTCAGGACGACCATGGCTGTTCTGTACTTCAGGTCCTCACACTGAACATGCACGTTCAGCACACGCTAGCTAGTAAACTCGGACCTTGGATCATAGCGCTTTTCTTATCTATTTTAAAGATTTCTGAGTTCATACTAATGATCTGTAGGTCCTAATGACATAATGCCCCTGTTGAGGATATTTTTGCTCAACTGAAAGATTGCAGATATTATGTGTGGTGTTTAGTGATTGAAGTAACATAAGGAAAATATTTTATATACATTTTAGAAAGAGAGATTGTAGCACTGGTAAAGCTTTCAAGTCAAAAGAAAATTTCTAACAGAAGACAAACATGGAAATAGAAATGTATGAAAATGTAAAACGGAGAACGGGATACCACATCCAGCGGGAAGTCATGGATGAACTCAAAGTTGATGAACTTGGGGAAAAATCAGATGTCCACACATCGTTTTTGGACAAAATGAAGGAGTCGATAAGGTAAGAGATGAAAATGCTTTTGTTAATACTTGAGGTTCAGAGTCTTTTGGACAACAAGATTATTATGTAGGAGGACCCTTACTACTACTTCAACTAACAATAATAATAATTATAAAGACCAAAACATACTAAAATGGTGTGTCATATTTAAATACAACAACCTGGGAATCAGCATTAGCAGATACCGGAGAGCCAAAAACAATGTAGCATAGTCATGATACTGTTGGCGCACTGGAATTGATTAAAGAAGGATTCCATCAACATCTAAACATGATCCCAAGAATGCCATGTGTGTTTGTAGCTCAGAATATGCTTTGTGGTGCTCTGTGGGAATACACACATCTTATGCAAAATGTAAAGAGAACTCTGGTTGAGTCCTATGCACATGGCCAGAAAAGCTTGATAATAATAATAATAGTAATACTATTAATAATAATAATAATAATAATAATAATAATAACATCTGATCGATTCACTCATGTTCCAAGTGCTTTGAGATCCTTCACATGAATCTATACAGGATAAGCTGTATAGAGAATGAATGAATGAATGATTGAATGAATAAATAATAATTTATTCATTTGGACTTTATATTTTACTGATTGCTCCACCAAATGCCCTTAGACTTTCATATAAGTGATAAGATATGTGCTAAGTCTTTATGGTTACACTTTTGTTTAATATAGGCATGTAGTACATGGCACATAAAGATTAGGTTAAAAGGCATGTACTGTATTGCTTTACAGTTTCCTCAAATGCATAAACTGCTTTTTTCTAATATATTATTCTTATGACGGGTTTATATCTTGAATATCAGGATGGAAAAAGGATGGATCTTTCAAAATGTTGCCTGAAAATGATATTTTTCGCATACTCCACTTAGGAAGCTTTGCTCGAGGGCTCAACAGTGGCAGCCGGGTTGTGCTGGAGCTTGAACCCTGACGTTCCGTTCAGTAACCTGATACTGTATATATTGTAGTCTGTATATCAGTTGTTCACTTGCTATCCTATTTTAGGTCATAAGACATGAACCTAATTAAATGAAGAACAAATTTAACCTTTGACTTTTACAAAGTGCTGACACTTGAGTTTACTTGCGAAATGCTAACTGTCATCATATCAACAATTTCATATTCATATAGTGCTCACAATTAATTGAAGAAAAATAAAAATTGCAGTATGGACCTGTACAATTATTTAATCACAAAAGGCTACAATTTATTACAGGTAATAGTCTGAAATATATGTTTATCTATTTTTAGGAGTAGGAGTTTATCAACAATTGAAGCATTTGTTTATTTTTTTAATGATAAATAAACATTGGCAAACATCATCTTAATGAGATCATTTGTTACATTGTTTGCAATTAGCTTAGAATAATTAGTTTGAATAAATATTGGTAATAATTACATATCGCAATTTAAATCGCAATCGCAATATTTGTCAAAATAATCGCAGCTGATTCTACAGAAATTATAATGTTTTACTGGTTTACTTTAAACCTGTGTTTTATGCTGTAACTAATATAACTGCAACTACAGTTGTAGCTTAGCCATAACTTACTGTATTGATCATTTTGATTTGACAGTTCAATAACAAATGTAAATAACAAAAATTTTAACATAGTGTCTTTTTTTTATTACCACTTTGAAAATAAAAGTTTTGGTTACATTCATCACAATGTTCGATTACACAGTAACTGAGAATGAAAATCCTCCCATTTGAGTCTCACCTCAGTCTCTGTGCCAGGTGTTCTGGTCCTCGAGTGAAGAGCTGCTTTATGTCATCTGTTCCCGTGCTGTCATGGCTGCCACGGTATCCAATCAAAGAAAACGGTTTCGGAGACCTTGTTTCAGGGATCAGTGTGGGCATCATGCACCTACCGCAAGGTTACACACACACACACATCTACACTACCTATCTTTCTATGTGTGTGTGTGTGTGTGTGTGTGTGTCTTAAATGTCGCAAAAACATGCCAGCATGCAATAGGACACATACATCATGATTTTCTGTAATCCATGAGAGATTACCAAATTTTTACTAATATTGATGTACAGTAATAGCCATAACAGACATGTGACTGTGAGAGACTCTGCAACCACATGTACAGTAAACAGTAAAAAGAAAACCAAAGCATACAAACCTCAGTACATTTATTTACATTTAATACAATTATTTTAACTGGTATTAAGTGCATACTTGTCTAACATTAGTAAATGTTATAAATGTTGTGCATACCCATCAGCCATAACATTAACACCACAGCAGGGTGAATTGAATAACACTGATTATCAATTACAACCGGGGAATCTGCATTAGCAGATACTGGAGAGCCAAAAACTTTGTTACTGGTAGTCATGATACTGTAGGTGTACTGGAATTTATTAAGGAGGAATTCCATCAATCAACATCTGGACTAGAACCAGGTAAAGCCTAGTGGGTTTGTAGCTCAGATTATTAATTATTAATTATTATTATTATAACATCGGATCTATTCATACCTCATGTCCCAAGTCCATTAAGATTCTTCACATGACCCTATACAGGATAAGTGGTATAGAGAAAGAATGAATGAATGATTTTATATTTTACTGATTGCTCCACCAAATGCCATTAGACTTTCATATAAGTGGTCTTTATGGTTACACTTATGTTTAATATAGGCATGTAGTACGTGGCACATAAAGATTAAGTTAAAAAGCATGTATTTTGTGTTTTAATGTTATGGCTGGTAATAACGTGTTCATTTTGAGAAGTTTTTCAATGTTACTCAAACTAAGCAGTGTTAGATACAGCTTCATAGTTTTGGTTGATCAAAAGCTTTTATTGTAAATTATTCAGTTACAGACATCTAAAAAACATTTAACAATATTTAGAGGTGATGTATGTCTGTGTGTGAAAAGGTATGGCGTATGCACTGCTAGCTGCTGTCCCACCTGTGTTCGGCCTCTACTCTTCTTTCTACCCCATCCTTCTGTACTTCATCTTTGGGACTTCTAAGCACATCTCAGTGGGTAAGTGCATAAACACACACACACTCACACACACACACTCACACACACACACACACACACACAGATAAGCAGGAGATGACTGGTATAAATCACACACTCGCTGTTGTAGGTACTTACGCCGTGATGAGTGTGATGATCGGTGGTGTAACAGAGCGCATGGCTCCAGATTCAGATTTTTTGATCATGAGCAACAGCTCGAACATCACTGACATAGACATTGTAGCCCGTGATAACGAGAGGATCAAGATTGCTGCAGCCGTCACCTTTCTATCTGGCATCTTTCAGGTATGTTCTCTGTGTGTGTGTGTGTGTGTGTGTGTGTGTGTGTGTGTGTGTGTGAGACAGCTGCATGGACGCGGAGGTACTGTATACAGGTGTTCCTGTTAAAAATGAATGAATTTAAAGTCTTTTTTTTTTTTTTTTTTTTACAACAGCTGTAAATAGATTTTGTAGATAGAATGTTGTCTTGACCTGCTAAATATTATTACCTGATCACTTGGAGTATCGAGCCAAGCTTTAGGTTATGTTGTGTATTTCTGTCTCAGTAATGTGTGTGTGTGTGTGTGTAGCTGCTCCTAGGCCTGGTGCGATTTGGATTTGTGGTGACGTATCTTTCCGAGCCTTTGGTCAGAGCCTACACTACAGCAGCAGCCATTCACGTTATAGTGTCCCAGTTTAAATATACATTTGGGATCAGCTCGAAACGCTACAGTGGACCCCTCGCTCTTATATTTGTGCGTATTAACACATCCCACACACACACACACATACATGCAAAATCAGACATGATCAGCCAGTAAATTATTAAAGCAGCTGCTCTTTTTTTTCCTTGAAGATGCCTTTTGTAATGTTTTTATTCTTATAATTATCAACAATTTAAATACATTTTTATGACGACAAAATAAATCTCTATGTAAGGAGTTCAAAAGATTCAAGTTTGATCCAATTTGATTTGTGCATTCAAATTAAACTGGCACTTTCTCTTGACTGAACAAGTAAAAGTGGTTTGATGTTTACTGATGACTTTGAGAACAGTATGGTGACAGAGACTGCAGTAAAACATTGCAAATGTTTAAAAAAAAAAAAAGGCCGTATGCCTGTGAATGATGATCCAGGCCTTACGAAAAAAAAAGACAATATATTGTAATATATAAATCCATATATAAATCCATATATAGGAAACTAGTGCATATCATTTATTAATATATTGCAATATATGAATGGACCATGTATGGATATATACAGGATATATTGCAGTAAAGACAAAAAACATTATATTTATACTTTATTTAATCATTATTGAAACTTTATGCATGTTTAAGAATTATACACACACTTTTACTTTGTCGGTGTGTTCTGATTAATGCTTATAAAGTCCATTTTGTTCACACTACATTAACATATCAGCATATTGTAAAAAGAAAAAAACAGTATATATATATATATATATATATATATATATATATATATACTAC
>JAQMYJ010000040.1:8813599-8826127 GCA_030014305.1 Clarias laeviceps | reverse complement strand
TTTTGTTAATTTGGTTTTGAATTTGTTATTTTGTTTTCAGTTTTGTTAATTTGTTTTGCACTTCAGGGCCACCGTACTTTTTTCATTAGGCAATGAAATTTTTGTAGGAAATGTGGGAAATAATGGAACATTTAAAATTGAACTGTATAGTCTACAATATATCCTGCTTATATATTCCATAATTTGGGAACAAACAAAAAAAGCAAGTAAATTATCAGCTGCAATTGAGGATAAAGCCATTAATGGAACTCCTAATGCTGTTTAATGAAATCCTGTGTTATATGCAAATCCCCTTTTGATTTAAAATGTAGTTATGTTTAGTCTTGAATAGGGTTAAGTTTAAAATAAATTAAAGGTAGAACCGGGAGAGAGATACAAGTATACATGATGTATCTGAAGTTTACTCACAGGATAGATAGAGTATTTAAGATTTCAGCCATATGCCTTGTATCACATATATCTATTACAAAAGTGTCACATACTGTATATACTGTATGTTATAATCAACATGTTCCAGAGAGAACAAAGAAAGTTAGCCATATGGAGACTTAGAGACAGGCAGATGATGGAAAGGTTTATTAGCATGTTTCAGTTAGACAAAGTGTTTCATTAAGCCATAGGAAGTATAACCATACTGTATAAGGAATGAGGACAGGCAGTGTATGGGGTTGTTTTATAGACATATGACATAGACCTAAGAGAGATGTAAGAGATAGAGAAATGGGTACATTCACACATGTCTTAAACTCCGAACAACTTTTCTGGAAAATAGTACTTATTAGTGCCCTAAGCGGTCGGTTTTATTTTACATCCACATGTGATAACTACCAACCTAAGGACACTCAGGCTTTCACAGGAAAGCTAATATATGTTATTATAGCACAACGCTGCTGTATTCTTTTGGTCTATAATCCTGCCACCAGGGTTCATATTAATGTCTAGCTCTATTTCAACAATATCACATCTGAGGTCATGCTGTTGTGCTTGATAGCAGCAGGCCTTATGCATACTGTTACTTTAATACAACAGATCCACAAAGTCAATTTATTATCAACAGATTATGAATTTTTTCTTGATTAAATCATTCTTTTTTCTAACACATAGCTTTCTATGACTAGCGGAGGTGGCGACAGCTAGTGTAATTAACAGGGGAGAAAGTAGTTTGAAAATTCATTCTAGTATTATATAGCCAAGAGGTGAGGAGAATAAACCTTAAGAGTGGTAGACAGTCATGTGAACCTCTTTTTATATTTCCACTTTCAAATATCAGCTGTGTTAACTTCCGAAAATGATTAAGTAGACAAAGTCCCGTGGACCGTACCGACCTAGTATCACATTCTTGGGCTGACAGTAGTGATTGGTCGTTCATGAACTATTCGTTCTTTTTGAACGAGTCTTTAACATGACTCAAAAGAACGAGTAGTCTCAGAGAGTGATTCGTTCATTTTCTACTGGGTGTGCATGCGCAAATCATCGCAAAAATCTCCATAGGTTATGGACAGGAATCAGAAATGAGTGGAGACTTCTCATGTCTTTTGGTCCAAATCGTTCGTTCTTTTGTCACATGACTCCCATAGATGCTATGCAGTGCGATAGACTCAAAGAATGAACGACTCAGACCAGAAGACTCATGAGAAGAATCGCTCAATTCTGATTCCCGTGTAATGCACTGCATAGCATCTATGAGAGTCACGTGACAAAAGAACGAACGATTCGGACCAGAAGATATGAGAGGTGAGCTACTCATTCTGTTTGTAAGGTCATAATATGTCCTTAGCTGCACTGTAATATTTTCATTACTGGAACTATAGCCAAAATTTGTGTATGTAGATGTGTTGGGGGTCTGTTTATTGAAAATGTAACATTTAATTTTATTTCTGATCAAAAGAATGAATTAAACTAAATGACTCAAAAAAAAAAAGATTTGTTTATTTTGTTGAACGAGATTCAAAGAACTGAGTCATTACAATGATCCAAACTTCCCATCACTAGCTGACAGTTTGTGTATTTAATGGTTATTAGTACACCTGTGACACGGACTGACAGCAAAACATCATAGTGTTGTTATTGTCTATTATCACCACTTGTGAAATGTCTCTCATCCAACCAGAATGCTCGGTCAGAACTAACAATTGTTTATTGTAAAATATTCTTTATGGTCCTTGTATTATAGATATTAGACATACACTAATTTAAATACGTGTAATTGTAACTGTCAGATTTTATTGACTTTTTTACATAGTTAAGTAAAGTTTTATCTGTGCTTTCATTTATGTTGTTTAATCCTGGTTGTTTTATTATTTGTTTTATATAATTGTACAGCACTTTGGTCAACTTCAATAGTTTTTTTTAACTTGCTATAAATAGACAAATTGTTGGTTTGGTAAACTTTTTTGACGCATTTAATTATTTTGTAAAAGTCAGAACTAAAGATGTAACTTGAAATTTTCCAAGTCTTTTGGATCTCAGGCTTTCTTGGTTCCATGATGCAACAACATTTAAGAGAAAGAAAAGACTGGTAGGGAGTGATAGTGTACTGTAAGTGTTAACAAGTTAACCAGGATTTAAAAAAAAATGAATTGTATATTTTTTTGGCACACACATTGCCAGTGTGCAACACACAGAATTATAAGAAGCAAAGCTATATAATGATCCCAGCACCGTTTTGCACAGTCATTCAGTCATGGTCATGCCAGGTGATTACAAGAAGTGACCCATCACTAGCTTAATGTGAAATAGAGCTAACATGTTCTAGCCCGTTCCAGTGATCAGGTTTTACTCCATCACTGGTCCGGTTATTGAACACAGTCATGGTGTAATGAAAATAAACAAAGTTGATCATTAACCGCAAAGTCAATGGAGCATTACAGATTTGAAGCATGAAATGTGGCTCCCTTTTTGCTAAATCATGCTAAATCATGCAGAAAATCATTCATCCAGTTAACTCAGGCTTAGGTCCAGGTTTAACGCTGGTGTCACACATGTATACATTTGTCATGTGTTCCTTGTATGGGAACTGTATGGCTGGTAATCATGACTGTATTTAAATTTTTCATCGTTAACCAGCAATGAAGGCTTATTAAGGAAAAAAAAGTTTCTTATGATGTGGCCATTCTTAATATATTTTAATATATTTAAATATAATATAAAAGCAATTATTATTTACCAAACAGTGAAGTTGAAATATAGAAATATTGTAATTGTACTGTTGCAAAATGATCCAAAAAGAAATAAGTGAAAAATTTATATAAAATACGCTGTCTAGGAGTTTTTATCACTCTTGTAGCCAAGAGTCAATTACCTTGACATACAGTAAAGAAACCTAAAACTCTTATGTTTGAATGAAGGCAAGTGGAAACTTAATTCAGTTATTAATTCAGTTATAGCTTCAGTTACTTGCTACTTAGTACAGGTAACTGTGAGGTGGGATGTAAAAAAAAATATAACAGACAAAAAAATCTTTGTGCATGTTTTCCAAATTTTAACACGCTATTCCTTTGCCCCCTTTCCATTGGCATTCAGCCCTAAAAGCATTAGGAGGAGGGAGGTCAGCTATGGATGTGTACAGTCTGTGGGATTGAGGTCCATGGCATACCATGGCGAACCATGTCTTTATGGATCTCACAAAGCACAGGGAAATTGTCATGCTGCTACAGTACATGTTTGGTCCTCTTAGTTCCAATGAAAGGAAATTGTAACATTAGAGCACTACATCTCATACAGTTGTGTGCTTGTGTCTTTGTGGCAAAAGTTTGATGTAGACCTACAGATGTCAGGTGTCCACATACTTTTAGCTCACTTTTTATGACCCTCAGTCAAATTTCACATGCACATTTACACATGATGGGCAGTTTGAGAATGCTAATTAGACTAATCTGCATGTCTTTGGACTGTGGGAGGAAACCAGAGAACACCCACCAAGCACAAGGAGAACATGCAAACTCCATGCATACAAACCCGACACAGGAATCAAACCCAGGACCTGGAGGTGCAAGGTGACAGGGCTTACCACTAAGCCACAGTGCCACCTCACTATGTGGGTTAGCAAGTGAAAATGAAAATGACTTGTACCTTTAAGAGATTATGTACAGCTTAATTCTGACTCATTCTTATGGCAACATGAATACAGTCAATTGCTCTGATTATGTTTGGGAAATTGTTGTTATAAATTGGATTTGCCTGTTCACTTACCAAAGAAAGAAATCTGATATAATAACTTTTATTTGAATTATGCACACCAATAAGACTGCCATGATGGAGCTTACGGCTCAAAGGCTGGGATCTGTCAGGTAATTATTCAGCTACTTTACTCTGGAAGCATATTCTTAGCTTTTACATACTGCAAGTGAGGTATTGCCAGGTTTCACAACATTGGTCTTCCTAGGACTAACTCTGGACATAATTAAAAAACAAAAATGCTCTTCGAGAAATTTAATCTAATTAGATGAGAATGTTTTATATAATTCCATGACATCTACTGTACATTGTCAATCAGCCATAACAATAACACTCACTCACTCATTGTCTATACCGCTTTATCCTGTATTCAGGGTCGCGGGGGGCCTGGAGCCTATTCCAGGAGATTTAGGGCACGTGGTGGGGTACACCCTGAACAGGGTGCCAATCCATTGCAGGGCACACACATACAGTATACACACTCACACACTCAGTCACACACTACGGGCAATTTGCATGTTTTTGGACTGTGGGAGGAAACCGGAATACCCGGAGGAAACCCACCAAGCACGGGGAGAATAACACTAACACATTAACATTAATTATCACTTATATATCACTTTGTAAACTGGTAACAGGATTATGGGCACCCAAGACTCTTTTATGCCTGTGAGGAGAAAAGGCAAGCCTGTCTGCTGCGATCCCACTAAAAAGCCAAGGATAGCACTACCCCCCCCAAAAAAAATTATGCTGATCAAGATAGAAATGCACCAGGACACCCAGACACCCAGTGCCTGCCAATCATGTTGCCTGGAAGGCAAAGCGCCTAAGGCCTCTAAACTCCCCAGATGCCAAATTGAAATGTACTCAAGTGTACAGTCCAGGTCTCAGGAGGTTAAACAGATCATTGGCTAGTTGTTGGCAGGAAACTCTTAGTGGTCTCTAAAACATGTACTTATCTTCAGATGGCATGATCTTCTATCCATTTAAAAAAGTCCTGTGCTGTAGACGACACATCATTCAGCGTAGCCTAATTGTAGATCTGTAAATATCTGCAATTTACTTGCAGCCTGTAATTATCCACACTTAACAGCAACCTACGTATAACCTGCTACTTATTTGCCTTACATTTAAATTGTAGGCATCAAATAAACTTATTTCGGTCAATAATAATAATAATTCAATACATAGAACCTGCCTTAGTTATCATTCTATACAAATAAATTAATAAAATAATTAGGAAAATAGAATTTAAGCTTTAATATGTTTCCTGTTTGTAGTAATAATTTGAGCTGAATAATTTGATGACACAATGCATGTGTGATTTGAGCATTAAGCTGTAATGACCTACATAGCCACAGGGTGTCATTAATTCTAACCTGGCACACGGGAGTATGGCTCCATGGGTCTGTGCTTCGGCAGAAATACTGTACAGTATATGCCCAAGTTCCCATCTAGTATTTTTTTTATAAATATTGTAAACAAAAACAAATACAATGAAAATGAAACCAGGTTAAATGCAGTGTTCCGTTGTTCTATCGACTTTTGTGAGTTTGCAAGAGCATAAAAAATAACATTAACAATCTCATCAATATGCTGCATAGACTATAGTATTTATTCATTCATTCATTTGTTCATTTATTCATTTATCTTTTATGCTGCTTATCTTGTACAGGGCCACGGGGGCCCTGGAGCCTATCCCAGGAGACTTTTGAGCATGAGGCGGGGCACAAACTGAGCAAGGTGTCAATCCATCGCAGGTCACACACACTCACACACACATTCACACACTACAGACAATTTGGCTTAATCTGCATGTTTTTAGACTGTGGGAGGAAACCAGAGTACCCGAAGGAACCCCACCAAGTACGGGGAGAAGATGCAAATGTGCAGCTTATTTGCATTTTTAGAATGTATTCTAAATTCATTGGACTTGAATGACAGTTATGTCATTTATTTTAAGAACAAATGTCATAATATAGATTGGGCTGCACATGGAGCCACTTAGGCCTGATAACAGCTGCAGATAAAGCACTGTTCAAACCAAACACATTCTTTCCTATTGTATGAGTCATGATGGATTAAGATATTACGCTCTCTCTCTCTCCCTCTCTCTATCTCATGAGTGTTGTGACGGCTTGATGCATTTTTTTTTACATGTTTGGTTGTGGTGAAGCCTGGTAATTAAAATGATGAGACTCACTGACTGGTCAAGACAACTGTAGGTTTATCTCTCTCTCTCTCTCTCTCTCTGGGTCTGTGTGTGTATGTGTGTGTGTGTGTGTGTGTGTGTGTATGTGTGTGTGTGTGTGTGTGTGTGTGTGTTGGGTTGGGTATTTCATGATGTAAGAAAACCATAAACCAGGTATAACGTATCTTATGCAGCAAGATACCTCTGACACTGTAAAAGACAGAGTGCATGAGATAAGAGAACAAGAAATGTTTTCTCATTTATTTCAGTTTAACAAATCCCTAAGAAGACATAATGAACTCAAAAAAGAACCTGTCCTCTTCCAGGCAACAGCAGATATACTGGGTTGTAAGTTATTACAGTATCAAGCACAAGGCGGACAGTATGTAATGTTTTTGATATTATGTGAACTTTCCCATGCCTCTATGCCGATAAAACAACCCCCTCAATGCACATCCTTGTTCCTTATATGGCAGCAGATGAATTTACATGCAAAGAGGTCATGTCCGCTGGAACCCATTTGTCTAATCAGAAAATGCTAACGTGTTTCCTATGTTCTGTCTGTCTCCGGGTCTCTCTATGACTTGTATTGTTTGTCTGATGTATGAGACATACTGAACACAGGGCACCTGCCCAAAAGCTTAAATATGCTCTCTTTGCTAAAAATAACCGGATAACTTCAGACACATCATGCTCGTGTTTATGTTTTTCTGTCTCCCAGTTCAGAACACAGGGTGTGTCAAGACATTCAATTCAATTCAATTTTAATTTTATTTATATAGCGCTTTTAACAATGGTCATTGTCTCAAAGCAGCTTCACAAAAATAAAAATAAAAAATGTTTAGAAAAGACATAATGGACTCATCAAGCAATAATTCTTCTTTTAATTCTTTTAATTCATAAAATATAACACCCATCTACTGTTGGGAGAAGTCTGACCAGAAGTGGTCCTCATGGAAGAACCGCAGACCAAAAGCCATACCTCTGAACTGGAAACAAGGCTAAATGACTCAACTATGCATGAAAACATAGGAACTGGTGTGCAGAAAAATAGCACCAGGTGCTCTGGTGCCAAATATTTGGGTGTAGAAGGAGGCAAGTTGTTTGATGATGGACTGAAAAGTGGTACAATAATGAGGGGGGGCTGCAGAGTCAGGATTAATGCAATACCATCAGGTAGATGTCTGATTGGCCCCAAAAAAAACATACGGCCAATGTCACTAAGAGCTACTATATGTTTAACATAGAGAAGAACATACAGAACATATAGATCTCACTCTCCTCAGCTTCCCTGTCCTTTAAAGCCGACTTTCCAGTTCGGTCTTACTACAAAAAAAAAAAACATTAAATGCTTCCTTCCCTGATCAGTGACTCCTCAATCTAAAAGACGTTGCCTTCTGCTCTTCCGCGTTCTTGGAGCTTTGCCACCATATCTAGCCTCTACTGCATATATCCTGCACGAGTGCAATACCTGCTTGACAGTCGCACTTTTCTGGCATCCCTCACAGAGTCCCGTTGGTTGTTTATCTACTATAAATAGAGGTCTTAGAAGGTTGCTGTGCCTCTGACCCGTCGTCGGCATGATGTTTTCAAAACTAAACTAGAGGTTTACCCATCGCTCCACCCATATACATCTCTGATTTGAGTGAAAGGGAAAGAACAGAATGCACATATATAATATATAATTATGACGTTTATTGACTGTAGTATTGAACAGGGCACTGGTGGCTCAATGGTAGGAGTTTGGCCTGCCATGCAGGTTCAATTCCCAGCCAGTGCCCAAACCCCAGCCACTGGATGTAGTGGCGGTCCCAAGCAGGGATAAAATTGGAGGGTTGCGTCAGGAAGTGTATCCGGCGCAAAACCTGTGCCAAGTTGTGGCGACCCCTTGCCGGGAGCAGCCGAAAGACCAACAACATTGACTGTAGTATTGAACAAATGGTATTCCACAACTACAAACAATGTATTGAAAGATAATAACAACAGACACTGCAATAATAAAATGCTAACGCCTTGGGATAAACAATAGTTTTTCTTTGGCCAGTCAGCATTTATATGTAAAGTTTTTTGATTCGCCTACTCTTGAACATATACAATTGAAGTAGCACAAGGTTTCTTAGTTGATGTCGACAACGTTCTTCAGTCTGATTTGTCTTTTTCCGAAGACCTCAATCATGGCTATCATGTAGCTGACTGAGCCATAACTCTCATTGTTCTGGTGTTACTGATACTTGCAATAATTATAATTAATCTGCAGATGAATTGTAATTCAAGGACCGGCCACTGGCTTAAAATGATCTGTTCTCGAACCGTCTAGTATGATTTTGGAATCAAATGAAGATTATATTATTATGTCACAGTACGACATAAAAGTAGATGATGATGCTGCCTACTGTTCCTTTTGAGGGGGAATGCCTGTGACATGATCGTAGTATAAAATAAAAGTTGATGATGATGTTGTCTACTCTTACATACAGAGAACAACGCCTGTGACATGCCTGTGATGGAACGGTTGCGACGTATTTTTGTGGATAGACAGACAGACAGACAGACGAATTTAAGCTATACGACGTGGCCAATATACTGAAGTGGGTAAAGTTACAATCAAATGTTCTTGGTGCACCTGATAATTCATTCTACATGTAAAGGTAAGATCCCACTTGTATATATTACTGTACATAGAGTAAAGTGGACTAATTATTACGCCATATGATCTTTGTATGTGAATTTTAACAATGCGCTGATTTTATTTGTGCTTGTGCGAAAAGGGCATAGATGTGAACTGATTATATTGTTCCCTTTTATTCTGCTTTTACATGACCAGCAGGTGTTTGTAATTGTTTTTGTTTAGTTTTCTGTCTGAGCTAAATTATGGCTTAATGTAGACTGCAAAGTGATTTCATTACCATATAAACATATCATTAGCTTGAAAACACACATGGAAAAATGTTGATGGATTCTATTTAATTAAAAGTTTTTTACTCTCTCCTTTTTTCATAAGAGACCAGAAGGACTGGAGACTCTTAAACGGAGGTTTGGAGTTCAGGGACATGTCTCCAGAGGTGAACAGTGTATTCATAGAGAGGGGAATGACATTTATTAAGAGACAGTAAGAGGGGACATCTTTTCTCATTTTCACACATGGTTTTGATTTTGCCTTTGCTTCATTGTTCACATTTGATTTTTGTATATCTGTTTTAACCCAATGCCTGACTGTTTATTTAAAGTCAATTTCAGTGATAATCATAGTAAATTCTGTTTACTAAATTTAAAGAGGGTACTGTAAGGTTTTCTGATATGA
Source organism: Clarias laeviceps (assembly GCA_030014305.1). NCBI lineage: Eukaryota > Metazoa > Chordata > Actinopteri > Siluriformes > Clariidae > Clarias > Clarias laeviceps. The sequence continues at coordinate 8,816,459 of JAQMYJ010000040.1, read as the reverse complement.
TGTGAACTTTCCCATGCCTCTATGCCCTTAAAACAACACCCTCATTGCACTTCCTGATTCCTTATATGGTAGGCCTTCCTATAGTACAGTACGTACATGTGTGTTTGTCCCTCTCATGGTCTGGCCAAGAGCATTCATCTTAAACCCAACGCAGTACTAAATATGTTGAAAGAATATTCTATACTGTGGTAATGTCGTGATTGTGCTTTAGATAACAGTGGCAGGTCTCAGGAGGTGCAAGACTGTGTGGTATCCAGTAGACATTAGTCAAAGCATATATATATATCCCCCATCCTCAGGAATTGGCAGGATGTTTGTTGATTATTGAACTCATTTATAATCAGAGAGCTCTGGGCTTTCAGTCTGTGGACAGAAACTCTACAAATCCCAGTTTGTTTACTCTGCTGTCCATCTGCAGCATGTTTGGCTGATGACATTCAGTTTCATGATTCTGGCAAAACCGGAACTGGGTTTGGCCGTGTCCATCACATTCTCCATTCTCAGTCATTTTAAGGACACAGCTGTGAGTGTAAACGTTCAAAATAACTACACATTTACACAGTAATACCTTAAATCAATCTTAATACAATTAACATTCTGTAAGTATTCTGTTTTTTGTTTTGGTGTCTATAACTCCAATTTTTGCACCATTTCAGGTACAAAAGTATTTAGTACACATGTCCAGGATCAAATCTGTTATAGTACAGTAGTTCCAATAAGTGTTCAGGAGCCATGAAGCTATTATATTTGAATAATTAATCACAATATAACAATAATAACAAAATATTATATTTATAATGAGAAATTATTTGGAGGGGGGGGATTTTCTTGCTTAAATTAAAAATGTGTTATGTAATGTCCTCTGCATATCACAACATTTGTTTGTGTGTATAGACATCTGTCTGTCTGTCTGCACTTTAAGAATATGATCTCAACACACTCTTATACATCAACATACAGGTCAGATATGGAATATTAATAGAACTTGAACTAACTAGAATGACTAAAGATAATTTCACACCTTGTAATATAATGAACCACCATTACTTCCTGATGTAAAGCAGTTATGGTTACCACCACTAAGTGGATTATTTTTCCTATAATAGCACATGGCATATGGACATTTTACACACCCACAACACTTTTGCTAATATATTTATTCCAATAACACTGCCCAGGGCATGTTCAACATACTGTAATATAAACTGTAAATGTAAACTTTTTTTTTTTTGAATGAGTATAAATGTATATACAAGTAATATCTAGTATATCTAGTAAGGACAATATAATAAGGACCTATAATAAGGACAGTATAAAGTGTTTGAATGTAAAGTGAACAAATATGTACAAAATATGGCCAATAGTTTTAAGATAAATTATGTATTATAGTTCTCCTTGTGCACAAAAAAAACAGGTGATTTCTCTAATTGCTTCTACTGTAGCATATCTGGCTGAAGAGTTGTGCTAATTAACTGAAAAATGGTTATGTGAGAAGCTTCCGGAGTCAGGGCCTGGGTCATTTCCAGATTCTTGGACAATGGTGAAGAAGGCAGTACATGATCTTTAGGAAGCAATCAAGCAGGAATGATTTGAGCAAGTCACACCAGAGTACTGCGGATGTTATTTTAACTCCACGCCTAACCAGATGCAGCAGGATTGGAAGATAAAAAGGACTTCGTACTGAATATTAATTATGAGCAATTATGTTGCATAAAATAAATTATTCTCATTACCTTGATTATAATTATTTTAAACAAAAATTGAGAAGGCCATTAAAATATAAAATGTTTGTCTCAATACTTTTGTCTGTGAGTCTGAATCCTCTGCATTGTCAAGTAATAAGGCTGCAGAATTGTTAAACTAGAAGAAAACAAAATATGTTGTTTCAGCCGTTATCAGCTTAGAGCATGACCAGGACATACTCCGCTGTACTCGATCATCCTCGATCTGAGTCTAGTGAACTTCCTGGATACAGTGGGAGTGAATATGCAAAGTAAACACAATAATATTCTGTTCTGAAGCGTTCTTATCAGCTTGTCAATGTTCAGTAAGTAACGAACACCAACAATATGTGGCCCAGTCTGTGGAAACCCAGCTTTTTTATTGTTTTCTGCATAAATCTATTTTACATATGATGTTATGTAGAAATCAATGAATCACAAAAAATGACTGGTTTTCACAGACTGGGTCATGTGTGTGGGTGAGAGAGAGAAAGAGAGAGACAGTGAGAGAGAGTGAGAGGTTGTATTTCAACAAGCAAGTAACAAAGTGATGGTTAAACATCATCTCATCCATACCAAATATATACTGTAGGGTCGCGCAGAGCCTGGACCTTTTCCAAGGTTAGGTGAGAATCTAACCTGGACCCTGGTGGTGCAGGGTAACAGTGCTAACTATTAAGCCACCGTGCAGCCATTGATGGCCAAATATTTATTTTATATTGTATGTTTGAATTGGTGCAATGTCCTCCAACTTATCTACTCTCAAAATATTAGTTTCTCCATGTGTTTTTTTTTTCCAGTTGTGTTTTCTAACAATTACTTCATTTAATTTTAGGTTTTAATAAAAGACCAAAATTGTGTTTAAACAAAAACAGTATGATTATATGTCTAGTCTATATATGGAACTACTGTACAATTTGTTTAAAACAGTTAAATAAAATAGACAGGTCACACTGACAAGAGGCAAACCTGGACTGATATCAACAACTCATTCATGCAAATTGAGAGCAAGTATAACATCATGTATGTCTAAGTGTTTTTCTTGCAGGATGTGTGGGTGTTGTGTGCATACATTGGTTGAATTGTTCCTAAGGCTGTGTTTTCTCTTTTCGTATAGTATGTGCTTTAATTTTCTGTTC
>JAQMYJ010000040.1:8771279-8810841 GCA_030014305.1 Clarias laeviceps | reverse complement strand
ATATATATATATATATATATATATATATATATATATAGTTTAGAGCATGGATTTTTACAGATTCCGTACACTCCAACCAATTTGAAATTCCCAGCAGTGAACACTGTATATCCACTCTAATTTATTGGATTGATTTTCAAGATACTCAGAAATAAACAACTGTTTAATGTGTTGTGATGAATACTTACAGGGAATTAATTAGAGTATTTTATTTCTGTGGTCATGTTGAAAAGAATGGGGGGAAAAAAGGGAAGGCTAAGACTGGAAATATGAATTAGTGTTGTGACCTTATTTAATATAACAGTCTACAATGTTCTGGTATGAAAATGTAGGCCAGGAAGAATTAAGAAGAATAAATGGTGAAATTCACTTTTAACTACTTTGAAAAAGAATATTATTGGCCTCGCACCTCCAGTGTCAGGGGTTCCCTCCTTGTGGTGTGGTGCATGTTCTCCCCATGCATAAATTATCCCAATTTGCATTCCCAAATTGCCTGTATGTGTGCCCTACGATGGATTGGTACCCTGTCCAGGTTGTACCCCACCTTGTGCAAAAAGGCTCCTGGTACAGTATATGCTCCAGGCTTCCCATAACCCTGTATAAGATAAGCAGTATAGAAAATGAATGAATGAATGAATGAATGTTCTGGGTGACTTTAGCGTCAATGGTCAACAAAAGCCTGCATGGAAGAAATCTGTTAAACCAGTTCCTCCACAGGATTACTGAAAGAAATCAAAACTGGAAGAGCGACCCATTGTTATTTGTGGATTGGGCTGGCAAGGAAGTGCACTGACCATGACTTCAAGACAAAGTGCTCATATTTCCGTCATTGTGTAAGCTGTGGTTTCTGAATGGAAATGCATGAAACTTAGGGCATATTATTCAGTTATTCCTTTTACAGCATATTATTGAAAAACTTTGCTAAATTATGAACTGCAGTGAAACTAGCATATGTTTATAAAAGTGAGGAAAAATCAATCCCAGTAGAAGTGTGTAATATAAAAAAAACTTAAATGTTTAGGCACTGTGTCTAAAAGCAGCAGCTGTTATGAAGTGGAGGAAAAAGTAGAGTTCCGCTTCAGAATTACACACGACAGCACAAGTGTGCATACACGAGTAACATCTGCGTTCTCTCCTCTTTTTCCAGTCTGACAAGGACACACATTTCTCATACATGGCTAATCCTTAATGGTGCAATAGGTAAAATGTGGGATCTACTACCACAGCATGTTCACAGGGAGAGGTACTGTATGGCAGGTGTTTCATATAATCTAAGTAATCATTAACAAATTGAAACATGTTTGGATATTTAGCAAAGAAAAAGACATAATTGTTGATATGGTGAAGCTTATGGTGTGATGAGTCTCAAGATTAGCAGCACCAAATGTAACTAAAAATGGTAGAAAAAAAGCATGACATAATATTCTGTCTTAAATAAATATTTTTTTATTAAAACAATTTGCTGTGGTAGAGGAGACCTTAAACATTTGTTAGTGCTGATATAGGACAATAATCTATTTTAGATTAGTATCAGTGACTCCACCTGGGAATGGGTCATATCACATTACTCCATCAATTATTATTTTCCTATAAAAACATGCCGCCAAAGGTTTTTATTAGCCTAATTAACTTAACAATGATGACAATATTAAGAGACCATTCAAAAGTAGAGGGTAGGCCTTTCTTTGTGCAATTGGATAAATGACTGAATAACATAAAACATATTAACATATAAAATATACTAAAATCATACTTTTATACCCATTAGAGGATTTAAAATTTTATTACAGCCTGAACAATAAAAAATACATAATAGGTTTTAAGTGAAATAGTATTGGCATTATATTCCACTAGGGGGTGTTGCAGCACTCTTATTCCTGCAGTACTCCCGTCTGCATCCATGTACTTTTTTTTAAGTCAAAATCAATGTCAACTTTATTCTAGATGATATTAAGTAATCCTTTAGTGCTTAATATTGAAAAGACACTGTAGTTTACTTTAATACAATTAAAAGATAAAGAGAGCATATTGGTTGAAACTGAGGATATAATTTATGAAATATGGTTTTAGATACCTTATAAAAAACAGTGATGCTTGACAAAATTATGTGTTTGGTGCAAATGCAACCTTATCTTTACAAAACATGTTTTTAGTTTTAAATCCAAAAAGGTTTCCAGTTTACCCAACTGTGATGTCCATCAAATATCAACCCTAATAACTGCTGTATTTTTTATTATTATTATTATTATTATTATTATACCATGTTACAACTGATTCTGACTGCTCAGAGTTGTTGATTAATTTTCCGTAGCAGTGACAATAGCGCTGGTTGCAAGGTTTATAATGTGCTATGTATAGTTTATTATAAAACAGTTCCTGTGTTTTGCCAGTTTTGCCTTATTATTTTTTTATTTTAAGTAAGAAAAAAGGAGACAGCTGAGGGGTGGGAACTATTGTTTAAATCTTTCTAATATAAGTGAAACAAGAACTTACACTAGTCAGCCATAACATTATGACCATCCACTTAATATTGATTAGGTCTCCACTTGCCAGTAAAACAGTAATGTCCTCTGTTTCTGATAACTTTCTATTGAACTAGCATTAACCTTTTCCTTCGCTCCCCATGTGCATGAGTGAGCCTGACCCTGACACCATCTCACTGGTTTTCGTTTCTTGGATCACTTTTGGTATGTCCTGGCCACTACATCCTGGCAACATCCCACAAGAGCTACAGGTTTGGTGTTGCTCTGACCCAGTTGTCTAGCCATTACAATTTGGCCCTTCTAACAGTAGCTACATTTTCTATATCTTGTTACAATGGCAGGTGGAAATGGGTGAGATACAGTATACTACGAAGCAAGCAAAACTTTGATGTTCTGGAATCAGAAAAAATAGGCAAACATAAAGATTTGAGTGACTAGAGAACTGGGTCAGAGAAGCTCCAAAACTGCAGCTCTTGTGGGATGTTCCCAGACTGCAGTGGTCAGGACATACCAAAAGGGATCCAAGAAAGGTAAACTTGTGAACTGGTGACAGGGTCATGGATGGCCAAGGTTCACTCATGTACATGGGGAGTGAAGGTTGGCAGATTCAGTCCGATCCAAGTGTAGATCAATTTGATAAAAAGGTTAATACTGGTTGTGATAGAAAGGTGTCAGAGCACATATTGTACCATAGGTCATTACTGTTATTGTGTCAAAAGGAGTGGGCCTACTCGATATAAGACAGGTGGTTATGATATTATGGCTGATCAGTGTATTTTCTCTCGTTCTCGTGGACATTTCATGACATTACAAAATGTAACAAGTAAAAAATGAATATTACTTCTGTGGTAGTTTATATCAGGACACTTGGACCATGCTGGAATTGGAAAATAAACAGTGCTGTGGTGGTAACGTGACTCCGCCGCAACACACTATTCTGTCGCTGATCGTTTTTCTATAAGAGCACTCCCCATTGTGTTTCACTCTTTACTCAACACTTAGACACGAAGGTTTTCCTGTGACCATCAGCAGCATCAGTCAAAGTGAAACAGAGAGAGAGAGAGAAGGGGGAGGATATCTGAGGGTGGTTGTAGTGCTGTATTGGTGTTTCCTCCACCCTCCACCCTCCAGCGGCAGCATCTGTAGGGCGCTCGCTCGAAGCTCACGGTGCTCGTCCATGCACACTACAGATCAGACACAGCACCGGCTCTCATCTCATCGGGATTTTCTACTCTAAGCCACTTGAATTCGTTCAGGTGAGTCAAGTCAAATGTTGTTTTTCTGTGTTTTAATTATCACCAATTATTTATATTCAATCATTTTCTCCTATTCTGTAGTTTATCTAGATAAAAGCTCGTCTAAATTCTTTGAAGTTATTCGGCTGCGTTCAATTCCCTGGTGTATCAGGGGACGTTAAGAAAATTCTGCGAACCCTTGCTGGGAAGGATAAAACGTGTGCCAAAATATGTGGACAGACACACAGGGCTGATTTTTTCTTTTACTTTTTTTTCAGTCTGGTATCAATTGTCCACAATTGCCCAGTGATTTTTTTTTGGAGCAACCATTCATGAACTAGTGTGTCTTTAAAGTTGAAGCAAATTTTCAGGGTTGAATAAATGAATAAATGAATAACTGAATCAACTCGACACTGCGGGTATTTGTTTAATGCTGGACATTTTGCAGGGTGTAATTGATTTCACAGCGCTGTGTCTGTCTCTGTCTCTCTTGCCAAACTAGTCCAGAACTAGCAGTCTATTTTTACTGCACTGCCATTAAGGTCTTGCACTCACTCTCGCGTGCGCTCGCGTTTTAACACTCACACCACGTCTGGACAATAGACTTTCAATGAGACCTTTTTGCGTGTGCGTGTGCGCGCGCGCGGGCGGGCGCGCATGTATACTATACAGTAGGCTAGCTGTGTCCGCTCGCTTGCGCGTGCATTTGTTTGTGTGAAGGTGACACTGTGACGTCACCTGCCGTATGTAAGCCGACACACTCTGGCCGTTGGCTTCCCGTGGATGAATGAATGAATAAATAAATAAATGCTTGCACGCGAATAACGCGATGAGGCTCGCGGCGGTGTGCGCGGTGCTCGCGGCGCTCGCGTGCTGGCTCGGCGCGGACCTGTTCTCACTGCTCAGTGCGTTTGTTGCAGACGCGCTGCTCGGATCTGCCATGCCGGAAGCGGAGGGATCAGGCCAGACTCCGCAGGGTGTCCCTTACAGCGAACTGCCGCACATCGTCAACGCTGACGGTCAGCACCTGTTCTGCCGATACTGGGAACCTGAAGGACCGGCGAAGTGAGTGACGCACAGCACAGTGTTGTGATAGCTAGCTATAAAACACATCCACTAGAAACTCCTGGGACAGGGGGCTGCGCGTGCACCATCTACCTAACACCATAAACAGAATAGTGCACTCTCAGAAATACATGTATTAACACCAAGATGGTTGAATTAACACCATGCACTAGATATTTCCAACAAGAAACAACAACAATTTAGATATTTCCAACAAGAAATAAATGATTAAAAAAAAAGTGAAATAACACTCTGGGTGTTACGTAATTAAACACTGGTGGTTAGCACAGTCGCCTTGCACCTCCAGGGTCCGGGTTCAATTCCCACCTCTGTGTCTGTGTGCATGGAGTTTGCATGTTGTCATGGTGGGTTTTATCTATTTCTTCCATACCCAAATTGCCCATAGTGTGTGAATGTGTGTGTGTGTGTGTGTGTCTGTGTGTGTGTATGTGCCCTACGAAGGATTGGCACCCCATCCACGGTATACCCCGCTCGTGCCCTAAGTTTCCTATATACAGCATAAAGCGGCATAGACGATGAGTGGGTGAGTGAATGAGGTAGCTCTGTACAAAACTGTTCTTGATGTTGCAGTGCAAGTTTGTTTCTTTTTTTGGCTCTGTATCTTTCACACACCCCACACACCTAGCTTAAAAGTCTTAATGGATTTATCATAAGTAGGTCTAGAATGAAGTTTGCCAAAGTTTTACCTCCGTGAAGAACCTAAAAATACTAGATTTGTCTTTTCTCATCCATGCATTTTAACAGGCTCAGTGTCTCAAATATCGGCCTGATATTTCTGATCATTATCCAAGTGCATTATGTGTATTCTATACCTGCTAGGTTTCCTCCATTAGATGCTAATCCAGATACACTGGATATTATCTACTACATTGTCAGACACAGCAGTAAAACAACAAAACTCTGCACAATAAAATTCTGCACAGTACACTGTTTGCCAGTGAATAACGTTTGGATGCTGTCAGTTAGCTGACAGAATGCTGTTCTGTCCCTACAATCAGAAAAAGTTAAGCATTATATTACTCTAAATGAACCTCTTAGGCAGGTTTTGGGTGGCATCCGCTGTGACGGCCCTTAAAAAGAAAGAAAGAAAAGTAGATTAGTAGCAGCCAGTAGTATTTGGTGCTTAATAGCAATTTGTTATATTTACAGTACATATAAAGTGAATTACACAGTGCTCTCCACCACATCACAAATCATCAATTAAGGGAATGTGGTGTATATACAGTAAGCTCTACCAACAATCTGCGTTTTGGGGCAGCCAGAGACTAATTAGCAATTTACATGCACACTAAAACAATATTAAATCAACAACACTATAGTCACCATAGTCAATTAACAGCCTACCTTACCAACATGAAATAAAGTCAAGACAGAAGGAAAACCTTAAAGCACGCGGTGGAGATTGAAACAGACTAAGGAAATTTTCAGTAATTTCATGCTTATCCATGATCCTTTGAACACATTGGACAGGGGTGCTGTCTCCCTCCATAGTCATAATTTACAGGCGGGGTCATGATAAAGTGGCAAGCACAGAACAACATTCCCCTCAGAGAGAGACTTGGTTTTGTCCAACCCATGCTATGCTCTGAGCAGTAACAGCAAGCGCGTAAACATTATAAAGAGCAAGAGCTAAAGACCAACCAACTACTTTAAGTAAAAAAAATAAATAAAAATAAAAACGCAGAATTTCTTCCCAACAGGATGTTTACTATTACTAATAAAACATTGTAAAATACTAATAAATTGGAACACCAGTCTGATACATTACAAATTTAATGCATTTATAAAACACATTAATTTTAATGGAGGTAGCATGTCCTTAGATACCCCCTAAATGGGTGTACTGTAGATCTCAACCCCACCAAAGTTGAACCCAAAGTTACACCCTTGGACCACTCATATCAGGATAGAAATGTTTCATGAGCCAGGACTTTGTATTCATTTGCTGTGACAACGTTCTCTAAGGGATAACCCTGAACTGCAAAAATGATCAAATACTATTCATTCACAACCTGTTTTTTTTATATAGATACAGTACATGACTCCTATGTGTGCATTTTTATTATGATAGCACTTTATTGATGAGAGAGATCAGAGGAGAATCACCAGACTAGTTTGAAATGACAGGAATGCGATGGTGCATAAAGTAACCACTATTTACAGCAGTTACACAATCATACGATTTAGCATCTCAGCTGTAACAGTAAAAAGATAAAAAACAAGAATCTGTTCCAAAAACAGGAATCTGAGGCAACAGCGGGGACAGGCTTACCGAAACTGAATAGTTGAACAGTTTCCATCCTTTAACTGCGTTGCTCCTGATTCAACTGAGCCATTTTATCGGCTGATTACATCACTGCATGAATGAGCAGGGTTACAGGAATTCCTGCTAAGTAGCTGGAAGGTGTATGACATCCTGTAAATGTGTAGATATTTTATATATAGATATGTACATATTGAAATAGTATGTGGTAATACATGATTATATCCTGTGATATATTTTGTTACCTACAGTATAAGGAGCAACGATTAATAGCGTTCCTGTTCCATATTGTTTCACTAGAGAGGTTGATTGGGTTTTTCTTTTTTTTTTTTTCTTCCAGTCAATTTTGGATGAGTTGTTTGGATCATTGTTGTATTATGGTGCCAGGAGAAAGTATGTGCCAGAACTCACTGGTTATCTGGGATAGCTGTGCATTGTGATGCTTAGTCAGGGCTGCCAGATTGAATGGACAGTTTCCAGCTCACTACAAACCAGGCCTGAAATGTTCCATCGCCAAATTCTATGTCAAAGGCAGTTTTTCCTTGCTTAGGACAATTAAAATAATCAAATTGGAAGGAAAAGCACATCGTTGTACTCATGTGATTCTCTTTACTCTAGAGGATCAGCCAAGCCCGAGGAAGGAAATTGATTATTATTTTTTCTGGATAATTTATTTAAACAACCAAATCTAGAACAACTTGATTGCTTATATGATATCTTCAGATATCTGAAATAGACTTGTTTATAACGCAGCATGTTTATTTAAAAAAAAAAAAAAAAGATTTTATTCGGCGGTTAGTGCCGAGGTGGTTGTGTAAAATAGTTTTTCTAGACACTTTAGTGAACTTTTCTCAAAATAGGATCTGTTCAAAACCATATGCTTTTCAATCTTGTGACACCTCTGCACAGCATGAGATATGTGCACACACAAACACATGTTAATCTCAGTACTGAAACCCACACTCACGAGAAACTTCAAGTTAAAGTTCCCATTGCTGTGTGTGTGTGTGTGTGTGTGAGAGAGAGAGAGAGACCATGGAATAACCCACAGACCCCTAATTATAGTCTCTATCAAACCCATCAAAGGTCACACGTACACTCCAACTCAAACCGCGTGTTCGTGTGTGTGTGTGAGTCACCTGTGCATTTTTTTACTGTCCCTGTAGACTGTTGTAGTACTTCCCCTTTTGAGCACATGCACTCATACTTGAGCAACACTTTGAGTTGGCGTTTATGTGTGACACGAAGTGTGTATGCGTGACACTCTCTGCCGTAACTTCATTATTACATTCACATCGCGCTTGCAGGTTAATCTGGAGCTCCCACGGGCAGCACCAAATGTGTGTGCATGGGTGTTTGTGAGTGTGGATGGGTGTGTGTGTGGGTATGGGTGTAAATGTGATCATGTCTAATGCCTGCACTAACTCTTTCCTGCTGTTTCCGCGGCAACTATTCAGCCTCCTGTCTCTGTGGCACAACCCCGAGGATGTGCTGTAACCTTAGTAACCACCTCACCCTACCTTTGTCAGGCTAATTTAATGACTTATGCTAGTGACCGTAGGTCACTGTCACCGCTGACCACATGTGTGTACGTGTGTGTGCGCGCATGCATTTTTGCGATAATCTAGCTAAGATGTGTTTGTTTTGGAAACAATTCAACTTCTCAGGCTCAAGTTTTAATGGGCTAATGGTCACTTGCATGCATGCATGTGCCACACGTCTCACACGTCTCAAGACGATCTAAAGAGCAGAGATTAGTGTACACACAGTATTGTAGATTACACAGCTCAGAGGGTTAGGTGCATGTGGAACCTGTAGGTCCAGTTCAGGTATTTCTGTATAAACACCTGTTTCATTTACTTCACACATACTCGTACACAGATGAGCAAGAAGTAAGTCTACGCTCAGAGTTTTGTGATAAAATGCATGCACCAAAACTTTTTTCAGCAAGTAAGGTTTAGCTATTAATGCATTATAAATACTTTGTTGAATTTGCATAGAGTGACAAATTGACCAGGTTGTGACTCTGTTGATGTCTTAACCGTTTTTTTTTTTTTTATATCACCTCGAGTGTAATATTGCTTTTATATAACAGTTCCACAAACATCATTTATTATTAACATATTATGGTTGATTTTTTAATTGAACTAATTCAACTAATTGCAACTAGCAGAGCTGGTGGCCGACAGTTAGCGACCAACAATTAGTGTAATTAACAGGGGTCAACAGATTTAAATTCTTACAGGTACTATGTAGCCACAAAAGTGAGTAGAATAAACCATGAAGGTGGTGGACAGTCCTGTAAATCTCCTAAGTTGCTCTTTATATTTCCACTTATTCCCCTTTAGGATATCCTAACGTAAATAACTTTTCCAGGGTTGGATCCCAAATAGCGTAAAATAGAAAGCTTGTGCTCTATGTAGGATGTAGAATCCCTCATTCCAAATACCAAGTAGTGCCCATTATCAGGGGCTACCGATTATTAGTTCACCGGTGAAGCGGAGTGATACATACAGTATAGTTAAACGTCCCAGTGCTGTTGTATTCTATATCAGCACTCATGGAATGCTCCTTGTCCAATCAAATTGCTGTGACAAGACTGTTGTATAAAATTCGTTTAACAGTAGAAAGGAGTGGTTTGCTGGCACAGTCCCCCCTTAGATTGACCGACAATCCAGCCTTTTTGAAAATCAATTATAATCAATAAAATTTCATTATTTTTACTTTTCATTTCTCGACATGTTTAAACTTGGGTATATTCAGATCTGTTTTCCTGTAGCTGTGATATGTTCAAGTGTGTTTGAAAGTGGTCCCTGAGCCCAAGGTCGCTCCTGCTAGAGATCAGAGGTGCCTCTTTCTAGGAAAAAGGAGTGTATGTGTGTGCGTGCATGTGTTTGTGTGTGTGTGTGTGTGTGTGTGTGTGTGTGTGATTATTGGTTAGGAGTCCCAGGGTTCTGCCGCTTATGAGTGCTAGAAATTAATTTATGTGTGATCTCTGTGCACTGCCGGCACCACAGTGGTAACTAAAACCTATGTGTCATTTTTTTATTAACGCTCAGAGCTGAAACTAATGATAGACAGTATAGTCAGCTGGAATTATTGGCACCCCTTAAGAGAAATAATATATCAAATAAAAATGACTAATCCATTATTCATACTGTTTATACTGTGTAGTGTCACAGGGGGCCTGGAGCCTATCCCAGTGAGCTCAGGGCACAAGGCGGGGGACATATCAAATGGGGTGCCAAGTCATTAAAGGACAAAAGGACACACACACACACACACACACACACACACCTAATTATCCACTATGGGCAAGTTCCGGCTGCACTGCATTCTTAGACTTTTAGGTAAACCAGAGTACCTGGAGGGAACACATCAAACCTGGGAAGAACATGCAAACTCCATGCATACAGGCCAAAGGAAAAAATTGAACCACCAACCTTGGAAGTATGAGGCCACAGTACTAGCCACTGAGACACTATGCCATCAAAATTGCGACTCACAAATGAAGTTATAAACAGAATATTCACATAGACTCAATTCAATACATTTTGCTTCCTCCGAAAAATATTTTAATCTAATACTATTTCTGTTCATTTCGTATTTAGAATTTTTCTTTTTCTTTTTTTTTTCATCAAAAATGTTGACGCCTCCAATCCGAAACGGAAAAGTCTTACTGGAAAAAAAAAGAAATTTTCTTGTCATTATTTTTAGTCTCCAGGACCACTTGTTCTTTTTTTTTTTCCCAGTGATAAAGGCCAGCTCATAAAACCTGTTCTCAAACATCAATGTATTAAAAACCCAAAGCACTTTCTACACAAAAGCAACAGATGGTTGTTTGATTCATGTAAAAAAAAAATAATAATAATAATTTCAGGTTTTAGGTCTACATGGTGCTCGTGATTTATTTTCCAGAGTGTTACTTTGGGGAGAAAAGTACATTAGACTGCGAGCCTTGAAGCTGAAAAAAAGAAAGCATTAAGATTTTATTCATGACTTGACAGCGTGGGATGTCGAAAAAAAAAAACATCTATTTGGGTCAGTGAAACTGGTGAATGCTTAGATTTCAAGCTGTATTTGGTTTGTATGTCCCATTTTCTCATGAAGAGATATGAAATTGCAAGCAATTCAGACTGAGGCTGTTTCAGTGTGCCGAGCGCTCAGACACCTGCTCCGGGTCTTATACGGTAAGAGGCGATGTGAAAAAAATTTCCTGCCCATTTCTGACAGTGTCACACGGAGCCCAAGACGAAGGATATGGGTAAAAGTTTACCAGGCATGAGACATGCTGTTAGACTGGCAATGATTGACAGATGGTCCAATAGATACGTAGGACAGTGAACTCGTGAAATGGCACAAAAACAAGAGTTTGAGTTTAAAAAAAATAAATAACTGGGCGCATGAACGTTTGCCCTTATAGTTAACATGAGTGTATAATAATGATACTGTATTACAGAATATACAGTGACCTAGCACACATAAAGGATTTCTTTATGCTCTCTGATGCAGTGCTTATTATGAAATATTTCATTACTCAGAATGGGAGAGAGAGAGAGAGATGGAATGTTAATCCAGCTTCATTAGCTCTGAACTCTGTCCTACTTTCCTCTCATTATCTTGCTTTTTTCATACTTTCTTTCTGTCTCTCTTCCTCTCTCCTCCATCCTTAAACCTAATGAAGAGGGTCTTTGTGAGAAGATGCTATTCTCAGACCACAGCCGTTTATAAGTGTGAATAGTTTCTACTCAACTGTGGTGTGTGTGTGTGTGTGTCCGCAGTATGCCCCTAAGGGGTGTAGATTGCCATCTGCAATGCTTAATATGTTCTTTATGACTGCCTAAAAAAAAGAGAGATGCTTTACACACCATGCATTCTGACACTCAGATGTGCAAGATGGGCAGAAAATGCAGAAGCAAGCACTGATTTTTCAAAACTGCCATGCAATTAAGTCAATTTGCACAGCACAGCATGTTCACTGACGTTTAGTTTAACCAAAGAAATGAGATTTTTGCCTCATTATCTCACAGCGGAGCCATTACCAATTCCCATCCTCTCTAATGTGTGCTAGTTACACAATCTGGGAGGGAAGAAAATGCTAAAACACACTACAACTTCTTGTCAACCATTTTTTTTGGTTTGTTTTTTTCATGGGTCATTTTATAGAGCGGCTTAAGAAATGCTTAAAGGAAAGCGTGAATTGCTCTACCCCGTCCAAATTCTTTGCGAGAAGCCTGAGATTGGCTAGCATCATTTAGATTAACGTAGGAGACACAGTGAACCCTGAGGGATCTCGCTCTGTAGTAACAGCCAATTACTGTGCACTTAAGAAAACAGTTTTACAAAGCTGAAGCGTGTGTTATAGCATGTCTAAACCAGTGGCACTTATGCAGACAAGTGATGTCAGATGAATAAAGAAGACATGTGATTAGCCTAGATAGGGTTAGCTGTCTAAAGCAAGCTTGGTATTTAAAATGTATTATTATTATTATTATTATTATTATTATAATAATAATTATTATTATTATTACAATTTTCAAGTGTAATTAGTCCACTATGTGCCATTACCCTTTGTTACTACTAAATCTAAGGGTGCTTTCACTCTATGGACTCAAGCACAGATCAAAGTACAATTCATCCCAAAGTCAGGGTAAGTATGTTTGAGCAGCGTGAACACTCTGTACTGTCCCTGGTGGCATGGATTAGATTAGTGTCCTGTGCTCAGATCCATTTGCAAAGGTGGTCTTAAATATATTGTGTCAAGGTTCGAATGAGATATGAAAGCTAACTGTAAACAAGGAAGTGGACTCCTATTTAGAATGTGACATCACTAACACCACATGTCACCTCCGAAATCCTTGCACAGTACCAGTCAAACGTTTGGACACACCTTCTTGTTCAATGTTTCTCGTTTTGTCTTGTACAATTTAGAACAATACTAGGGATCGTTCATAAAACTATGAATTAACACTTATTGGATTAGGTAATTGAATAACAGCAACAACAATCAATTGTTATTTTAAGATACAAAAGGAAGCTGTTCTGGACCAGTTTTTGCAAGAGCGGTATTGTCATTAGGTAGCACCCGGTATGGTATCAGGGCCGTTCTTGCAAGAGCAGTATTGTCATGTGCATTTGCAAAACCCATCAAGCACCATGATGAAAATGGCTCCAAGATAGCTGCGCACTTCGTGCGAACATTACAGTAGGTAGCACCTGGTATGGTATCAGGGCAAAGACAAAGTGCTCGCCAAGAATAAAGACAAAGGCCAAGGTCTACATAAGAAGCTGGTGACTTAGAGAGAGAAAGAGCGTCATGCAGTGCTATTGGATGCCTAAAAAGTCAAAAGACACAAAAAAAATCAGACATAAGCCCTCAGAAAGGGTTGACTCGTCCAGAGAGGATGAGAGTTGATTTTTAGTTTTCAGGGCCCCGTCTGGTCTCAAGGAGGAGACCTTTTCTTTTCCCTAATTAATAAAGCCAGGCTATCTTTGAATGGAAAGGTCTTCTCATGTCTGTCGTAAGCACTCTCACATTGTCCTATTTCACTGACCTCCACAGAACATCCTAATGTTATCCTCTACAAGGCCACTGCTGATAAAGTAGAAATGCAGGTGAGATGGGCCTTTTCACATTTTACCCAAAATACTGATAATAGTAGATAGACATATTGTAAAGATTGACTTCCTTGTAGGCCTCTTCTTTTTTAGGTTTATCGGGGAAACACAAACCAACGAAGTGCATAATACAGCTCCTGTATCAGCGTATGTACTGTAGATATGTAAGTGTACTCGGGTACAAAACAACATTAATGTGAGAGCTGGCCAGCAGGGGAGTCAGGGAGGGGCACGATATGAAGCAAATGTATTTGAAATAAAAGTGACACATGACTGTACTGGAAAATTAAACATTGACATGACAGGTGTGTATCATTTCAGTTATTTGATTTTGTACAGGAAAGTAAATATAAAGTGTATAATCAGATTAGAGTGCTTAGAATCAGACAAATATTTTAGTCTTATATACATAAAACTGCTGCCAGGATGTTCCTTACACGACTTATTACAGGATCTTATTACAATATAATATTTATGTTTAATAAAGTCTAGTCTTACTTTAAAGGAACGGAAAAAAAAAACAAAGCTGCGAATTTGATCTTGGTGTGGTAGACATTTTAGAACGACATTTTTTCGTTCTCACACACACCTCCTACTAGCGAGCTCCTTTGTTTGGCTATGTTGCAAATCAGGTACCTATAAAACCTGCTTGTTTATTACAGATCTAGTTAGACTGCAGCGCACCAAACAGAGAATGCAGAGAATTCTCATAGAATGCGCAGACTCTCCGTAATGCACATGCAAGAATACCAATCACCCTCATACATATCCACACTGTGTGTGTGTGTGTAGTTTAGTAGGTCAGAATCGGATTAGAAAGCCTGAGTCGCTGCAGAATGGTGAAAACCACAAAACAGAGTGGGCAAGGAGGACAGAGGGTGCTCTGTTTATGTGTGTGTGTGTGTGTGTGTGTGTGTGTCTGTTCCTCTGAAGAGACAGTCCTAAACTATATCTAAAAGAAGCAATTCCCAGTTTTTTGAGTAGAATAGAGAGAGTGGGCACAGAACAGAAAGCAAAACAAAGTATGAAAGTGTGTGTGTGTGTGTGTGCGAGAGATAGAGAGAGTGAGAACGTGTGTGAGCGCCAGATCTGATACAGAACAGACGGCTGGACAAACACCCATGTTTGGTAGAGAATCTTTTTTGTCAGGATGCCATTAGGCACCCGAATCGGAGTTCATAACGACTGAGACGACCCACTTAATTAGTCTGTATGCGAGTAAATGTTAGTAAATATTAGTAAATGTTTTTCTTTCATAGAACGTTAGATTTTAAGTTAATGTGCCATTACTAAACAGTATGTTAGTGCACTGGCCCCAACGTTTGTCCGCGAGCATTGCATTAGCGAAAGTGTCTGTATAGTTTTTTTTGGCTGTAGGTAGAGTGTGTTTACAATACATACAGATGATAAATTAATGGAAAAAAACTCAATGGCTTTGTAATACTATGCGCGGAATCTACTTCCTTTTGCCGCCCCGGTTCGAGGTCACTTTGTCCCCTACCTGCAAATCAATAGAAAGTTCCCAGCTTTATCCTCTGAAGTGAGTGGTCTCTTCCAGGACAACCCCCACCCCACATACAAGACAAGGGCTCACTGAAGGATTGATGAGTTGGAAAATTATATCTCTGCAGCCACTCGTTCTTTACTCTATTCTCCCGAGACGCGGACTCTCCTGTTGTGTATGTTACAATTGCTCCTCACTCTTTATAAGCGGCACAGTGATTAGCACTGTGGCCTCGCACCTCCAGGGTCAAGGGTTCGAGTCCCGGGTCTGTGTGCGTAGAGTTTGTTTGTTTTCCCCTTTTCCACCCACAGTTCAAAGACATGCAGATTAGGCTAACTGGTGTTTCCAAGTTGCCCGTTGTGTGAGTGAGTGTCTATGTGCTTGTGTGCCGTGCACAACATATTCCCCAATGTTGAATTAACATATCAGTCCAATGTGACTCAAATAAACTCTGAAAGTGTTTTTCTTTGTATGGCACCCCATCCAGCATGTACCGCGCTTTGTGCCCTGAGTCGCTGGAATACAGTAGATTCGAGGCCCCCTGTGAGCCTGTACGGTGAGAAAATATCATATCCTCCTGTGTCTCAAGATAAAATGCTATAAAATGTCGTAGTTAATCAAGGGGTAAGAGGTATTGCTGTGCCATCATGTGACAAATACTCTCTTACCAGGAGAGATGCCGGTAGTTTCAGTGACAGTTTCTTACAGGGTCGGGAGGACCTTGCTAAGGGGCCCAACAGAGGCAGCTCAGTAGCACTGAAGCTAGAACTGGGGACCTTCTGATCAGCAGTCCAACACCTCAACCCTCGAGCCACTCCGCCTCTATATATTTAACCAAAACAAAAAGATTTTTTTCCCTTTTTTGTTTCCTTAACTACCTGGTGCTCGCCCTATCATCTGGAGATCGCTGATTTGATTCCAGGGTGATGCTGTAGCCTCTCGCAGCCGAGGGTCTAGAGAGAGCAAATTGCCGAGCTCTCTCAGAGGGGTGGGATGGGGGACACTTAATACTCTCGCGTTAATTACGGCACTACGGCCAGTCAAGGGCGTCTGTGAGCTTGCGTAAGCGGAAGAAGCGGATAGCGCTGTGTGTTACGCCGCCCCCAACGGTGCCTGAGAGAACAGTTCGAAAAGATATGGTCGGATGGCGTCACGTGGTCCTCCGGTTGTAGGAGGCCCCTAGTGACGTGGAGGAATTGGACACGACTAAATTAGGGAGAAAATCGGGGGAAAATATAAATAAAAAAATATATAATTTCTGACTGAAAATGGCATGAAAAATTGCCATAAGCCGAAATAATTCTAACAAACCTTGTGTTTTCTGGTCGCTGTGGAGCAATCGGAGCAGCGTAACACACTGAAGAAAGGCTTTCTATCCACTTCTGCATGCACGAGCTCACAGATGCCCGGAATTGAACAGTACTACCGTAATTAACATAGAGATTGTGTATGCCACCTATCCGCCAATTTCGGCTACTGAAGGGTGTGGACTCACACTAATGCTCTTCTGATGAATGCTTGTCTGTTGCGCGAATCAAGAGCAGAATGACAAACACAATTTTCTAAATTGTAACTTTTGGGTTAACTAGATTTTAAATGCTTGTAGTAAAACATTTCGCATTCCACTACACATCTATAACATGGTTATGCCAGTCTTCTGCAGTTTTGTAAAACTTAAGTGTTGCCTGTTATTAACTGCAGAATGTTTCTGTGTATCAGGGCGCTGGTGTTTGTGGTACACGGGGCTGGAGAGCACTGCAGCCTGTACGACGACGTCGCTAACATCCTGACCCAACACTCCTTGTATGTGTTCGCCCATGACCATGGTGAGTGACATCCTGCCAACCAGCCAAAAATGATCGCATGCACACATTTATAGAACGGCTTAATCCTAATATTTTTTTCCCCCTACAGTTAGCGTGTATGGAAGTAGAGCTCTATTATGAGTGTGAATCACTTGAGCGGGCAGAGTATTGAAGAAAGAGGAGCAAATCACACAGCTGTATTTGATTGATTATATGCTGTTCTGCACTTGACGTGCTGTCATGACTCATGTCTTAGAGATATGCTGCCAATGCATGCACACACATACACACACACTCATAAACACACAGTCAAAAACACAAATTCACAGCTATACAAAACTGAATCAATGTGAAGTGTCAGAAGAGTAGAAAGAGAAAGGGGGAGAGGACAATAAAACAGAGAGGACAAGGGAGAAAACAAGAGAGTGTAGGGATGAAAGATGAAAAGGGAAAGAGGGGGTGAAGCATATCGAGGGAAAATATCAAGCGTACGTGCCCAGAATATTTTAAATGTCACTTGATGTTGGAGTGCCATGGTAACTAATGATTCACACAACAAAACCACGTTCCAAGATAGAGGTGTGTGTTTGTGTGTGTGTGTGTGTGTGTGTGTGTGTCGGAGAGAGAAAGAGAGAGAGACATTGCTGGAACATGGTGTGTCGGGTCCCTCTCTACGTAGACACCTTTATGGAAAATCATAGGAGGTTCCATTAGACTAGCAATTTTTCTCTGAGTAGGTTTCACTTCACCCTCTCTTACACTTCCACCCTCTTTTCTTCTCTCTCATTGTTCATTTCGGCGTCTGTTCCTTCGCTTCTTCTCAGTTATATTATTAACGTGTGGGTGTTTGTCACAGCCGAGAGAAATTTTTTTTCATCCTCTTAATTTCACTAAATTCCCCCCAACAATTTTTTGCGATTAACGGTCTCCCTTTCCTTTGTTCTCGCAGTGGGCCATGGACAGAGCGAAGGGGAGAGGATGAATATTAAAAACTTCCAGATCTACATCAGAGACTGTCTGCAGCACGTCGACCAGATAAGAGCACGCTACCCCAACCTGCCCATCTTCATTCTCGGCCACTCGATGGTGAGATACACGTAGCACACCTAGCCACCTGCATTTTTTGTTAAAAGATCTTGACTTGTGTTCGTGATGCCCTTGGTGATATGATATATGTATATGTTCTTCATGTTCATTCGGCTCCTATTAAGCATAAGGTGGATTGACTCTGAATTTCTTAAAGGCATGTGTAGATCCTGTAATAAAAGACATCCCATCCAGGGTGAATTCCTACTGTGTATCCAGTGTTTCCAAGCTCAACCATGTCCCATTTTAAGATCTTAAGTCTGAAATATACACTAAACACCCATAACATTGTGACCATTCGTTTAAAATTGAGGTCCCCTCTTCGCCACCAGGACAGTAATGATCTGTGTGATCCGACACCTTTCTATTGGAATTAGATCGAACTACACGGGCCAGACTTTGCTCCCCATGTGCATCAGTGAGCCTTGTCCACCCATGACCCTTCCTTGGATCATTTTTGGTATGTCCGGAAAACCACTGAACTGGCGACAGGGTCATGGGCGGCCAAGGCTGGCTGATGCACATGGGGAGCAAAGTCTGGCCCGTGTAGTTCGATCTAATTCCAATAGAAAGGTGTCGGTTCACACAGATCATTACTGTCCTGGTGGAAGGCTTTTCCCTGTAGTCCGATCCAATAGAAGATTCACTGTAGCTTAAATTGATGATAAGGTTAATTCTGGTCGTGATAGAAACGTGTCAGAACACACAATGCAAAAGTGTCAAAAGTAGGACCTACTCAATATTAGTCAAATGGTCATAATGTTATGGGTGATCGTGTATGTTTCAGTTCAATCGTCAGCACGTCTGTTTCTTTTACACCTTAATATGGCGAAAACCTTCATCTAAAATATGCTTTAATACCCTATATTATTCTGTACAATAAGCTTTATTTTATATGTACAACATACACATACTATATACAATTATTTAGCAATAAAAGGCAGGCCAAAGAGAAAACAAACACATAAGAGCTCAGCACAAACTGCCTTCATAATGTATAATGGGACTCCCTTCTGACAGTCTCCTGTTTTATCCAACTACTCTGCTTTTTCACACTGGCATTTTGTGTTTATGAATATGAATTAGTCTTTGTGTCAGCTTGTGTTTTAACACTGGCCTCAGACTTCGATTATGACTGTTGTTTTTCCCCATAATGAGCTCTTAGAAGAGACCAAGAGAGTAGAAGAAAGTCAAACTTGATGCTATGCGTAATATTATTGATATTTTACAAAAAAAAATGCTTTGAGCACCCTCTCACACCCTCTCGCATGCCTTTCTACTTTATCAGCTATGGCTATATAAGTTATAGGATGAGATTGGCACGTGCTGGACTTGTGGAGACATTGTGAAAAATTTACAGCTGGTAGCGAGGACTGCACAAAGGATCACTGGCAACTCTCTTCCCTTCATGGAGACTTTGTACTCGGATTGCTGTTTGAACAAAGCACAAATCATCCTCAGGGACTTACCATCATCCACGAGACTCATTTTGAGTCTTTTTTTTGTTCAGGTGGCAAAATACAGGACATGATCTTATCAAAGGTTACTTTCTGAAACCAAAGTCTCCAAACTGCCTGTCCACCTCTGCTGTGATTGGTCAATAGATTGGCACGTGTTGCGTGCAATACAGAGATTTCGGAGGTGACAGATGACAATGATGACATTGTGTCCTAAACAGCAGTCCACTTCTATGTTCAGGTTATCACATTTGATTCGAGTTTTCCCTGAGTATGCTGTACCTTTTCAAGTGGAACTCACTACAGCACAGTACACTGATCCATTCCCAGGCGTGATACGTGAGTGTTCCTATTATGCCAAAATACCAACGTACCTCTTGTCCTGGCCCAAGATCATAGTGTGAGAGCGCCCAGAGAAATGTGGAGAGACAACTATTTGCCAATGATCTTTGGAATTAATGGCCCATGTATACTTTCATCAGAACTGGTTTCTGATTCCTTCAGAGCAATAGAAAAGCACTATGGGATGACGCAGCACTAAAAACAAAAAGACTAATGGTTGCAACAACACCCTCAGTATTTCGCACTATCTAGGCTGTCACTTAGTGCAAACATAACAAATTCAAGGACTTCACTGTCATAGAACTTTCTGCCACGGTATACGCAGATCCATCCACAGTAAATGGCTAAAAATGTCAAAAAGTGAATTTTGCTCAATAGGTTTACTTTAATAGCACAACCTCAGTCACTATACAGCCCTGTTAGTTTCTCTACAGCCCTAAAAGTTCTTAAGACTCACTAACACAGTAGCCCTTCATTTTCCCCTTGAACATTTGGACTTAAATTAAAACAGCTATACACGCCTGCTGTTCCTGGACTACGGCTCTTCAACACAGTGCAGCCAGAAAAGTTTTTGGTGAAAGTAGCACATGTTGGGCTGCCCACTTCTTCTACTTGTAGCTGGATACTGGACTTTTTACCAGACAAGACTACATGTGGTGCGGGTGGGAAACAGGATGTTGTCTGAGCGCACACTGAGAACAGAAACACCAAAGGCTGCTGTTTGTGTCCAAAACCGTTCTCACTGTATTCACATGACTCATCAGTGTATAAATCACTGTATACGCACATCCTCAAGACAATAGTTTCTTATTTAAATTCACAGTTGACACAACCATCCTCAGGCTTATCAGCAACAACAATGAGGCTCCATACAGAAAACTTTGGGCAAAACTTTGGGCAAGAGAACAAGCTGGGCCCGGACACAGGAAAAACCGAACAGCTCATTCCAAACTTCAGGAAATAGCTCCCACTCTGCAGCTCCTGACAAGTGATAAGTGGGACTGAAGTGGAACAGGTGGAAGGTTTCATGTTCCTAGGCTTATACATCTTCTGATATCTTATGTGGTCCACTAACACCACAGCCAAGGAGAAAAAGGCACAGCAGGGATCTGTTCAATTAGGGGGGTGATAAAAAGTTGGACCGAGCCACCACCAACTCCATATGCTTACAGAGGACTTGTGGAGAGCGTCTTGACCAGAGGAACCACTGTGTTGTTTGGCAACACCACAAACAGAAAAATTTAAATTTTACAGCTGGTAGCGATTACAGCACCAAGGATCATTGGCAACTCTCTTCCACCCATGAACACTTTGTACACTGATTGCTCTTTGAACAAAGCTCGAACCATCCTCAGGGACCTCCATCATCCACAAGACTCTTTGTTCAGGTGGCAAAATACAGGACATGATCTTATCAAAAGTTACTTTCTGAAACCAAAGTGTCCAAACTGCCCGTCCACCTCCACTGTGATTGGCCAGTAGAGGCGGAGGAACATACTGGGGTGGGGAGGGGCGGAAACCATTCACTGCTCTGACAGCATGTCTCAAGCCCTCTTCTGAAATGCACTTGTTAAAGGCTGTAGCAAATCTATTGAGTGAACTCTCTTTCTTATAATGAGGAGGAAGCTTTGTTCTCTTTAAACCATGCTTCCAAACAGTAACCCTATTTTAGTGACTAGGTAGTGGAGACAGATGCTACTCATTATTATTTCATTTTCGTATTATATGTTATTAAGCAGATGGATGAATATTACATTACCCTACTGTACATTGTGTTTATTTTCATTCCTTCGTCATTGAATAAGTTGGTAAATTGGAGCTGCTTTTCTCTTCGTGATAGCAGATTAGAATTGTTTATTCAGAATTGTTTATTCTTGCCTTACTTGTAGCCTTTAAAACTCAGAGTAATATTGCATTTTTTAAAAGTTTTTTTTTAATGAACATACAGTATATGGTCTCAGGATTTTGCAGTATAGAGTTACACATGCTTTTTTTTTGGTCAAATTTACACGTTATAAAAATAATGACAATTTTTGTTCTACCTGACATATCCGAAAACCCAATTGCACAGTTTGATATATATAAAATCACCAGTATTGTCATAGAATGTGGAAAATAAATCACTAAACAAAAACAAGGAAATTTGCAAGTGATCCCAAACTTAAGCTCAAAGCTCAAGCTTTTGGATTACTTCCAAATTTCTTTGTTTTTATTTAGTGATTTATTTTCTACATTCTACAACAATACTGGGGATTTCAAAACTATGAAATAACACATGTGGAATTAGGTTATTATGTAACAGCAACAACAGTCAGGTGTTATTTTAAGACACGGAGGTCAGCCTTTCTGGAATAGTTCTTGCAAGAACAGGATTGTCAAGTGCATTTGCAAAACTCATCAAAGCACCATAATGAAACTGGCTCTCATGAAGACTGTTCAAAGAAGAGTACTGCATATTTTGGATGCCTGCAGCATTGCTTTACAATGGAGAAAGAAATAAAAACCAGAAACGACCATGAAGTTATAAAGTGATCCCAAACTTTTGAGCGGTAGTGTATATAGCGTACATATATAAGCAGATATATGTATATTTTTTTATTGTCATTAACCTATGCTGCGTTGCCAGCACGGATCTGTGCCGCTTGAGTTTTAAGGGTTAAACTGAGTTAATCGAGTTTAAAGTGTAATATGTAACAAATTGAATACGATTGCTGCATTAATAAAACTCCCAGGGCACATCACAATCCACAAAGAAAGCAGCAACATCCTCATCTCAGAAGCATACTGCCTTTTTAATGTGTACATTCACGCATCACAACTTGCTGATTACTACCCATCCTGTTTTAAAAGATTACGAAAGCTTCTCTTCCTTAAGCACTCTGACAAGCACTCTGACAAAGTATAACCGACTGCCTTAGCTGAGTGAGGTACTTAAGACGGGTACACGGTGTCAGGAGATCAGCTAGATAACCTACTGTAGAGCTAAATCATTTAGAGGACGGTACAGTCAAAGCAGAGCTTAATAGGTAGCCAGGGTAAATGGAATAAAACTGTAATGATGTGCTCTGACTGTGTTATCATGGTAACAATTTTACCTATTCCATTTAAAACTAGTTAAACCTGAAAGGCATTCAGGGCAGCCAGGCTTCCAGCAGCACATTGCTGCAGTCCACACTGAATGTTAATATATATATATATATATATATATATATATATATATATGCATTTCCCTAGAGATATGATATATGCATCTTATCATATCTTTGGGGAAAATGTTTATCATACTGTACAAACACAAAGACATACACTGCCTTTGGGTGTTCCTCGTTCTCTGCATGCCAGCAGCACTGTGTCATGGAGGCACGTCACTGTTTATTAAAGGCTGTGTTTTTCCATCTGTCCCAGAGACTAGAATATATGTTTCCTCAATTTAGGATTTTTCTGCGTCACATCCAAGAATAACAAAATATTTTAAAACATCTGTGAGTAAATACACATGGCATCATTGAATTTCTGGAAGACGACCCAGCTGGCCTGATAAGTCACGTCTGTTGTAATTTTTTTTTTTTCATTTTCATAATTAGATATACATTAATACCGTCATTAAAAAAAAAATCTATCAGGCAAATCTCAGACTTATTTGCAGAACTGAAGCTCTCAGGCATGACATTTCCTCTGCATGCATACAGTGCTTCACTCGTTCATGCTCATGAATACCTTTATGTGCACTGAGGTTTCACACCCTCATAATACAGTACTGCTTATTAAAACTATTTTTTTTTAAATGCCATTAGATGTTTTATCAACTTTCTTGATCTGAGATGTAGTAGCACCTATTTTCGACAATTTTTTGGCCTACTTTGTTTTGATTGTTAAATTTGATTATTGCGAAATATATCAAGATCACTGTTATTTTGCACTGTCTGTTTATTAGCGCAGTGATTTTCACTAGACTTACTTCACATTTGGAGATTTTTTTTGTCAGGAGACAGACACGGCTGGATGCAGGTTTATGCTGTTTGTCAGCCATGTGGCTGCAGTAGAAGTACTGCCGGTGCATGGCGCAAGAACTATTAACTGACATTAAGCTATTATGTATATTCATAGATAATTATGCTCAAGGTGTATTTCTAAGCCAAGAAAAAATAAACAGTAAGATTACCTGATGATTAGCTGATTAGCCACTGGATTACCTGTCGCTTTGATAGCCTACGATAGCTTCTGTCCTGCTGATTATTTTCAAATTCAATATATGGTGGACTTCGTAACTGTTTGGGGGTTAAATCCCAAAAAGTGTTAATGCGTTATGTAGCATGTAGAGTCCTTTGTTTCAAAAAACCAACATAGTGTCATTGTTCCAAAGGGATTTAGACTTGTGTTAGAAGCGAGTTAGCTTTGTTGTTCGTGATAGCCACGAAACAACATTGACAGTTCAGAGGCAATTCAGAATGAAGTAGAAGGAATTATTAAGGAGAAAAAGCGTTGTTTAAGATGACTTAAAATGATCATAGGCGTTTTCTTGATGACAATGCTTCTGTGACTGGTTTTGTATGTGGGTTTTGGTGTTGGCATCAAACATCTCATTTAATGTCCCTAAGCGGGCAGGACCATGGCGGACAGATGTCATGGCGTCAGGTGCAAATGGTCTATAACCGAGAATGTCTGTTACTTCACCACAGGTTCACGATTACATCCAAAGAAGAAAGGTTGTTGTTGCCTGTAATGCTAGCAAAATAGCCAATGTTTTCTTAAGCTAAATGTTATCAAGAGTTATTGTAGTCTTGGACATTTATACCACTATCTGGTAAATACAGCCTTCACCTTCAGCCTTCACCACAGTTTTCAAGCTGTTTTGTGTTTTTTTTAAGTATAAATGCAAGTTAGAAAGACCCGTTCTAAAGAGCTGAGTTGAATAGACTCTTAACTAAAAGTTTGTACACCTTTTGTCTCATGTGTTTTCGGATGATTGTTGTAGCCACAAGCTGATGTCATGTTTTTGAGCTGAAGCTTGTCGAGGCTGTCAGAAAGGAAGGGTGGATGCTTCAGTGTTTTAATAATAGAACTTGTTTTCTGGGAACACCTCTTTTATAATGTTGATAGAGAAATGTGAAGCTATATATGGTGTTCTTTCATAGACACTTTCATTTATTATTAACTCTTCATGGACAGGTATATACTGTATTTTGAGGAACAAATCATGAATTCATTCATTTGTAAAGATATAACTGGAAATGTGATACATATGTAAAATGGTTTGAAGGTTATAAGATTAATGAATAATTCATGAAGAACTTGATTCCAATCAGTTGGTGGGCGAGAACCAACTGTTTGACGAATGAATTGTTTGTTGCAAAGGGTTCCTTTATTCCATAGGATTAGAATGAATCCACTTTAAAGTAGCTTCACAGCATCTCACGGCTGAACGTGAAGGGGAAAATCTTCTTTGGGATACTAGCAAGGAGACTTCTTTTAGAGAAGGGTGTCGTCCCTGGTGTTCCAGGTTGTAATAAATATGCAAGTGTTGTCTCCAAATCAGAAGCAAGGAGATCCTCAGCCTGGATCTTATGAATGCATATAGAACAATCCCTCATAAGTAGTTAGATCAGGAGTCTTAACCACTGAGCTAACCCTGCCCTATGAGTAAGAAGTAAAAGCTCAAACATGTCCATTATTATCCTATAAGTAAAATAATTAAAAACACAGTTTCTAAGGTCTATTTTCCATGATGATCATACAGCTTGTTACAGTCCTCACCAGTTTGTCTTTGCATAACTCTCTCTGTATCACTTTTCACCACAGCATTTTAAACTCCACCTCATTGAATAGCTTTGATCAGAATGATCAGTCATATCATTTGTTTTTTATAGCCTCTATATTTTCTTCTAATTTGCTCTTACTCTTTACTATTTTTCTTTCATCTCATATAATGTCAAATTGTTGGACTCCTAGACAAGTTGTACAGTAAGTCTTCAGCACATTATGGGGCCACTAAGACAATGCAGCTATTTATTCCCAATAGCAATGTGTGTATGTGTGTGTGAAAGAGGCACTGAGAACCTGCTCTGTTCAATTCCCCGCAGTAGACTTATTAAACATGTCTTCAAAGTGTTAAACTCGAGTGTTTGCATCCTTGGCTACATTTGGGAGTTAGCATGTGTTAAACAATTGTGAACACATTGCATGCATATCTGCTCCCACAATCTATGTCGGGATCTCAAAGGAACTGCCTGGACAAACAATGATCTTCCTTTACATCAGACACTATAAAAAGTCTTATAATTTGTTGCCATGAAAGAGATTGTCGTGCATATGGACAAGTAAATGTGCTCGATACTGTATGTTACTAGTTACACGTCTTAACGATATAAGCGCTATCATTTTAAAGACTACAGTAACGAATTCGTGTGTGTTTGTGCACAAGGTCTAATTAGTGCTTTGCTCCTGGGAAACTCTTTTCAGTTTTAGCTCAACTCTTTTCTGAAGCTCATGTCATGAATATTCAGAGCCTTAATGTAGAATTACTGAACACAGCGAGAAAAAAATGCCTCA
The DNA here is from genome assembly GCA_030014305.1 of Clarias laeviceps. Classification (NCBI taxonomy): domain Eukaryota; kingdom Metazoa; phylum Chordata; class Actinopteri; order Siluriformes; family Clariidae; genus Clarias; species Clarias laeviceps. The sequence goes on along the minus strand of JAQMYJ010000040.1, from coordinate 8,784,413 downwards.
GTGGTACAGTGAATAGTAATGATTCCTTTTCACTCAATTATTCTCACTTTCATGGGACCAGAAATTTGTACGGTGCCGTTTTTTTTTTATTTATTTTTTTTTTTATTTTAATTTATCTACCTAAGATGACAGGAGCAAGAGGCCAAGTTGAGCAAGAGAACAGCACAAGCTTGTTTTCTTTTCAAGAAATCTGACATGTGTATTTGTGTTTTACTGCAGGGTGGTGCCATCTCTATTTTGACTGCATGTGAGAGACCGCAGGATTTCACCGGCGTGGTTCTGATAGGCCCTATGATCCAGATGAGCCAAGAAACTGCCACACCCTTCAAGGTGGAAGTCTATCCTCGCACACACTCACACACACTCATGATATGTAGAGATTACCACAGTTTCGTTTGGTTGGTTTTAGTTTATTTTAAGCTCAGACAATACATTTACAGTGAGGCCAAGTTACAGAAAAACCAAGAAATCAAAACAAAGGAAGAGAAGAATTAAACATTACAAGAAGAAAATGCACCGACATGGGTAATGTTGCTGCCTCACAGCTCAAGGGTCCTTATTTGAACTTTAACTAGGGTGACTGTCAGTTTTGCATGTTCTGCCCAGGTTCAAATGGGTTTGCTCTGGATTCTTCGGTTTCCTCACATTGTCCCCAAAAACATCCAGGTAGGCAGGTTGACTATTCTAATCTGTCTGTAGGTATGGATATTTATGTGGTGCTCTGCAACAGACTGGTGTCCCTTCTGGGCTGAATTCTCTCCCCATGCACTTGATTTTCCTGGGATCGGCCCTGCAACCATGATCAGGATCAATTGATACTGACGATATGACTGAAAGAATGAAAAATTAAATATTGATTAATTGCTATCTCATAGCTACAGGATTCGATCCTGCACATACCTTACTTTCTATGATTTTACCATGTTCTACCATATGTGCATGTGAATTTTCATTTTGGCTTCCAGGATGATCAGTGAACAAGTATTGTCATAGATCTAGGTTTATAAGTAAATCAGTATATTTTCATCCACGTCCACCCTACATCACTTGTGTAATGTCGCAAGCCTGGAGCCTATTCCAGAGAACGTAGGGCACAGACACACCCAGTCACACTCTATAGGCAAATTGGAAATGCCAGTCAGCCTACATGCTTGTCTTTGGACTGTTAGGGGAAACCGGACTACCCAGAGGAAATCCACAAAGCACGGAAAGAATATGAAAACTCCACCCTATTGTGTCGCTTCTTACCCAGGTGATTAACCTAATGATGATAATAACCTGCAGTAAATAACCTATGCCACACCAGCTTACCAAGGCATATGAAGACAGAAACTCATACATTTATTCACCACAATACAAAATTAGGGGGCAGGGGTAGATCAGTGGTTAAGGCATTGGACTACGGTTCAGAAGGTCCCAGATTCAGACCCTACAACCACCAAGTTGCCAGTGTTGGGTCCTTCAGCAAGGCTCTTAATCCTAAACTGCTCAGACGTATAATGAGATACAAAAAAGTTGCTCTGGATAAGGGTATCTGCCAAATACCATAGGTGTAATATGTAAAAGTTATCAAAACTAGTGAACAAGAGTAGGCAAGAATCAAAATCCAGGAAACTAGCGACAGGACACAGAGAATGATGGTACGACTTTGCAGGTGGCTAAAGGAAAGGGAAGGGGTTGGTTATGGTGAAATTAAAGAGAGTGTGTGGTGGTGGGAGGGCAAAATGAGGAACAGGTGCCAGTGTTTTGTAAGTCAACAAGACTAACCGCTAGAACATGGTTCAATATCTAATCACCATATTTATTTGGAGAACAGTTTGGATAGTTTTCTGCCAATTGGACATAAACTAAACTAAACACTTAAACTGCCACTCGTCTTAACAAATCACCTGGTACTTTTTTATAAACATTTATAAAAGTTATACAGTAGTTGGGCATTAGCAGCAGTTATAGTACTTGTACTTCATTTGTATACAATGAAAGAAATATCATTTGTCTAAATTCCGACAAACATTTCATGAAATTAATTGCAAATACATATGACAAAAACAAACATTGTTTACAAGGAGTTGTTAAAAACAAACCTTGTTTACAAGGACTGGTTTTGTAATCAGTCCTATTGTCTTGTGTACACTGGAAGATCACTTACTGATTTGATAAAAAGCATATGAGTCTCATGAGGATCATTATTTTACAGATGTACATGACAGATGTACCCACAGAACTCTCTGCCGAAATGAACACGAAAGTTATAATAGCTTCTTTTCATTCTTTTGTTTTATGATTTTATTTTTGTCTGCTCTTTTATATAACTTAGCACTATAAATCTATTTTTATATAAATGTAATTTCTCAACCTATTGATACTGAATGGCACTGCTCATATTTTTTGGCAGAGAAAGAGACAAGAGCAAAATAAGGAACATATTTAGAAAATGCATGCCCTTCTGTTATCTGGATTCTATTCTGAGATCTTCCTTGTTGTAGATATTCTTGAAACTTTTTCTGCATCTATATTACATTATTACCTGTTATCTAATCTAGCTGACACTTTCTGGTTTTCTGCAGGTTTTCGTTGCTAAAGTCCTGAACCATATGGCTCCCAACCTCTGTATCGGCTCCATCGATCCCAAGTTTATTTCCCGGGACCCAAAACAGGTACTGAACTCGGAATGTGTGTGAAAGGTCATTGGTGTAAGTGAGTTAGCCAAGTGTCAGCTGCATGGTTTTCAATTAACACCATTTTAGGACTTCAGGAGTTTGTATGTACAATGTTTATACATTACAATTTAGAATAATTTAATTAAAAGAAAGTCACACTTATCTACTTATAATTATATAGTTATTGCTACTGTTCTTTGATGCTAAACATTTTAAATAGAAGGAATTATAAACAAAGTCTTTTTTATGTTGTTTGGGTGTTGTTTTTTTTTAGGTTTATTATTATTGCTACTGTTCTTTGATGTTAAAGATTTTAAATAGAAAGAATTGTAAACAAAGTCTTTTTATGTTGTGTGGTTGTTGTTTTTCTGAGATTTTTTAAAACACGCAAAAAATTTGCTTATTCAGTTGTCTTACCTTACATGAGCATCCTTGTTGTTAAAATAATTGATTATAGTTTTTGCATAATCCATGCCTTCTGTTGTTTAAATGATGTTTTAGACATGTAGCATAAAAAAGTACAAGCTGCATAAGAATTCAAGCTTTGTGCCATTTGCAAGGTAAATTTGTGGCCGAGCTCTACAAGTGCAGGCAAATGAACTTGTTTTCATAGAGGAGCACCTGTCATCAGCAGGGATTGTGAGAATCAGATCATATGACTCGTTCCGTAGGGAAGCGTTCAACACAGCAGAGACAGCTTCAGACTCTTTCAGTTATAGACAATTAAAGGAAGCGGAAGGTCACTCGTGTATTGACCAATGACAGCTGCTTCGAAAAATAAATAAATAAATAAAAAAATTAACTAATGTTAGTAGGGAAAAAATCAGCAACATTAGATGTGCCATTTGTCTTGACACAGTTAAGCTGCGTTCATTAAATATTTCATTAGATGTGAATTCTTGTAGGCTTTAACTAGTTAAGGGTTGGTAATGTGCCAAGATATAGCGCCAAGTGAGTGCACATTGGCTGGAGGTTGTCTAGGTGATTTTCTGGGACGTATGCCAAAGAAATCTATATTCTAACTTCCAGTACTGCACAGTTTAGTTAAAGGTATGGATGTATTTTTAAGAGTACAGAATATTATGATGAACCACATAATAAATTGAGTAGCTTTGAGTGAGTGTTCCTGTTAGCTACAGCACATGACATGAGGAGGCCCAAGTAATGCATTATTTTCTTATTTTTCCGTAAAGCTACACTAAAGTTCTGACACGTTATCTGTTAGCGAATGAATGCGTCTAGACACTTGGCCTACCTTCTCTTCAGCACACCATTCAACTATTTCAACCTGTCAACAAAGCTTATAAAGTATACAAGAGGGTGGATCTAAAGTCTTGGTTGCACCGGGAAAAGGTAAACTACAACAGCTTCAACAAGAATAAGAAAGGGAGTTCAAAAAGGACCAAAGCGTATGCAGTACCTCAATAGCTGCCACAACATAAGAACAGCAAGGACTTCCTGCTCCGAAAAAGAAAGCATATAATGTCATGGTTTAAGAAGACAAAGCTGTAAGTTAGAATTCATAGGCAGTGTATCAAAGCACAGGAAGATGCAGTGATTGTACTGCATATACATAACAAACATTAATTAAAAAAAAAAAGTATGTTATCCCTAATCCAAATCTTTTTAAGAAAAAGTAAGCGAAAGGGCAAGTACGAGGACTATGTGGACACAAGAACATTATCCAACTCAAATCTCATTTCTATCGACGTAGCCAAAAAATACCTCTTAGTAACAGCAAATGATTATCCGTCAGCAATTTATCCCTATTCATATGAAAATACATTGAAAATGTGACTGTACAATGCTGTTTATTTTATAAAGCCAAACAGAAGAAATGACTAAAAGGCATCTTCCATTCTCCATGGTTTCCTGTGACACTATGTACATACAGTATAATATATTTTCATTACTGTGAATAATGGTATTGTAAGCCCCTATATACTGTAGTATATACTAAATGTCCATTAGAATCATTCCCACCATGGAAGATTAGGTTGCCACGATTGTACAATTAGCAAAGCTTCTATCATCTGATTGTGCAGCAGGTTTTAATTACTGACATATGGTTTTCTAAACCAGCTAGAATATTTTTATGAATGACAACTATGAGCAAAAGCCTATTTGTGGCATCCTGGGAAAAGGCATGTGGGAAATTTTCAGCATTTTCCTTTTATCTATAACTTAAAAAACTGAAGGTTTTTTTTTAACTGAAATATATTTCTCTTTTGCATGTCTGTCGCAAGCAGAGTTTTAGTGATTTCAATTGTGGTTAACCACAAAAAGCGAAAGGACAAAAATTGAATTTGAAATTGGATTTTGTCCATACCCATATTGCCGCACTATTTGACAGACGGTATCTGATTTCAACTTTAAGGGATTAGGGTTTTGTCTGTTTTGCTCTGGAATGTAATTGTGGAAAATGTTTAGCAAAGTCTGGCATTCACTGTGTGAGGAAATAGTAAAGTTTTAGACTTTCTGTAGTCTGACTAGATAAACTTGGTCTTCTCCTCACTTGATCTTTGTATTAGGCAACCATTTGTAAATTGCTAGAAACATATTTACGTATCATTTGAATTCAGTTTATTTATGGTTTTCCTAAAGTTGATGCATCAAATTACAGTAGTTTATATGCAAAAATCTCAATTGAGCCACATATTAGTCATGTTTTCCCAGAACACCACACACATATGTTTTGATTTATTTTTGGGCTCATACTACAAAGATGCCGACTGTGAGTTATGTTGAAAAAATCTGACTGTGGTTATTTTGATTTTCCCGTGTTGAATGTTTGGTGCTATATTTGATCTTCAACATGACTCCCCTCATGTGCTGCAGGTGCAGAAATACGAATCAGATGAGCTGGTTTATCACGGAGGGATTCGCGTTTCGTTCGCAATGCAGATGATGGCTGCTTCAAACCGCATCGAAACAGAGCTTCCAAACATCGCCTGGCCTTTCTTTATTCTGCATGGAAGTGTTGACAAGCTCTGTGATATAAGAGGATCCCATCTTATGCATGACCAAGCTAAGAGCACAGACAAAAAAATGAAGGTACAGTATGCAGTACAGTATAGTACATACAGTGTGCAGTACAGTCTCACACACTGAGGTTCACAAAGTTAAATTTAACTTTGCACATCCAATTAGATTGTCTATATATCCTTGAATGACCGATCCTTCTATAGAGGCTATATCATTTTTTGGTCAAACTTTATCTTGTTTGAAGACATTTATTGAGTTCATAGTTATTTATCAGGTGTTAATAAGGAGGGAAACAGTGAGGAGATTACAATGTACACAACAGTAGAACCCAGGTCTTCAGAAGGTTAAGACAAATCAACCAACATGAACTCAACAAACGGGTGTTAATAACATTAACGCTTTCCAAACTCTACACCACATTTCACACATGTATGTACGGTATGTACACATACTGAGGATTGCATAAGTCCTCACATCCCTTAACTTGGTAGTGTTACAGTCTAAAACTAAAACTGATTTAGCTAGGATTATATTCCACTCTTTATAATTCTATGACTTTTGGTGTAAATAAGATTTAATTTCAATGGCTCTGTAAGATATTAAAACACAAAATAAAAAACCAGTTTATATCATACCAGACTTACATGTATGCCACCTAATAAATTCTGGGTCTCTGAATGAAAAGGTGTATTTATATCAAGATTACAAGATATTTTAATTGCATACACTTCAAGCGCTTTCATTTACTCATGTGAATGCTGGATCCTGCTGGTTGCACTGAAATTAATGTAGGTTTCTGCAGTGAATACTCATGTAATCACAACCTTTCGAAAAGATTTTCGAAAGATTTGTATATTTTATGTTTTTTAAATAAAACTATATACACTTTTTCCACCCATTTAAAAAAAAATGATCAAAAGTAGATTAAATTAAAGGAATGGTAACAATTTCTTTCTACTGCGACAGGCTGCAAAGTGTTTAAAGGTACAATTTAAAAATTGGTTGTTAATGTGACAACCTCAGCAGCAACCTCGTTTCCCCCCTCATCTGTTCCAACCGCTCAGCATTCAGCATTACCAGTATACTAATCACCGGCATGATCAGCTGTCATCATCTGCATCTGTTTCTCACTGGTTCATGTCCTAAATTTTATTTGTTTTTAATGCTTAAATGATTCATAGGTCACTGTGTGGCTTAACAAGCAAAAAACATTCCTCTGAAGTTGTTAAGATATAGGGACTGGACTAAAAATGAGAGCTAAAAAGTCCTTCAGGAAGCCTGTTTCTAACAATTTCTTAAGACTACATTAATAATACAAGAAAGTCTGGCCCTTTGGACTCAAAATATGAACAAATAGGGGACAGCTCAAGAGAACAGCATATAATGATATCTCAATTTCAGCTTGATACAATACAAAATAGAGACATGATCAAGAGATTGAATACTTACGTATGTATAGTATGTTTGTAGAGTTTGTTAAGTCATGAACGTTAAATTAAAACATTTCTACAGTATTGTTTATACCTAAGGCGGCATGGTGTTGTAGTGGTTAGCACCTTGCACCTCCAGGGTTCGGGTTCGATTCCCAGCCAGGCTCGATTCCCATCTCTGTGTGCATGGAGTTGCATGTTCTCGCCATGCTTGGTGGGTTTCCTCCCACAGTCCAAAGGCCATTTCCAAATTGCCCATAGTGTGTATGTGTGTGCCCTGCGATGGATTGGCACCCTGTCCAGGGTGTATCCTGCCTCATGCCCTAAGCCTCCTGGGATAGGCTCCAGACCCCCCCTCCCCCCCGTAACCCTGAATACAGGATAAAACAGTATAGCTGATGAGTGAGTGAGTTTATACCTACATTATTACAGACCTCACATTACACATACAGCACATTCCTTTCTGCTATACTGCTAACAGACAGAAGACTATGCATAAGCAGGTGGATGTGATCTACACAGTGATCCACCCAGTCAGTCTACTCTTCCCCTTGATCGCATCTTTACACATAACACAATAAAAACACCCTCTGTGTGCTTGCCCAAAAAAAGCTTAACTATCTGTGACATTTATTGTTAATTGGGTGTGTCTTCTGCTCTTGTTTCTGAATATGCATTCTCTCTGTATGTGTGTGTGTCAGGTATATGACGGAGCCTACCATGCTCTGCACCATGAGTTGCCTGAGACAGCAGAGCTCGTCCTTCAAGATGTGATTACCTGGATTACCGAGCGTCTTCCTACTCCCTCTGGGCCTTAACTGTCCATCTTCCTATTAACCACACCCCTTTTTAGTAGGCTCTACACCTCTGACTATATTCACCCCTCTTCTCTCTGTTTACAACAAATCCTCCTGCTGGGGTGCATCCAAACTCAATTATGTTCTTTATTAACAATCTATGAGAGGTCACAGGTCACCACTCTCCCACCTTTGGCATCCAGGTCAAATCTTTGATGTTAAGTCTAGAGTCTCAGGCTTGTCTTTTTTTTTTTTTCTCAGTCCACGCTGTTTGTCACCATAGGGTGCGGTTCACACGTTATTGTGTCAGTCACCAGGAGTCTTATAATGAACACAGCTGCCCCGACACCCGGTCCTTCTTTTGTGTGTTGTCACGGTAACAAAGCATTTGCCCTTTGCCGTCCTTCATCTTTTCTTTGATGTTAGGTCTTCAGTCCTGTTAGAGCTGCTGTGCTGTAACTCTGCTGCCCTCGCTGGACAGCAGAGTTACTGCAGACTTCAATCATCGCAGTTACCAGGGCAACGGCATTAAAATACTAGCAGGGAAAATGAATCAATTATAAAACAGGGTGTCATGGTAACCGAGTGAAAGAGGAGAGGGGATATAGAGTGATAGATTGTCTGAGGAGGAATATTTACTTGATGTTCAGTGAGAGGAAATCTAGAGCGTGGCAGCTGCAAGGAAACACCCTCGATCAGTCCCAGAGATTTAACCCACATGCACCTACAGGGATTTATGTTTGTGCACAAGCAGCAAAGGCACCACCACAAACAAAATGTTCAATTGGCTATTTTTATGATATGACCATACGTCATACTGTACTATATGAGCCTTGTTTGCTCTTGACTGATTACTGTTTAAGATGACTACAGACTGTTCCATTGCCACGGATGAGGGGTTGAGGTGGCGATGACTGTTCTCTAACATTGTGTCAACAAGCTGAATGCCGAATGTCTATTGGCAGTTGATACCTCCTCACAGAAACAGGACATGTTACATCCCTAATGTGTATTGTTACTGATGTATAGTTGTGTGTATCAATTAGTGTTAATCCACCCATTATTGCAATAGTTTTATGTTTTTAGTGACCTAAATGTGAGTTGGCAATCAGACCAGACAAACAAGATATGTAGAGAGAGAAAAGGTGATCCACTAATCTTTGTTTAAAATTTCTTTATGCTGAAAAAAGCTGTTTTTTCTTCTAATATTTAAGAGGATCTTTAAAGGCTTAATAAGGGACACTTTTTTCTGTTAAAGTAATAATTTCTCTATTAACAGTTACTTGAAAGTCTTTAAAGTTTGCTGGCCCTTATGTCATATTAGATACTATATGTGGGCACAACTACAATATATTATAATTTTTTTTTATATTTGCACAATAATGTAAATACATTTGCATTTACACTATTTTCCTAAGCACTGACATAGTTGTAAATCTTCTTTATTCAAAAAAAAGAAACTTTTCAACAAAATGAATAATCCTATAAGGAGATATATTATAATATTGTTTTAAATTGTTTTAATGTTCTCTTTCCAAAAGAAGGTATTGAAGCTTAATTTTTAGCTTACGGAAGTTTGTTTAAATGTGTACATATGATATTTGATCAGTAATAAGAATATTGAAGGGAGCTTGTTTTTTTATTGCAAAAAAAAAAGTTACAGTTACCTAATTTTATAAATCCATACAAGTGTAACAATACCACAAATATCTGTTTCTCACAGTTCCTTGTGATATCTTTAAGACTTAGTAATATTTTGAAATTCTGAAATCATATCTAAAATCCTGTGTTTTTCTTACCAGATCAGCTATCTTACCATTCTTTCTGAGCTGTATTGATTCTGACCTTGTTTTATAACAGCTGGGTAATTCGGGTCCCATTTTTGGCAAATAAGACAGGTGCTCATGTGATGCACATTTACGTCTAGTATATGCAAAATGGATCAGAGGGCTCTTAAAGTGTTTTTCATCTTGCTCTGTATAGAGCACTAAGCTAAGACTCAGTGGTAAATAAGAGAACGTTCTTCCCAGTGCAGAGCCACACGCTGTGCAGGATGTACATTAATCTGGTCTCAGGGAGCAAGTCTTTTGGTGCAGCTAATTTCACCCAATCAATAAAATGTTCCAATTCGAAATATAAAAAACTGGTCAATAAAATGCATTCATAATTAAAATGGGCTATAATAAGGTTTCTGTATAAGCAATTTTATGTAGAGCAATGCTATTTTGTAGAAATATTACCAGTTAAAGCGATGATGCTTTAGAACTCTTGACTGTTTCTAGACGAAGACAAAACATGCTTAAGCAACTTAGTAGCAGAAGGCTCCCTAACAGACCCAGGAAAAGCAACCATTGTTACTATGAGCTGCCATTTCAGACTGCATTATGACAGCCTTGTCTTTGCATCCATCTTTAATGATTATACACAATGTAAACTGCAGACTGCTCTCATGCTTGCCATCTGATACAGAAATGTGCATCTTTTGTGTTTGCAATATCTCATGAGTAATACTGTCTATAGCTCATCATCATTTGCACTTGCCCAGTCACAGTAAAACTCCTAGGCAGCATGGCTTCAAAATCACATTCATTAATGATCACAAGCTGTCAGTGATGTGTGATTGGTCTTTTTTTTTTTTTTTACATCCAGTCGTTCACCACTGTAGGCAGTTCTACTGCACATTCTAATGTGAACTCCAGCCTTTTTTGATTTTTGTGAAGTCCGTGAAGTGTGGGAAAATTTATAGAATACTGTTTGTATAAGCATGTAAAATAAACTTTTTAATTTCTACTAATTGTAATATAATTCTGAGAACAATATTGTGATTGAATTGTTTCATTCTGACATCATGGCCAGTAGATGAATAAATCAAGACTGTTACAAGACTCCCGTGTGTTAATCGTTGTTTATCTCCACAGCACATTTTGTTACTTCTTTAACTTTTTTGCAACTACGTACACCGATTAGCCAAAATGCAAAAAAAAAAAAGGGTCCCATTGTGCTAGCATGGCAACTCTGGTCCCTCAGGACATGACTCCATAAGACCTTTAACGGTGTCTTGTGGTGTCTGACACTGGGACATTAAAGACGAATAATTGGGGGTTGTGGGCCTCCATGGATCTGACTTATTTGTCCAGCGCATTCCACGGAACCTCAATCGGATTGGGATCTGGGAAATTTGGAGGCTGGTTGTAAGTTCATGGCCAGATCGATGGTCTTGTTCAAAATGTTCTCAGAACACAGCATGAAATCCACTCTTGGTAGAGCCACATTAGGAGTGTCTTCGGAACAAACTAACAACGTTTGTGGATCATTTACTTTCTGAAGACATTTCCAGAAGTCCATATTCATACAGTGGCTGTAGACATGCCGCAAGAACACATTAAGTTGTTCATTCACCCACATTTTGCACATCAATCATTTTTCTAGCACCAGAGCGAGTGGATAGCTGCCTCTTTATATACCATGGAAAATATACATACAGTAGATGTTCCTATCAACTACTTGAGAGTACCGTAAGTTGCACATATGGGTGCCGTACGACCACCTTAAGACAAATATTTTCGTAGGATCGACTTATGTAGGCTGAATGAAGGACCTAAGGCAACCTTAAGGCGAATGTAAGAACTCTACGGCCACCGTACGATAGAAAAGTCAACTTTTTTTCAATAATTAAACGGCAGCTGTACCAACTTTCTAAGGAGGATGAAGAAAACTATGATCCCCGCCACGAATGTCAACGAACTGCAGATGTCGGAGGAACAGGGAGATTTGTACGAAACCGTCATTTGTAAGAATATTTGTGACCGAGGTTTAAATGGAGCCTGGACAGCGTAATCGGTTGTTTGCAATTTCATATAATGACCAGTAGATGGCGCGTTGTCACCGTACTTTTTTGTAATTTCTGTTTCTGGGAGGGAAAATTTTTTATAAATAAATAAATTGTCAGCTGATAAATCCAAATATACCTGCTGATATTAAATATCTGGACATCAAGCTACGTTTCTGCATGTGTTTTAAATGTTGTTTGAGGTAGTATTTTTCTATACAGTAAACTAACCTTCTATAAATGTTCCCATAATGTCCTCTGTGGTCCCATAACAGGATGTTTACAAATTGGCTATCAAATTTTTGCTGAATTTTGCCAAAGGTTACATTTTGATTGAAAAAAAATTGTATACAAGTTAACTTTGTAGTTTACAATTAGCCCATTTAGGTAAGGGGTACACATTTGAAGAATTCTGATCATTTTTACCAGAAACATAAAGTTCTTTAAAAGTGTAGGCAACATTAGAAGAACTTTCTTTGAACCATAATGCACAATGAAGCTCACTCATTTTCCATAGCATTCTGAGCACAAGGCAGGGTACACCCCGGAAGGGATACCAACCTATCACAGGGAACAGCCTCATTCCCACTATGGACTATGGACAATTTGGAAACAACAGTCAGTCTATGACATGAGTTTGAAATGTGGAAGGAACCCAGAGTACCAACAAAATACAGGGAGAACATGCAAACTCCAAGAATGGGTATATTTGAACTTACAACCCTGGACGTCATGGGGCACTAGTGTAAACATAATAAATAAAACTTTATTTTATATATTTTATATTATTTATTATTTGTTTTGGTTTATTAACAAAACTTTCCTGGAAATCCCAATGAAAACTATGCAATATTTTAGGAAACCGAAACGAATGTTCCCAGAACAATCTGGGAAACCCAGTAAGCTAGGTAATTAAATATGCACAAAGCCTGCCTCTGAGAGTTAACATAATGAGACCAATAAATGTAGATACCTAAGACCTAACAACCTAACTAAAACATTGTGTTTTATTTTTGTAATCTAAGAAAGCTTGTATTTTCCCCTTCCTTATTATACCAGTATTTCTTCCTACATTGTGCATGGTTCTTCCAAGATGTATGGACTTGCAGAGTCTTTGATGGATTACTATTTCCAGGTGCTTTTATAACGGTTCTGTGTGATACCCAAGTGTCCCTTGGTTATTCAACTGCTCCAGTTTTCTATGACTCATGGCCTGCCCTAATTCTGTATAGGCCTATTCTTTATCTGGTCTGTTCTCTTGTACAACTATATACACTACCGTTCAAAAGTTTGGGGTCACTTGCAAATTTCTTTGTTTTTGTTTACTGATTTATTTTCTACATTCTACAACAATATTGGGGATTTCAAAACTATAAAATAACACATATGGAATTAGGTAATTACGTAACAACAACAAAAACAACAGTTAGTTG